>JAHVAK010000411.1:0-600000 GCA_019845155.1 Luehdorfia chinensis
GGGAGAGCCTGTGCTCAGCAGTGGGACATTGATAGGCTGAATCTTTACTTTTACATAAAAATAATATTTATTTGCATAAAACATGGTATAATATAGTTATTTTGGCGAAACAATTGTTTTACTGAGTATGTTGTTACTGTTGTTCTTGTTTAAGTTTGTTTTGTTGTTCTTGTTTGAGTGTGTTTTGTTGTTATTCCTTATAAACTAATTTTTGTCTAATGTTTTCTTTTATTTACGCGAATATTACACATTTAAATAAAACTATTTTTTTACGGATTTTATCGCGTTTAATTTATAACTATTTTTTAATTTTTGTCTGTTGTCTGATGTTGTCTAATCTACCGACTAATGATTTCTTTATTAGTTTAACGTTTAACGGTGAAAACTTTTAAATGGTCTTTTTAGTACTACTTGACTTTAATATTATGTAATGCTAGCTGTAAGTTTTCCTAATTAATAAATAAAAGATGCAACATACTGTATAGGTCACTGTGTTTTGCTACGATTAAACATATCATACAAAATTTAGTGCATTAACATTTCATATCTAAAAACTCCGTCATCATCATCATTTCAGCCTATCACTAGTCCACTGCTGAACATACGCCTCCCCCATAGATAGCTACAAAGTTTGTAGCTCTCATTTTGGAGGGAATTTGCCATAGTTGCCACGCTTGGCAGGCTGGTTGGCCACCTCAGTGTGTTAATTCTGATGTTCCAGGAAGATACTGCTGCCCGTCTTCTGGTTTTAATTCTCCCTCTGTCGACTTTTACGACGCCCACTGAATGAGATGGGGTGGTAGATTCTCTTAAGCCGCTCCCACACGGCAATGCTCCTTAATACTATAAAAATATATTTAGTTAGTCATTCATATAATTTTAATTTAAATAATCATACTGTTTAACATTTTCGGGTATGTTGGTATTACATTACTTATTTTGGGATTGTCGGCTATTATTAGCTTATGGGCGTCGCCGACTACGAGGGTTTAGGTCATCTACCGTATATTTCATATTATTATATGCATATTTCATAGAGGTGAAGGGATGGTAGATGGTAGTGTAGTTTTTTGAACACTGGTTGACACGATTCATCCGGTTTAAGCCCACATATTACCGTGCGGTGGCGGCTCGTTAAAAGAATACTACCACTCCATCACATCCAATGGATCTCGTAAAAGGCGAGTAAGGAATTAAACTGCACTGTGCACCCAACAGCGCATGGTGGCGATGGGCTCACCACCTATCACACGTGCATTATATTGTTTTGGTGAAACGTGGATTGTGCCAGTCATCTGTTTTTTCAGTGAGTGCCCAGTCTCTGACTATCCCTTATGGGATACAGTCGTGATCTTATGTATGTATGTATGTATATTACCCTAATGCATTTTTCGTTCGATAAATACTCTATTTTGGTCAGTACTATTGCCCCAAATTATATAGCCATAGAGAAATAGTGACTCTAAGTATGTCATGTTACGACAATGTAGACGTTTCTGTGTTCGTCATGTTTTTTAGTTGACTAAGAGCATATACGAATTTATTTATTTGTATTTCGAACATTTTCTTAAAACTGTGGATAATACTATTTCATAGGAATTATCAAACCGTTACTTGCCACCGTTATGTGTATGTATGTGTAGGTATATGTATGTTGTATAAAAATGTGTTTGAATGTGTGTATATATATGTATGTCGGAGTCAGCGATGGCCGAGCGATGGCGCCGCCTACCACTTCGTTAGGCGGTAAAGGGTTCCATGTGTAGATAGCGCAGAATAACAATTACAAATGCACCTAGTGTGATAATTTCACCTTCCTACGCTTAACCACCAATTAACTAGGTAAACCGACAGTTTCGTTTGAAGTAGTGACCAGGTTCGGTGTCTCGAATTCAACTGCCCCTGCCAATCCGAACTCCCCAATAAGACTCTGTCCACGTGCCGGTATTACAATACCAAGTGACGTCACGGGTGTTCACCACTTCCTCAGTACTACAATAATCAAATGAGCAGCTTAATATTTGTCGATATCGTTTTCCCCGACATGCACGTGTATAAGTATATATTAATTATGTATATATGTAAAGAAGGCTGTAGTTCTTTAATAATTATTTCTATGTGAAGACCGTCTTCGCAAACAGTTTGTTTTATTTTAGTTTTCTATACAACTATCTTTGTAAACAGTAACCTTAATGTTGATTGTTTTAGAAAAGATGGCGAAGCAGAAATCGCCGTAATGTAATTCGAGAATAAAAATACTGGAATTGACGAAATAATAACTTAAACGTCGTTCTTTCAGGTGAGATAGTGATGGTTCATTAAGTTACGTGTGACTCGTCGTCGTCGTTTCAGCCTATCAATAGTCCCACTGCTGAACACAGTCCTCCCCCATAGATTGCCACAAAAGTTGGTAGCTCTCGATTTGAAGGAATTTTGCCACAGTTGCCACGCTTGGCAGACGGGTTGGCAACCGCAGTTTATTTATTCAGATGTTTCAGCAAGATGCTGCTGCCCATCTCCTGGTTTTCATTTTCCCTGTGTCGACTTTCACGACACCCACGGGATGAGTTGGGGTGGTAGTTTCTCTTAAGCCGCTACCACACGGCAGCGGCTACGTGTGAGTACTAAAATAAATTATACTCTTTCAGAGCAAGCAACGCAATTCATTATTTGAACAATTCCTTAAGAGTACGAGAAAAGTAAACGAGAAATTTGAGCCGTGGTAGCTCAGGGGCTAGGCGCTCGCTTTAAATTTCATAGTACGCGAGTGACCTGGGTTCTATCACCGGTGCCGGCACCTCTACATATCGTTATTTCAGTGCTGATTTACCACGTGCTCGGCGGTGAAGGAGAACATCGTGAGGAAACCTGCATGTCGGAGAAATAAAAAATATTTCTAAGACATGTGAAGTCCGCCAACCCGCATTGGAGCAACGTGGCGGATTCTTCCTAGCTCCAAAACCCTCTCAGAAATGAGAGGAGGCCTGTGCTCAGCAGTGGGACATTGATAGGCTGAATCTTTACTTTTACTCTTTTACGAGAAATTGTTTTATACATGTATTAATATTATTAATTAACTTCATTTCACTTTTTTTTTAAATAAATATAAACATCCGCCAAAAACTAAATGATTGTTTGATTGCCAGTTTATCTAGAACTATATTAGTTACAAAAATGGCACGTTATTTGGACTGAATGCTACATTGACGACAAAAATAACAAGTTGGTGAAGGTGAATAAAAGTGGTTCGCGTATCTTCGTACTATTTGTTTATAATAATCCAACTGCATTCGCGAAAGTAATCAAAAACAGACGTTATATCCATAATATGCAGAAACATATTCATATTATATAAAACGAATTATATTTTTCTTTTCTGAGTTTCTACACGAGTGGCTTTAATTGTGCGGAATGATCCCAATGCTGTCACAATACTGCTCGTGTCAACGCAATGGGGAGTATGTCTTGACATGACAAAATGGCGGCCACCCTCCACTTTGCAACCACGGAGGTGAAAAGTGAGCTACGGGAGAGGTCTCTACTTCCCCTTATGGGAAAAAGGCGTGACTGTATGTATAGATGAGGTTCTGTAATAATATTATTATAACTTTGAAAAACTTTTAATTTACGCAGGAATCCATCGAGGTAGGTACCACAGCAGTATCATAGTTAATAGAATCAGGCGTTACTTTGCGGAAATCCATTATAATGAAGAAAAGTAAGTTACTTTGCTAAGATCCGCATGCAAAATATAAAAATGGTGTATATTACCTAGTTTTTTGAAGTGCACCACCCGCCCTCCCTCAGTAGCGTGCACAAGCAAACTAACACCGCCACCAGGAACCGCCACCAGGTACCCTCCACCAACCACTACAATACCACCACTAGATAATATACACCACTGAAGTCGAGAACACGACACGTGTTTCGCCCCAAAACGAGGCATTATCAAGCGTAATAGACTCTACGACAGACGGCCGCCGAGTGAGCGGCGCGGTCAAAGAGCTGCCTATTTATACTACAGGTGACGCAAACGGCCCCCACCTACGACATTGCGATTACAATATCGTGATAGCGACCGCTTGCTCACACAATCCACCACCCGAATTACATAAGCAGCCGTTTGCGACCGAATTGATAGCAAACGACTACCTAGAGTATATTTAAACTTTAAGTACTGGATTTAAAGATATTTAAAAGTGGTGAATTCGAGACGTTTGTTTGTTCATTCAGCAGTGAATTTGCATGTTGTTGTGAATTTTTTCAGCAGTGATTGCGTCACCTGTAGTATAAATAGGCAGCTCTTTGACCGCGCCGCTCACTCGGCGGCCGTCTGTCGTAGAGTCTATTACGCTTGATAATGCCTCGTTTTGGGGCGAAACACGTGTCGTGTTCTCGACTTCAGTGGTGTATATTATCTAGTGGTGGTATTGTAGTGGTTGGTGGAGGGTACCTGGTGGCGGTTCCTGGTGGCGGTGTTAGTTTGCTTGTGCACGCTACTGAGGGAGGGCGGGTGGTGCACTTCAAAAAACTAGGTAATATACACCATTTTTATATTTTGCATGCGGATCTTAGCAAAGTAACTTACTTTTCTTCATTATAATGGATTTCCGCAAAGTAACGCCTGATTCTATTAACTATATCAAATTGGCTAGCACGGCCGCGCAGGCAAGACTCTACATTAAACTGACAAAATTACATCGTTTTGCTGCTCAGAATGTTTGGTTCAATCAGCAGTGTAAGCAACAGCATGTTATACCTAATTATATTAACATACGTTCTGGCACACACAGTCGGGCAGCTGACGTTGCTATATCGAGGGCTCAAAAAATTTGGCTTAGTGAGGAGTGTCGTCATTGGTTTTCCATCAGAGATAACTTGAAACTTCATCTTAAATTATTATATTCCGAACTGTCCTATAAATTACATAATATTGTATTCGATATTTTGGATCGGAAGGCCAGAGATCTCGCTTCGATGGCTGTCCATCTAAAGTATCAGATTCAGTCCCCGTAAATTACAACGTTTAGTATCCACTTCTTCCCGTAAACAAAATTGCGACACACAGACATCCTCACATAAATTTTATCCCCGTGTAGAAAATCTTTCTAATGTCCGGTTTCCAAATGATGAAATGTCCCTTTTGCATAAGGGTCTCAAATACAACTTAACACCATCCATATCACAAAAATCGTTAGAGACCGTGGCCGTTGACGCGGAGATGGCAGTAGTTATCGGGAAGAAGGATAACATCGTTAAGAGTTTGGTGGCTCAGGAAATTAAGGCTGTATCCGTGATATCTAATAGTAGCTCGGAGATCCCTGTCCTTAAATCAATAAAACAAAGACTGACTGATAACAACTTAGTCATTTCGAAAGCCGACAAAGGTAACACTGTTGTTATCATGGATCGTAGCGAATACAGTCAGAAAGTTAACGATGTTATCCAACGGGATGATTTTGTGAGATTGGATTCCGATCCAACGAAAAAGTTTACAATTAACATTAAAGAATCCATACAGAATGCTTCCTACGTTTTTCCCAGTCGCAATATTTCCCGGGATGGTCTTGTTCCAATGAATCCCAGAGCACCTATTTTATACGGTCTACCAAAAATTCATAAGGAAAACGTACCTATGCGTCCAGTTGTCTCATACATCGGTGCCCCAGCCTATTCCCTAGCTAAGAAATTAAATTTCCTCCTTCGGGAGAAATCTGGTTTCAGTCCAAATTATAATCTTAAAAACAGTTTAGATCTCATTTCTAAAATTAAAGATATTCATTTACCCCCCCAAATCCATTCTATTATCTTTGGACGTTGAGAGTCTTTTTACAAATGTCCCCCCACAAGACTGTTTGCGTATACTCGCAGATCATTTTAATAAACGTCGTCTACATCCCGGGGAAACAAAAGATCTTCTAAATTTGACTTCTCTTTGTATGAAACAGAACTATTTTCGGTTTGACAACCAATTCTATTTACAAAGAGAAGGTCTAGCAATGGGGGTCCCCATTAAGTCCTCTTATGGCGGATGTATTTATGGATAACTATGAAAAACTAAACATAGTTTGTCAATAAAAATATCCTTTACTACTACAGATATGTAGACGACATTATCATTTGCTGGACAGGTACCCGAAGACAACTGGACGTTTTCTTTAATAAATTAAACAAAATTCACCCCAACATAAAATTTAAGATGGAATTGGAACAAGACTGTACTCTTAACTTTCTAGATATTTCAATATCCCATAAAAACGGCACCCATGATTTTCAAATTTACCGCAAACCGACCCACACAGATTCTGTCATCCCCGCGTCATCGTGTCACCCTTGGCAACATAAATTGGCCGCTTTCCATAGTTACGTTAATCGTCTATTGGCCGTACCTCTGAATAAGGATAATTATGCCAAGGAGCTCCAAATCATCTATCAGATTGCGGTCTCTAACGGTTATTCAAAAAATATTATTAACACCATTATAAAAAAGAAACAAATTCATATAGTTCGCAAAGATCTGTACGCGGCTACATCCCGAAGTGTTCGTCGATATGTGAGCAGTTTGACCTACTTGGGTCCTGTATCTGAGAGAATAGCAAGGACTCTTAGGCGTAACGATATTTACGTTGCGTTCAGGACAAGCAATTCGCTGAGTGGGGCTTGTAACGTCAAAGACAAAATTGATGAACGCCAAAAATCCGGCGTTTATAGACTTGTTTGCAGTGAATGCAGCGCCGTTTACGTGGGTCAGACTGGTCGCAATTTCGATACCCGATACAAGGAGCATTTGGCCGCGTACAGAAATTGCAATCCCGACAGATCACACTTCGCAAAACATCTTTTGGAAACTGGGCATAACCTGACTAGCGACCACACATTTAAAGTCCTACATATTTGCGACAAGGGGCTTCGGCTGTGTGTGCTGGAGCAATTAGAAATAATTAAAAATAAAAATAATAACATTGCACTGCTGAATGAACAAACAAACGTCTCGAATTCACCACTTTTAAATATCTTTAAATCCAGTACTTAAAGTTTAAATATACTCTAGGTAGTCGTTTGCTATCAATTCGGTCGCAAACGGCTGCTTATGTAATTCGGGTGGTGGATTGTGTGAGCAAGCGGTCGCTATCACGATATTGTAATCGCAATGTCGTAGGTGGGGGCCGTTTGCGTCACCTGTAGTATAAATAGGCAGCTCTTTGACCGCGCCGCTCACTCGGCGGCCGTCTGTCGTAGAGTCTATTACGCTTGATAATGCCTCGTTTTGGGGCGAAACACGTGTCGTGTTCTCGACTTCAGTGGTGTATATTATCTAGTGGTGGTATTGTAGTGGTTGGTGGAGGGTACCTGGTGGCGGTTCCTGGTGGCGGTGTTAGTTTGCTTGTGCACGCTACTGAGGGAGGGCGGGTGGTGCACTTCAAAAAACTAGGTAATATACACCATTTTTATATTTTGCATGCGGATCTTAGCAAAGTAACTTACTTTTCTTCACAGCAGTATCAGTTATTCTGCCGTGAACGAGTAGTGTCCTAACAATACTGTGTATTGATCTGAAGGACTGATACTCGACTGACATCTCAGGTTGATGACCAGAGCACGGCGCCACATACAAATTTAAACATAGCGGGTAGTCGCGACGTTAACACGCATATTCGGTGTGTGCTCAATTTCATAAATTTTATATATTTTAAAGACTTAATTTTAGATAAATAAATGAAATAGACAGCTCAAGACTCACATGTGCTCACTATAACTACTTTTCCAAGACTAAAACTATAATTTGAAAGTATCCTGCATATACTCATAATGGATGTTCAGCTTGCTAATAACTTGAATGACTTGAGAAGATGTTTGGCTCCAGAATGTGTGAATATGAAAACAAGCTACAGAAAGTCAACACTGAAACTAATTCTTCACACCCTGACTTATCTTCTCTATCGCGTGAGTTTTCTGAATTTAAATCTTTTGTTTGGCAAACACTTTCGGCAATAAAAACGCAAATTGAGTTACTCAGTCTCGGTTTGGACAGACATGAAACTGCTATGAGATGTAAAATCCTACTATTTCACGGCCTTCCAGAAAATCAAAGTGAGAATCTACAAGATGTCATTTATAATGTAATATCCAACCAATTAAAGTTGACAGATGTCGTAAAATATTGTGTAAAAGTATGTCATCGACTAGGAACCTCACAAACAAAGGCTCGTCCCGTACTGGTGCGATTCTTTGATACGGAGCATAGGCAACTTGTTTGGGATAGCAAAACCAATCTAAGAGGGTCTGGCATTACCATTTCCGAGTTTTTAAATAAGGCCAGACATCAAGTATTTGCTACATCTCGTAAGCATTTTGGAATTAAACATTGTTGGTCATCCGAAGGCAAAATAATCATAATTCTGCCCGACAAATCCCGTCGAAAAATAGAAACAATGGCTGAACTGGAACTTCTAATCTCTAAATATCCGCCCTGTTCGGACGTCATAAGCAATCCGCCACAATCTTCAGCAACTATACCCCGAAAGAAATATCCTCGGTGCATAGTTCAAATGTTCCGAAGAAAACCCGTCGTCGCTTAAATAACTGATGTTTAAGTAAGCCGGTTATAATACATTCACTGTTTCTGTCCTCTCAAAAATAGCTGCATAATACTGTTCAAAAACTTTATTACTTCTGTATGTAGGTAATCGTATATTTACCGTGTAATTAATTATCATTACTTATAAGGGTACAACGATAACTATTTTGAAACGAATTTAATTTAGCTTTCTTTGAAGTTTGTCGTTCGACTTTGACATAAACCTGTCAACTGTCTATAGATGTTCAACGTTCCATTTTTGATTTTCTTGCGATATAGATTTTATACCGTCTCGTTATAAAACTTTGTTAATGATACTCGTAATATAATAATAATTTCTTGTAGTTATAATTCAATACTATTTCTCTTTGATTTAATTACTACAGTATATACAATAGGCCTCTCGATTTAATCATATATGTGTTGATAGTTTTTAAGTATAAATTTCTTCCACCACGCCAGTGAGCAAGTTGAGTTGTTTTAGTTTTGTTTTTTTTTTCTTTTTATATAGTTAGTAACACTTTTTTTTATATATAACTTTTTTGTTATTTTTATAAACAGATATATATATTTATATATATCTTATATTTTTGTGGCCGTTCTATAGAAAAAATATCAGATTTTAATGAAAGCTTTTTCTCGTGCTCTTCTTCACCTAACAGCTTTTTTAGCGCTGACACTGAATTATCTGAACCTCTTACTTTGCGTGATCATATATCTTCTCTTTTCTCTCGATATCCTGACAACCTAAATATAGCTCATATCAATGCACAAAGTGTTCCTGGCCATTATAATGACCTTCTTGCATCCATTAGCAGTAGTCACCTTGACGCCCTTTTGATTACTGAAACCTTTCTTACACCTTCTCTTGACGATTCTCGATTGATTCGTAACGACAGGGTGAGTAAAGGTGGTGGTGGTGTTGCTATTTACCTACGCGCTGAAATTCCTTATAAAATTATAAGCACATCCTCATCCATTTTCTCGGAATCTGCGGAGCACCTCTTTCTTGAAATCAAATTGTTCTACACGAAAATTTTTCTGGGAGTAGTGTATAGCCCTAACCTTAATGTTAATTATTTTGATGCATTAGATAAACTCCTCGGAAATTTCTGTCCAATATATAATAATGTGATTTTAATGGGTGACTTTAATACATGTTTACTCAAAAACGACTCCCGTTCATTTAATTTGCAATCTCTCTTGTCATTTCACAATCTTCAAATTTTACCCCTTTCTGCTACACATTATTTTCCTAATTGTAATCCTTCCTTACTTGATTTGATCATTGTCTCACCTATAAATAATGTTGCCAATCATGGTCAATTAACTGCTACATTCTCATATCATGACCTTATCTACTTATCTTATCGTGTTCGTCCTCCAAAGCGTAAGCCGTATTTTCGATTGCTTCGAAATTATAAAGGCTTAGACATAGAAGCATTACAGCATGATGCTGAAATTATTGAGTGGACACCTCTTATTAACTGCTCCAGCATTGATGACAAGGTGAGCATCTTTAACTCTGTGATACTTAGTTTATACAATCGTCATGCTCCATTAAGACATATAAAAATAAGATATAACCCTGCTCCTTGGATTACACCTGCTATTAAAGAACTCATGGCACGCAGGGATAAAGCCAAAAGAAGATATAAGCGATTTCCCTTTGAAAGAAATCTAACAGCATTCAAAATCCTTCGCAACCGCTGCAATCGCATTTGTAGAGATGCTAAGAGGCGTTACTTTTACGATACTCTAACTAACTGTGACTCTGCAAAAGCTTGGAGCTTCCTCAAAACTGTTGGCATCCGTAAATCTCCAGAGAAAGTATGTGCTGAAATTGACTTTAACAAACCTAATCAACATTTTTCTTGTCCCCCTGCTTCTTTGTCCTCATTTGTTAAAGCTAGGTCTTTGCTCGAACTATCTAGGTGCCCAACGCCTCAGTACCCTCCTTTTAATTTTGTTTCTATAACTGAAGACGACACTAAAAGTTCAGTCCAAGCTATTTCTTCTACCGCAATTGGAAATGATGGCATTTGCTCTAAAATGATTATAAATATTTTACCTTCACTATCCATTCTCACACATATTTTTAATTACTCTCTATCCTCCTGTTGTTTTCCGTTGTCATGGAAATTGGCACATATATTACCTCTCCCTAAGGTTTCCAACCCTTCTTCTCCATCTAACTTTGGACCTATTTCAATTTTACCATTTCTTTCTTGAACACATTGTTTTCAAACAATTCTCTTTGTTCCTTAACTACAACAATATCTTAAGTCCTTATCAATCTGGTTTTCGCTCCGGCCACAGTACAACAACTGTACTTTTAAAGGTTACCGATGATATTCGATGGAGTATGGATAAAAAATATTTAACAGTACTTGTGTTACTGGACTTCAGTAGTGCTTTTAATTCTATCGATTTTGATATACTTCTTCGAACTCTCAAATCTATTAATGTATCATCTCTCACCTTACCTTGGTTTGATTCTTATCTCCGGGGTCGATCACAGTGTGTACGTTCCGATAACTCTTACTCTGATTGATGCGATCTTATTGCGGGTGTACCTCAAGGAGGCGTGCTATCTCCGCTGCTTTTTACTATCTTCATTAACTCTATCACTAAGGTAATTTCCTCAAATTTTCATCTTTATGCAGACGATTTGCAGATTTACCGACATTTTCCTGCGTCTGAAGCTTTTTCAGCAATAAATACAATAAATGGTGATTTAGAAAGAATCAATGAGTGGTCCAGATCGTATGGCTTAACAGTAAACCCGAATAAATCACAAGCAATTATTATTGGCAGCAAGTTCACTCGAAGCTTAATTGATTTCTCAACTTTACCATCTTTGCAGATTAATGGCATCACTATTCCTTATTATGACACTGTCAAAAACTTGGGTATTCTCATTGACTGCAAATTATCTTGGAGCGAACAAATAACTGCAATTGGCAAGAAAATTTCTTTTGCTTTCCATTCTTTAAAATGTCTTCAAGGTTTCTTGCCCTTGCAGACTAAGATTTTTTTAGTTCAGACCCTAATTTTGCCGATCTTGGATTATGCTGATGTCTGCTACTTGGATGCTACAGAGGAGCAATTAAATAAACTTGAGCGCTTGCAAAACTTATGCATCCGATACATCTTCGGTCTAAAAAAGTTTGACCATGTTTCGTTTTACCGAAAGCAGCTCAGGGGCTCCCGATCCGTCTTCGTAGGAACAGTAGGATTCTTTGCCTTCTTTTCAATATTATACATAATCCCTCACACCCGCCTTATCTGCGTGATTGATTCTCTTTTGTCCATTCCCCTAATGCGATCTGCAGATCACATCTGAAATCCCTGTTAAAGTTCCCAGTCTATAGAAGCGTCCTCTACTCCCATTCCTTCTCTGTACAAGCAGTAAGACTGTGGAATTCGCTCCCCTTTACAATTCGTGAGACTAAAACAGTGTCATTATTTAAAAAACGAGTTAAAGAGCACTACCTCTCCCTTTAGTGTATATGTGTATATGTATGAGTGTTTATGTATGTAAGTATGTATGTATGTATGTGTGTATGTATGTATGTATGTATGTAAGTATATATGTATATAAATGTGATTATGTCAGTGTGTGTGTATATGTATATATATTTTGTGATTTTATAATATTCTTTTTTTTTATGATTTTTTATTATCAAAAGTGCACATCGAGTCTGCCTCTCTTTTAGGATATCCAGTAACAGGCCTGCTGGAAGAAATTTCATCATGAAATAAGCAGTGCCTTTGTACTAATTTACTATCTTTGTAATTTCTACTGTAATTTTTATGTGTACATAAACAGTAAAAATAAATAAATAAATAATTAAAAAAAAAATTGAAAGTCTATCTATTTATCCGTCTAGGTAGGTATCACCCCAGGGCTAGTTATTCTGCCGTGAAGCAATAGTGTGCAAGCATTACTGTGTTTCGGTTTGAAGGGCACTGTGAGCTAGCGTAATCACTGGGCATTTGAGACTTAAGAACTGATGTCTCAGGTTGACGAGCGCAGTGTGATGTCACTCAGGAATGTTCTGGGTGACACAGCATTTGTTGTGGGTGGACGTTGCACTTTTCGTTTCGTCACTTTATACAATAAAAAAAAATCAATAATTATGTTAACAGAACCTGTCGCAATAAGCGGAACTTAGTCTGATTTTAGGCTTTGCAAATAAACACATCTAATAATACGTATATAGTCCAATGTATAAATAAAATATAATGCGTAAATGTTATAAATATTTTTTTTAATTTTATACGGTTTCGTTGTATAGGAAATATTATATGAAGGAAGATAACAAAAAAGAGTCCTATTGAGCGTAATGAAGATAAATGGTCGCCATAAGCGTCCGTTGTTAGTTCCTCGATATCTCTCGAGACTTCCCTCGTCGTTAAGAAAGGGAAACGTTCCCTTAGTTTTACCTGAGTAATTTTGTACCGTATTTTAAAATTTCTTCTCTGCCATACCGTCTAGTTATTCAAAATCATATCTATATTTTCCAATCAGACGAAAACTTTTTACACAACAAGCAAAATACTAAAAGAAAGTCAATTTGTTAAGATCCAAATGCGAAATTTAAAATAGTGTGTTTTTTCGTCCTGGCTTAAAATTGTTTTTCGTCCGCCCTCCAACTACAGCGTGTACGAGTAAATCGATAACGCTGCCAGATGCTCATTTTTATTGGATAGAGTGATGAGACGAGCGAAACCTTCACCTGATATTAAGACCAACGTCTGCCCATAGTATATGCTGTCACCCAGAAGATTTCTGTGTGGCACCATACTGCGCCCATCACCTTGAGCCATCAGTTCATAAGTCTGATATGCCGTGGCTGGCCAATTTGATCTGAAATACATCCTGTTTAGTTAAGAATTCTAAATTCAATTTAATAAATCCATTTAGCTGGTAATTTGAGTTTCGAAAACAGTTTCATCTGTTTTTTCCTCATCAGTTTTTTCTTTGGCGTCGCTCATCTCACACAATGTAAAACTAAAAATATCGCTTTATGTACGTGTTCTACCGTGGTCCGATATGCCCAGCTCACAATGCCCTACAAACCGAAACACAGTAATGTTTGCACACTACTGCTTCACGGCAGAATAACCGGATCAGGGATGATTAGGTATCATCCCTGATCCGGTTATTCTTTTTCGGATCCTTGACGGATTCCTGTGTAGGAATCCTACCACCAGTCTAGGCAATATATACTCATCACTCGACAACACGACTAAGGACACACGGCGGCTCTCTCGTAGAGTAAATATCACTTGATCACGGCAGAGTAGAATAGCACCTTCCTCTTTCCAACTGAAGTGACGAAAGAGACAATTAAGATATTGTACGGACGGCCTATTCGTACAGAATATTGTCATAATATGCAATGCTTTCACTATACTGTTCGTGGGTACGCAATGGTGATTAAGTTTTTTTTACTCGTACCAAAATGGCGGCGAGATTGTTCGCCACCCGTCACGTCTCGTTTCCCGCCGGAGAAAAGTGTACTGGTGATAGAATTCCTATGCAGAAATCCGTCTAGGTAGGTACCGCCCCAGGGCCAGTTATTCTGCGGTGAAGCAGTAGTGTGCAAACATTACTGTGTTTCGGTCGGAAGGGCAGTGAGAGCTAGCATAATCACTGGGCATATGAGACTTATGAACTAATGTCTCAAGGTGACGGGCGCAGTGTGGTGCTACACAGAAATATTCTGAGTAACATAGCATCTGTTATGGGCAGACGTTGCACTTACCATCAGGTGAACGTTTTGCTCGTCTCGTTACATTTCAAAGTGGACTACAGGTGTGGTCTCTACCTACCACTTATGGGTAAATGGTTCAGTGTCGAAAAAGGAGTTAGCTCGGCATGTGCTCTGTGAGAATGGACACATACAGCGCTATTGGCAAATGAAACAAAAATGGTATTGGCAAACAAGACTGTCAAATATTAATTACTTGTTTTCAACGTATTTTAACATTTATTTTTAAATTAATTACGTAATATTGAAGAATATAGGATAATATTCCTTAAAACGAAAGATTATTATATATGTTCTATTAGTTAATAATAGCTCTATGTACTCGTATAATTAGTTGAGCACTTATTAGTTTTTCTAATGAAAAAAGCGCCTATTTTAATTATTACATTACTAATGGTTAAACTTTTTGGAAAATCCTTAACGACAAAATATTGATTGATCCTGATTCAAGAAATAGTTTACCAACCTACTTCAATAATCCCAATGACATCGATACCCATTTTTTAAGTTTCCCTTCTTCAAAAATTATCCATTAGTCAGAAATCACGTATTATGAATTTCATCAATTTTGAGACAAAATTTTCCAAATGCAGTATGTTTCTTAATTTGAAGTTGCCCGTCACATTAAATCGATAAAATCTCGCTGTGGGACAGGATGGTATAAGTAGGGACAAGATACTCTAGACACTTCGACGTACTTTAAATGTTATCACCGATATTATAAACCGTTCAATTAAAAACAGGTACAGTTCAAGTCAATGGAAAGAGGTATTGGTAACTCCACTACCTAAGGTTAACAACCCCAGTAATATTCAAGATCAACTAATAAGCATCTAACCATTTTTATCAAAACTCTTAGAGAAGGCAGTTTACACTCAGCTGAGCCTATACATTGAAAAAAATAATATTCATTCCTTCGGGATTTCGTAAAGAGCGCGAGACCATTACCACTCTGCTGGATGTCACAGATAATATTCTGGCTGAACAAGATGTTGGCCATAGAACAATACTGACATTATTCGATTTTTCTCGAGCTTTCTTTCTTCTATCTAAATTGACGCATTACGGTCTTGACCATAATTCCATTACTTGGTTTCATAGCTATCTGTCTGGATGATCACAAACTATTAAGTTGCTTAGGAGTGACGGTTCCTGCGTTATGTCTAACCCTCAAGAAGCAGAACGTAGTGTCCCACAAGGATCTATTCTTGGTCCTCTTCTCTTCATTATTTATGCTGCTGATCTTATGAGAGTAATTTAAATGTGCCAATTGGAGGAGAGAAAATAGACCGTACAGATGACGCAAAGAATTTAGATACCATTTTAGATAACAATCTCAGATTTAAAACACACATAACGACTGTCGTTAGAAATTGATTTTCCTTCTAAAAGTTTAATACAAGAATCGTAACCTCCTTACAGAAAAAGTTTGTGTAAATCTATGTGAGACATCTGACATCATTCTGTCAAAATCAATTACGTTGATATCATCTATGGTCTACGGTTATTTTCAAAAACTCCCGCCTGATACAACGAGTGCAAAACGCTTGCTGTCGTTTCTGCTTCGATATACCTCCGCGAAGTTATATCTCTCCTTATTTATATAAGGCTTCGATGCTTAATATGGAATCGCGCAGACAACTACATTTGGCTTCATTGCTGTTTAGTGTTTTAAAGTATATCTTTACTCTAAGATTAAATTTTTCTTCCTTTCAGGAATAATATAGTAAAGTAAAGGAGAGAAAGTTAATTTGCTATGATCCGCGTGTTTTGAAGAGCATCGCCCGCCCTCCTCCTCCACTATGATAAAATTAAGCATTTATTTATTTATTGAGACAACAAAAACGTTTAGTATCATCGACAAAATTAATATGAAGTCGTTAATTTTGAATACATATATCACTTACAAGGTATTTTTTATTACCGGTGGTAGAATTCCTATGCAGAAATCCGTCTAGGTAGGTACCACCCCAGGGCCGTGCCGTGAAGCAGTAATGTGCAAGCATTACTGTGTTTCGGTTGAAGGGCACTGTGAACTAGCGTAATCACTGGGCATATGAGACTTAAGAACTGATGTCTCAGGATGACGGGCGCAGTGTAGTGTCACACAGAAATATTCTGGGTGACATAGCATTTGTTATGGGCAGACGTTGCACTTACCATCAGCTGAACGTTTTGCTCGTTTCGTCACTTTATACTATAAAGAAAAAACTAGAAACACCTAAATGAAACCTACATCTTAGTAAAAAAAGCAGTGCTTTGCTTCCTAGTGAGCAATACGTGCACTGAGCTACAGCCTTTTTGTACTATTGCAGCGAACACACGTCTGTGCACAAACTGTTCTGGAAAAATTTAATGTGGTTTATTTAAGTTTTTGTTCATGTGATCTTTATATGTTTTAGTGTGTTCTGTAAAGTTATTAATAAATATCTTTTTATCTATCTATCTACAATGGCTGTAACTCCAGAAGTATAAAGGATAGAGTAATACAACATAACCTAAATTTAGCTTTCCTGGGGTTCGTATCCATATTACTGATGGTAAACTAGCCACTCTGAAACATCAGTTCATAAGTCTCGTATGCCGAGCAATTACACTGGCTCTCAATGTTCATCAGACCGAAATACTGCAATGTTTGCACAGTACTGCAGTACGGCAGAATAAGTGGCCCTGCGATTCTCCTAATCCAAGTGGAATCCTAAACAATTTCAATGGTAAGGAATGTGCTGCATCTACGGAAACATTATAAATATTATTGAAACTACTCGTATGATTATGTTACGCAGTGTGTAATAGACTACATTGCTCTACCTAGTTCTGTCGGTGTAGTAGATTTGTAATTAAGTTGGTCTGATAATATTTTATCTTAACTTGCCTTTACACATAATGATTATTAAGACCACATTAACGCCATAAACTTACAAATTCCATTTATAATGGAGTTAGAGGCTAAATAACTCTCTAGTTTTTTTTAGTAATTAGGAACTCTAATAACACCTTGAGTCATACTGTGTATAAAAAGAGCCATAAATAGCCATAACAGATAATTAAACGGGAATCTCATCACCATCTATCGCAGTTAGCTACCGTGGGAAAATCTTTTTTTAGAGAGCACGAGAGATTTGTGACAGCAAAGCACTTCAGCCGCTTCAGTGTTTCAAGCTAGTTTTGCACGACTACAAGCTTCGACGCCCGCGCCCACCTCACGGGAACCGAGTGAAATCGGCAGTCGAGCGTGTACCTGCTGTTCTACCAAATGTCAGAGGATTCACAGACAGTATTGGCTATATCCTAAAATGGTCTTCCATAAGAACATCATTCAAGCCGCCGAAGAAGATAAGTCAGTTTTAACCACCTGTCAAGTGTAATGTCCCTCCACAAGATGCAGGATGTTTTCCCTCCTTCTAAACAAAAAGATCTATAATAATCCACTTAGAAGAACACATAGCTGACGTGAAGCATCGACGCTCTAGGAAGTCTGCAGGAGCATCCCAACCGTTCTATCACATTGATAGATCCTAAATCCTTGCAAAAGAACACCGATTCCTACCAAGGATGATTCACGAGGCTACTAAAATTAACTTTGTCGACCGCGTGGCGTAGTGGTTAGCGTACCTGAGTTCTACGCCACCGGTCCTGGATTCGATTGCCAGCCGGAGGCAACATTTGTGCAAAAACACAAATTGTTGCTTTTCGGGTGTAGTTGTGTTGTGCATGTGAAAATTATGTTTATAAAACGCACCCACTATACAGGAGAAAATCCTACTGAGGGGTTTCGTTTTTTTTTAATAAAAAGAAAGAAAATAAAAAAAAATAAAAAGAAAGGACATCGGATCGTTCAAGCCACCGGTAATAAAGCTAAAAATTAAAAGTCTAAAAAAAATTACCTAAAAATTTAACGTAATAAAGTCCGTACAATTAGTTTTGTTAAATGGTTAATATTTGCATAAGTAAAAGAAATTATTACATAATGAATAATACTGGAAATGAGGTTTGTCTCTAATTCTTGATAAGAAAGTTTATAGATAAGTAATAAGTATGTTGTTTGTACGAATAATGAAATGTCAAAGACTAAGTTGCTACGGCAGGGAGTCCTAGATTGTTTACTCCTAAAAGCTGTCATAAAATTCCTATCCATGATTAAGATAAAACTTCGCTAAACTACACGTTTTTTATTTGACGCCATTTTGGAGTCTTAAGACTCCTGATGTCTCTGAATAATATTACTTCAGAACCAGTTTTTTATTTAACTGTTTACTGATATCGTAGTTGGAAATAATAAAAAGGAAATTGACTTTTATTTTCTTTTTCCTGCCACAGAGCAGATTAAAATACAGATTTTATGTATAACTAGCTGAACCCCACGGTTTCACCCGCGTAGAAAAGTCGATCCTGATTGATATACGTATATACTTCCCTATTTTAATAACTCAGTCTACACACATTCTTAAATTTTTGTACACTAAGTTACCCGCAATAATATCAGCTATCTGTCAGTGAAAGCCGTTTCGGAGATTAGCCGGAACAAACAGACAGACAGACAAAAAATTTTAATTTTTTTTTTTCTTAAGTACCGAATATACTTTCGTAAGCATTGACAAAAAACTTTGTATTTTGTTATCACAAACAGACACTTCAATTTTATTTACTTGTATAGATTTAATATAACTTATTTTTTATATAAAAAAAATTGCCTACTCTTGCTTATATTAAGAGACCAATCTATTACGAGATTTATTGAATTGGATAGATTGACGCGTCAGTTTGAAGCTTCTTTAAACACTTGAATTTTATTGGAAAAAGCACAAGATCAGAGAACATTTTGTTTCTATTTGTGGGGCGATTCTTTCCAAGTATCATACAACCCGATTACGAAACATCTTTAATGGTACTTTATTGCTTTCGTTTGTGGGATATGACGCTCAAAGATCCTGTGCAGATTTATGAGAGCACTAGAATGTGTACTATGTAGTACTAGAAAAAAACTACACAGACAGTATCAAAAAATATCCCAGACCTGTTAAACATTTGGCTTGTCTGTATATAGTTAATAGAATCAGGCGTTACTTTGCGAAAATCCATTATACGAGTAGTAAAGGAAAGAAAGTTAATTTGCTAAGATCCGCATGCCAAATGTAAAATGGTGTGTATTACCTAGTTTTGAAGAGCACCGCCCGCCCTCCCACAACAGCGTGCACCAGAATACCAATACCGCCACCGGGAGCCGCCGCCAGATACCCTCCACCACTACAACAACACTACCACTAGGAAATACACACCACGACTGGCAACCGCCGAGTCACTCCGCGGTTGACAGTCGTAGAGTCAATATCACTTGATAATGCCTCGTTTTGAGGTGAAACACGTGTCGTGTTCTCGTTCTCTTCAGTGGTGTGTATTTACTTGTCTGTATCTGTATTTGTCATTAACTACAGGCCAAAGTGCTCGTCGTTTTAAATTGATTTTTTGTTTAATTTTACTAGAATTTGTATAAGCATATTTTTTCAAACGTTTCGCTTAAAACTGAAATGGGTTGAATGATGACAAAACAGGGACAAACTAAATATAGACTTACTAACTGTTTTTTTAACAATATCGTTTCTGGAAAGTCCAATTAAGCTATGATGTGAAGCATCGTCGCTCTAGGAATTCTGCATTCTGTGGTCATGTTCTGAATCATCCTAAACATTACATCAGATTTAGTAAACTACCGATTCCTACCAAGGATGATTCACGAGGCTATTGCAAATAAAACAAAACATCCTAATTTCAATAGAGAAGGTGATTGGGTACTAATCATAATCATAAGGGATCCCATAATTAATAAAATGAAATAAAAGACCAAGACCTCAAGACACAATTAGCTAATTCTGCGTAGATAGGACCAATCCCGTGACCATGGGTGCTGTAAAGCGCTCGATATGTCGGGTTATAAATAACTCAAAATTAAACACGATAAAACCCGTAAAATTAGCTTTTTTAAAGTTCAATTAAGTTTCAATTACCTGATTTACGTTATATGATATCCCTAGAACATTTTGTAAAACGTTCGTAAATTTTATTTTCAATAGACGAAACTCCTAATATATTTTCTTAAAAAGAGCTTAAGTAGAAATTTTCAGATAGAATATTAAGATAGAAAGTAGTAAAGTGGATTGAATAGAAATACTCGGTAAAAGGATTCTGAAAGTAAGCTCTGCTATTGAATAAAAAGTTTCGTCTTTGAATAAAATTATTGTAGATATTATTTTTGCAAAGATTGTTCTTTGCTTATATTCCTAATTTCACGGTCTCAGTAAAAGAGAAAAACAAAGTTAATTTGATATGAGTTTCATGTTATATGTCCCAAATTCTAAACAGACGCTGAGTGAGCGGCTCACTCGGCGGCTAAACGAGTATGTCATAACCATTTGACAATACCTTGTAAGACTTTTGGCTCCAACTCGTGTGGCGGTAGTTTTTTTATTGAATTTTGTTATTTCTGTGTATAAGGCCGAGGAAAAAGTTTTTTCGCGATTTATATGAAAACTCAACTTTTCTTTTCAAAGTTTATTTACATTAATTACAGTAAATATGTGCCATTTTGTTCAATGATTTTTTGCCATCTTGAAGACAGTGATAGATGATCTCGTTGCTGTAAAAATTTTGGAACTTCTGAGCAAAAAAACGCGACAAGTAGTTTTGGCAGTCCTCTCTTGATGTCAACCTGACACTACCTATAGAATTCTGAAGTGAACGACACAGGTGGAAATCTCAAGGTGCAAGATCAGGGCTATATGGCGGATCCATTACAATCTCCAGCCAAACTCTTAATTTTTGCTGAGTGACTATATATGTGTGTGGTCTAGCGTAGTCGTGAGGAAAGACACGCCCCATTTCTCTCCAATCTTGCTTTATTCTCATCAGTTGTTGGCAGAAGAGATTTGAATCGATGGATCTGCCCGGCGGTAAAGGCTCATAATGATATCGTGTCGTTGAAGGCGACTAAATTATTGTACGGACAGCCTTTCATCTTTATCATCACCATTATCATTTCAGCCTATCACTAGTCCACTGCTGAACATATGCCTCCCCCATAGATTGCCACTAAAACTGTGTGGTAGCGGCTTAAGAGAATCTACCACCCCATCTCATCCCGTGGCTGTCGTAAAAGTCGACACAGAGAAAATTGAAACCAGAAGATGGACAGCAGCGTCTTCGTGGAACATCAGAATAAATAGACAGGCGTTGCCAACCCGCCTACCAAGCGTGGCAACTATAGCAAAATTCCCCTCAAAATGAGGGTTACAAACTTTCGTACTAATCTATGGGGCCTATAGGCTGAAATGATGATGATGACACCTATCGACTTCGCAAATTTATGTTCAAAGATTTTAAAGTGAATTCTGTTTATTTTAGTATAAATAGTTTTCAGTTAGAATATTCAAATTTTCGCCGCAAAGTTTAAATATTCCGATCGCAGCTCCAGCACTTCGTCTGAATAAAATTTACAGACCTGATTTTATTGTGGGCAGTGAATACGAAAACGTTTTTCGATAACCCTTGAATTTGTTTATGCTTTGTGTCCGAGAATACGAATGGATAGATTGTGTTTCTCCCTCAATTTTGAGAAAGTTTGGAGGCGGCATGATTCCGCCAAGCTTTAGTACAAGTAGCGTTTTTTTAAGGATAAACTGACGAAACGAGTAAATCATTCACCTGATGGCAAGTGCAACGCCTGCCCATAACAAATGCTGTCTCACCCGGAACATTTCCCCGCGGCTCTACACTCTTACTTACCAACTACACACTTACTGGTGGCAGGATTTCTATGCAAAAATCCATTTGGGTAGGTACCTCAGGGTCAATAATTCTGCCGTGAAGCAGTAGTGTGCAAACATTACTGTGTTTTGGTTTGAAGGGCACTGAGAGTTAGCGTAATCACTGGGTATATGAGAATTAGAACTGATGTTTCAGGGAGACGGGTGCAGTGTAAAACGTTCTGGGTGACACAGAATTTGTTATGGGCGGACTTTGAACTCACCATCAGGTGAACATTTCGCTCGTTTCGTCACTGTATCCAATAAAAAAAACTCGTCACCCTGAGACATCAGGTCTCAAGTCTCATATACTCAGTAAATACTCCTAATGCCTTGAGACCGAAACACAGTAATGTTAGCACACTACTGCTTCACTGCAGAATAGGTAGAGGCAACACCCGCAGCCCACTTCACCACAAGCAACACGCCACCGTTTTCGTACTAGTCAGAAAATTCTTACTTTCCATTGCGTTGCCGTAGTAGTATAGTAACAGCATTTTATATTCTGGTATTCTGCACGTATAAAGGCTGTCCGTACAATACCTTAGTCGCCACTTACGACACCTCGATATGAAAGGGGTAGGTGTTTTTAACTGGTGGTAGGATTCCAATGCAGGAATCCGTCTAGGTAGGTACCACCCGAGGGCCAGTTATTCTGCCGTGAAGCAGTAGAGTGCAAACAGCAGTTTATTTATTCAGATGTTCCAGCAAAATGCTGCTGCCCATCTCCTGGTTTTCATTTTCCCTCTGTCGACTTTTACGACACCCACGGGATGAGATGTGGTGGTAGATTCTCTTCAGCCGCTACCACACAGATTTCCACAAAAAAGGGTGGCTCTCATTTTGGAGTGATTTTGCCATAGTTGCCACGCTTGGCGGGCTGGGCAACGGCAGCTTTTTTATTCCGATATTCCGGAAAGATGCTGCTGCCCATCTCCTGGTTTTCCTGGTTGGGGTGACACAGCATTTGTTACAGGCAGACGTTGCACTTACCACTAAGTGAACTTTCTGATCGCCTCGTCACTGCGCCATACATTTGCTATAATAAAGCGAAAAATCTCACACTGGTTTGTTTGTATTTGAGTAATTTCTTACATTACTCACATTGCTACAGAAACGATTTTTACTACGAATCGGCCAAAATTTAACTGAAACCCGATGTAGTGTTAAGAGGTGATACAATCGATTATTGTCACGTTAGCCTAGAAGATTATTGATTAGCCTTGAAAAGACCCAGATTTGGACGTTTAATTCTGCAAAAAATTGATGGTAGAATTAGGGGTATGTACCACCCCAGGGCCAGTTATTCTGCCGTTAAGCAGTAGTGTGCAAACATTACCCCACACATTATAGTGTGTTTCGGTTTGAAGGGCGCTGAGGACTAGCGTAATCACTGGGCATATGACACTTAAGAACCGATGTGTCAGGGTGACGGGCGCATTGTGGTACTACACAGAAATATTCCGGGTGACACGACATTGGGTATGGACAGATGTTGTACTTACAGGTGAACGTTTTGGTCGTCTCGTCACTTTATCAAATAATAAAAAAGTTTAAGTACGTAGGTTTTTTTTTTTATTTTATTAAGGTATACAAACTAGCGGTAGTGGCTAAAGAGAATCTACCACCCCATCTCGTCCCGTGGGTGTCGTAAAAGTCGACAGAGGAAAAACGAAAACCAGAAGATGGGCAGCAGCATCTTCCTGGAACATCTGAATAAATAAACTTTGGTTGCCAACTCGCCTGCCGAGCGTGGCAACTATGGCAAAATCCCCCCAAAGTGAGAGCTACAAACTTTTGTGGCACTTTATGAGAGAGGCCTATGTTCAGTAGTGGATTAGTGAAAGGCTGCAATGATGATGATGATGATGTTGATTTATATATACATACATACATACATACATAAGATCACGACTGTATCCCATAAGGGGTAGTCAGAGACTGGGCGCTCACTGCAAAAACAGATGACTGCCACAATCCACGTTTCACCAAAACAATATTATGCACTTGGTGTGATAGGTGGTGAGCCAATCGCCACCGTGCGCTGTTGGGTGCACAGTGCAGTTTAATTCCTTACTCGCCTTTTACGAGATCCATTGGATGAGATGGAGTGGTAGTATTCTTTTAGCGAGCCGCCACCACACGGCTACTTTCTTACTATACTTTTACTTTCTTACTAGCGTTTTCGGACATAATCCGAAACAAACAGACAGACAGACAGAAAGTTTTAAAAATTGTTTTTTTCTTATAAGTACCTTATATACTCGTATGTACATACTCATCAAATTAGAAAAAAAAAGATTAAAGAGGCATTAGCTACTTCCATAACAAAATGCAAATATTCAAATTAGGAGAAACGTTGCTGCAGGATTGCGTAATAATGACTACGTTTACTAATGCTATATAGCCAAATAACGTTTCCCCATCTACACAGTTTCACAGCTAAAGCATAAACTTGTTACATACAACAACGTTAATAGCATTTCTCAATGCAAATACAATTTCACTTCGAAATCCACGGTAGAGTGCACCCGGCACGTTGCCGCGACTGCAATTAATCTCGTAGTGTTACAATACATGCTAAGGTAATTAAACCGTTGGTGGTATTTTAGAAAATTGAAGGTTTTTATTTATTTATTTAATAATTATTTCAGCCGTGTGGTAGCGGCTTAAGAGAATCTACCACCCCATCTCATCCCGTGGGTGTCGTAAAGTTCGACAGAGGGAAAACAAAAATCAGGAGATGGGCAGCAGCATCTCCTGGAACATCCGAATAAACAAACTGCGGTTGCCAACCCGCCTGCCAAGCGTGCCAACTATGGCAAAATCCCTCCAAAATGAGAGCTACAACTTTTGTGGCAATCTATGAAGCCTATCTTCAGCAGTGGACTAGTGATAGGCTGAAATGATGATGATGATGATGATTTAATATTTTATGTACACACAAACAATGGTTACAAAGAAAAAAGTATGAAAAAAATTGTACAAAGTCACATCTTATTTCATTCAGAAGTTTCAGTTCACTGGACAGTTTAAAAGAGTTGAAGACTTAGTGACTTTAATAAAGATAAGAAGTATTTTAAATAGGTAAAATTTTATATTATTTACATACTAAGAAATAATACTCTTGAAAATTTGTATAATCCATACTCAGGGGCTGGTGCTCGCTTTTAATTTCATAGTAAGCGAGTAACCTGGGTTCGGTCCCCGGTGCCAGCACCTCTAAAATTGTTCTACAATTTTAAGTGCTGATTTACCACGTGCTTAGCGGTGAAGGAAAACATCGTGAGGAAACCTGCATGTCCGAGGAATAGAAATATTTCGAAGACATGTGAAGTCCGCC
This sequence comes from Luehdorfia chinensis, assembly GCA_019845155.1. Lineage (NCBI taxonomy): Eukaryota > Metazoa > Arthropoda > Insecta > Lepidoptera > Papilionidae > Luehdorfia > Luehdorfia chinensis. The sequence goes on from JAHVAK010000411.1 coordinate 25,501, forward strand.
AACCCGCATTGGAGCAGCGTGGCGGATTCTTCCTAGCTCCAAACCCCTCTCAGAAATGAGAGGAGGCCTGTGCTCAGCAGTGGGACATTTATAAGCTGAAACTTTACTTTTTACTTTTTATACATACAGTCACGCTTTCCCATGAGGGTTAAGCAGAGACAACACCCGTAGCGATGGCGAACCACGTCGACGCCATTTTGGTAGGAGTCAAGAAATTCTCACACTCAATTGCGTTCCCACGAGCGGTATAGTGACATCATTGCATTTTAAGGTATCGTTCTGTACGAAGGAGGCTGTCCGTACAATACCTTAGTCGCCTCGCAGGACACCTTGGTAGGAAAGAGGTAGGTGCTATTCTACTATGCCGGACACCTATCGGCTAATGTTAAAAGAGGACTAACGGGTGCGTTATCAGTCTCTGAAGAATGAAATAGGCTATTTTCTTGAAGGTCCCGAAGATCGGTACGGGAAAACTGCAACGTGCAGCAAATTTCACAAAGCGCCCGTGTGTGGCAGAAAATTCTTGAAAAACGCACTGTGGTGGAATGCCATAGTAGGCATTCTACCACAGTGTATTCGAGATGATGCGGATGGATTTTTAAGTTATGCCACAAGGTACGATAGTGTAATTCGGTGGCTGGAATTAATCAGAAACAATTCCTCGAAAAAAAAGTCGGCAGCACTCCCGGTGTTGCCGACTTTATAGAAAGTAACAGGTATTTTATTCCTCTTTTTCTCTGGTATCGCGGATGTTAATGGGGCGGTGATCGCTTACCATCAGGTGAGCCGCTTGCTCGCTTGCCCCCTCTTCTATAAAAAAGGTAGGATTTGTGATTAGGTCTAATCTATTTATTTATTTATTTTTTAAGGGAAACATACAAATGATATAACTTATAAATAACAAAAACAGCTGTAGCACATAAACCAATAAAGTTTCCACAAATAATTAGAACTTACAAACTTAACACCGTCAATGCATTTATTTACAGAAATTAAAAAAAGCACACGAATCTGGGCTCGGATCAGCTCATGACAAGGCTAGAACAGTCTTCAGAATCCTTCTCTTATAATGAGCAGGAGTTACTGAAAATGGGCGATCTATTTTCAGCAGTTGACTAGTGATAGGCGGAAATAAAGATGATGAAGATGATGATTTACTAGTGGTAAGATACCTACCTAGACATATTCCGATGCAGGAATCCGTCTAGGTACGTACCACCCTTGGGCCAGTTATTCTACCTTGAAGCAGTAGTGTGCTAACATTACTGTGTTTCGGTTTGAAGAGCACTGTAAGCTAGCGTTATCACTGGGCATATGAGACTTAAGAATTTATGTCTCAGGGTGATGGGCACAGTGTGGTGTCGTACAGAAATTTGTGTGTAACACAGCATTTGTTATGGGCAGATGTTGCACTTACCATCACGTGAACTTTTTGCTCGTTTCATCATTTCATCCAATATACAAAAAAAAGGTTCTTCTGTGAAAGAAACTTCCCAGGATTTTTTTTAGGTCATAGAATCAGGCGTTACTTTGCGGAAATCTATTATAATAAAGGAAACGCACTTACCATCAGGTGAACGTTTTTCTCGCTTCGTCGTGAAGTAAAAAATACGTTATAATTATAACCTCCTCCAAATTATAATAGCTATAATTATTTATGGATTTAACGTTATAATTTTAGGTGTACATTTTCGTCACGGCTCAAGAGTCGCCCTCCCCCCCCCCCCCCCCAAGGCGAGCAAAACGTTCACCTGATGGTAAGTGCAACGTCCGCCTACAACAAATGCTGTGTCACCCAGAACATTTCTGTGTGACACCACACTGCGCCCGTCACCCAGAGACATCAGTTCTTAAGTCTCAAATGCCCAGTGATTACGCTAGCTCACAGTGCCCTTCAAACCGAAACACGGTAATGTTTGAACACTACTGCTTCACGGCAGAATAACTGGTGTGTTTGTAAAGAACTAGTTCTGTATGACCAATTAAATTGTTGTCATATAACCAATCCGGAAGTTAAAATTCAAACGTTTGAACAGACTTCGATTTTTTAAGATGTTCATAATACATACGAGTACATATATAAGATCACGATTGTATCCCATAAGGGGCAGTCAGAGACTGGGCACTCACTGCAAAAACAGATGACTGCCACAATACACGTTTCACCAAAACAATATAATGCACTTGGTGTGATAGGTGATGAGCCCATCGCCACCATGCGCTGGATGCATTTTTTTCAACGTAAGAATTATATATTTTTTTTACAATCTGTTTCGTAAATCCTTTTTCTTATCTTAGTTAAAAACACATAAAAAAAATTACGAAGAATACTCTCAATGAAAACCAAAACACGCTCCATGTTAAAGTTTTAGACAATAATCAATAATAAATATGTAAGTATATAGGACTAGATAGACCAGTCTCCACCTGCCGCACGGGCACTGCGGTGCTATCCTAGATAGGAATCATACGACCACTTTTTTAGATTGCTAAGGAACTGTTATACCCGGTGTTAAAACAACCGTTTCTATATTCTGAAAGTAATGACATTGTTTACAATACAATGTAAACAATATGTTTGTCGCGGTTTACCTTAATTATTGCGTCTACTGCGTAAGTTGCTATGATCTATTTAACATAACAATCGACCGCATAACATATGCACCAACGAGTTCGAAACCACGAATTCGTTTCGCTCCTTAACGAGGCATTTAGCGTTTGAGGGAGGGCGGGCAGTGCTCTTCAAAAACGAGGTGATGTACATCGATTCTATTCGTGAGATTATGCTCGGGGCGAACTTGTCTATCCAAATTATTAAACAAATGACACTAAACATCTTCGGCGACTCGTTACCTTTCAAAAAAACGGAGCTGCACTCTAAAATAGAAATTGAATGTTTTTAAATACTACATACATAGGCCACAGATATCCGGCAGAGTAGAATAGCACCTACCTCTTTCCTACCGAGGTGCCGTAAGAGGCGACTAAGGTACGGATAATTTTTATTCGTGCAGAGTAACACCATAATAGCATTGAAATGCTGTCACTATACTCGTCAAATTAAGGCGTCGTGGTTCGCCTCCCGTCACGTCTCCTTTACCGCGGGGACGAAAAGTGGGCTATGGACGAGGTTCTTTGTATGGGCAACGGGCTTGATTGTAGGTACGTAACACACATTAATACAGTAATAAGCTAAAATGATACAGTTTTAAAACATGTGCAACAGGCGTTCATACCCGTGGAATGTTCAATGTATGTGAAACGCACCCACGATACAGGTGATTCGCCGGTTCGACACATAGTTCATCGGTTTTTTTTAAAGTCGCTCTGAAAGCGATTTCTTTCAGACATCGTCTTAAAAAAAGTGACAACCTATCGAACCTATTTATCAGTGGTAGGATTCCTATGCACGAATCCGTCTAGGTAGGTACCACCCCAGGGCCAGTTATTCTGCCGTGAAGCAGATCTTGACGAAATTTGGCACAGATTTAGCTTGCATGGTGACGACATAGATACTTTTTATCTCTTAAGATCAAATAGTTCCCACGTGATATTTAAACAAAAACCTATATTCACGCGGCCGAAGTCGCGGGTGACGGCTAGGTAAATTTAAATTGTACAGATACTTTAAAAAACTTTCATTTATAAGGTTATAAAAGAAAAAATGATACTTTTCAGACAGTATATTCATTCGTTAGCAGGCGAATGGTGTTGATTTAAAATAATGAATACTTCTCATAAAGTTTTCACTTTCTTTAAGTGTCAGGAGTCTGCAAACATAAAGGGAAACTGTTGCAATTAGTAAACTTTTCGTTCTTGCTTATTTAATACAGTAAATGAAATCTGTTATAATGAAGGAAACAACCGCCGTGTGGTGGCGGGCTAAGAGAATCTACCACCCCATCCCATCCCGTGGGTGTCGTAAAAGTCGACAGAGGGAAATTTAAACCAGGAGATGGGCAGCAGCATCTTCCTGGAACATCTGAATAAATAAACTGCGGTTGCCAACCCGCTTGCCAAGCGTGGCAACTATGGCAAAATCCCTCCAACATGAGAGCTACAAACTTTTGTGGCTATCTATGGGGGAGGCCTACGTTCAGCAGTGGACTTGTGATAGGCCGAAACGACGACAACGACGACGACGAAAGAAACAAAACTAATTTGTAAAATATAAAATGGTTTATATTACCTAGCACCGTCCACAGAGGCGGAGGGTATCTGATGGCGGGTGCCGGTGGCGGTATTAGGCAAGACTAAGTAATTCAAAGTCTTAGATACAGAAACTGTTAAGGTTGCCTATGTGACACGGGTGGTGGATTGTGTGACGAATCGGCCGTTACCGGCCTTTATCGCGATGACGTCATCGCATTATCTTAGATAACGGCCGACTGCGTCACCGAGACTATAAATAGCAGCTCTTTGACCGGGCCGCTCACTCCGCGGTTTACTGTCGTAGAGTCAATATCACTTGATAATGCGTCGTTTTGAGGTGAAACACGTGTCGTGTTCTCGACTCCAGTGGTGTGTATTGCCTAGCGGTAGTGTTGTAGTGGTGGAGGGTATCTGGTGGTGGTATTGGTTTTCCTGTGCACGCTGTTGAGGGAGGCGGGCGGTGCTCTTCAAAACTAGGTAATACACATTTTTACATTTTGCATGCGGATCTTAGCAAATAAACTTTCTCTCCTATTATATATAAATCTATTCTATTCTATTCTCCTTTAACTGTTAAGGTTGCATACAAAATCACAAATGGTTTGTATTACTAGTTATAAAGCTCTCCGACAATAGCGTGGACAAATAAAATAATACCGCCTCCGGAAATCGCCACCGGATCCATTACTACAATACTACAGCTATGCAATATACACCACGACGTCGACATCCCGACCCATGTTTACCTCACAACGAAATATTATCAAGTATTACGGCCTGTCTGGCGCCGACACAAACAGTCACCTGTCCTTATGACTGGACTTCCGGCTTCTGAGTCCTTTACATTATCATCATTTCAGCCTATCACTACTTCACTGGTGAACATAGGCCTCCCCCAAAGATTTCCACTAAAGCTTGTAGCTCTCATTTTGGGGGGATTTTGGCATAGTTGCCACACTTGGCATTTAATTTTTATATGTTTCAAGAAGATGCTGCTGCCAAACTCCTGGATTTTATTTTCTCTCTGTCGACTCTTACGAAATCCACGGGATGAGATGGGGTGCTAGAATCTCTTAAGCCGCCACCACACGGCACACCTTTACTCACAAACTTCGCCTCTACAAGACATGCATTGGACCCGTAATGGCCTATGCATGCGTCGCGTTCGCACACGCGACGGGCAACCATATAAAGAAATTGCAGACGGTGCAAAATAGATTCTTGCGAAGTGCCACCGGAGCCGGCTGGTACCAACGCAATGTCGACCTTCACAGCGACTGTGAAATGCCCGTACTCTCTGAACACTTCAGAGAAGTATCACGGCGGTTTTTCGAAAAAGCCGCGGTTCATCCAAACCCGCTGATGGTTAAAGCAGCGAATTATCGATCCGACAAAAACGCGACCGAACGCAAACGTCGCCCGCGAAATGTGCTAGACGGACACGGACGTCTCAGCACTCCCTGACCACGACACGGTCAGCCACGATCCGAACAAAACTGTACACACAGTTAATAGTTTTAACATCACACGCACAACGTCGCGCGACCGCCGTAGAGAGCGGCGCGCAGCTATCGTAAATAACACCGCGTACACTAGATACACCCGTGTTCCAGGGCGGTTCTCACTGCCCAGAGTTACCAACACACAAGTCGACAGTCCGAACGGAGGCCCGCAGTCTCCCTCGGACGGTCATTAGATGACTTAAGATAATAATTTTATGGAGATATTCACAGTAGCGCAAGCACGCTAGCGAACTTTATATGTTTAGTAGGAGTTTATATTTATGTATTTATGTTTGGGTCAAACCAAACCTGGCACGCGGGCCCCGGGCCCGCGAGCACAGCATCCGATGAAGCTGTAAAAGCCAAAAGGCTAACAGCGATTACTTCACCGAAAACAAGTACACCTTTACTATAATGGATTCCTGCAAATTAACATCTGATTCCATTGTTATAATTAGTATCAAATTTTACAATTTTAAGGAGCGCGTTTTCACGCAAGTCCATTTGTAAGTAACAAGTTATTCTTTTATGAATAAAACTTTGCGACGGCGATGGGGAAGAGACTTGTTTTAATTACTTACTGCTCATCTATCCCAGTCACGATCCGCTAAAGAGAACAATTTAATCGACCGTCTTTGTACCGAACTTGGCTTCCACAAACGGAGAGCTGTTAGAAAACACTTGCTTCATTTAGAAGAGCGACTCTAAAGTTATAGTATACAAATCAAAAGTAAAAATATATTTTTTCATAGAAGACAGTGCCGAGACAAGAATGAAAGCACCACAAGACAACATACTTATATACAAAATAAACATACACTATTTAAAGAAGCCGTGCGGTGGCGGCTCGTTAAAAGAATTCCACCACTCCATCTCATCCAATGGATCTCGTAAAAGGCGAGTAAGGAATAAAACTGCACTGTGCACCCAACAGCGTATGGTGGCGATGGGCTACCATACGCTGTTGGGTATCTATCACACCTATTACACCAAGTGCATTATATTGTTTTGGTGAAACGTGGATTGTGGCAGTCATCAAGTATGAATAATTATTTGTTCACAAGCAAATCGTTCACCTGGTTTTTTTATATCATAAAAGTGACGGAACGAGCAAAAAGTTCACCTGATGGTAAGTGTAACGTCTGCCCATAAAAATGTGTCACCCAGACAAATACTGTGTGACGCCACACTGCGCCCGTCACCATGATATGTCTCATGGTGACGGGCGCAGTGTGGCTTCTAGTTAGTTCTTAAATCTCATATGCCCAGTGATTACGCTAGCTTTCAGTGCCCTTCAAACCAAAACACAGTAATGCATGCACACTACCGCTTCACGGCAGAATAACTGGCCTTGGGGCAGTACCTACCTAGGCGGATTCCTGCATTCCTTCCACCAGTAAAACTGAACTAAGTTAAACGTCTGCCTGTGACAAATATTGCGTCCCCAGAACAAATCCGTGTGGCACCACACTGCGTCACCCTGTGACAGTCACTTCTTAAGGTATTATTCTTCATTAGCAAACAGTGCCTACGAGACCGAAACATTAATGTTTGCACACTGGAGCTTGACGGCAGATTAACTGGCACTGCGATGGGACCCACCTAGACGGATTCCCGCATAGGAATCCCACTACCAGTAGCATGGCTTCCGCTTAATCATCATGTTAGACTACCGTACTTTTTCTATATTGCGATGTATTGTGATCACTAATCAGTCGAAGTAGCATGGCGACTAAAGCAAATACAGTTAATAGAATGAGGCGTTACATTGCGTAAATCTTATATATTACGGAAAGAAAGTAAATTTACTAAGATCCGCATGCAAAATACAAAAGCATCCACCAGCAAACTAACACCGCCAACGGGAACCGCCACCACTGCGACGCTATCACTAGGTAATATACATCACTGAAATCGAGACTACGACACGTATTTCACCTCAACACGAGGCATTATCAAGTTTCATTGACTCTACGACACCCCATCTCATCAATCCTGTGGGTATCGTAAAAGTCGAAAACACCCAAAGATAGGCAGCAGCATTTTTCTGGAACACCTGAATAAAAAATTGCGGTTGCCAACTCGCCCGCCAAGCGTGGAAACTATTAAAAACTGCGGCCTGCCAAGCGTGTAGTAATTTATGGGGGAGGCCTATGTCCAGCAGTGGACTTGTTATAGGCCGTAAAGACGATGATGATATACACATTTTTAAATTTTGATAACTTCCAATATTAAAGCAAATACGTCCAACTTGAGTGAGCTTAAGAACTGAATTTTTTTTTTTCAACGATGCCCCACAGTAGGACTTCTCCTGAATCGTGGGTGCTTTTTACAGACATATATTTCACATGCAAAACACAACCGGACTCGAAAAACAACAATTTGTGATTTGAACAAATGTTGGTAGATATCTGCTATTACAAAATAACTGTCAGGGGTAGTACCTACGTAGACGGATTCCTGCATAGAAATCTTACCACCAGTAAGATCAGCAAGTCTGAGAAATAAAAATATTTCGAGGATATTTGTAGTCTGCCAATCTGAATTGGAGTAGTGTGGAGTATTTCCAACTCTGAAGCTCTATCAAAAGTGATAGGAGGCTTGAGCTTACCAGTGGGACATTTATATTTTTTCTTCTATTATATAAAGTGATGAAACGAACACAACGTTCACCTGATACTAAGTGTAACATCTGCCCATAACAAATGCTGTGTCATCCAGAAAATTTCGATGTGACGCCACACTGTGCCCATCACCCTGAGACATAAGTTCTTAAGTCTCATATGCCCAGTGATTACGCTAGCTCACAGTGCCCTTCAAATCGAAACACAGTAACGTTTGCACACTACTGCTTCACGGCAGAATAACTGGCCTTAGAGTAGTACTGCCAAGGTAGGTTACTAATCCGCCAAGGTAGTAACCTACCTTGGCGGATTCCTGCATAGGAATCCTAACACCATTAAACTGTTAATTTTTTTTCGTTAATTCTTTGCCCTCAAATACCACAATCCCCTCATAACATCTCAGGGAGACAGGAGTGCCTGAAAATCAACGCTGCGTGGGATTAATCTCGTGTCAGCAAATGCTGAGTCAACTCCTTTTGCCTAAAATTAATTTAAGGATTATGTCATGTAAAGGTTTATTTTTGTGTTTTTTTGTGGCAATAAACTGATATTTATTTTATTTATTATTATTTATCTAACAGACTGTGTTCACGGTGTATGGTCCCAGTTATTCCGCCGTGAAGCAGTAGTGTGCAAACATTACTGTGTTTCGATGAGCTAGCGTAATCACTGGGCATTTGAGACATAAGAACTAATGTCTCAGGGCGACGGGCGCAGTGTGGTGTCACACAGAAATATTCTGGGTGGCACAGCACTTACCATCAGGTGAACGTTTTGCTTGTTTCGTCACTTTATAAAGTCGGCGGCCATCAGAACCAGATACTACGAATTAAGTCATCCCAGATACGAGTCTTAGGTCAGGCATTATAGATATAGTTATTCTGCCCACAATCGGCGGCTGCGAGATTGTCCTGGCATTTCCCACAGTAAATTAATAAGACACCCAAGGGATAGCAAATTCTTTAACCGCGTACATACATACAAAGTATTCATTCAGTGAAGAGTACAAGTGTCTTCACGGTGCATGTTGTAGGAATATACTCGTAGTAATATAGCACGTTAACGCCGATCAATTACATTACTATGACACCGAACTCATTCAAAACCAACATTACATATATACACAAAAGTATATATGTATTTCGTCATGCCAATTATTCCGTGGCCAAATAGCGCGAATAATATGAACGAGAAGACAGTCGAAATATTCATATTATTCCTGAGTAAAGCGTAGAAAGGAACTGGAACAACTGTTATATCATAAATACAAACTGGGAAAACGATTGGAAGGAAACGAAGGAAATACATTTCATAATTTTGGTATTTTAGTTTATAATTTTGTAGCTCTAATTTTGGGGGATTATGCCATAGTTGCCATGCTTGGCAGGCGGCTTGGCAACCGCAGTTTATTTATTCAGATCGTTCAAGAAGATGCGGCGGCCGATCTTTTGGTTATTTTTCCATTTGTCGACTTTTGCGACACCCTTGAGAGGAGATAGGGTGGTACGTTCTCTTAACGTCTTAAAATACATTATTAACCAGAAATGGACATGAAAAATTAAGGAAAGTGTAAAGTCGCGGTTGTTCAGGGGCTAGGCGCTCGCTTTAAATTTCATAGTACTAGAGTGCCCTGGGTTCTATTCCCGGTGCCGGCACCACCAAAATTGTTAATTGCAATTTTAAGTGCTGATTTACCACGCTCGGCGGTGAAGGAAAACGTCGTGAAGAAACCTGCATGTCAACGAAATAAAAAATATTTCGAAGACATGTGCAGTCCGCCAACACGCCTTGGAGCAGCGTGGAGGATGCTTCCCTAGCACCAAAACCCTCTCAGAAATGATAGGAGGCCTGTGCTCAGCAGTGGGACATTTATAGGCTGAAACTTTACTTTACTTTTAAAGAGTAAAGATACGTCTTAAATAAAATTAATTGACCACCGCGTGGTCAGAGTTGCTTTCTATGTCACCTGTCCTAGGTTTTAATCCCAGTTGAAGCCAGACATTTGTGAAACAACACGATATTTTTTATTGGAGAACGTGACGAGACGTGCAAAACGTTCAGCTGATGGTAAGTGCAACGTCTTTCCAAAACAAATGCTGTGTCCAGAAGCTCTCTGTGTGGCGCCATACTGCCCCCGTCTCCCGAGACATCAGTTCTTAAGTCTCATATGCCCAGTGATTTTTTTTTTGTATTGTAAAAAGTGACGAAACGGGCAAAACGTTCACCTGATGGTAAGTGCAACATCCGCCCACAACAAATTCTGTGTCACCCGGAATATTTCTATGACACCACACTGCGCCCGTCACCCTGAGACATCAGTTCTCAAGTCTCAAATGCCCAGTGATTACGCTAGCTCTGTCCCATTTAAACTGAAACACAGTAGTGTTTGCACACGGCAGAACTGGCTCTGGGTGGTACTAGATGGATTGCTGCGCAAGAACATATTTTTCCCTGTTCAGTGGTACCATCCCATACCCACCTCTATGGAATATGTACAAAAATATTATCTCACAGTTAATATTGAATACATTTTCGAAAAAATCGAAAAAAAGCTTTCAATATACAGATTTCCGTCATTCTGTAAATATGCGGTTTGAATTGCTCGTATTAGGCCTTATACAATAATAACTGGCCCACATTCACAGCGATATGAAAATGAAATGACTTCGGTTTTCAGTTCTGAAGCCATCATTTATGCCCAATAAAATACGAACAGAGGCTGTTAAGAGCAGAGGCGTCGCACACTTTATATTTGTTTATTCGTATATGTTGCCGATCTCTGCTGTAATTATTTTGTAGTTGTCTACTCATAAGTAATTAAAGTAGCTAGGTATTTCTTTATTGGATATAGTGACGAAACGAGCAAAACGTTCACCTGATGTAAAGTGCAACATCTACCCATAACAAATGCTATGTCACCCAGAACATTTCGGTGCGACACTACACTGCGCCCGTCACCCTGAGGCATCAGTTTTTTAATGCTTCATTGGCTATCTAGACTGATTCCTGCATAGGAATCCTACCACCAGTGCCACCCCAGGGCCAGTTATTCTGCCGTGAAGCAGTACGCAACCATATTTTCTATTAAAATTAGGATGTTTTCTTAACTTCAATAGCCTCGCGAATCATCCTTGGTAGGAATCTTTGTTCTTTCGCAAGGATTTGTGGTATATCAAATCTGATGTAATGGTTGGGATGATCTAGAACATTGTCACAGACTGCAAGAAAGTAAAAAGTAAAAGTTTCAGCCTATAAATGTCCCACTACTGAGCACAGGCCCCCTCTCATCGAAATATTTTTAATTTCTCAGACATGCAGGTTTCCTCACGATGTTTTCCTTCACCGCCGAGCACGTGGTAAGTCAGCACTTAAAAAGCAAGAAAGTGGAAACAATGAATACGCATAAATTGTTTTTTGTTTTTCTTTGATTATTGTTATATGTATTTAGCGACACCTAAGTCGCTGCACGAGAAGCTCTCCACGCCTGACGTTACAAGATCTCCACGCTAACTACGACTTATAGTCTCAGCGGGGGAGTGTTGCAGCGACTTTTAAGTCTCCAATAGAGAAGCGCAATAAAATATCTTATATTTTCATAATCGGGCTATGAAAGTTTCTGAAATGCGAACTACATATATATACAATATAGTTATTTACAACATCTTTATAGTACTAGTGGTAGGAGACGTCCTCCCCTGATCAAATCATCCGATCTAGCGGGTAGCTACCCTTTTAGCGGCAAACTGGTGACCTCGGTATGAACCTATGCAGGAATCCGTCTAGGTAGCTACCAACCCCATGGCCAGTTATTCTGCCGTGAAGCAGTAGTGTGTAGACATTACTGTGTTTCGGTCTGAAGGGCACTGAGAGCAAGTGTAATCACTGGGCATATGAGACTTAAGAACTGATGTCTCAAGGTGACGGGCGCGGTGTGGTGCCACTCGGTGACCCAGCATTTGTTATGGGCAGACTTTGCACTTACCATCAGTCACAGCACTTCACAGCCTTCAGTCACGTCACAGCACCACTACTGTCAGCACAACGCGTTCTTCCTTGTACCTCAGCCACTGAAGATCGTCAACAGCAGCCTCTCCTCAGTTTGTGAGTCCTGCGGCATCTCATCAAATGTGTACTCTGTTCGCTAATATTTTACATACTGTTAAACTGTATCTATAAGCGAAGACTTATTATTGGTTTTATTTTGAACTGTATTATTGTTACTATCTATTGTTTTAATTGAGCCGTGTGGTGGCGGCTCGTTCATAGAATACTACCACTCCATCTCATCCAATGGATCTCGTAAAAGGCGAGTAAGGAATTTAACTGCACTGTGCACCCAGCAGCGCATGGTGGCGATCGGCTCACCATCTATCACACCAAGTGCATTATATTGTTTTGGTGAAATATGGATTGTGGCGGTCATCTGTTTTTGCAGTGAGTGCCCAGTCTCTGACTACCCCTTATGGGATACAGTCGTGATCTTATGTATGTATAGTTTTAATTTTAATTAAAACCTTCCTGCTGATGTCACTGGTATTCTGTGTCATTTCATTTTAACTCATTTACGTGCTACAGTTAGTACTTGGCAGTAGTTTGACTGTACATTGACCATTGCCACATGACTTATCTCCAATAACATTTTTCAAACGCCACATGAATGGACGTCTGCCAAACGTGCTACATGATTACGTGCGCTCATGGCTCAATAGCTATAATAGTGTACCCGTCCAAAACGAAACCAAGGTACTATTTTAATCTTACGTTAGTAAGTTACTTTGTTTAACGGTGATTAAAAAAAAGACGTTTGTAACTATATACAATGTTGCATATCGACAAAAGAATTATTCATTTAAATGAAACTAATTTTACGGATTTTATCGCGTTTAATATTTTACTATTTATAACCCGACGTTTCGGGCGCTTTACAGCTCCCATGGTCACGGGGGGACTGAGGTGACAGTTGTCCCAATGTCATAGTTACCCCGGAGTACCTTCAGCTTTTAATTATTATTTTTAGTCCGATCTACGCAGAAAGAGCTTACTGTGTCTTGAAGCCTTGCAGTGGTATGCTTGGTTTTTGATTTAATTTTATTAATAATAGGATCCCAAGCCGGTGGTAATACCCAACCATCTTCCCTATTGAAATTAGGATGTTTTTTAATTTCAATAGCCTCGCGAATCATCCTTGGTAGGAATCGGTGTTCTTTTGCAAGGATTTGTGGTCTATCAAATCTGATGTAATGGTTGGGATGATCCAGAACATGGTCACAGACTGCAGACTTCCTAGAACGACGATGCTTCACGTCAGCTATGTGTTCTTTTACGCGGGTTTTTATCGATCTTCTTGTTTGGCCTATGTAATGTATATGTGTATGTAAATCCTTGTTTCAGAGAGCACGAGTACCTAAAACAATAGAACAATAAACCTAAAACTAAAAACCTTACAAATATAGTATAATAACTAAACTTTATTATTAAAAGGAGTCCCTTGAGGCAAGGCTCCGAATATACTGGCAGCGTTCCCCCTTTGAATAGCTAGACTAATTCTTTGTCCTAAGTAGCTGCCAGCTCTTCGGTCTCTTGTGATGTCGACTAACCTTTTCGCTATTTACTTAAAACGCCTTGTAGCGCTAGGACCCCATCGACCAAGGGTTTCGACACCGAATGGGACAAAATCATATTCAGAGCCTAGACCCCTGTATTTGCATGCTTTAGCTTTCTCAGCCGCTTCGCAAGCCGCACCAGCTCCGTTGTTGGTTCCATGTAGATAGGAAGAGGCCAGCGTGTCTGAACAAGTTGCAACCCACACGAGCACCCGGCAATTTTTTTTTATTGTATAAAGTGACGAAACGAGCAAAACGTTCACCTGATGGTAAGTGCAACGTCCGCCAACAACAAATGCTGTGCCACCCAGAATATTTTTGTGTGACACCACACTGCGCACGTCACCCTTGTACATCAGTTCTTAAGTCTCAAATGCCCAGTGATTACGCTAGCTCACAGTGCCCTTCAAACCGAAACACAGGAATGCTTGCACACTACTGCTTCACGGCAGAATAACTGGCCCTGGGGAGGTACCTACCTAGACGGATTCCTGCAGAATTCTACCACCAGTAAATGTACAATATGTATTTGTATGTCAAATACGTAGTTCTATTACAAGCAATTCAAATACTGCCCATCCCTGCCTCTAAACATCAGTTCTTAAGTCTCATATGCCCAGTAATTTCACTAGCTGTCAGTGGTCTTCAGACCGAAACACAGCACACACCTCCGCTTGACGGCTATAACAAGATTACACTTCAAGTAGAAAGTGACTCCGTATGTTTTAAATAACGTTGCTATACAGACATTTCGTTATAAACATTCTTCAACTTACCATTTCCAATTTTCATATCTCATGCGAAATGTAAAAGGATTCAGGTCAAACCTATATTTCAGAGAGCAGGTGCCGAGTCGTTAATCGAATGTCACTTCAAAAGGACCGACGTGGGAGAGTCGTTATTCGCTGCACAGTCGTAAATGTAACGTCAAACTTGAAGTTGCAAGTTAAGCACTGGTCTTCATACAATTTTATATTGCGACTTTTCTTAGTATCATGATATAATTTGAACCAAATTTCGGTGACTTTCTTTTCTATAGTGGAAGCTCACGAAGCGAGTAAAACGCTCACCTGATAGTTAGTTCAACGTCTGTCCATAACGAATGCTGTCGTCGTCGTCGTCGTCGTTTCAGCCTATCACTAGTCCACTGCTGAACATAGGCCTCCCCCATAGATAGCCACAAGTTAAAGCTCTCATTTTGGAGGTATTTTGCCATAGTTGCCACGCTTGACAGGCGAGTTGGCAACCGCAGTTTATTTATTCATACGTTCCAGGAAGATGCCGCTGCCCATGCTCATGCTCCTGGTTTTGATTTCCCTTGTGTCGACTTTTACGACACCCACGGGATGGAATGGGGTGGTAGATTCTCTCAGGCCGACACCACACGCGTATCACTGCGAAAATTTCTGTGGATCACATTGCACCCGTCCCTTTGAGACATCAGTTCTTAAGTCTCATAATTACACTAGTAATTATGAAACAGTAATGTTTGCACACTACTGCTTCACTGCAAAATAACTGGCCCTGAGGTGGTACATACCGGAGACCTAGACAGATTCATGCATATGGATCCCATCACTAGTAGTATCTGAAGCTATCAACTGCGCAGACTGCGCAGGAGTTACTATAGTCCTCCAAGCGTTCGCGTGCATGCACAGACACTCGCTGGTCCTTTTTTTCATTTACACATACCCGCGAAGGCAAAGACGAATTACGTTGGTCTTGCACCGACTAAAACCCCATGGTTTCTCATTCGCCACGTGTTAGCAGGGCGACGGGAACCCTTACCCACACATCCGCGGCCCCACCGGACACGGCCGCTTATCATCGCGCCTGCTCGAAGAGAACGAGTCCTCTCCTCTCTCCCTCCCAGCAAGGCGTGCCGGATCACACGACGCGCCATACAACACGGCCTACCTATCTAGACGGATACCACCCCAGGGCCAGTTATTCTGCCGTGAAGCAGTAGTGTGTAGACATTACTGTGATTAGGTCCGAAGGGCACTGAGAGCTAGTGTAATCACTGGGCATATGAGACTTAAGAACTTATGTCTCTAGGTGACGGGCGCAGTGCGGTGCCACTCGTTGTTCTGGATGACGCGGCGTTTGTTATGGGCAGACGTTGCGCTTACCGTCAGGTGAACGTTTTGCTCGTCTGGTCACTTTATCCAATAAAAAAAATCCGCTGATGAGACCACAGGGGCTATAAAATAGTCCACTTACAAGCAGCGGCCTTCCCGGCGTCATCGGTGGATCTGGTCTATGACTATGCGGCCGAACTGTGGTACCTCTGTTAACTTTCGCGACACCCACGGGATGATATGGGGTTGTAGATTTTCTTCATAATTGTCTTCACATCTTTCATTATTGTATTACAAACAATTACTTCTACGGCCTAAAGTTTTTATTTTTTTTATACAATTAAATCAGAGTAGCCTCTTTCAACGCGCAGAGTCACTATCCCGTCCGTTGATTGCGAATAAATGAAATGGAGTTGCCGCGGTTAGATCTTTGTCTAAAAATAAAGCCGCCATTTTATTGTTTTTAATTTAAATAAAAATCGTAAGGCCATGATTTTAGTTTAAGTTTGAGCTAAAGAAAGTACTGTCTAACAGAAACTAATCAAAATACAAGTAAAAAATAATTGTAGTAACACAGCTTACGTTTGGTGTAGAATTTATATCTTCTATCTCCTTATACCCCAGGGCCAGTTATTCTGCCGTGAAGCAGTAGTGTGCAAACGTTACTGTGTTTCGGTTTGAAGGGCACTGTGAGCTAGCGTAATCACAGGGCATATGAGACTTAAGAACTGATGTCTCAAGGTGATTGGCACAGTGAGGTGTCACACAGAAATATCACCCAGAACATTTCTGTGTTCATGATTGCATTAAATATTAACAAAAAAATTACCTACAAACATTACTGTGTTTCGGTTTGAAGGGCACTGAGAGCTAGCGTAATCACTGGGCATATGGGACTTAAGAACTGATGTCTCTAGGTGACGGGCGCATTGCGGTGCCACTCGTTGTTCTGGATGACGCGGCATTTGTTATGGGCAGACGTTGCACTTACTATCAGGTGAACGTATTGCTCTTTTCATCACTTTATACAATAAAAAAAATTAAAATCATTAGCCGCATGTATGAAAGATCATCGTTTAGGGATGGCTCGACCGATTTGCCTGTTTTATTTTGTTGCGTTCGTAATTTTCAATACACGGTTTGTATGAAAGAAAGTTTTTGGAAAATCCAGTAGAAAATTGGGAAATTTGTATAGTATTTTTATATTAACATCTCAATAAAAAAGTGACGTTCAGCTTGACAGACTACTTTAGACTGGTGGTAGGATTTCTATCTAGGTAGGTACCACCGCCAGGTGAAAACATTACGGTTTCGGTTCGATGGGCACTGTGAGCTAGTGTAATCACTGGGCATATGGGACTTAAGAACTGATGTCTCAGGGTGACGGGCGCAGTGTGGTTGTCACACAGAATGTTCTCGGTGACACAGCATTTGTTATGGGCAGACGTTGCACTTACCATTAAGTAAACGTTTTGCTCCTTTCGTCACTTTTTTCCATTAAAATAATACATACAGACAGTACATTGCATATGATTGTATAATTATGCATATGCTGTCCATACAATGCCTGAGTCGCCTCTTACGACTCCTCGTTAGGAAAGAGGTACGAGTAGGTGCTATTCTACTCTGCCGGACACCTATTTATTATCCTGCCATATCACGGAATTCGCGAAAAGTTTTTCACGTCGCGATATCTTAAACTCGATTATAGTCTCTTATTTTCAAGGAAGGTAATTTTTTCAGTTACCACCTTCCTTGCAATTTTGTGATTATGCTCTTCAGTAATAATTCGAGAAGAAATGTAAAATTTTAGTTTCACTAAAAAAAAAATCCTCAAAATAAACTCGCAGCTTACTCGTCGAAAAGCTCTCGTGGTAGTGGTAATACAAAAACAACATAAGCTTGCAGTGAAAAGCGCAAAGAAACGAATATAAATGACGTCTCAACGGCACCATAAAGCGGAAAACAGGTAAAAGCAAAATATAAAGAACACAATTTCCTTACAGTATAAAAATTCTTACAGTTATTGTGCAATAATGAAACAGTTTCCGATATAAAAACAATGTTTTTATTTAAAACCGTGCTCCGCGATTACACCCGCGTAAAAAAGCCGACCCCGATCGATGATATACATAAATTCTTCAATATTTGAATCGGATTTTGGAGTTCTAATTTTTTGCGCGGAATCCTATTATTTTTCTATACTTAAAGCCTAAATTACCCGCTATAATTTCAGCTGTCTGTCAGTGAAAGTCCCGTCAAAATCGGTCCAGCCGTTTCAAAAATTAGCCGGAACAAACAGACAGACAGACAGACAAAACATTTAAACATTGTTTTTTCTTATAAGTAGCGTATATACTTTCATAAGTATTGAGTGAAAAGGTGTTATTTTGTTAGTACAAACAGATATTTCAATTTTATTTATTTGTCAAGTCGACACCCCCCCCCCCCCCCCCCTCCCTTTCACCGGCTTCGCACAAGTGGAATTTACTAATGAAGAAAATGGAAAGGGCGCCTAGCAAAAAAAACTACTGAAAACATGTGACACCAGGACTGTTAAACTGAACGACATTTTTTTACAAATTTCTGACTTTTCCGGTGAATCTTTCTGCCGAGAAGCAGTAGTGTGCAAACATTAATGTGTTTCGGTTTGAAGGGCACTGAGAGCTCGCGTAATCACTGGGCATATGAGACTTAAGAACTTATGTCTCAGGGTGATGGGCACAGTGTGGTGTCACACAGAAATTTTCTAGGCAACACAGCATTTGCTATGGGCGGACGTTACACTTACCATCAGGTGAACGTTTTGTTCGTTTCATCACTTTATGCAATAAAAAAAACTGCTTGCTTTCCTTTTAACTCTCCATTTCATGGAACTTTTAATATATGGTGGAAGGACTACTATGCAGAAATCCGTCTAGGTAGGTACCGCCGCAGGACCAGTTATTTTGCCGTGAAGCAGTAGTGCGCAAACAATACTTTGTTTCAGTTTGAAGGGCATTGAGAGCTAGTGTAATTACCGGGCATATGTGACTTAGAACTGACGTCTCAGGGGTACGAGCGCAGTATGCCACAGAAAAATATTCAGGGTAACATTGCATTTGCCATGGGCGGACGATGCGCTTACCATCAAGTGAACGTTTTGCTTGTCTCGTCCCTTTCTCAATTTTTTTTTTTATTTGTTAAAGTGTCGAGACGAGCAAAACGTTCACCTGATGGTAAGTGCAACGTTTGCCCATAACAGATGCTGTGTTACTCAGAATATTTCTGTGTAGCACCACACTGCGCCCGTCACCCTGAGACATAAGTTCTTAAGTCTCATATGCCCAGTGATTACGCTAGCTCTCAGTGCCCTTCAGACCGAAACACAGTAATGTTTGCACACTACTGCTTAACGGCAGAATAACTGACCCTGGGGGGATAGTTAGGATTTATCATTGTTCTTGTAATATATAGGAAACACACTTAATTGTTACTTCCGTGTGGTAGCGGCTTAAGAGAATCTACCACCCCATCTCATCCCGTGGGTGTCGTAAAAGTCGACAGAGGGAAAATTAAAACCAGGAGATGGGCAGCAGCCTCTTGCTGGACCATCTGAATAAATAAACTGCGGTTGCCAACCCGTCTGCCAAGCGTGGCAACTATGGCAAAATCCCCCCAAAACGAGAGCTACAAACTTTTGTGGCAATCTATGGGGGAGGCCTATGTTCAGCAGTGGACTATTGATATGCTGAAACGACGACGACGACGACGACTGTATTGTTAATATAATGTTCTATAGTTCCTGTACATAAACCGTCAGTACCATATCTAAATTCGTCATTTCAAAGTACCACAGATTAGAGACACTGGCCGAATGCGTCGTTTTTTTCGGTATGTGTAGTATGGAAGAGATTCCAGAGCATAGGGCCCGCGGGTGAGGATTATCCTTCCACCATATATTAAACATTCCATGGAATGGAGAGTTAAAAGGAAAGCAAGCAATTTTCCAGCTTCTAAAATACAAACGGTCATTTTCAAACGTGAAATATTTTAAAGAAACTTCAACAATGTCTTAACGTAACAAAGCAATTTCCATGGCTGCTCTATCACGACTTCAAACAAAAGCGAAGTTTATTTTAATTGCAGTGATGCAAATCTTTTGAAAATATTGCCTTGGGATGGGATGGCTTTTCTTTTATTCGCAGAAATAAGAGTTCACAAAAAGTCGAATAGTATTGACCGAGAAGTATTCATATAAATTTATAGCAGGAATAAAAGTATGCTCGGCAATAATGCTGGTGGTAGGATTCTTATGCAGGAATCCGTCGTAAGTAGGCACCACCCCAGGGCCAGTTATTCTGCCGTGAAGCAGTAGTATGCAAACATTACTGTGTTTCGGTTTGAAGGGCACTGAGAGCTAGCGTAATCACTGGGCATATGAGACTTCAGAACTGGTGTCTCAGGGTGACGGGCGCAGTGTGGTGTCACACAGTACACAGTTTCTGGGTTACATAGCATTTGTTATGGGCAAACGTTACACTTACCATCGGGTGAACGTTTTGAACGTTTATGAAATAAAAAAAAAACTTCTCCATCAGTTAGATGATATTTTTATTAGAAAACTACCTGTACCCCGCTGCATCACGCGCGTTTTCTGAAATTAAAGTAGCCTAAGTTACCCGCTATAATACGAGTATCAGCTTTCTATCAGTGAAAGTTCCGTCAAAATCGGTCCAGCCGTTTCGGAGATTAGCCGGAACAAACAGACAGACAATTTTTTTGAAATAGTTTGTTATTTTACGTACAGTGTATACTTTTATAAGGCTTGAGTAAAGAGCTGTTATTTTGTTATTACAAACAGACACTTAAATTTTATTTATTTGTGAAAATAATCATTTTTATAAAATGTACAAATGGCGAAACAATAGAGAATTTTCTTAGTTCAGTCTTCCATCGCAGTATAGGGAAGGCTGATAGACTATAAAAAAAACTTCTTATACTCGCATTAATAAGGCTCAAGGCTATGCATATCATTTCAAGAATGACCAAACTACCTTTTTATTGTAGAAAGTGGAGATACGTCTGGGCGGGCACCATCGCAGTGCCAGTAATTCAGACGTGAAGCGGTAGTGTGCAAGCATTACTGTGTTTCGGTCTGAAAGGCACTGATAGCTAGTGTAATTACTGTGCACATTTGACTTAAGAACTGATTTGACAGGACGTCGAGCGCTGCACACAGAAATATTCTGCGTGACACAGTATTTATTATGGGCAGACGTTGCACTTACCATTTTTTAACAGTGAACGATTTACTAGAAATTTCTTTACTCAAAAAACAAACTATTAAAATTGATTTCGTTTTTTTTGCTGTTTAGTGCATGTGTATATTTATATAAATATGTATGTAGGTATATGTATATATAAATGTGTGTGTATCTGGGCATGTATATAGTGTTTTCTAAACTTAATATTATTTCTATATATTTCTTGTGTTTGGTTGTAAGATTTAACTCAAAAACTACTGAACCAATTATAAAAATTCTTTCACCTATAAAACTACATTATCACCAACTAACACGAGTTATATTTAATTTCAAAAAAAAGCTCTTTAAAAAATACAGCGGCCGCGGTGTCTCTCGAAAGCCGCACCGCCGCCCGGCTTCATACGACTTGGGCATCATCGAGGTGCGGCTCCCTTCGCGCAGCGGTCGAGAGTGGTGGTTTTATTTTGCTACCACGACATCAAATATTGGCTATATTTCATGGCTTATGTTCCTATACATAAAACATTATTCTGGTAACTTAATCTTACCTGTCCAGCTGCGTAGCCGTCGATGAGAAAAGACGCTACACAATATGTTAGTGAAGGGATTATCGATGTTCTATTTGACAAAATAAAGTACTAACCTTTCTTATATCTATCTATCCGTGAGGATTGCTAGTTAATGTATATATTTGGAATAATTTCTTTAATAATTTTTGCAAGTTAAGAAAGAGCATCGTGACACTAGTACGTCGTTCGTCGTTCTACTTCCCTCCTCCCGCCCCTTCCGTACCCTCCTGTCAAAAACGATTGCATTACATTTCGTGCACTCTCTGAAGTTCCTTTTCTACATATATATTTATTGTTTATGTATATATAATCATATATTTTTTTAATTCTCTTATTGTTCGCTGCACCGCCTATCATCATATTATGTTTATTCTCTGCTTTGCCTTATGGTTGACTGGGAGAGAATGCCTTTAGACATTAAGTCCGCCATAAACCACTAGTGCATGAAAGTTAAAAAAAATGTCTATAAATAAAAAAGCGCTATGAGTTCCAACTAGGTACCACCCCAGGGCCAGTTATTCTGCCGTGAAGCAGTAATGTGCAGGCATTACTGTGTTTCGGTTTGAAGGGCACAGTAAGCTAGCGTAATCACTGGGCATTAGAGACTTAAGAACTTATGTGTTAGGGTGACACATAAGTTCCTACTAAGAAAATTTCTGTGTGACATCACACTGTGCCTATAGTGTTGTGTCACACAGAAATTTTCTGGGTGACTCTTGTTATGGACAGACGTTGCACTTACCATCAGGTGAACGTTTTGCTAGTTTCATCACTTTATCCAATAAAAATAAAAAAAATCTGTATAGATAAATGTTTATAACAGTTACAGATTTTATGACAGACTTCAGTGCAACTTTAAAACAAACTTCGAACTCACTGTAGATTTTTAGGACATCATTACGCAAGCGGCAGCGTATAAAACAAGAAAATGGCGTTATATTAAATCACAGTGGACTTCTTTATGAAATGTGAAGAGCGATAAAACTGATTTACACACAGAGTGTCCAGACACTGGCATCCGAAAAGTATTTCATTCATATAAATCGTACTTTGATTTAGTGTACTTTCTTTGAGTTTTTAAAAGAATACTAGCGAACCTCAATATCTCGGGGACATCACAAATTGTTATTTTTTGATGTGAAACAGAGTTGGGGGTCCGATGCGTCCGATGCGTCCGATGCGTCCTTCTCCCTTGTGTATAATACATTAATATAAATTGGAAAATCCAAAAGTGCACGCCTCATGACGCTCATTTAACTACAAAGAAAAAAAATCGATATTTCGAGTTATTTCCATTTCAGATGAATTTTTCTCAATAACTACAAGTGCTAGACTTCTGATATGAAACCGGAAACCAGTAGATAAAATTCTAGACACGTTAAACAAAACCCGGTCTCGATACGTCAATTTTTTCGGGAGTGACCGTGACCACATCCCTAAAAAAGTACGGACGTCCACGTAAATTTTTTTTTGAACTATTTTTTTTTCATAGTAGGAATATGCGATGGTTTTTTATAATAATTTTAATGAATTAATTAAAGTTTTTTCTTGATATGAGTCTATTCAAATTAGCATCTATTCAAGAGCGCCGAATCGCTTGACCTTGACATGTCGAGTAAAGCACTATCACACGCCGCTTCGCGCCATGAGACGTGCAATATTTATTGTCTTATATATATAACTTGTGTATATTATAACATACATAAATACATACAAGCAATCGGGCCTTTTTTCCATATAAGGGGTAGGCAGATGCCACAAACATAGCCCACTTTTCGTGAGCGAAAGAAATTAATTTTTGCGGATGTTGTAACCAGCCAAATCGGGTGGTCTAATCTGGGGACGTCCCCTCCAACTTGCAATATTTAAAAGTTAGTTACTATTCGGAAATTGTTGCACAGGTGGTAGGATTTCTGGGTAGAAATCCGTCTAGGTGGGTAACTCGGCATTGCCCGTTAATCTACTGTGAAGCAGTAGTGAGCAAAGATTACTGTGTTTCGGACTAACGCCTGTAATCACTGGGCTTAAGTTTCATAAGAACTGACGTTTCAGGGCGACGGGCGCAGTGTTATCCCACTTAGAAATATTTTGGGTGATACATTATTGCTATGGTAGAACGTTGCACTTACCATTAAGTGAACGTTTTGCTCGTCTCGTCTCTTATTCCAATAATAAAAAAAAGTTGTCGCAGTAGTCGAAAATCGGCCTCACTTTTTTTTTAAGGCTGATGGTTCCTGGACTCCTATGCAGGAATCCGTCTAGGTAGGTGCCACCCCAGGGCCAGTTATTCTGCCGTGAAGCAGTAGTGTGCAAACATTACATTGTTTCGGTTTGAAGGGCACTGAGAGCTAGCGTAATCACTGGTCATACGAGACTTAGGAACTCGTGTCTCAGAGTGACGGGCGCAGTTAGGCATTACAAAGAAATGTTCTGGGTGACACAGCATTTGCCATGGGCAGACGTTTACCATCAGGTGAACGTTTATCAAATAAAAAAAATGGTCATTGTTAGCCCGAAGGCTTTCACAGCTTCGCCGGATAGATCGGCCACGAGTACATCATCCTTTGTATGGAATTGCTTAAGTAATCGTTAACTGACTTTTGATTGAACGCTCATTAGTTTTCGCCTTCTCGTTTCCAGTGTATCCGCCTTTGCGATAAGATCAGAGTAATAATCGGATATAATCAATCGTGAAATCGATTGGCGCAGTGGCCGGTCGACTGGTTTCTTCGCAGCGAGGCGTGGATTCGATTCACGCACGGACCAACTATTTGTATGACCTGATGTTTGAGCATGAATTTGTCTGTTTGTATTTGTCTGTTGTATATGTTAAACTCAATTAGCTCTGTAATCGAACCTACATCTACGAACCAGCACGGAAATGTTGCGACTTCTTCAAGTATATGCTTACAGCCAACAAAATAGAGACAAAACAAAAAAATAAATCATAATGATGTCAAACGTTATCGTTGTAGCGGAGGAAATGGGTAAAGTTATAAAACTTTGAAGAAACGCTTACTGTTATATATTTTTATGGTACACTAGCTGAAGACCGCGACTACGTCCGCTTGAAATAACGTTTTTTTTTTAAATACCATGGGAACTCCGATTGTCTCCAGGATTTAAGCTATCTCTGTGTATATCATCGAAAAAAATCAATAACTTGAAAGTGTATGGCTTCACAAACTCGCAAATGGTCTTATTCGATTTGATACATCCGCAAATGGTTTGAGAATCCGTATGATCCGGGGATGAGATATAGAATCAGTGCCTTAATTATCGATGATACGATCCCGGACACATTGTATGTATTGTTAAGAGTAAGAATCGCAATATGAGAAATAAAGATGAACTTGTAGATGTATTTTTATAATATTGCATCAGTTACATAAAATTGACTGGTGGTAGGATTCCTGTGCAGGAATCCGTCTAGGTAGGTACCACCCAAGGGCCAGTTATTCTGTCTTGAAGCAGTAGTGTGCAAACATTACTGTGTTTCGGTCCGCAGGGCACTGAGATCTAGAGTAATCACTGGGCATGTGAGACTTAAGAACTTATGTTTGTGGGTGACGGGCGCAGTGTGGTGCTACACAGAAATATTCTGAGTAACACAGCATCTGTTATGGGCAATCGTTGCACTTACCATCAGGTGAACGTTTTGCTCGTCTCGAAACTTTATCAAATAAAAAAAAACGAATTTGCAATACATGACATAACACGCGAAATGAAATATGTGTAATTTCTCTTGGTGGTTATAAACCTTCTATAAAATATCTACACACGATTAACGCTTCTGGGTGTAGTATTCTTATGCAGGAATCTGCCTAGGTACCACTCCAGGTCTTGTTATTCTGCCGTGAAGCCGTAGTGTGCAAACATTACTACGAGTATGTTCCAGTTTGAAGGCCAATGATAGCTAGCGGAATCATTGGTATATGAGACTTAAGAACTGAAGTTTAAGGTTGAATACATACATAAGATCACGACTTTATCCCATAAGGGGTAGTCAGAGACTGGGCACTCACTGCAAAGACAGATGATTGCCACAATCCACGTTTCACCAAAAAAATATAAATACACTTGGTGTGATAGGTGGTGAGCCCATCGCCACCATGCGCTGTTGGGTGCACAGTGCAGTTTAATTCCTAACTCGCCTTTTACGAGATCCATTGGATGAGATGGAGTGGTAGTATTCTTTTAACGAGCCGCCACCACACGGCTGTTTAAGGTTGACGGGCGCAAAATTGTCTGTATGACACCGGATTCGGTACCAGCAGAAATAGCCGTGTGTTAGCGGCCTAAGAGAATCTACCACCCCTTCTAGGAAGATGCTGCTGCCCATCTCATGGTTTTCATTTCATTGAAATTTCGTTATTAGTTAAAGCGGAGAAACAACACAAGAAACTTTGCTATTTGTTAAGGGAAAGATATAACGTTCTAGAATGTTACAATAACTAAGTATAAGACATACCATGTACACAGCGATGAATGAAAAAATCTTATGAAACCAGCATGTCTGAATAATTAAAAAATACTACAAGAAATTGTAAAGCCGGCCAACCCCCACTGGAGCAGTGTAGCAAATTCCTTACGACTGTAACATCTTCTCAAAAATTTAAGATTTATGGGCTGTTTTATCAACACTAGTTTTTTTTTTATAATACATTCAAAAAATTAACAAAATCATGAATTATATTGCAAGCATAAATGTATCTCAATAATCAGTCAATAGCTAACTATTGACTGA
Organism: Luehdorfia chinensis; assembly: GCA_019845155.1. Classification (NCBI taxonomy): domain Eukaryota; kingdom Metazoa; phylum Arthropoda; class Insecta; order Lepidoptera; family Papilionidae; genus Luehdorfia; species Luehdorfia chinensis. The sequence goes on from JAHVAK010000411.1 coordinate 52,025, forward strand.
TTATTGGGTTTTGTTTAATCAAATATTCCAATTAGTTTGAACATCGCTCCGGGGATCAATTTATTGATACGCGTTTACACTGCGGTTCTGAGTCATCCCTTTAGAATAAGGACAAATGAGCTTCATTTTGTGAGCGGTAAGTTTTTTATAATTTACGGTTTCATAAGAAAGTCCAGTTTGTTCCACACGACAAATAATAAGTTGTCTGCAATCTCACACACTAGAATATAGACGAATTTTAGTGTGACATTCTGGTGCGTATAGTAATTGAATCGGATTTCAGAGTTTTAAATTGCTTGCGCGGAACTCTAATTTTTTTTAAATTTAAATTAGCCTAAGTTACCCGCTATAATATCAGCTATCTGTCAGTGAAAGTCCTGTCAAAATCAGTCCAGCCGTTTCGGAGATTACCCGGAACAAACAGACAGATAGACAAACATTTTAAAAATTGTTTTTTCTTATAAGAACCGTGACGCAGTATTCGCTTAAGAATTTATTAAATTTTGAACATGAAAAATATTAGTACAATAATAGGTATTCCAAACACTACAAAAATGTTAACAACATGATCGTGTTACAGAGCTTTAAAATACAGTTAGTCCGCAGCTTAAAGATGCGTCAACTGTCGATGAACTTTGTTTTTAAATTGGACCCGAGAATCGGCAAATATATCCAAATCATTGAACTCACTGCATACGGTGTTGTTCTAACACGACCGACGCAAAACTGGAAAAATCTTACTCAGATTTGGTCTACGGTCACAAATCTTAAATAGCGAACACGGATGTGTAGTTAATTTTTAAAGTAAGGTAAATTAATATCAAATTTGGTTTAAATATTATTAGAATATTCTTCTATCACTCGATGACATTAATTTAAACTGTATTAGCCTATCATGATATGACTTCGAATTAACGAAAGAGTTACTGCGAAACTCCAGTTGTCGCAATAATGCTTTGCACACTTTCAATTCTTTCTGTGTGAACCAAACGGGCACCAAACATTGCAACAGTATTCAAGCTAAGCTGGTGCAACGTAACCATAACAAATGGAATATTCCCAAAACCACGAGTAAGCTTCGCACGTCACGTTGAGACACCAGTTCTTAAGTCAGTTTACTGGTGGTCGAATTCCTATGCAGGAATCCGTCTAGGTACGTACCACTCCAGGGCCAGTTACTCTGCTGTGAAGCAGTAGTGTACAAGCATAACTGTGTTTCGGTTTGACACTAGCTGACAGTCCTCGTCAGCTATGTAATCACTGGGCATATGAGACTTAAGAACTGATGTCTCAGGGTGATGGGCGCAGTGTGGTGTCACAGAGAAATGTTCTGGGTGGCACAGCATTTGCTATGGACAGACGTTGCATTTGACACCAGGTGAACGTTTGGCTCGTTTCATCACTTTAGCCAATAAAAAAAGTCTCATGCGCAGTAATTAGTCAGTGCCGTTCAGACCAAAACACAGTAATGTTTGCCACTACTGATTTACGGTATACTGCTAGCACGGTATACTGCTATACTGTAATTGCAGTAGTACCTAAACGGATTCCTGCACATGAATCCTATGACAATTCTGTATAATATAATAATGTGTGGTTTTCATAATGATCCTATTTGATAGTTATTCCGAAAGGATTTGAACCCATTGTCTTAGTACGAAGTTCTCGAAATAGTTAGCAAAACAATGACAAGATTTCTCTTGGCATCACTTTGTTATTTCGTTCTTTGGAATGTTCTGCGCTTTGAATTGTTTGTTTCGAAACTTGTATAATAAGTTTTACGCAATTTCAATTAAGAGAAATGTATGTGTAACAATCCTGACCAAGTATTTCTCATTACTGATATTACAACAGGGCTCCAGAAAATTGGCAGAGTAAGAATGTACTCTGCGCATTGCTAAAACATATTACAATGACAACATGATTTCTACTCCTCGGATCATGGGCTCAAATCCCAGCCGGAGGCAACATTTGTGCAAAAACACATATTGTGGGGTTGGGTTGGGTTGGGTCTGGTTGTATTGTGCATGTGAAATTTTTGTCTGTAAAACGCGAAAAAAGAAAATATGTTAAACGAGGATTCCTATGCAGGAATCCGTCTTGGCAGGTACCACCCCAGGGCCAGTTATTCTGCCGTAAAGCAGTAGAGTGCAAACGTTACTGTGTTTCGGCTTTCAAGGGCAATAAGAGCTAGTGTAATCACTGGGCATATGAGACTTAAGAACTGATGTCTCAAGGTGACGGGCGCAGTGTGGTGCCACACAGGAAGGTTTGATGACTTAACATTGGTCAAGGGCGATGCACTTGCCATAAGGTGAACGTTTTGATTGTTTCGTCACTTATAAGAAATAAAAAAAAAATTAAAAAAAATTGTTGTTCGTAGACGATAATTAATTTTTGACCTCGGCTATTTTTTTTCTAAGCTAATATTAAGAGAAAGAGAAAAGTTTTGATTTTTGGTACGTTAGTTTGGTTGTAATGAATAACCTCAAAAGCAACTGACCGATTTTAAAAATTATTTCACCTATATACTACATTATCAACGACTTACATGGGTTGTATTTAATTTAAAAAAAAATCTTAGGTCCCTTCAAAAATTACTAAGATGCAAATCCAGGTATCGAAAATTGACTAATAAAAATAATTTTTAGGCGTGCGCTGCAAAAACTATTGCTGATAAATAAAATAATGTTAAAAAGATGGAAAAAAAGAGCTACGATCTCTACAACTGATTTTGTCTGTAAGTAATCATTTCTTAAGTCTCATATGCCCTCAGTGCCTTTCAGACGCAACACAGTGATGTTTGCACACTACTGTTTCACGGGAGAATAACTGGACCTGTAATGGACCAGACGGATTCCTGCACATAAATTTTTTTTTTAGTTTTTTAGAATTTTTATTATAGTATTTGAGAGATGTACCTTTAAAATTGAATAATTGACGGCCTCTAATGATGATGGTTATCTCGGTAGAAGAATTTCTTAATTGCGCCGCTTCAACGTTATTGACCACGATACGGTCAGACCACGATACAGTCGGACCACGATACGGTCGGACCACGATACGGTCGGACCATGATAGGATCAGTCACGATCCAGACTACACTGTACATACAGTTAATACTCGTAGCTATAATATAACACGCACCACGACGCGCGACCGCCGTAGAGAGCGCCGCGCAGCAGTCGATAATCACACCGCGTACACACGATACACCCGTGTTCCAGGGCGGTTCTCACCGCCCAGAGTTACCGACACACAAGTCGACAGTCCGAATGGAGGCCTCTCTCGGATGTTTACTAGACGACTTAAAATCTTTTGAGATATTCGAAATCGCGCACGCACGCAGCGAACGCGACACATTCCCAATTTCGAAGTTTTTGTAGGATGTTATTTAAGTATTTATTTTTGGGTCAAACCAAACCTGGCACGCGGGCCTCTGGCCCGTGAGCACAGTATCCGAAGAAGCTGTAAAAGCCAAAAAGGGTAACAGCATTTACATCATCGAAATTATATATATATCAACGTTATTTTCACAAAGCTAAGACTAAAGATAGCCGATGTGGTGGCGGCTCGTTAAAAGTATAATAGCACTCCATCTCATCCAATGGATCTCGTTAAAGGCGAGTAAGGAATTGGAAAACTGCATTGTGCACTCAACAGCGCATGGTGGCGATGGGCTCACCACCTGTCACACCAAGTGCATTATATAGTTTTGGTGAAACGTGGATTGTGGCAGTCATCTGTTTTTGCAGTGAGTGCTTAGTCTCTGACTACCCCGTATGGGATACAGTCGTGATCTTATGTATGTAAAACTAAAGATTAATTTAATATAAAAAGAACAATATATTCAAATGACCGTGGTGATGTAGGTTGAGGTCATGTAATACAGAATACGGTGAAAATGATAAGCGGAGATCACACACATAGCCTACTTTTCGCCCCCGCGGAAAACGAGACGTGACGGGTGGCGAACGACGTCGCCTCCTGGTACGACTCAAAAAGTTCTCACTCCCCACAGTTATTCACCAAATTTCCTTACCAAATAGGCACATTAATTCAGTTGATAAAAAGGCTTTTTGCCATCGGGCAATAACTGCAGATGTAAAATGAAAATATTTCTTTATAAAAAAGCCTATAATGAAAACCGACGCGAAGTGGCTGAACGGAGTTTATCCGGGATAGAATCGTGATTGCTCGTGACTACGCATAAATCGATCCGAACATCCCGCAAAATCTCAGAAAGTGGGTGAAAGCGAAAGCAATAAACGTTTATCCCAGACTTCGTTCACGTGACAAACAATTCTATGCCGATGTGTAAGACGGCCCTTCGTTAATTTCATCAATCGTCGATTTTCTGTAGTTAATGGAGTCAAGCGTTACTTTGCGGAAATCCATTATAATGAAGGAAAGAAAGTTAATTTGCTAAAAATATAAATAGGTGTATATTACCTAGTTTTGGAGAGCACCGCCCGCCCTTCGACAGCAGCGTGCACGAGAAAAGTAACCACTTCCACAACTAAAACACTTCCACTAGGCAATATACACCACTGAAATCGAGACCACGACAAACGCGTGACACTTTAAATAGGTTAATTATGTAACATAGTCAATAAATACATTGCTTATGGGTTAGACTAAATCTACGTGTATTAATGTTAATACGATATGAAATATCAAGGTTGAACTTTGCAAAATTAGCACAACGGCTTCATTAATTAAAATGAAACGATACAGCACAGGTTCGCTACCAAGAAATAAATATGTATGTTTCAATACTTTATAATCAAAACGTATCTATATACCACATTATGTTATTTCGTCGATTTGACGACCGCGTGGCCTAAGAGCTTATTTGTGCAAAAACACAAATTGTTTGCCTTCGGGCCTGGGGGTCTACTGTGTAACTCTGGTTGGTTTCGGGATCGGTTTCATATGATCCCATTATTGTTGCTTCATACGCCAAAATATAAAACCGATCACGAAACCTACCATACTTGCTAAATTGTCCTCCTGGTTTGTCCTTATTTTTACACGCTTTATATTAGCTTCACTAGTATGTTTGTTTGTTTGTATGTTTGTAACCGACTCCTTAGGGTTTGATTTTCTCCTACTTTGAACGATCCGATTTAATTCAAATTTTGCACACCTGGTGTCAATAGTTATAAATATTTCATTGACAGATATGAGAAGAAGGATTTTCATTTCGATGATATCTTAAAAAGCACCCCACGCTTTTTATAAAACAAAACATTTTTTTTTGTTATTTATCAATAGATGGCGCTTATATATTCCTGATAGAGAGGTATAACAGGAATATGTTAGCGCCATCTATTGAGTAATTTAGTTGGATCTTCTATAAATGCGTGTTTTTTTAGTTTTTTTAAACTACAGTAATATTTATATGATCGATAACCTAATACTTTAGTAATTTTTTAACAATGTTTAAATAAACATAGCAAAAGTCGTAGTCGTCGTCGTAACAGAAATGTTCTGGGTGCACAGCATTTACGGGCAGACGTTGAACTTGCCATCAGGTGAACGTTTTGCTCGTTTCGTTTCTTTGAACAAAAAAAAAACTCAAGCTTCAACCAGATATATTTCATTCCACGTACATTTAGTTTAGGTTCCTACATATAAGAGAATGCAATAATTTAACAAGCAACATTTTTAATACCATCCCAACAATTACTCCATTCTCAGTTTTCAGATTTGGCACCGTTCAACTCAGACACGTGATAAATAAATTCTGTGATGTTAGAACGCAGCCAAGCGTTTCATCCTCAGACACATTACGCCTTTCCGGCGACGAAAAACTTCTATTTATCATACGTACAATATCCCATGCTAACTGTAATAGCAATTTTATTAGCCACTTTAGGATATTGCGTGTGTTATTGTCGGCTCGGTTGGCACAGTGGCTGAGTTCTTGGCTCCTGCGCCGCGGGTCGCGGCTTCGATTGCACGGGACAAATATTTGGACAAATATTTAATGATTTAATATTGTGGCCTACTAGTTGTTCCGGGTCTGGGTGTTTGTGCATGTGGAATTTATGTCTATAAAACGCACCCACGACACAGAAGAAATCCTACTGTGGGGCATTTTTTTATTGGAAAAGTGACGACACTAGCAAAACGTTCGCCTGATGGTAAGTGCAACGTTTGCCCATAACAAATGCTGCGTCACCCAGAACATTTCTGTGTGACACCACACCGTGCCCGACACCGTGAGACACCAGTTCTTGAGTCTCATATGCCCAGTGATACTGGCTCTCAGTGCCCTTCAAACCGAAACACAATAATGTTTGCACACTACTGATTCAAGGCAGAATAACTGGCCCTGGGGTGGTACCTACTTAGACGAATGTCTGCATAGGAACCCAACCACCAGTTGTTAAAACCTACCACCGTTTATTAAAAAAAGAAAAAAAATGTTTAGGAAACATTTCGACGAATTTATTTATTAAGTTAATTCAAAGGGAGATTATTATCCCGTTAAAGAAGGGATAAGTGTGGCTTGAATACAGATAAAGAAAGACAGATAAAAAAAGAAAGTTTGGAAAATCCAAACGTGCATGTCTCATGAGGCTCATTTAACTCTTAAGAAAAAAAACCGTATTGAGGTTCAAATATTTCGAGGTGTTTCCATTTCAGATGAAAAAAATTAGAAAAAAATATTTTTCTTAATAACCACAAGTGCTAACTTTTGATATGAAATAGGAAACCAGTAGATGAAATTCTGGACACGATAAAAAAGACCCAGTCGCGATACGTCAAATTTTTCGGGAGTTATCGTGAACACTTCCCTAAATAGTCGGGATGGCTGCGTCAAAGTTTATTTAAACTGTTTTTTTTTAAGTAGCAATATTAGATGATTTTTTGAAACCATGTTAATGAATTAATTAAAGTGTTTTCTTGATATGAGTCTATTCAAAGTAGTATATAAGTGCAATATAATTGTGATAGAGGCATTTGAAGAGCGCCGAATCGCTTGACCTTGACATGTCGGGTATAAAGTACTATCTCATGCCGCTTCTCGCAATGAGAATATAAGATAATCATTGTTATTGATTTTATTTGTATTTCAATGTTCTCTTAAACAGGGGCCTTGTGCTCGGCTTTTATTTCATAGTACGCGAGTAACCTGTGTTCGATTCCCGATGCCAGCACCTTTAAAATTGTTCTACAACTTTAAGTGCTGATCTACCACGTGCATAGCGGCGAAGGAAAACATCGTGAGGAAACCGGCATTTCCGAGGAAAAGAAATATTTCGAGGACATGTAAAGTCCGCCAACCCGCATTGGAGCTGCGTGGCGGACTATTCCGAGTTACAAAACCCTCTCAGTAATGAGAGGAAGCCTGTGCTCAGCAGTAGAACATATATAGGCTGTTACTTTACTGTTCTTTAAACATTCGGAATTTGAAAAAAAAGAATTACATAATTCACAAGAAATTGTTATGTTATCTAATGAAAAGCTGCAGTATGCAGTAAACATTCCACTAGGCCTCTCACTCGTATATGTATCCGCAGTGCAATCGAATGTAACTCATTTAAAATTATGTACGTTAGGAAATAATATTTCATTATATCGCATGCATGAGGCTTTGAGTCAGCATGAAAAACAAAAATGTATGTTTGTTGGAAGCGAAACATTTTCGCATTCTCTTCTAGAATTATTTCCGAAAACAAAAACAGGAAATGCACTTTGCGTCTTTAAACGTTGTGATGTTTCATTTCCTAGCGCTGCCATGTCTGAGCGGATATTAAAACAGATATTTTTAAAACAACTGCCACATTATTTCAAGAATTCATTAGGGTGCATTAGGATAAGGCCGTGTGGTGGCGGCTCGTTAAAAGAATCCTACCACTCCATCTCATCCAATGGATCTCGTAAAAGGCGAGTAAGGAATTAAACTGCACTGTGCTCCCAACAGCGCATGTTGGCGATTGGCGTTTTGGTGAAACGTGGATTGTGGCAGTCATCTGTTTTTGCAGACAGTGCCCAGTCTCTGACTACCCCTTATGGGAAACAGTCGTGATCCAATGTATGTATGTAGGATAAATATTTAATATTATTGACGATTAATGACCTATGAAGCTTGATGCGCTGGCCTTGCGAAGAGACGTTACGTCTCTTTGCATTTTTTCTCACGTTTATGGGAAATCTTCCGAGGAGTTGTTCTGATTATTTCCGTCACTGAGTATCACCAACGTACATTGCGATATAACTTTTGTTATACCGCAATGTACACTTCATCAACGTCACTTGGATGGTTGGCATTCCGCGACTAAGCGCTTTACAAGAAAGTCGCTAACGCTTACGACCACTTTGGGTATGCTGCCAGCGGTTTTTCCGGATCAATGCGACTTGGCTCCGTTAGGGCCTTGTCGTTCCCAGCCACGACAAGGCGCTTGGTCACCCACGGTGATGCTAAGATGACCCACGCGGTCGGCCTGTGGCATCTGCCTTGTCCGAGGTGGTCCCACCAAGTGTACTTGGTAATCCCAATCTGAATGAGAACTGGAGGGCTACTGGGGAGAGGAGTGACGATGGAACCGCTCACCCTACCCTCCGCAGCCGAGATGGAGTCGCGGATAACAGGATTTTGAGGTCCGCTTTTCTCCCTATACTTCGTAACTTTGGCGGGGCCGCACCATTGACGCGGCAGTTTTACTTCGTTTTTCTTGACGAATCTTAAACGTGTAAGAGCACCAGTATTAAAATGGTTAGTTTAAAAAAAATCTTATTGCAATAAAATACATAGATGTCATTCCGTTGATGCACTATTAACTCTAGATCTATAAAACTATTTTATTTCCTTTAAATATTTGTTCATGATATTCCTTCTCACGAAATTATACTTGACATTTAGCATTAAAATAAGAAAGTTAATAGAATCAGGCGTTACTTTGCGGAAATCCATTATAATGAAGGAAGGTAAGTTACTTTGCTAAGATAAAATATAAAAATGGTGTACAGACTCGGCGGCCGTCTATCGTAGAGTCTATGACGCTTGATAATGCCTCGTTTTGGGGCGAAACACGTGTCGTGTTCTCGACTTCAGTGGTGTATATTATCTAGTGGTGGTATTGTAGTGGTTAGTGGAGGGTACCTGGTGGCGGTTCCTGGTGGCGGTCTTAGTTTGCTTGTGCACGCTACTGAGGGAGGGCGGGCGGAGCTGTTCAAAAAACTAGGTAATATTCACCATTTTTATATTTTCCATGCGGAGCTTAGCAAAGTAACTTACCTTCCTTCATTAAAATAAGAATGTATTTACATTACACTTTCTGATGAAGAAAGTTTACGTTCGAATATGTACGAACGTATGTAAAAATGATCATGATTCTCCGTTGGAAGGGGGAAGAGTTAGCCCTTCCCCGTTTTAAAGATTCTAGTAAGTACGTATTCCAAGCAGTAGTGTATGCATTACTGGTCTTATAAGACTTAAGAACCGATCCCCAAGGTGCAGTGCATAGTGTTGTGCAACACAGGACTTTTCAATTCAATGTTATGGGCGAGGGAACCAAATGCAATGGACAGGCGTGGCATTTACCATCAGATGGTAGTAGGATTCCTATGCAATAATCCATCCAGGTAAGTACAACCCCAGGGCCAGTTATTCCGCCGTGAAGCAGTAGTATGCAAACATTACTGTGTTTTGGTTCGAAGAGCACTGAGAGCTAGTGTTATCACCGGGCATATGAGACTTAAGAAGTGATGTCTCAAGATAACGGGCGCAGTGTGGTGCCACTCTGAAGTGTTCTACGGGATACAGCATTTGTTATGGGCAGACGTTGCACTTGCCATCAGGTGAACGTTTTGCTCGTCTCGTCACTTTATCCAATAAAAGGCGTACTTGCTCGCCTCCCGTATATCTTACCATGAAAAGTTTTTAGTTACAGTTTTAGGCATGACGATGGTAACTACTTAGAAAACTGAAATTATTGTCGAACAACAACCTGTGCTGTGGAACCCACACAGATTATCACTGAGGCGGTACTACTATTAATTAAATCGCTAGTTTGTCCCTTTTTCTCACTAATTTTGTTATGTTTCTTAATGTTATGTGTTTGTCAAATAAATATGTTTCCTTCTTTCTTTCTTCATTGCGCAATTTACCTGTAGGTACGTAACAATGTCTCTAAAGTTACAGCTCCAAGAACATAGTTTTGCTTTATTTGTGATACCTCTAATTAATGATTAACGACACTCCACTAAAGTTATTTGATTCAATGAACTTTGAAGCAGTCACTAACAAGCGTAAAACAACAACGAGCAACGGTCTCAAATTACCGAGCAAGGTGTTAGAGATTGTAACATTTAGAATAATTAAAACTTTTCGAAAATGATACGACTGTAGACAGAAACGTATTAATTGCTACATTGCATATCGGAATTCATAAACAGTAATGAAGTTATTTTGGGATGCAGTTCATCATTCAGAATTGATTTCGTTATTTTTTATTGGATAAAATGACGAATAGCCGTGTAGTGGCGGCTCGTTAAAAGAATACTACCACTTCATCTCCTCCAATGGTGATCCATCTGATCCAAATATACTGGTGGTAGGATTCCTATGCAGGAATCCGTCTAGGTAGGTACCACGGTTATTCTGCCGTGAAGCAGTAGTGTGCAAACATTACTGTGTTTCGGTCTGAAGGGCACTGAGAGCTAGCGTAACCACTGGGCATATGAGACTTAAAAACTGATGTCTCACGGTGACGGGCGCAGTGTGGTGTCACACGGAAATGTTCTGGGTGACACAGCATTTGTTATGGGCAGACATTGCACTTACCATCAGGTGAACGTTTTTCTCGTTTCTTCACTTGATAAAATAAAAAAAAATAAAAAAATAGATCTTGTAAAAGGCGAGTGTTTAATTCTTGTAAGGTTTCACAATGACACACACACTAACTGATTACTTATTTATTTCACTGACTGTTGATATGTAACCATACAAATCAAGATTGATGCATATGAGTAATTAAAATCAGGCAAGTAGCGCCATCTAGTGGAGGGCATGAAAACCATTACATACATTTTGTACATCCCGCTCCCATGGATTCGTCCATAACAAACTGAGCTTTCATATTAAACAAAAATTCAATAGAAGTTTCGTTAGGAGATGCTTAATCTTAATGAAAGTACATCATAAAAAGTGTAAACAAAAAAAAAGAAATCAATTCAAACAAATATAAACTTAGAGACATAATAACATGGATAAAGGTAAGGTCGTCAAAAACCTAATTATTAAAAGTAGTTTTCTGCCCAAAACGAATTAATGATCAAAATACAATTTAAGCACAACACTGCGTACCAGGACAATGTAAGTAATTTTTTTATATCTAATAAACAAAGTTTACTTTATGGTCTTTTGTAAATGCCATTTTTACATTTAACACTCACAACTCGAGTTACTTTGTCAGGTTTCATTTAGCTGGAGGGACATTATCATCTTTAATAATTACAACGTCGTCAATTTCTGGTTCTGGTTTTATAGTATTCCATTTATATCTCTTGTTCAAGCTAACCAAAAACTCCTTACTCCACCTTTTCCAAAAATCTTTAACCATGTTTTGAACCAGTTTATATCTTTCTAAGCCAATTATTTTATTATTTCTAAAATCCTCATCACAAATGTTTAAAATAGGTTCACCAACTAAAAATGGCCTGGTTTCAATGGGAGTGGGTCAATCGGATCATCACTCAATATAGTTAATGGTCGCGAATTTAAGCATGCTTCGACCTGCGATAGCAATGTAGAGTATTCTTCGAATGTTAGCGTACTATCCAAAAAACCAATTACTTTTTTTAGATGAGTTTTAACACTTCGCACTCCCGCTTCCCATAATCCACCGAAGTTTGGCCATGTGGAGGGATGAAATGCCACGTAGTTGACTCAAGAGTCAACATTTGAGCAATCTCTTCCGGCATTTTTGACTTGGCACGATCAAACATCTCCTGAAGCTGTTAATCTGCCCCAACAAAATTTGTAACGTTATCGCTATAGAGATCTTGACAATGACCGCGCCTTGACGTAAACCGTCTAAATGCTGCGATAAAGCCATGAGCAGTAAGGTCAGAAACAACCTCTAAGTGAATTGCTCTGGTGACCATGCAGCTGAAAAGGCATATGTATCCTTTGTAAGATTTTGCACCGTGTCCAGGGGAAAGTCTGTCACGAATAGGTCCCGCATAATCAACACCTGTTGCTTTGAACGGCTTACTAGGTTTAAGTCTCACTTCTAGTCTTGGAATGTCTTGTACATGTTAAACATTTTCTGTAATGAGTCTTAACTTGATCTCTTGCGCGCGTAATCTAATATTTAGAACGCAGACAGTTTAACATGATTTGTGGCTCACCATGAAGAGTGCTTTTATGAGCGTCTGATATTAAAAGTCTACTAAGATGACTCTTAGCAGCAATAATAACCGGATGTCTCTTGTCGAAACTTGCATGGGCTAGATCGGTACGGCCACCTACTCGCAATATCAGTGTGCTGTTTCTGGGAATATCTTGGCCATTTCTCAAGCGACTAAACTCTTCCTTATATTTTTTTCTTGTTCTTGTCTAATACACATTAGTAACGTCTCACCTATCTCTTCCGTAGTAATAATCTTTGAGCTGTGGTTTCGTTGAAGTTTTGGTTTTTTCCTCTGTAATATTCTGCTACAATAGGACATAATTCTTAACATTCTTCCTAATTTTAAAAACTTCGTCCACAATAATTGTTCTTCTTCCTGTTTTGTCACTTTTAAAGTTACTATATTTTTTTCTTCGTGTGTTTCAGGTATATCTATGTTTTTTCTATTGTACTTTTGATTCATCTGGTCCATTCAACCATAGAAAATGTGTCCGAAGGTCTGCTGGACTAAGTCCTCGTGAGGCACAATCTGCCGGATTGTTATCCGTAAGAACATGTCCCCAATGCTCGAATTCTAATATTGTAACGATTTCGGATACGCGGTTACTAACGAATGTGGTCCAGCGGTTCGATTTGCCTTTCAACCAAGCGAGAACTATGGTTGAATCGGTCCACGCAAAAATTCGTTCCTTCGGAATGTTCATAACTTGAGCGATCTCAGATACGAGTTTGGCTGCTAGAGTTGCTCTACAAGGCTCCAGTAGGGGAATTGACACTTCCTTTATGATTGGGGCAACTTTAGTTTTAGCAGAAACTAGATTCACGTGAGCCGTGCCATTCTCATCGATGTCTCGCAGATAAACTGCTGCTGCGTAGGCAGCTTTGGATACATCTGTAAATGCATGTAGTTCAATGACATTTCCTTTCTTGCATTGAATCCACCGTGGTATTATTATACCTTTAATTTGTTTCAATTCCGTTCTATACTGAATCCATTCTTTCAACAAATCTTCAGGTATCAACTCATCCCAATCTAATTGGGTCTTCCACATTTTTGAATAATAATTTTGGCAACTATTACGACTGGCGCAATCCAGCCCATCGGATCATATAGCCGAGCAATATCAGACAAAACCTGCGTTTTTGTAACTGGCTGCTTCATTTCGGGTAGGTCTATTGTATAATCAAAATTGTCTGAACCTCGGTCCCAACGTATGCCAAGAACTTCCAGCATATTGTCGCCTTTGATCGTAACTAACTGCTCTGTATTATGGTTGTCCTTACCAATGCAATGCAACAAATCATCGTCATTTCTGTTCCATTTTTGGAGTTGAAACCCTCCTGCCTTCATAAGGCCATTCATCTCCTTATAAATTTCTATAGCTTCTTCGGTAGTGTCACATCCTGTCATTAAATCATCGACGTAGTAATCGCGCTTAGTGATTTCTGCCGCTTTTGGAAACTCTGCCTTTTCATCTTTAGCTAACCTCTGCAAAGTCTTAACGGCCATATACGGTGCACATGCCGTGCCAAATGTTAAAGTTAAATAGCTTATAATGTTGAATCAGCCCTTGTGGTTCAGATCTCCACAAGATTCTTTGAACATTTTGACATTTTGACCAAATCTGCAACGATTCCTATGGGATGTGTTCTCCACCTCATTAACAGATGTCGCAAATCTTGTTGGATTTTACGTCCGACTAGCAGATCATCGTTTAGGGAAACATTGTTTACTCCCTTGCAAGAGGCGTTGAAGACCACGCGAACCTTAGTAGTCTCCTTATCTTCTCTCACCACTGCGTGATGAGGAAGATAGACAGCCTTCGGATTGTCGATATCTTCTCTTCGATTAGCGCCATGTGATTTAGTGAAAGATATTCATTTAAAACATTATTATATTCTTTAGATAGCTTAGCATTGTTCTATAAACAATTTTCTAAAGACCTTAATTTTCTTGAAGCAATTTCTCTTCATTGACCATATTGGCAATCTGGATCTTGACTAGCGAACGGCAAACATACCACATATCTTCCTTTCTGATTGCGTTCTGTAGCTGCTTCGTAGAACTGTTCGCATGTTTCTTCTTCTTTAGTAAATGCTTTCTGAATACTGTTCGGTTCAGCCTCTATTTCCCAAAAACGCTTTAACAAGTCATCGTCCCTTATATGAATGTGCATACTTGTCACGTTTGTTGGTCTTAATTTCTTTGAAACCGTACCAGAGAGAACCCAGCCAAGGACCGTATTTTGTGCAATGAGATTTCCTCGGGGACTCTTGACCATATCACTCCAAAGAATTTCGCTATACACTTCAGCTCCAAGTAATATGTCAATCTTACCTGGTATCGAATAATCTGGATCAGCAAGTGGCATCTCATCCACCCTCAACCAGCCTGTTGATTAGAGAACGTCGCTAGGAAGCATGGAAGTAAGTGATCCTAATACGTACGCATTAACCTGGATAGAAATTTCTGGATTATGACGCGACTCAATACAAATTACACCATATATTTAATTCGCGTTTCACCATCTCCCAGACCTGACACGAAACCATTAACCGAGGTGCGTTTAAGACCAAGTAATTGTACAGTAGACTCTGTCACAAATGATGCTTGCGAACCCTGATCAAGCAAACATCGTAGCATGTGCTTTATTCCATTCCTTGCCCTAGCCTTGACAACCGCAGTCACCAGTAAAACATTGTAACCCTGTAATTTTCCTTTTGAGAAAGTCTCTACAACCCTTGCTTCAGCAGTATTTCACTGTGTTTCTCCCCCTTTGTTCTTTGTGTGTGTCTGGCTCTGATTGCTCTTCGTTGAGTTTTCTGATTTGCTCGCTTGTTGACTTAATATCGAATCCTCCCTGTCAAAATGTAACATCGTATGATGTCTTTTACCACATTTCTTACAACAAGTTGATTGACGGCATTTGACTACGATGTGACTTGGAGATAAACAGTTGAAACACAAGTCCTTCATTTGAACTGATTCTCGTCTTTCTTTCACTGCTTGTTGACCAATTTTTTTACATTGATATAAGTAATGTTGCCAACTGCATATCGTACAAACAGTTTGAAATTTCTGCTCGTTCTGTACTGCTGCATGAAATGTTTTGGGTTTCATTGTCTTTGGTTTAGCTGTCTGCTTCCCAGAGTCTATCATTTCCAAGCTTCGGAATCTGGCCTCAAGAAACTCAAGCAGTTGCTTCCACGTAGGTAAGTTATTTGTACAGCTAAGCTTCTGTTCCCATAGCTCATGCGATTCATTGTCCATTTTAGAAACAACCAAATAAACAATGATTACATCCCAAGTGTCGGTGTTTATGTTCATGTTGGTAAAAGCCTTCAACGAAGATTTTGTGGTATCGAGTAGTTGTTTGATGGCATGTGCTGATTCAGTAGGCATTGGTCTCTGTGCAAATATCGCCTTCAAAATTGTGTTGCAATTATACTGTTTATTGTCATACCGGTCCTTCATCTGCTTCCAAGCTTCTGAGAAATTTTGTTCGGTTGTGGGTAGATTACATAGCAAATTCTCTGGTTCACCTGATAGATTGCATTTCAGGTAGTGTAACTTTTGAACGCCCGATAACTTGTTATTGCTGAGTATAAGGGATACAAACATGTCGTGAAAGCTTTGCCACTCGTCATATTTTCCACTAAACTTGGGCAATTCAATTCTCGAAAGTTTTACTTCCGCATTTTGTTGTAGATTCGTTCCACTACTACAAGTTTCACCAGCCTTTCTATTTCCGTCCTGAACAAATGTCAGAAGTGCTTCCCGCAACAAAGCTTTTTGTAAAACGTATGTTTCTTCAAACCAATCATATTTGTCAGCAGTAAAATAATCTTAGTCTTTGTATCCGTAGTGACGATCGCTACAATCTGTCGATGAGTAGTTTTAAAATCCTTGTAAAGTTCCTCTAAATTTTGCAATCTAGTTTCCACATATGATTTTTTAAGCCTTTCTTTCAGTGTTTTCTTGTAATTAATAGCAATAGTCTTTTCTAATTTCTCGCATAAATCCAGTTGAACCAAAATTAATTCAGCAGTCATAATGAATATTATCCTTTAAACCAACTCCACTGTACAAGTCCAAATATTGCTTCAAATTTTTCTAAGTCCGTAGAATAAATGAGTAGAAATTTTACAAGTCCAATATTGCTTCGAAATTTTATAAGTCCGTAGAATAAATAAGTAGATAATTTACAAGTATTTGATCACACTAAATTTTTCTAAGTCCATAGAATAAAATCACGAAATTTTTACAAGTCTACAAATCTACTGAAATCTATCATAGTACTAAATTGGCACTTATAGCACTGAGTTATGGTTCACAAATCACTTGCACTTTTTATCTAAAGTCTGTTTTTACTCACGGTTTCACCACACGTCCATGTTCCCTGGTTTCGGCTGTATATTATATTATTCTATGTTTAATTCTTCGTAGGTTTCACAATGACACACACACAAACTGATTACTTATTTATTTCACTGACTGATGATATGTATGTTATTTGAGATTGTTTGTGCGCCCTGTGGTACGCCAAAGGTAACAGGAGAGTCTGAGCTTATTAGATCGCCAATTTTAACTCTTTGAGTTCTGTGAGAAACGTAACTTTTAAATAAACCCAGAGTCTCTCCACGAACACCAATTCTCTCCATCCCCTCTAGAAGCTGAGAAGTACAGACCGTGTCAAACGCCCTCGCCAAATCCAAGAAAATACCTAAGCATTTGTTTTTATTATCAAGCTGCTGGGCTATGTAGTCAGCAATACCAACAACGGCGTCAGAAGTAGAGACGCCAGCCCTAAAACCATATTGGTTTCTTGATATGATGTTTTCCTTTCCTAAAAAGGAGAGCAGTCGTTTATTCATAATTTTTTCTAATACTTTGGAAAGTGCTGGCAAGACTGAAATAGGACGATAATTGTCAACACAATCCCTTACTCCAGCCTTGTAGATAGGGTGGATAACTGAGATTTTAAATATTTGTGGAAAGACGCCTGTGCTGATGGATAAATTAACAATGTGAGTAACAACCGGAACTAAACAGTTTTTGCAAATTTTTAAGAGTTTATTAGATATGCCATCCCAACCTACAGCGCTGTCATTTTTAAGACCCATAAAAATTGATTCAATTTCCTCGTTGTCAGTTTCAAGCATGACCATGGAATTTGAAGGGGATTTAATATTACTGACGTTGGAATGACAAGGGGAACCATCCTTCAGTATTTTCTCTGCAAATATTTTTTCTACATTGGCAAAGCAGTTATTGATCCATTCTACAGATTCTTGGGGAGTATCACCAATTCTCAAAAGGTCAGTAGGTATTGTTTTTTGTTTTTTAGTGTATACGATAGATTTTATAGTGTCCCAGGTTTTTTTAAGATTATTTGGGTATTTTTTTAGCTCATTCCGCTCATAAATCCTTTTAAGTCGCTTTAGTAAGTCATTAAAATGGTTTTTGTACCTTCTATACGTGAGTTTAATAATTTCATTGTTAGGCTCATCTTTGCACTTGAGGTGCATTCTATCACGATTTCGTATGCAACGTATTAATCCTGGCGTGATCCAGGGCTTGAGACAGCGGAATCTACGGGGCACTACAATAGTCATAGAGTGCTTAATAAGGTAATTCGAGAGTATACTGACTAAACGCTCAGCAGCCCAGTTTGCATCCCTAGATGTCAGAATATCGTCAAAAGTTGTTGATTCTAATTCGGTGTGAATTGCCTTGTAATTCACTTTTTTTATAGAAAATGTTTGATTCTGATGTCCTTGTTGAGCAGTAAGATCTAGACAAGAAATTACCGCTGTGTGATCCGTCAGAGGAACTTTTAGAACCAGAGTAATTACTTTGTTGCTTGCTTTAACCATGGCGTGGTCAAGACAGTTAGCGATTCTAGTGGGGAAAGTATGGCCAGTTAGCAAACCAAAAAATGCTAGCAAGTTGAGGTAGTCGGGAGAATTTATATCCTCATTGTTGGGCTTAATATCTATATTAATGTCCCCTATAATAACTATATTTGTGTATGACTTGTGAGCTGATAATAACTTGTCTAAGGAGTCAATGAAGAGGGCAATATTTCTTTTTGATGGAGACCTATAAAGTGCAATTATTAAAGTATTTGAATTAATTTTAATTAAAAGACAGCTAGCATCATTAAAGTTAGGCTCCTCAACAGTACACGTAAGTCCATTCTTAATATATGTAACTAGACCATCGTTTTGGTTGAGGTTATTTTTTGTGTAATATAAGTCATAATCTGGAATCGTGGGTATATTAAAAGTTTTTGAATTCCACGTTTCGGTTAATATATACAGTTCGCAATTAAAATTCAATCTCGCAAGTAAAACTTTAAATTCATTGAAGTTGCGACTTATACTTCTGATGTTTTGAGTTAATATTTTCAACGTGTTGGTACTTAGTCTAGATGTTAAGATATCCTTGCAAGACTCAGGATCACAAAGAAATGATTTCCCTGCATTGATATTATCTATGTCATTAGTAATATTTTCATTATTTATATTATTATCAGGTCCGAATTTTATTAATTAATAACAATGGCTCAGACGTAGACAATTTGGTTATAAACCTTAAGTTTGTATCATCTGAGTAACTAGCTGGGTTTATGAAAAATAATGTGCAAAAAATTATAGAGTGTGTGTTGGACATTAAAAGATCTAAAACAAATAAACAAATGGAATCTAAAACAAATGGAAAAAACTTATTAGCGAAATAAAAATAAAAAAGTAATGAAAAAAATAACTTAGCGAAACGGCAATTAATTAGTTTTTTGATTGAATAGTCACTTTCGATTTTTCAGATTCACTATATCACCTGCACTCTTGATCTCAATGTGGGGTGAGCCATCAGTTTTTCGTAGATATACTTTACCGTTATTCGTCCAACAGTATTTATATTCGGCGGATGAGGCAAAATCACGTGCCAGATACAGTAGTCTGCGTCCTCCACTAGTGAGACCCTCAGATATGTAAATAGGTACAGATCGTCCGGCCAGGCCAACATGGCACGAATTTAATCTGTCACTTGGGTTTTGTTTATTGTATGTTTTGGCGCTCTTCACTATTTCCTGCTTTTTCAAAGCGCGTGTAAAGTCCGCCACGATAGTAGATGATCCAGATTTACTTTTGATGCTGAAGATATCTTTAAGGTCATTTGGCTGCAGGTCAACTGCTAGAACTTTGCAGGTGTTTTGCACAATGTTAATTAGTTCCGTTTTGTTCTCATTCCTTAGCTGGCATGGCACATTTCTTAGTTCCACAGCAGTGGACTTCAAGGACCTCTGAATATCCTCTACCTTAGCTTCTAGTGCCGAAATACACAATGTATGCTCTTTCCGTTCTTTCTCTAAAGTTTCCACTCTTGCTGAAACGCTGTCATACTGGTCAGAAAGGAATTGCAAGGATTTTTCAATCTCCTGATTAGACCTCTGAATAGCGGAATTCTGAACCTTTATCTCAGCTACATCTTTAATAAGCTTGTTTAAATTAAGATTCTGATTGTTACTCATATCTTGAATCATTGATTTTATTTCCTCCTTAAACTTTAATAATTGTTCCTCACAGCATGTTTCTCTCGCTCTTTTAACCCTTTGGGCTACATAGGATTTCATAGGTACTTGTTCGATCAAGTTAGAAACATCGGAATCCGATACAGTATGCGGTATGGCACAACCAGCGGGAGGGCTTCTTGGTATTCGGCTCATTATTTAAGTTACTTTAATATATTTAAAAATTTAGGTCCAAAGTTTATGTGGTATAAATTACCTTGCGGTCGACGGTTAATTGCTACGCCAATCGGACTTCTTGAAGTATTCTTCTCACTCTTTCAGAGGTTGACGATTCTCAGGTCCCACTCGCACTTAAGTGTCATCAATAAAACTGCCGTAGTATCGTTTATGCGCGCCTAGTAGTCGCGATATATTTAAAATTCATATAATTTTCGAATTATTTAATTTACGGAAACAAAATATGTGCACGTCTAATCGCTGACACAGTACGGAGGGAAGACCCAATTTTAATTACTCATACGCATCAATCTCGATTTGTATTGTTACATTTATTTATTTATTTCTTACAACAAATTATAACACCATAACAGTTAAAAAAAACCAAATTGATGCTATAAGACAAACAAAAAAAACTTCAGACATAAATACAAAAAAGAAAAAATATATGTAAAATATTCAGCAAACTCCGTTTTCTACGCATTTGTATGCTGCTATTGTGAATTTCGACTGACTACAAGAAAAAATATCAATATCCTCAGAAATAACATTTAAGTAACGTATCGCACGTGACAGGGGGGCGTTCTGAAGCAAGTTAGTTCTGGCGGTGGGCACAAGAAATAATTGAGGACGGCGCCGCAAGCACACGCACCCATCAGGCGCGCGCAGCTTCAGTGCTGTGAGCACATCCGGGTGATGTACCCACCCGCGAATCGCCTTCCACAGATATTTAATGAGCGCAATATCCCTCCTCACACCCAAGCTACTGTACCCGACCATACCTATTACAAATAAACTCGGATACATCAGCGGATAGTAAGGATAGACCCCATACTGTTTTAAATATAAAAAACGTTCCAATTTATTTTGAATTTTTTCCAGCATGAGACTGTATTTGTTTTCATGTGGATTCCAGATGGAATTAATTTCGAGACGACTCCTTACGAGGGCATTAAATAAAAATTTTATAGTCACAGTATTTTGAAAATCCTTGCACTGTCTCAGAATAAAGCCAAGATTCCTAAAAGAGTTTTTACATATATTTAAAATATGCGTGCGAAAGTTTAGTTCTGGAACCATTACAACGCCTAAGTCACTAATATGTGTGACGCGGGGGATTACGGTGGCGTTGATTTCGTATGGATAGTGCAGGGGAGCGCGTGCGCGGCTGTAACTCATCACACAGCACTTACTTATGTTGAAGTACAACTTGTTGTCCTTACTCCACTGTGTTACGCTGTCAATGTCTTTTTGTAATCTCTGACAGTCCGAAATGTTATCTACTGTTAAGAAAATTTTAAGGTCGTCGGCAAATAGCAGACAGTGGGCTTCCTTAACGACTGCAGGAAGATCGTTGATCATCAACATGAGTTCTAAAGGTCCAAGGTTGCTTCCCTGACTCACTCCAGAATATGTGTGGTAAGGTTTCGACTTCGAACCGGCATAATCGACGTATTGTCGACGGTCGCTCAGATAGCTTGCGAAAAAGGCTAAAAGACTGGGTGTGAAACCTAACGCAGCAAACTTAGCCAATTAAATGTCATTATCGACTGTATCGAAAGCTTTCCGAAAATCGAAGTACGCGGTGTCGACCAGGCCTCCCGCGTCCACGACTGGGACCAAATGATTTACAAAAGAAAGCAGGTTACTCCCCGTACTTCGACCTGGCCGAAAGCCATGCTGGGATTCGGAAAGTTGCGAGTTCACTTGTGTATAAACACATCTATGAATAACTGACTCAAACACCTTTGCGAATGTAGACAGTACCGCTATCGGTCTATATTCATTTACCTCGGACACCGATATCCCTTTTGGTACCGGGATCACTCGTGTTGTTTTCCATACGTCCGGATAATAACTTTCCTTTAAACATTGTTTAAAGATATGTAAAAGAGGTAACTCAAATACAGAACGGCAGTCTTTAATAATGAAAGGCGGAATACCGTCTGGACCCACGGAGTTTTTGGGTTTGAGCCGATTAAGCGCAACTCGCAAGTCGCCCGCGTTTACCTGTCCGATATGCACGCGAGCTGAGCTCGCCGGTCCCTTTGACCCACATGCTGCTGCCCATTGCGCTTCTCTAGGGTCCAGCGTCGGACGCTCCAAATTATACACGGAATGAAAAAATGACGCGAAACACTCCGCACACTCATCCCCTGTGATCTTTTTGCCATCTTTTGTAACTTGAATTCTATTACGTTTCGACCTTTTACTATTTATGAAATTCCAAAAAGAATTAGGATCCTCTTTTATTAAAATCTTTACTCTACGCTGATAGGCTTCATATGCAGTAACAATCTTCTTTTTAACCAACATGCGGTAGCGAGAAAAACTTTTGTAATCCGTTTGAGATCCCGTTATTTTAAATAATTTATGATATTTCCATTTCTGCTTAATATCTAATATTAAATCAGTTGTATACCAGTCAGGGTAGATATACTTTGCTTTACGTTTTTTCGCTATATGTTGTTTTCTAGGAGTGCACATATTAAACACTTTATTTAAGATATAATAAAAATAGGATAAAGACGTTTCCGCATCCTTAAACCGATATAACGAACTCCAATCAATAGAGTCTAACAAACTATATAATTCTAAAAAATTACATTTCTTAAAATTCTATTTCGGTGTTTCTATTATTGCATTACTACATCCTAAGATATTATCAGTAATACCACCTAAACATGGCACACTCCCCGTAAACACCGCCGTGATTTTCACGACGAGTGGCGGGTGATGTACGTCAATTTTTACTAAAGGCTCATCAGACAAAGACACCACCAAGTCACATGCAGGCAAGGTTGTTAATACTAAATCTAGGATCCTATTATTAATATTAAGTACTTCATTTACCTGTCGAAATCCACAATATGCAAGAACATACTCATAATAATTTTGGATTTCCACTGTCGCAGAAGGCATATTAAAATCTCCGATCACTAATACTTTATCATAGTTTGTACACTCATTTTCCAATAAATAAAATAAATTCATGTATTCTTTAACATCGCATTGTGGCGGTATATACACAATGCAACAAAAAAATAAACATTTCTTGCCAAGGTGCACAGTCGCAAGTGTTCTCGGTCCCAGCCTCTTCCTCATTTATATAAACAACTTGTGCAATATACAATTAAATAACTGTAAAATCTTTACATTTGCAGACGACACAGCTCTTGTGTTTCATGGTAGAACTTGGGAAGAGACTAAAATCGAAGCCGAAAAAGGTTTACAAATTACAATGCATTGGCTTCGTGAAAACATACTGACGCTGAATATGTCGAAAACTAAGTACGTTATATTTGGCATAACAAAGAAAAACATCCCTGATAACGCTTTCAAAATTACAGCTCACACTTGTAATAAGTATCTGTCATGTAATACAACATGTCATTGCATTGACCTTGAGCGTGCTACTTCCATAAAGTATCTCGGTGTACTATTAGACCAAACCTTCACTTGGATACCGCATATTCAAATGACTGCGGAGAGGATTCGTAAACTGATTTTTGTTTTTAAAAGATTGCGTCACGTTGCAGACATGAAATTGTTAAAAACGGTCTACTACGCCTTGGCACAGTCCATACTATCCTACGGCATTAGAGCATGGGGAGGTGCTAAGAAATCCCACCTCATAAAAGTTGAAAGATCGCAACGCGCTCTTCTCAAGGTTATGAACTTCAAGCCCCACAGATTTCCTACAGCTCAACTATACGCATTGTCTGATGTAATGTCAGTAAGACAATTATTTATTGCTGACTCTGTCTTAACCCTACACTCAAAACTTTATTACGATCCTTGCGAGACCCTAACACGTAGAAAGGATAAGGTTTGCCAAAGAGCTCCCTGTAGGTCTTTCTTTGCTCATAAATTTCAATTTTTTCTTGGTCCGTCTTTATACAACAAAATAAATAAAATCCTTGATCTATACCCACTAAATAAGCGCGACTGTAAAAGAAGACTTACGGTTTGGTTAAAAAACTCAAGGTTATGAGGATATTGAAAATTTATTTTGAAATAATGTAAGCTAAGAGTGGATAAATGCGTAATTAATTAAAATTATCAATTAGTTTATAAATGTTAACAATAAACATGCTGGGTAAATGAATGAATAATTAAAAGAGTTTTTCTTTTCATTATTTATTTATTGTTCATTATTTATCTAGAAATCTTAATCAAGTTCTTTTCGTCATAATATATTTAAGTGTGTACCTTATAGGTTAATGTATATGGAAGAGACTGGTATCTGAGATACAGGCCTGGCCTAGTTTAGATACCAGAAGTAATAATGTAAGAGTGTATACACTTCTGATATAGCTTTTTTCTCCTTAAGATAGATATAAGATATAAAATTTGTAATAAAAAATGTTCATAGTTACAGTGGTCGATGTGTTACGTTAACATCGATCCATAACGTGTTATCTGTATTAACGATACAAATTTTGTTCTACCTACAACTGTCCTATTATTTGTCATATTTTTAAAATGTTTGTGTATACTATGTACTTTGAGAAATAAATAAAAAAAAAAAAAAAAAAATCAGTACATCTATATCGCGACGTAAAAGACAAGTAGCGCCATCTAGTGGAGACCATGAAAACCATTTCATACATTTTGTACAGCGAATAAGGAATTAAACTGCACTGTACACCCAACAGCGCATGGTGGCGATGGGCTCACTACCTGTCACACCAAGTGCATTATATTGTTTTGATGAAACGTGGATTGTGGCAGTCATCTGTTTTTGCAGTGAGTGCCCAGTCGCTGACTACCCCTTATGGGGTACAGTCGTGATCTTATGTATGTATGTAAAATAGATTATTATATAGAGGACAAAGACGTGTTGTGTTGCAAACCTGAAACACTATATATGATGTAGTTTTTTTTATAATACTCGTACATAAGTAAATGACATTATGTAACATGGTATTGAAAAAAAAGAAAGACCCCAGAGTTTCTTGCCGGTTCTACTCTGAGAATGTAAATTATTGAACCGGTGTAGATTTTGACGTTCATAATAAATTTAAACAAGCCTTTTTTTATTGGATAAATTGATGAAACGAGCAAAACGTTCACCTGATGGTAAGTGCGACGTCTGCCCATAACAGTTGCTGTGTCATCCAGAAAATTTCTGTGTGACACCACACTGTGTCCATCACCCTGAGACATGTTCTTAAGTCTCATATGCCCAGTGATTACGCTAGATCACAGTGCCCTTGAAACCGAAACTCAGTAATGTTTGCACACTACTGCTCCACGGCAGAATAACTGGCCCTGGGGTGGTACCTACCTGGACGGATTCCTGCATAGGAATCCTACCACCAGTAAATTGAATAAAGAAATTTTGACTTTGGCTTCATATGCCCAGTGATTACTAGCTCACAATGCCCATCAAACCGAAACTTGGTAATGTTTGCACACTACTGCTTCACAGCGGAATAACTGGTCCTGGGGTGGTACCTACCTAGACTATATAAAATTAATCTTTATATAGTCTAGGTAGGTACCACCTACTACTACTACTACAATTAAGAAGCAGCAGCTTCTAATTTTTAACGTCAATTTGTTTAATGATCTAAATTAATTTTGTACATTTTGTACAAGGTAAAAAACTTGTTTATTTTCACGCAAACAAAAAGCCGTGGTAGCTCAGGGGCTAGGCGATCGCTTTAAATTTCATAGTACGCGAGTGACCTGGGTTCGATTCCCGGTGCCGGCACCACTAAAATTGTTAATTGCAATTTTAAGTGCTGATTTACCACGTGCTCGGCGGTGAAGGAAAACATCGTGAGGAAACCTGCACGTCTGAGGAATAAAAAATATTTCGAAGACATGTGAAGTCCGCCAAACCCGCATTGGAGCAGCGTGGCGGATTCTTCCTAGCTCCAAAACCCTCTCAGAAATGAGAGGAGGCCTGTGCTCAGTAGTGGGACATTTATCGGCTGAAACTTTACTTTTTTTTAAACAAAAATCTAAAAAAACAATCAATCAAATCGTCAGTTCTCTTTATCATCATCATTTCAGTCGATCATTAGTCCACTGCTGATCATGGGCTTCGCCCGTAAGACAGTCACAAAAGTTTGTAGCTCTCACTTTGAGAGGATGTGGTGACGTGTGATGGCGGCTTTAGAGAAGACTTTACAAGATAACGATTGCACACTATCCTGATATGTAACCAAATAAAATGTCAGTGCACATA
Source organism: Luehdorfia chinensis (assembly GCA_019845155.1). Taxonomy (NCBI): domain Eukaryota; kingdom Metazoa; phylum Arthropoda; class Insecta; order Lepidoptera; family Papilionidae; genus Luehdorfia; species Luehdorfia chinensis. The sequence continues at coordinate 78,343 of JAHVAK010000411.1, forward strand.
AGCGTCTGAGGTATTGTTAGATAGGTCTTGAAATATTATAAGTTTCATAATAACTATTTTATTTAAGGCAATAGGTGGTGAGATATGCGCTTCTAAAATCGTAAAAAATGTCCCTTCTCTAATTTTTCAACTATGCGATGGAAAATTCTGAAAAAATAACGTTATAGAACCTAGTAAGCACTGCCAAAAGAAATTGGTTTGAAAAAGATAAGTCGTGTTGTTTTGGAGATACGTGACATTTTCGGTAACAGGCTATTCCCTACTACGGAACCTTTCACTGTGGTCCCCGACATATTTGGCCCGCTTATTTCCATTTTTGACTCTGGCCAAACGTACAGGATTAATAAAGTTAGAAATCGATTCAATCGGTGACAACATTGTAATTTACCACACGATGATATTATATTTTTCAACACACTAAAAAAAAGTAAGCATTCTCACTAAATAAGCAATTATGTTTATCAATGATTTCAAAAATTTATAAAATCAATACATCAAAAAAATGCGAAAGTAAATACATTAATAAATACACGCCCTTCTTTCCATATGAGCGGTAGGCCACTCCAGCAGCCCACCTTACGCCTTCGGGGGAAACGAGACATAACGGTAGGATTCCTATGCAAGAATCCTTCTTAGGTACCATCTAAGGGCCAGTTATTCTGCCGTGAAGCAGTAGTGTGCAAACATTACTGTGTTTCGGTTTGAAGGGTACTGAGAGGTAGCGTAATCACTGGGCATAGAGACTTAAGAACTTATGTCTCAGGGTGACGGGCGCAGTGTGCTACACAGAAATATTCTAAGTAACACAGAATCTGTTATGGGCAAACGTTGCACTTAACATCAGGTGAACGTTTTGCTCGTCTCGACACTTTATCAAATAAAAAAAAAACACGTCACCGCCATTCAAGTTAAAAAAAAATACTCCCAATTATGTCCCCACGAGCAGTAATAGTGACATCATTGCGTATTATGGTGTTATTCTGCACGTATAAAGGCTATCCGTGGAATACCTTAGCCGCCTCTTACGTCACCTCGGTAGGAAAGAGGTAGATGCTATTCTACTCCGTGAAGTGAGCAAAACGTTCACCTGATGGTAAGTGCAACGTCTGCCCACAACAAATGCTGTGTCGCCCAGAAAATTTCTGTGTGACACCACACTGTGTCCATCACCCTGAGACATCAGTTCTTAAGTCTCATATGCCCGGTGATTACGCTAGCTCATAGTGCCCTTCAAACCGAAACTCAGTAATGTTTGCACTCTACTGCTTCACGGCAGAATAACTGGTCCTGGGGTGGTACTTATCTAGATGGATTCCTTCATAGGAATCCTACCACCAGTGATCAATCGGCTTGAAATAATAAAAAGAAAGGTAAATGAAAATATGTACAGAACAATTGTTAATTCTATGGCTAACACAGGTTCGTTAATTGCTTCTAAATTGAAGAAGCATGAAATTACGAAAACATTTCTAATTAGTCGCTTAATAAAAGAGGAATCCTCGTTGCCTCAGTCAAATTAAAATTTCAGCTTTCCCCGTGACAATTTACGAAAAGTATAAAAATATCTTGTCAGAATCAAAAGTATTTCCACTCATAAAAATTCATAGAGAATTCTCATTTTCGTTTGCGTTTTCCGTTTTCCCGTCGCTCGTTTGTTTGGTTTGTCTTCAAAAACTTCTAATTTGCCTCATAAAGTAATTTGTAGTTTAACAAGAAATAAAATTTTATTCTTTTTTCTTTATTGCATGAGGTGATGAAACGAGCAAAACGTTCACCTGATGGTAAGTGCAACGTCTGCCCATAACAAATGCTGTGCCACCCAGAAAATTTCTGTGTGACACTGTGCCCATCACCCTGAGACATAGGTTCTTAAGTCTCATATGCCCAGTGATTACGCTAACTCACAGTGCCGTTTTGTTTTCAACATTTTCATCTATGGAAGAAACACATTAAGCTGTTCCTCTCATTACACCGTCGCCATCATCATAATCATTTCAGCCTATACCTAGTCCACTGCTGAACGTAAGCCTCCATGTAGTGCCACAAAAGTTTGTAGCTCTAATTTGGGGGGGATTTTGCCATAGTTGCCACGCTTGGAAGGCGGGTTGACAACCGCAGTTTCTTTATTCAGATGTTCCAGGAAGACGCTGCTGCCCATCTCCTGGTTTTTATTTTCCCTCCGTCGTCTTTGACGACACCCACGGGATGAGATGGGGTGGTAGATTCTCTTAAACCGCTACCACACGGCTACTACTACATTACTCCGTATTACAATTTTAATCCTTATCACACATGTTTTTTTTCACTTTCAGTTCCGTTTTATTGATCATGATCTTCTTCTTTAAATTAAGATCTGTGCTAATGTCGTTCGATCAATCGCCATTATTGTGCAAATTTATTTTAGGTCAGGTACGATATACATACAATCACGCCTTTTCCCATATAAGGGTAGGCAGAGACCACACACATACCCCACTTTTCACCCCCGCGGGAAACGCGACGTAAGCGGAACGTTGCCGTCATTTTGTTACGACTTAAAATATTCTTACTCCCCATTTCGTTCCCGCGATCAGTATAGTGACAGGTTTACATATATTTTTTTTTGGATAGAGTGACGAAACGAGCAAATCGTTCACGTGATGTAAAGTGCAACGTCTACCCATAACAAATGCTATGTCGCCCAGAACATTTCTGTGTGACACTACACTGCGCCCGCCACCCCGTGACACCAGCTATCAAGTCTCATATGCAGCATGATACTCGTATTATTCTCTACGAATAAAGGTTGTCCGTGCAATACCTTAGTCGCCTGCTACGTCACCTTGGTAGCATGTAATAGTAACTATAGATTTATTCTTTACTTTAGTGATATTACCGTACTAAGTGATTTTAGAAGCTGACGATGTTTTAGAAATTAGTTACGAGATTTGGAGTGGCCCCATCGTGCCGGTTATAGGCAAGCAGGGCCGTGCATGATACGACCATCGGGTTGACATACGGTGGCGGGGAAGTAGTACTCTAGAAGCGAAGCGGGTCTCACTACGATACACTTATATTAAATGCTACTACTTTATACATATGGCACTAGTATGACGTGTTGCCTCCCCCAATCTCCATCACCCCTGCCTCCCCCAACGTCTATCGCCCGCAAGACGGTCGCGCACATACTTGCCTGACTATACCGAATGGACAGAACGATCCGATGGCGATCTCTAGAGGGATTTTGGGCGTGTTCGCAGTCTCCAGCCGGTGATATTGATTGGGCTATTGATGGGTTTTTGCATTGACAAGTGTTTGCATTGACAAGTGTCTATGCGATGCCTCGTTCGACTACCACTCTTCTACCTAATCACTCTTCTATTCCCATCACACGACGCACACACTTTCGTGGTTGAATTATCTTACAAAGCATTTTGCATCCTTGTTATTGGTGCGCACAGCGAGATAGTGGAATTCTGTGTCGGTGTCGGGCTAATGTGGTGGTGATAGGATTTCTGTGCAGGAATTTCTATGTAGGTACCACCCCAGGGCCAGTTATTCTGCAGTTAAGCAGTAGTGAGAAAACATTACTGAGTTTGGTCTGAAGGGCACTGAGAGGTAGCGTAATCACTGGGCATATGACTATACATATGACTTAAGAACTCATGTCTCAGGGTGACGGGCTAAGTGTGGTGCTACACAGAAATATTCTGAGTAACACAGCATCTGTTATGGACAAACGTTCCTTGCCCATAACAGATGCATCACGGCGGAATAACTGGCCCTGGGGTGGTACCTACCTAGACGGATTCCTGCATAGGAATCCTTCCACCAGTAAATCCCAGCCGGAGGCAGACAAGTAACTGTTCGTGCTCTGCACGCGCGGCGAAGAAGTCAAATACTCTGATCATTAGGCTATACATATACTTAATTATTTCAGCCGTTTATATATTGGGAAAGCCGGTAAGAGTCGACCTAGGCGTACTTTTCACAACCAGATCGGTGAACTTTTGAGGAAAGGTCACGTTACAAGTACCCACAACCGACGAGCGTGTATGAAAACGCTAATGAACATGGAAGAAGCTAAAGATGTGTGTCAGGACCGTAGCAAGTTGAAAGATGTTGTCTCTGCCTACCCCAATGGGAAAGGGGCGTGACTGTATGTATGTATATATGTTTATATAGTATGCATATTAAGGCAACAATATCTTTAATTTAGATTGTAACAGTCCCCCTTCCCGAGGGAAATTTTAAGTAGACTTAGTAATACTGTCGTCTCTTAGTTCCCAGTGGGACTAATTAACGAAAGTTAAACTTAACGGTTTTCTCTACATTTATAATCTAGAAATAAGTCAAAACTAAATTATTAAATTTTGTATATTACGTGTAATTAAATGAAAGTTTATGTAACTGTCAACATAAAATATACGTAGAAATGTGTTTAAAAAATATGTCATAGTTTGGTTAAAAACACGAGGTATATTAAATGAAATATAGTATTTAAAAAGTATTAATTTTTTTATTGGATAAAGTGACGATACTAGCAAAACGATCACCTTTTGGTAAGTGTAACGTCTGCCCATAAAAATGTTGTATCACCCAGAATATACAAAATCTGTTATATGGAGGGCTACAAACTCTTGCCGCAATCTGTGGAGTGGTCTATGTTCAGCAGTGGACTAGTGATAGGCTGAATTATGACGATGATGATCAACAATATAAGTCAACCTTAGTTATCGTAAAGTTTCATACAACGCCATCAATTAAATTTTAGTACCCATAACGTAAAATCAAGCGGTCATGAATAGAAAATTACGAGGCAATGAGTGGTATAAAGCTTAGCTCACTTTGCGCAATTATAGATAAATAAAGACATTAGACATTTAATCCCTTCAACTTAAGTAATTTGAGAATCAAACTATTGGGAAAGCAGTATAAGGTAATAGCTATATGGTCGTGAAAAGATAGTCTTCTACGGCAAATAAATACTCTTCAGTAATGATATTATTAAGGATGATTCTTCATTAAAGTTTATCTTATACAGAAAAGGCTTCGCATCGTAAATACTGTTGTCGTCGTCGTTTCAGCCTATCACTAGTCCACTGCTGAGCATTGGCCTCCCCCATAGATTGCCATAAAAGTTTGTAGCTCGTATTTTGAGGGTATTTTGCCATAGTTGCCACGCTTGACGGACGGGTTGGCAACCGCAGTTTATTTATTCAGATGCTGATGCTGAGATGAGGATTCCAGGAAGATGCCGCTGCCCATCTCCTGCTTTTAATTTTCGTTCGAATTTTCTGTCGACTTTTACGACACCCACGGGATGAGATGGGGCGGTAGATTCTCTTAAGCCACTACCACACGGCGTACTGTAGCTAAATTTAATGTGCTTTCTTCTATCCTTTTGGCCGATGCTCAACAACTTTCGAATACACAGAGACATCAGGACGTTTTTACGAATTCTTTAGTGCTTCAGATGGTATGCAAAAATCCATCTACGTAGGTACCACCCCAGGGCCAGTAATTCTGCCGTGAAGCAGTAGTGTGCAAACATTACTGTGTTTCGGTTTGAAGGGCACTGTGAGCTATCGTAATCACTAGGCATTTGAGACTTGAGAACTGAACTGTCTCAGGGTGACGGGCGCAGTGTGGTGTCACACAGTCATATTCTGGGTGACACAGCATTTATTGTATGCGGACGTTGCACTTACCATCAGGTAAACGTTTTGCACGTTTCGTCACTTTATACAATAAAAAAAGAGTGCGCTGAAGAACGATGTAGCTATCGGAGATACAACAGCAGTAGTCGTCGTCGTCGTCGTCGTTTCAGCCTACCACTAGTCCACTGCTGAACATAGGCCTCCCCCATAGATTGCCACAAAAGTTTGTAGCTCTCGTTTTGGGGGGATTTCGCCATAGTTGCCACGCTTGGCAGACGGGTTGGCAACCGCAGTTTATTTATTTAAATGTTCCAGCAAGATGCTGCTGCCCATATCCTGGTATTCATTTTCCCTCTGTCGACTTTTACGACACCCACGGGATGAGATGGGGTGGTAGGTTCTCTTAGGCCGCTACCTCACTGCATAGAGCAGCAGTCACCATGCAGAAAACTCCATCAAATTGTTAAATTAGGACATCAACTTCCTGCGGAGCACATCGTGAATTATGAAATTTTCTTTTTGTTCATATAAAAATGACGTTGAGGCTCGTTCCGGATTGAATGTAATTAAGTAACTTAAGGATTTTCATGGATTTTATCCGACCGGAATAAAATGTTTAGTAAGCGAGGGGAGAAACGTAACGTACATGTAATCTTATTTTAATACTTAACCTTCCCTAATTTAATTATTATGAACATGAAATGAATGAAATAATAAATAAATCATCGTTCCAGCGTATCCCGAGCCGTGATAGCTCAGGGGCTAGGCGCTCGCTTTAAATTTCATAGTACGCGAGTGACCTGGGTTCGATTGCCGGTGCCGGCACCACTAAAATTGTTAATTGCAATTTTAAGTGCTGATTTACCACGTGCTCGGCGGTGAAGGAAAACATCGTGAGGAAACCTACATGTCTGAGGAATAAAAAATATTTCGAAGACATGTGAAGTCCGCCAACCCGCATTGGAGCAGCGTGGCGGATTCTTCCTACTCCAAAACCCTCTCAGAAATGAGAGGAGGCCTGTGCTCAGTAGTGGGACATTTATAGGCTGAAACTTTTCAGCGTATCACTAGTCCACCGCTGAAGATCGACCTTCCCTATAGATTGCTACAAAAGTTTGTAGCTCTCATCATCATTTCAGCATATCACTAGTCCACTGCTGAACGTAGGCCTCCCCCGTCGATTGCCACAAAAGTTTGTTGCTCTCATATTAGGGAAATTTATTAGAATAGAATTATTTATTCTGATGATATTGATTCTAAAACTTTTACGACACCAACGGGATGAGATGGGGTGGTCTTATGCCGCTACCACACAATAAATATAGATATTTAAGGAAATTAGATTTAAGGATTTTATTGTGTTTTATTTAACTGTTTATAACCCGACCTTTCGAGCTGTATATGGGTTTTAGAGACCACGAGTACTATAAAGCGTTTGAAACGTTTGTTTAAAAAAAATTAGCGCGTTAAAATTCGTTGAATTTAGTTTTATTAAATGGCGTAAGTACCCGAGTAACCTGGATTCGATTCCCGGTGCCAGCTCCTCTAAAATTGTTCTACAATTTTAAGTGCTGATTTACCACGTGCTCAGCGGAAAATATCGTGAGGAAACCTGCATATCCGAGAAATAGAAATTTTCGAGGACATGTGAAGTCCGCCAACGCGTATTGGAGAAGTGGCGGACTATTCCCCGCTCCTAAAATTTCTCAGAAATAAGAGGAGGCCTGTGCTCAGCAGTGGGACATTTATAGGCTGTTACTTTGTTTACTTTTTTTTATTTACAATTTGACGCATATTTTGTCATTAATTAAAAAAAAACCAAACACACATTTTTATCAATAATAATAACACTTATAATTATATTATAACAGGAGTTAACAAAGGATTTAATTTTAAATCCGTGTTGCATCCGTAACTTATACTGAGCGCAGACCTATTCGTTACGTACCACTGTGGTAGAGAAACTGTCATGTATAGTAAAATTTTAGGATACAACTTCAGTATGTTTAGACATTTTTTTTGATTCTTTTCTTTTTTTTTCGTATAATTTGATTTATTTCTGTTTTTTATTTGTAACAATATTTTTATAGTTTTATTGTAACTTTTTGCTTGCTTTGCTCATCTATCTATCTACAAAGACATTTGACTGGAACTACCACTACTCTAACAATAGACTAAAATCTAATAAAAGTTTTAACGAATATGACTTTTTACCCCTAATTATGTCTATCTGTAGTCTGAGGGCAAAAGACCCCTCTGATTATGAACGGCACAGTCGACTTGAATGCGCGTCAATAGCGCTGCCTATTGTGCAGTTTTTCGTTCGCAGCTCGTTTTAGTTGCGTCTGAAGCGTCTCAACTGCGCGTAAAGAAGTCGTCGTGTGCAAAAAATTCATGTGAATTCTAACGAAATTTCTTAACGTCGGTGCCGTTAAATTAAGGTTTCGGAAATGTCATATTTACGTCTAATGTGGAGGGATGAAATGAATTGAAAATTATTTATTTTTCGATGTAAGAAAAATAAATTTCGTTTGTCAAACGTCATTTCTTTATAATCTACTGCCGTTTCGTAATGATGTTCCTCTGACGGAGAAGAAACAGTCGAAAGAATCTCAGTCTATGTCTTATAAAATACATTATAATTAAATTTACAAAGAATAGTCTAAAAGAAGCTCTTTAGAGTGGCTCTTTAGAGCCGTGGTAGCTCAGGGGCTAGGCCCTCGCTTTAAATTTCATAGTACGCGAGTGACCTGGGTTCGATTCCCGGTGCCGGCACCACTAAAATTGTTAATTGCAATTTTAAGTGCTGATTTACCACGTGCTCGGCGGTGAAGGAAAACATCGTGAGGAAACCTGCATGTCTGAGGAATAAAAAATATTTCGAAGACATGTGAAGTCCACCAACCCGCATTGGAGCAGCGTGGCGGATTCTTCCTAGCTCCAAAACCCTCTCAGAAATGAGAGGAGGCCTGTGCTCAGTAGTGGGACATTTATAGGCTGAAACTTTACTTTTTTACTTTTTTAGTCTAAAAGAAAACCAAAGCACGCTCCATGTTCAAATCTTAGACAAGATTAAGTCAATCAATATATAAGTAAATTGTGAGCTCGAGCAGACCAGCCTCCACCAACAGCACCTGTTCACAAGTATGACGCATGTGGCAGCCATCAGATATTTTTCATATATGACACGAAAGTGTGTCTCGATTCGAGTGAGATACCTAAGTATTTCACGGTCTTTTCCCAGGTGATAAGATGATCAAATAAGATATAACTTTACATGCCGAGAAAACGATCCTCCATCCAGCTCGAACTTCCATTGCCGCTACCATTTCCTTGCGAATTGGAAGCAATTACACATAGTGTCTGGATTAACTCCAGATACGTAGAGGCCGGTACCGTCGGCGAAGAAGCCAAGCACGACACCGCAGATGCCCCGGGTATCGTGTCGTTCGTATACAGGTGGTTTAGAACGAAACCTAGAACCGAGCCTTGTGGTGCACCGCCTCAGACGGGATGTGTTCCGGAGCGTGTCTTGTCGACGCGGTAGCGAAAGGTTCGACTGCGTAAAAAACCTCCTAATATTAGTACGAGTCGATAGGGCATATAACTTGTATATGAGCCCGTTCTGTCACACCTTATCAAACGCTTTCGCCACTAATAAGAAAATGTAGAATGGAGCCTATGCATAATTTTGGATTGGATGAGCTCCGTGATGCGATGCACCTGCTGAGTACATTAGTGTTTGGCTCTGAATTCAAACTGTTCGTGGATGGGGATTCCTTTGAGGCTGCATGAAGTCTCTTAAGCGAGTCTTTAAGTCGCAAAGCCTCTATAATTTTCATTGTAATTTGTTTGAAGATACACATATACAAAGCAGGTACTTTGAAACACTTTGATTTTTTTAGGTACTCTTTGATTTTATTTAGAAAATTTCGCCGAGAGCGGTTTAACGGTTCAGCCGTGAAAAGGTAACAAACCGACAGAGATAGTTATTTTTGCATTCATAATATTAGTGAATACATGGACAAGTTACAAATTATAAAGTGACAAAAATATACAGCAACGAAATCTTGTATTTTTATTTCAAATTATTTGTGGAATCGTATAAGAAATAAATATAAAGAAGGATAACAAAACCAGCGCCGAATTGCTAAATTGAGCGGAATGAAGATAAATGAGTGTCATAAAGGCACATTGTTACTTCTACGCTATCAATTGAGATTTCTTTTCACGATAACAAGGTGAAACGCCCCCATAATGTTAAACAATATTTCGTATATATTCTCCGTCTTCCTGTTGTGAATTTTCTTAAGCTGTTTGGTGGTAATTTGATTTCGTTTTGTATTTTATTCCTTTTTAATGTAACGGACGGTTTATTTCAAAGAATAAAAAGTTTTTATTACGTCACGTGAACACGATTGATCAAGAAAAATAATCAGTGGATCAAAAAATAAACTCAGTACACGTGACAGGAGTGCTTATAGACATTAGAAATTTAATTAAAATATTAATGAATAAACATGAACTAACAAAAATATTACTCATTCATTGATTAGCAATTATTATTTATTTCTTATATTTATGCAATTGCTACACATTTAAATAACACGTTTACTTTTACTACTAATAACTCAACCTTTCGAGCGCTTTACAGCACCCATGGTCACGGGAAAACCGAGATAGATGTCCTGGCGTCATAGAAAGAGCTTACTGCGTCTTGTCTTGCAGTGGTTTGCAAGGTTTTTGCTTTAATTTTTTTAACAACAAGATCCCGAGCTAGTGTTAGTACCTTACCGTCTCCTCTATTGAAAATAGGATGTTTTTTTATTTCAATAGACTCGCTTATCGTTCTTGTTAGGAATCGGTGTTCTTTTGCAAGGATTATTGGTTTATCAAATCTGATGTAATGGTCAGCATGATCCAGAACCACTTTAATAGAATCAGGCGTTAATTTTCGAAAATCCATTATAACGAAGGAAACAAAGTTAATTTGCTAAGATCCGCAAGCAAAATATGGAATGTGTATATTATCTAGCCGTATAGACATCTCGAGCTGACTTGACTCGGCGGTTGTGTGTAGAGTCTGACCATGACGCTTGTTAATGCATCGTTTTGGGGCGAAACACGTGTCGTGACTTCAACTTCGGTGGTGTATATTATCTAGTGGTGGAGGGTATCTTGTGGCGGTTCCCGGTGACGGTATTAGTTTGCTTGTGCACGCTACTAAAGGAGGGCGAGCATTGCTCTTCGAAAACTAGGTAATATACACAATTTCATATTTTGCAAGCGGATCTTGGCAAATTTACTTTGCTTCCTTCGCCAGAACCACTTGTTTGTTGTACTTAAATTCAACCACTAAACTATTCTCATCGCACCTAACGAAGTTTCACTTTAGATTTTAAGTTTGGATTTTAAGTTTGGATTGTACTGACACTGTTTTGGAGTCAGAAGAGGATAACGTGATGATGAAAATACTACTGTTCCTGTTTCTTTTCCGTCAGAAGAATCTCATACGGCAATGATGCATCATCATCATCATTTCCCTATCCTATCACTAGTCCAGTGTTGAACATATGCCGTAGTCATAGATTGCGAATTTTTTTACAGCCATCATTTTGGGGGAATTTTGACACAGTTTCAACCATAGTTTATTTATTGAGATGTTCCAGGAAGATACTGCTGCCCATCTTCTGATTTTGATTTTCCCTCTGTCGACTTTTGCGACACTCACGGGATGCAATGGGTGGTATGTTCTCTTATGACCCCACCACACGGCAAAACAAAATTATTAGTTCAAAGTAAAGTAACAGTTTACTTCCCATTACTGCTCTGCTCTCTCTCAGCTCTGCTCTCATTTCTGAAAGGGTTTTGGCGCCGACCCGAGAGCTACCACAAAACGGTGGTATATATACAAACATATGCGTTTTTCTCGTATAAGAGACGTCGCAAACAACGTCGCCGCCGTTTTGGTACAAGTAAAAAAATTCTTACACCCCATGGCGTTACGAGCAGTGTACAGCATTATATACTATGGTGTTGTTCAATATCTTAGCCGCCTCTTACGATACCTCGGTAGGAAAGAGTTAGGTGCTATTTTACTCTGCCAGACACCTTCGTACCCCATGCAGCGGTAGTAAATTATAAGAGTGACGTTTGAGAAAAGAAATTTATATTCATTACGTCGAAAAATAAGAAAAAAATCATTTCATTCGTTTCATGTGGCCATGGAAGAATTTCGTTTAGCAAAAATGCACTCAAAGGAAATCTGTGTACTCGTATTATAAACATTTTAAATGACAGTGGCGATAGGTGTCGCGTCAGAGGCGACTAATGTATTGTAAGGACAGCTTTTCGTACAGAACGACACCATATCATCCAATACTGTCACTGTACTGCTCGTATTAACACAAAATGGCGGCGACGTGGTACGCCACCCGTCACGTCTCCTTTCCCACCAAGGCAAAAAGTAGACTACGTGTGTGGCCTCTGCTTGCTAACTATATATAAAGTAACAGCATGTAAATGTCCCACTGCTGAGCACGGGCCTCCTCTCAATTCTGAGTGGGTTTTGGAGCCGGAAAGAGTCCGACACACTGCTTCAATGCGGGTTGGCGGACTTCACATGTTTTCGAAATATTTACTACTAGTTGACACCCGCGACTGCGTGGAAAAAAGTATTTTAAATATCCCGTGGGAACTATTTCATATACCGGGATAAAAAGTATCCTATGTCCGTTCTCAGTATGCAAGCTATCACTGTGCCAAATTTCGTCAAGATCGGTTCAGCGGTTTAACCGTGAAAAGGTAACAAACAGACAGAGGGACAGAGAGAGTTACTTTCGCATTTATATATTAGTATGGATTACTCGGACATGCAGGTTTCATTACGATTTTTTACTTCATCGCCGAGCACGTGGTAAATCGAAACATAAAATTGCAATTAACAATTTTAGTGATGCCGGCACCGGGAATAGAACCTAGGTCACTCGCGTACCATGAAATTTAAAGCGAGCTCCTAGCCCCTGAGCTACCACGGCTCTGCCACTACCAGTGAGAGTTTATTGCAATAATGTTACTTGTTTTATACGTCGCATTAGTTTAAATATATTCTTAAACGTTCAGGTGAGTGCTTTTCAAATATCTGGGCAATTGTCTAAAAATTGTATAATGTACTTAGAATGGTTTTTACTGTGTTCCTTATAACAATCTGTACAAATAAATGTAAGTATCTGGCTCTGATTTCGCAATAAATACTTTTTCTTAATCTTATGTGGTAACTTGCGGGATACCAAAAATCAGAAACGCGTTTATTAAATTTTTGTTTGTCTGTCTGTCTGTCTGTCTGTTTGTGTTTCCGGATTAATCACCGAAACGGCTTATTCGATTTTGACGGAATTTTCATTGTCAGATAGAGGACTTTTCAGAGAGTAAGCCAAAATATAAAGGGTTTCTAAAACCTGAAACACTGTAGAAATTAGGGGCTGTGTCAGGTCAGCGAGGTATTATGGCCGTACAGCGTAATCACGTGGTCGGCTTATTATATGCGGGTGAAACCGCGGGGCGCAGCTAGTCTAAAAGAAAGTGGAAGTAAAAAAAGTAAACAAAATAAATCGATTTACAAAAAATTTTAACATTGAGGTGTTTTTGTGAAAACCGATTAAAGTTCCGTTAGTATAAATTTTCTAGTTTTAGATTAAGTCGATAGAATTCATGATTTTAAAGTAAATTGTGTGAGTCATAGTTTCTGCGAGGTTTGTTAGTAACAGAAGACAAGCTGATGTCCGCGACTTCGCTCACGTTGATATACGTTGTAACGTGAAAACGTAACAATTAGACAAAGGGATAGAGTTACTTTCCCATTTATAATATTACTAGGTGATTCCTGCGAAGTTGTCAACGTGGAAATAGGTTTTTAAAATATCCCGTTGGAACTCTCAGCTTGCCCGGGATAAAAAGTATCTTATGTTCGTCTCCAGGATGCAAGCTATTTCTGTGCCAATTTCGCTGTGCTAAGCTGTGTAAATTTCGACGAGATCGGTTGAGCGGTTCAACCGTGAAAAGGTAAGAAACAGACAGAGGGACAGAGTAAGTTACTTACGCATTTATATTATTACTATGGAGGATTTCGTTCACGGAGACTACTTCAGAATATTGTCGAGAGCTTTTAACTGCGCAAGAGATATTATAGTGCCACAAGTGCAAGCGCAAACACAGGGGCACCTAACCTACTTGTTCCCGATGTAACGCTCGTGATCGTGATAAGATCGGAGGTAGGCTAGGATGCAGTGTCAGAGAAACAATGACAATAACAACACAACTAGACCCCAAAACTGGCTCCAGCTGGGATTGGAACCCAGGACCCGCGGCGTGGTAGTCAGGTACTTTAACCCACATGCCAGGCGGCTGTACATCATAACATTAATTTGGATAACGTTAGTTGTGTTTTTTTTTTTCTTAAAATAAAACGTTCAGTCATTATAACACATTATTACTGCAATGTTTTTTTGATTGTAAACATCGACTTTCTTCTGAGGCAAAATGAGCCCGCGGGTACCAAACGTATTTCATATCGTAACTTAGAAAAGTTTTTCCAGGGGGAAAATTTGAGCTTGTTATTGATGTCTTGGTAAACATATTTTTCTTACCATATCAATGACATGAGATAAGGTGAATTTCACTAGGCAGGGGGTTACTTTGCCGTGAATAGTTAGTGTGCAAACATTACTGTGTTTGTGCCTAAAGAGCACTAAGAGCCAGTGTTACTATTTGGCATATGAAACTTAAGAACTGATCTCCTAAGCCCCACAGCATTAGCAGCTGCAGACATAGCAGACATTGCACTTTTTTATTTGAAATTAAATGAAAATTATTTATTGTTCAACGTAAGAAATAGAAATATAGTTTGTCAAACGTCATTTATTAACAATCTACCACCGTTTCGTTATGAGGTTCCTCTGACGGAAAAGAAACAGCGAAAGGAACACCTTAGGTATCCTCTTTTTTGTTTTTTTCATCATAGTCTTAGTCAAACACACAAAGTACATTATAAATAAATTTACAAAGAACTGTCTCATAGAAAACCAAAGCACGCTCTATGACAAAATGTCGGACAAGATTCAATAAAAAATGAATAAATGCAAACTCGAGCAGACCACCAAGCTGTTGGTGGAGACTCCACCAACAGCTCCTGTTCACGACTATGACGCCTGTGGCAGCCATCGACCTCCTCGATCATATTCAAGGGAAATGGAAGAACAAAGTGAACACCATCACAATCAACAAAACAATTACAATAACGTGCAGAATAAAACCGAACACAAAGAGCGAACTTAATGCTTATAGGCATTTTCAACCAGCCAACCCATGGTGAGGTAAGAACTTGTGATAGCTGCAGTATTTTTCTTTATTGGACGTAGTGATGAAACGAGCAAAGCGTTCACCTGATGGTAAGTGTAACGTCTGCCCATAGCAAATGCTGTGTCACCCAGAACATTTCTGTGTAACATTGCACTGCGCCCATCGCCCTGAAACATCAGTTCTTAAGTCTCATATGTCCTGTGATTACACTAGCTCACAGTGCCCTTCAGACCGAAACAGTAATGCTTGTACACTACTGCTTCACGGCAGAATAACTGGCCCTGGGGTGGTACTTACCTTGACAGATTTCTGCATAGGAATCCTACCACCAGTACCATCATCATCTGCACAATTTCAGCCTATCACTAGTTCACTTCTGAACATAGGACTCCCCTATAGACTGCCACAAAAGTTTTTAGCTCTCGTTAAGGGGGGATTTTGCCTCAGTGGCCACGCATAGCAGGCGGGTTGGCAACCGCAGTTTATTTATCCAGATGCTCCAGGAAGATGCTGCTGCCCATCTCTTGGTTTTTATTTTCCCATTGTCGACTTTTACGACGATGAGGTGGGGTGGTAGATTCTTTTAATCCGCTATCACACGGCAAACCCGTACCATAAAAGACTTAAATTAAATTATTTTTTTACAACAATAAACATTGCACGTACTTACCCAGTACACACATACATATATACACATATTTGTTGAGTGACGCATTACATACATACATACATACATAAGATCACGACTGTATCCCATTAGGGGTAGTCAGAGACTGGGCACTCACTGCAAAAACAGATGACTGCCACAATCCACGTTTCACCAAAACAATACAATGCGCTTGGTGTGATAGGTGGTGAGCCCATCGCCACCATGCGCTGTTGGGTGCACAGTGCAGTTTAATTCCTTACTCGCCTTTTACGAGATCCATTGGATGAGATGGAGTGGCAGTATTCTTTTAACGAGCCGCCACCACACGGCTTATTACGCACGCATCACATCATGCTTAGAATATTCCAGAACTTTAATCAAGACCCGTTCCCGTGAATACAAGCCTTAGACGCGTTTAGGGTTAATTAACGTAAGCTATTCAAAGCCCTGACTAGACATTGTCGCCTAAACAAGCACATTTCTATCGGTGTCAAAACATCCGACTGTGCAGATTCTTGAATGATAATGGCAATCGATACGACAGTCATTCTGAGACAGGAAAAACCTTTGAGACTTTTTTTATTTACTAACATGAACCACAAACAGGTTTACAGTGCATTTTATTACAAAAAAAGTATATTTAAAGCATTTTTGTGAAACCAACCAACAGTGATGGTCACAGTTTATAACAAACAATTTACTCATAAAGTGGAGTACATGGAGGTCTCTTATTAAATGCAAATTGTAAATCACTACATTATTATAAAAAAAAAAAAATATACAGCTCCCTATTTCAAGGTATACAACAATCACAACTATTATCGCGCGCACGCACGCTTGTTTGCGTGAATGAATTAATGAATGTGTGTGTGTGTGTGTGTGTGTGTGTGTGTGTGTGTGTGTGTGAGTGTGAGTGTGTGCGAGTGTGTGTGCGAGTGTGCGTGTGCGTGTGCGCGCGCGCGCGCGTGTGTGTGTGTGAGTTTTTTTTTGTGTTACGCACACAGTCTCAAGTGGAGTATAAAGACCACCCCATCGAAACCCGTGGATGTCGTAAAAGTCGACAGAGGAAAAACGAAAACCAGTAGATGGGCAGCAGCATCTTCCTGGAACATCTGAATAAACAAGCTGCGGTTGCCAACCCGCCTGCCAAGCGAGGCAACTATAGCAAAATCCCATAAAAACGACTGCCAGACCCTTTTGTGGCAATCTATGGGGGATACTTATGTTCAGCAGTGGACTATTGATAGGCTGAAATGATGATGAATGATGATGATAAGGCGAGTGTGAATGGGCCAGCCGGTCAAGGTCGACGTAGGCGAACGTATAACGACCAGATCGACGTTGTTTTAAGAAAGGCCACATCTATAGTACCCGCAACCGACGAGATTTTATGAAAACACTGAATGTAGAAGAAGCGAAAGGCGTGTGTCAGGATCGTAGCAAGTGGTAGTGTGGTATCTGCCTACCCCAATGGGAAAGAGGCGTGATTCTATGTACGTATGTATTCATTTGAGCAATTACACCATTGCAATAAGAAGTTGTACTGCTGGAATAATTCCTATGGCCGAATACCTAGGCGCCATGTACTACACCGACGAACAGTACTGTACAAACATTACTGTGTTCCGGTGTGGAGGGTACTGATAGCTAGTGCAATCACTGGGCGTACGAACTGATGTATAAGGGCGATGAGCGCTTTAGGGTGCCACACAGTAATGTTGTGGGTAAATAGAATAGAATAGCATAGAATAGAATATTTTTTATTCAATATAGATCATTTACATAATACTTATTGAACGTCATTTTTTTTAAACTACACTGGTTCGCAAAGAAATGCCTCTGTCCTGGGAAGAACCAGTAAGAAACCCAGCGGGATTTTTTTTTCAGTCATTTTATACATACAATTATAGCAGTATTATAAAGATGTAGAAATAGCTTGGGAGCGATCACCTCATTCCACGAGGTTATCATCATCCAAGTATTGCTTAATATTATAATAACTCGGTAAATAGTGTAATGAATTATTTGGTGATATAGCAATACGTAATGCGCAGACGTTGCACTTATCAGCATGACTTTCCATCCATAGAAAAGGGGGAATCGTTAAACTTAAGGATAAATGCAAATCTTTGGAAAGATTTTTTTTATTGGGTAAAGTGACGAGACGAGCATAACGTTCACCTGATGTTAGGCGCAACATCCGCCCATAACAAAGCTGTGTCACCCAGAAAATTCTGCATGGTACCATACTACGCCCGACTCCCTGAGACATCGGTTCTTAAGTCTCGCATGAGCAGTAATTACACTAGGTCTCAGTGTCCTTCAGACCGTAACACAGTGATGTTTGCACACTACTGCTTCACGGCAGAATAACTGGCCCTGGGGTGGTACCTACATAGACACATTCCTGCATAGGAATCCTACCAACAGTAAAGTGATATGTTCGTGACTTCTTAAAATTCATTGTCATTTTATCCGAGACTATCTGTGAGCCGCAGTTTCACCCGCATAAAAAGCCGATCACATGATTGCGCCGTACGCATGGTACGTCGCTGACTTGAGCATTTGCAGTTTGGTAATTTTCGATTCTCGTAATGCGACTTTTAAAAGTTGTCTAGCTTTAAACATTTTCTAATAAACGAGCTATCTAATGAAAGCATTTTTTTCAAAATTGGATTAGGACTTTCAAAGATTAGTGCGTTCAAACATACAAAATCTCCTGCTTAACTACAGTTTTATCTGAGAACAATACGAAATGTGCATTCTCGATTAACAGTACTAACTCCGTTTAAATGAGCAAATACGTGTAAAACTAATTTATTATTATTAATCGCACTACCAGAATAAAACATTTGTTTTTCTAAAACTTCAATCGGATAAAATAAATGTTGAAATTGCTTTTGCGATTGCAGTTCGATCGCTGAAAGCAAACAGTATGCTGCGGCACGGACCATTTTAATTCCTTTTCACAACTTGTTGTTTTTTTTTGTAGATCTGGTTTTCACTCGACAGATAAACATGTCATCAATTAAACTGTTTTTTTTTATTTAATTTGACGTCAGAAGTGTAATTTAAATATTTGATGATAATTCGATCATGTTGGAATTAAAATTAACGCTTGAAAATAATTTCTAGTTACTATTCTGATATATGAACGATGTCTGCTTAAAGCCCTCCTCCATGGGCTCACTACCTATCACACCAAGTGCATTATATTGTTTTGGTGAAACGTGGATTGTGGCAGTCATCTGTTTTTGCAGTGTGTGCCCAGTCTCTGACTACCCCATATGGGATATAGTCGTGATCTTATGTTTTATACAAGCACGTCGGTTGCGGGTACTTTTGACGTGGCGCATTGTGGTGTCACTCTGTTCTGGGTGACACATCATTTGTTACGGGCAGACGTTGCACTTACCATCAGGTGAACGTTTTGCTCGTTCCGTCACTTTTATCAAATAAAACAAATAAAAAAAATATACACATTCAAGCCTTTTTTCCATATAAGGAATATGGTAAGGATAAGGAAGGCACGTACCAGACCCGTTGCCCACTTTTCGCTTTCATTTGGGCACGGTACGGTACGCCATTAAGGTAAAACCAACGATTTGTGTTACCAAGACGTTGGCACCGACCGGGAATCTAACTCAGAACCCATAGCGTAGAGGTCAAATGCTTTGAACACTAGGCGACGCGGTCGTCAACGTAACCCTTACGTGAAATTATTACCTTCTTTCTTATCTTATAAAATGTTCACCACAAACTTCCTTATTTGTTTTGACGTTATTCCAGAGATGTATCATCATATTAGTTATTGAATAAACATGGAAATTTCGGCAGTCCATATATTTCATTATTAATTCAGTGTATTCATGATGCTCCCATACTAACCTTGATACTTTCGTAACTGCTACTCTCTTAGCCTTGCCGTCTGCTGCTTACGTATGCGAGATGATGCCAACATGAATTATTTACATTTTCGGGCGGCTTGATTATGTAAGGAGGTATGCGAGCTACGAAAACATTTGCTTTGTGGCAAACATATCTTAGTTTTATACTATCCATGACGAAGCTTATTATAAAGAAGCCGGTATTACGAATAGGCATATTATAATATTTTTATTAAAAAGTTATATTTTGCTCATCTAATACTGGTTCGAAAAAATATCTTTCAACTCGGAAGATCAATATGAAACCTAGCAACAAATGTTTATTAACATATGAAATATCTTCAATCTGAATCTTATGTTCTAAGAGCATGATATTTAGATTGAAGAGGTTAGTAGCATTCTCCTGGGACGTGGTTTTACTGGCACAATAGGCTTTAATTGGATTAAGTGATCAAACGAGTGAAGCGTTCACCTGATAGTAAATGCAACGTCTGTCCATAACAAATGCTGCGTCACTCTGTGTCACCACACTGCGCCCGTCAACCTGAGACATCAGTTCTTAAGTATCTTAAGCCCAGTGATTACGCTAGCTCACAGTGCCCTTCAAACCGAAACACAGTAATGTTTGCACACTACTGCTTCACGGCAGAATAACTGGCCCTGGGGTGGTACCTACCTAGACGGATTCCTGCATAGGAATCCTACCACCAGTGATAGTTTTAATAAATATATGTACATAACGTTTTATGTACTGTAATATACTCTAACACTATAGCAGATTAAATATTAGCTAGCTGTAATAGCCGACATCAATCAGTGTCAAATATCCGTTGGTATTGGCGATATCCACGCATTATCAAAATTGCTCATCATTTTGTTACTTGATGAGAATGGACTAGGTATAACACGATAAGTTTGTTTAGTAATTAGATTACTAAATAATGATTTCTCATATTTACGCGAATATTACACATTTATATTTTTTTTACATTATCTTACCACTGCAAGACTTCAAGACACTGTAAGCTCATTTTGCGTAGACCGGACTAAAATATTAATTTCGAATAATTTTCGATTCGCGAGACTATTGAAAATAAAAAACATCCTAATTTCATTAGGGAAGATGGTTGGGTATTACCACCGGCTTGGGATCCTACTATTAATAAAATTAAATCAAAAACCAAGCATACCACTGCAAGACTTCAAGACACAGTAAGCTCTTTCTGCGTAGATAGGTCTAATTAAGGTATAATTAAAAGCTGAAGGTACGCCGGATTAACTATGACATCGGGACATCTGTCACCTCAGTCCCCCCCGTGATCATGGGTGCTGTAAAGTACCCGAAACGTCGGGTTATAAATAGTTTAAAAATTAAACGCGATAAAATACGTTTACATAGGCCAAACAAAAAGATCGATCAAAACCCGCGTAAAAGAACACATAGCTGACGTGAAGCATCGTCGTTCTAGGAAGTCTGCAGTCTGTGACCATGTTCTGGATCATCCCAACCATTACATCAGATTTGATAAACCACAGATCCTTGCAAAAGAACACCGATTCCTACCAAGGATGATTCGCGGGGCTATTGAAATCAAAAAACATCCTAATTTTAATAGAGAAGATGGTTGGGTGTTACCACCAGCTTGGGATCCAATAATAAATAAAATTAAATCAAAAACCAAGCATACCACTGCAAGACTTCAAGACACAGTTAGCTCTTTCTGCGTAGATCGGACCCAAAAATAATAATTAAAAGCTGAAGGTACTGCAGGTTAACTATGACATCAGGACATCTGTCCCCTCAGTCCTCCCGTGACCATGGGTGCTGTAAAGTACTCGAAACGTCGGGTTATAAATAGTAAAAAAAATTAAACGCGATAAAATCCGTAAACTTAGTTTCATTTAAATAAATTTTTTAAGTTCCGTTATTGCGTCGTATTATTGTAAGTGCACCGACGCAGCCGTCCGAGTTGCCTCGGAGTGCGGGCCGGACTAAAAACCAGTGTCGGGATCGGAGCAATTTAAGTCTCTGTATCTCGATTTTTACTGAGTACTGTCCATTTCACGGTCTTATGCTGCTACACAGACTCATTTTATATTATTTTTTCACTTTTGTTAATTTTGGGCAGTATTATTTTATGTATATGTGCCGTGTGGTGGCGGCTCGTTAAAAGAATACTACCACTCCATCTCATCCAATGGATCTCATAAAAGGCGAGTAAGGAATTAAACTGCACTGTGCACCCAACAGCGCATGGTGGAGATGGGCTCACCACCAAGTGCATTATATTGTTTTGGTGAAACGTGGATTGTGGCAGTCATCTGTTTTTGCAGTGAGTGCCCAGTCTCTGACTACCCCATATGGGATACAGTCGTGATCTTATGTATGTATGTATGTATTATTTTATGTTCTATGTAAATCCATTGTTGTTCTTGTTTTGTTTTGTATCTATTGTGATTAGACTTTGAATAAATGTAAAAAAAAATGTTAATTTTAGGGTCTGCTCGTGTTGTGTCTCTGTCGCTGCTTCCTAGCCTACCTCCAATCATATTGCATGAGCGTTACATGTGGCGCGTGTAGTTGTTGACGAGTGATTTTTTTTTTATTTCATCAAAGTGACGGAACGAGCTAAACGTTCACCTGATGGTAAGTGCAACGTCCGCCCACAACAAATGCTGTGTCACCCAGAAAATTACTGTGTGACACCACACTGCGCCCGTCGCCCTGAGACATCAGTTCTTAAGTCTCATATACCCAATGATTACGCTAGCTCTCAGTGCCCTTCAAACCGAAACACAGTAATGTTTGCACACTACTGCTTTTTTACTTGCGGCACTATAATATCTCCTGCGCAGTTCTTAGCTTCTGATGGTATTCGGAAGTTGCCGCCTTGGTGGAAAATAAGCGAAGGTGACATCATACCAGACATTTCACATGAACAACACAACCAGACAAAAGACAAAAAATAATAACCAGGGACCGAGTCTCTGCGGCTGTCTTTCGTAGAGTTAATAACACTTGATAATTGTGGCCTTGTGGTGGCGGCTCAAAAGAATCTACCACCTTATCTCAACCCGTGGGTGTAGTAAAAGTCTACAGAGGGAAAATTAAAACCAGAAGAGGTGCAGCAGCATCTTGCTGGAACATCTGAATAAATAAAATGTGGTCGTGTACCCGCCTGCCGTGCCTGGCAACTATGACAAAATCCCCCAAAAACGAAATCTACACATGTTCGTGGCAATCAATGAGGGAGGCCTATGGACTAGTGATAGGCTGAAGTGATGATAATGTTCGCGGTCTCTATTTCAGTGGTATATATTGCCTAGTGGCAGTGCTGTGGTGGTGGAGGTTATCTAGTGGCGTTTTCCGACGGTTGTGTTAGTTAGCCTGTGCACGCCACTAAGGGAAGGGGCGCCCCCCTGTGCATCGCACCTTACGGCATAACCTCAAATTCGATCGTCACCACCTTGATGCACTTGCACTCTATGGAATGTGCTGCGTCAGTGGTTTTTCCGGACTGATACGAGTTAGGGACCTTCAAGAAAAGAGCTTATTCCTTTCTCAAAGACCGGCAACGCATCTGCTATTCCTCTGGAATTTTAGGTGTTCATGGGCGGCGGTGATCCCTTACCATCACGTGAGCGACCTGCTCGTTTGCCTCCTATTCTATAAAAAAAGAGTTTCGCAACGTAACGTCTGGTTCTATTAACTAGATACGAAATGTTTTCTGAGCTCGTTATGTATACCAAAAAACCAGTATTAGCCCATTGACAATTTAAAACTTGGAATCGTCGAACGTAAATTTGAAACTATTCCGAAGATGAAGAAAAATTCATACGACATTTATGCAAACAGTGCTCTGTGGGCGATTATCACACGCTTTGTTCGATGCGGGAGTATCTCTTTGAAGTTCAATGAGTCGTATGCTCTAAATCTCGTGTATTTCACGCATATACTATTTTTTTAAACGACTCGGTCTTACTTACACACAATCACGCCTTTTACTATATAAGCACCCACGGGAAACGAGACGCGACGGGTGGCCAACGTCGACGTCATTTTGGTACGAGTTAAAAAATTGTAACCCCATTTGCGTTCCCACGAGCACCGTGTGGTGGCGGCTTAAGAGAACCAACCACACTATCTCATCCCGTGGGTGTCGCAAAAGTCGTCAGAGGGTAAAACCTGGAGTTGGGCAGCAGCATCTTCCTGGAACATCTAAATAAATAAACTGCGGTTTGCTGCCAAGCGTGGCAACTATGGCAAAATCCCCCCAAAATGAGAGCTACAAACTTATGTCAATCTATGGGGGAGGCCTACGTTCAGCAGTGGACTAGTGATAGGCTGAAATGACGATGACGATGACGAGCACTATAGTGATAGCATTGCATACTATGATATTATTCTGCACGGATAAAGGCTGTCCGTACAATACCTTAGTCTCTTACGACACCTCGGTAGGAAAGAGGTGCTATTCTAGTCGCCCAACACTGCGTTTGCTGGGACAAGGTTGACTCGAGAACCGGTCTTCACAAACGATTATCGGTTCTACGAGCTATATGATCGGTTCATCGTCAATTCAGCTTGCTAAACTCCAGTTTTAGTGCGAATATCACCGTTACGGATTCTACCTATCATATATTATCTTATCATATCACTTGATTGTATAATTTCTTGTCTATTTAACTTTATTCTTTGCTTTTTTTTTCACATAGTATGTATTATTTATTTTATTATTATATTTTTTCGTTAGGTGATTGCGTTATGAACTGCATGTACAATTAAATTCTGCCATTGACACATGGAAGGTACCTAGCGGTGTCAGCAGAATACCAGCGTTGGCTTTCTGGCCATCATAATGCTCAGCTGAAACCTTATCGATCCAGCATCGCAATTCTTCTTTTTAAATTTACTATAGATTTAAGGTAATATGTTTTCTATTGTGTTCCATTTTTCTTTTGTGTTTTATGTACCATCTGTGCTGGATTGATTAAATGAGATATTATTATTAATATTATTACCTCACAGAGAAACACCGAACACAGTTCTTACTCTTACTTTACAGACATAGAGTTACGCCTTTTTCCTACATAAGGGGCACTTAACTAGACCACTTTCGTCCTCGCGGGAACGGAGACGTGACAGTTGACCATTGTCGCCGACATCTTCATGGAAGACTTTGAGGAGAGAGCCCTCCGTACTTCTCCAGTAAATCCAGGATTCTACAAGCGGTATGTAGATGATACTTTCACAATTTTACCATCAGATAAAGTAACTGCATTTCTAGACCACCTTAACTCCCTAAACCCTAAAATTCAATTTACAATGGAGTTAGAGGCAAATAACTCTTTAGCTTTTCTAGATGTTTTAGTAATTCGAAATCCTAATAACACCTTGTGTCACACTGTGTATAGAAAAAAGACCCATACTAACAGTATTTAAACGGTGAATCTCACCATCATCCATCACAGTTAGCTACCGTGGGTAAATCCTTGTTTCAGAGAGCACGAGGAATCTGTGACAGGAAACACCTGGCCACCGAGCTTCAACATGTCAAGCAAGTTTTGCACGACAACAAGCTTCGGGTTCCGCGCCTACGTCGCAGTGACCGAGTGAAACCGGCCACAGTCGAGCGTGTGCCTGCTGTTCTACCTTATGTCAGAGGAGTCACGGACAAGATTGGCTATATCTTGAAGCGGGCTTCCATAACAACATTCTTCAAGCTGCCGAAGAAGATAAGTCAGTTTTTACCATCTGTCAAGTGTAACATCCCTCTACAGGACGCAGGAGTATACAAGCTAGATTGTGAATGTGGTCTCTCTTACATAGGCCAAACAAAAAGATCGATTAAAACCCGCGTAAAAGAACACATAGCTGACGTGAAGCATCGTCGTTCTAGGAAGTCTGCAGTCTGTGACCATATTCTGGATCATCCCAACCATTACATTAGATTTGATAAACCACAGATCCTTGCAAAAGAACACCGATTCCTACCAAGGATGATTCGCGAGGCTATTGAAATCAAAAAACATCCTAATTTCAATAGAGAAGATGGTTGGGTATTACCACCAGCTTGGGATCCAATAATAAATAAAATTAAATCAAAAACCAAGCATACCACTGCAAGACTTCAAGACACAGTTAGCTCTTTCTGCGTAGATCGGACCCAAAAATAATAATTAAAAGCTGAAGGTACCCCAGGTTAACTATGACATCAGGACATCTGTCACCTCAGTCCTCCCGTGACCATGGGTGCTGTAAAGCACTCGAAACGTCGGGTTATAAATAGTAATAAATTAAACGCGATAAAATCCGTAAACTTAGTTTCATTTAAATGTGTAGTGTTCGCGTAAATATAAGAAATCATTAAAAGTCCTCTTTTTAATTGTAATATGTACTAGTCAGATACCGAAAAAGTAACGTACAAAAACTTTATAATAATTATTATTATTATTACATAATTATTATATCTTTGGGCATAATTAAAAACATAATTGAGATCAATCATTAATATCGTTGGAAATCAATAACACAAAATATTATTAAAATGAGCAACATTTTAGATATATCATATGATAGATCTATGTTTTCTTAAGGTATCTTTATCATTAATCTACAGTCAGATCAGATTAAAAATCTCATGAGATCTCATTTGAAATGTTTTTTCTGTCTCGGAAATATTTCAAAATCGCTGTCAGAACTGTTGCTTAAACGCCTACTGATGATTTCTTTTTTTTCTCTACCGATGGATATTTCCTTGGTGATGATCGAATTACACATTTATCTTTAAGGCTATTCCCATTCCACTCTAAGTTTCCGAACGGTCTTGATTTCGGCTCGCGTATTAAGACATTATGTGGTAGTTGTTTCAACAGTGTTTCATGTTCATATTTGAAGTCATTTTCGGTATTAGTATTATCCATGTGGATCATACCTAGGTTTTCATATAAAGGTTTTCGTGGGTGTCTCGTCGTTACTTTTGATTTTGACGCATAGTCATCTTCAAAACAGACGGAAAAGTTTTCACTTACACTTGAAATATTGTATTTTTTAACCATATCATTAATATTTGCATCTGGATATAAGTAAATTTTGTCATCTGGGATTATGTCACAAAGTCTAGTCACTTCAATATTGTGTTTACTAGGTGGTTTTAGCAAAATGTTAGATTGTATTTTCACTTTTGATTTTTTAGTATTAGATGTGTCCGATAAAGTTGGTGTAATATTTCTTAAACTATAATTTGTATTTTGAAACAAAACCTCATTTGATTGGACTGTATGTGATGGGGCTATACTTATACAATTGATATTTTCTTGGTTGTCAACGTTACATGTACTTGCGTATTTACATTTCCAACTAATTTAGTATGATTGCAACTGCCATCCATACATAGGAAACAGCTAGCTTCTCTGAAGATTAAGTGTCCTGTTTTTTTTGTTCCATAACACTTGGTGCACCTTTAAGGTTCCTTTTAGGGGCAGTAAATCTTCCGTAGGAATAAGCAAATCTTTTTCGTATATTTGGTAATCATCAACAACTGTGATTTTAATATTCTGTGTATTGCTTGTAACGATTTTGACAAAAGAATCTAAATCAGCAACGTCTTTTCCTTGAGTTACCGCAGCATCAGCTGTGCGTTTAATGGTCCCTCCCACACCATCGGCTGCACCCTTACCGTGACCTGACTCTGAATAATTCCACGTGATCTGCTTCAAGTTACTGAAGTAGCAGTATAACTTTGTAATTATGAAAAACATAGTTTTGTTTTTGTATTGACTACTCGGGGAATCAGACAAAAAATGTAAGGTGGTCATTTTTTTACTTAATGTTTGAACATATTCTAGCAGTGGAACTATATGCGCCCACACGGCTATGGCGTCATGTCGTAAATTTTTACTTATTGTACAGAAAGATTTAGCTGTACATTTGCCTGACTCAACAAAGTAAATTACCGCTGTGTGAAGAGTCACTTCATCTCTGTTTCCACCAAAATGGAATGCTTGAATTTCAGACTCATATTTTGGTGCATAATTTTCACTAAAATCGATGTGAATAATTGCTTCATTACACTTATTTTTAAGAGTACAAGGTTATTTTTAAGATCGTTCTCAGCAGAAAATTGCCACCTTCATGTCCCCTCGTGTTTTAGAAACATTAATACACTTTTTTCCAATTCTTCGATAGCATCTTTTGGAAACATAGTAACGGTTTTTTTTTCAATAATCCTTTTTTCTTTTTCTACACCTTTACATATATATGAAGATTTTTTACTTTCCCACTTTTGAAATCTGACAGCTTCTTCATTACACACAATAGTTAAGTATTTTGTTTCGGCATATATCACATCGTTTCAATAAGCAATCTGTTTTTTGACAACAGAGACTATTGATGACATCATTAGGCTTTTTCTCTACTAAAATTCTTTGCCTATTCAATGCCCGAATTTACAATTCAATATTTGCATGAATCTTACAAATACATGTATCTCTGTTATTAACATCAGGAGTCAGAACCCAAAACGGTCTGTTTTTACAAAAAAAGGAGTAGCTGACTTTACAATATTGTTCCTCGAAGGTTTTGTGAAGATTTTTCAGGGAATCAAGCAGATACCTCTTTTGTTTTTGGATCTTATTTCGTGTAATAACTTCTTTTTTCCCCGCCGTTATTCTTGAAACATCATC
The DNA here is from genome assembly GCA_019845155.1 of Luehdorfia chinensis. NCBI lineage: Eukaryota > Metazoa > Arthropoda > Insecta > Lepidoptera > Papilionidae > Luehdorfia > Luehdorfia chinensis. The sequence goes on from JAHVAK010000411.1 coordinate 106,560, forward strand.
TCGTTCAAAAAACTTCATTATATTATGCTTTATGATTTCGTAACAATCCGGTTTTTTTTTCTGATTCCTTTTTATCTCGAACGCTAAAGCTTTTCGTTTCGGTTAAAAAATTCCGAGCTTTTAAAATACTCTTATCACCAATAATTGCATCACTGAAATCTTTTTTACCTGGTTTTGACTGTCTCTTATAATTCTCCTCTAAAGTCTTTAACATAGCTTCACCAAATAATATTTTTTTTAGCTTGCGGCAGCTTAGATTTATCTTTTAAAAGTTTATTTAATTTCGAATTAGGGCTTTGCAAGCGTTTCTTCAGTCGCGTTTTCCGCGAGGGCGAAACGTGGACTAGAGGAGAGTGACCTCTGCCTACTACTAGGAAAACGGTGTGACTGTATGTATGTATTTTAATCTTTATTACTAAACCTTGAAATAAAAAGGTAAAAAAAGGCGAACTTAATGCTTAAAGGCATTCTCAACCAGCCAACCCATGGTGAGGTGAGAACTTGTGATAGCTGCAGCATTTTTCATTATTGGATGAAGTGATGAAACGAGCAAAACGTTCACCTGATGGTAAGTGTAACGTCCGCCCATAGCAAATGCTGTGTCACCCAGAACATTTCTGTGTAACACTGCACTGCGCCCATCGCCCTGAAACATCAGTTCGTAAGTCTCATATGTCCTGTGATTACACTAGCTCACAGTGCCCTTCAGACCGAAACAGTAATGCTTGTACACTACTGCTTCACGGCAGAATAACTGGCCCTGTTGTGGTACTTACCTAGACAGATTTCTGCATAGGAATCCTAGCACCAGTACCATCATCATCTGCACAATTTCAGCCTATCACTAGTTCACTTCTGAACACAGGACTCCCCTATAGACTGCCACAAAAGTTTGTAGCTCTCGTTTAGGGGGGATTTTGCCTCAGTGGCCACGCTTAGCAGGCGGGTTGGCAACCGCAGTTTATTTATCCAGATGCTCCAGGAAGATGCTGCTGCCCATCTCTTGGTTTTAATTTTCCCATTGTCGACTTTTACGACGATGAGGTGGGGTGGTAGATTCTTTTAAGCCGCTACCACACGGCAAACCAGTACCATAAATTAAATGATTTTTTAACAACAATAAACATTGCACGTACTTACCCAGTACACACATACATATATACACATATTTGTTGAGTGACGCATTACATACATACATACATACATAAGATCACGACTGTATCACACACACACACAATCCAATCACCAACAAAATCACCAAAACAATACAATGCGCTTGGTGTGATAGGTGGTGAGCCCATCGCCACCATGCGCTGTTGGGTGCACAGTGCAGTTTAATTCTTTACTCGCCTTTTACGAGATCCATTGGATGAGATGGAGTGGCAGTATTCTTTTAACGAGCCGCCACCACACGGCTTATTACGCACGCATCACATCATGCTTAGAATATTCCAGAACTTTAATCAAGACCCGTTCCCGTGAATACAAGCCTTAGACGCGTTTAGGGTTAATTAACGTAAGCTATTCAAAGCCCTGACTAGACATTGTCGCCTAAACAAGCACATTTCTATCGGTGTCAAAACATCCGACTGTGCAGATTCTTGAATGATAATGGCAATCGATACGACAGTCATTCTGAGACAGGAAAAACCTTTGAGACTTTTTTTATTTACTAACATGAACCACAAACAGGTTTACAGTGCATTTTATTACAAAAAAAGTATATTTAAAGCATTTTTGTGAAACCAACCAACAGTGATGGTCACAGGTTATAACAAACAATTTACTCTTAAAGTGGAGTACATGGAGGTCTCTTATTAAATGCAAATTGTAAATCACTACATTATTATAAAAAAAAATTATACAGCTCCCTATTTCAAGGTATACAACAATCACAACTATTATCGCGCGCACGCACGCTTGTTTGCGTGAATGAATGTGTGTGTGTGTGTGTATGTCTCTGTGTGTGTGTGTGTGTGTGTGTGTGTGTGTGTGTGTGTGTGTGTGTGTGTGTGTGTGTGTGTGTGTGTGTGTGTGTGTGTGTGTGTGTGTGTGTGTGTGTGTGTGTGGGTGTGCGCGTGTGTGTGTGTGTGTGTGAGTTTTTTTGTGTTACGCACACAGTCTCAAGTGTAGTATAAAGATAAACTACCACCCCATCGAAACCCGTGGATGTCGTAAAAGTCGACAGAGGAAAACCGAAAGCCAGTAGATGGGCAGCAGCATCTTCCTGGAACATCTGAATAAACAAGCTGCGGTTACTAACCCGCCTGCCAAGCGAGGCAACTATAGCAAAATCCCATAAAAACGACTGCCAGACCCTTTTGTGGCAATCTATGGGGGATACTTATGTTCAGCAGTGGACTATTGATAGGCTGAAATGATGATGAATGATGATGATAAGGCGAGTGTAAATGGGCCAACCGGTCTAGGTCGACGTAGGCAAACGTATAACGACCAGATCGACGTTGTTTTAAGAAAGGCCACATCTATAGTACCCGCAACCGACGAGATTTTATGAAAACACTGAATGTAGAAGAAGCGAAAGGCGTGTGTCAGGATCGTAGCAAGTGGTAGTGTGGTATCTGCCTACCCCAATGGGAAAGAGGCGTGATTCTATGTACGTATGTATTCATTTGAGCAATTACACCATTGCAATAAGAAGTTATACTGCTGGAATAATTCCTATGGCCGAATACCTAGGCGCCATGTACTACACCGACGAACAGTACTGTACAAACATTACTGTGTTCCGGTGTGGAGGGTACTGATAGCTAGTGCAATCACTGGGCGTACGAACTGATGTATAAGGGCGATGAGCGCTTTAGGGTGCCACACAGTAATGTTGTGGGTAAATAGAATAGAATAGAATAGCATAGAATAGAATATTTTTCTTTCAATATAGATCATTTACATAATACTTATTGAACGTCATTTTTTTTTAAATACACTGGTTCGCGAAGAAATGCCTCTGTCCTGGGAAGAACCAGTAAGAAACCCAGCGGGATTTTTTATTTCAGTCATTTTATATATACAATTAAATAAATTATAAGCAATAGCTTGGGAGCGATCACCTCATTCCCAGGGGTCATCATCATCCATGTATTCTTTAATATTATAATAACTTGGTAAGTAGTGTAATAAATTAATTGTTTATATAGAAATACGTAATGGGCAGACGTTGGACTTATCAGCATGACTTTCCATCCATAAAAAAGTGGGAATCGTTAAACTTAAGGATAAATGCAAATCTTTGGAAAGATTTTTTTTATCGGGTAAAGTGACGAGACGAGCATAACGTTCACCTGATGTTAGGCGCAACATCCGCCCATAACAAAGCTGTGTCACCCAGAAAATTCTGCATGGTACCATACTACGCCCGACTCCCTGAGACATCGGTTCTTAAGTCTCGCATGAGCAGTAATTACACTAGGTCTCAGTGTCCTTCAGACCGTAACACAGTGATGTTTGTACACTACTGCTTCACGGCAGAATAACTGGCCCTGGGGTGGTACCTACATAGACACATTCCTGCATAGGAATCCTACCAACAGTAAAGTGATATGTTCGTGACTTCTTAAAATTCATTGTCATTTTATCCGAGACTATCTGTGAGCCGCAGTTTCACCCGCATAAAAAAGCCGATCAAATGATTGCGCCGTACGCATGGTACGTCGCTGACTTGAGCATTTACAGTTTGGTAATTTTCGATCCTCGGAATGCGACTTTTAAAAGTTTTCCAGCTTTAAACATTTTCTAAAAAACGAGCTATCTAATGAAAGAATTATTTTTAAAATTGGATTAGGACTTTCAAAGATTAGCGCGTTCAAACATACAAAATCTCCTGCTTAACTACAGTTTTATCTGAGAACAATACGAAATGTGCATTCTCGATTAACAGTAGTAACTCCGTTTAAATGAGCAAATACGTGTAAAACTAATTTATTATTATTAATCGAACTACCAGAATAAAACGTTAGTTTTTCGAAAACTTCAATCGGATAAAATAAATGTTGAAATTGCTTTTGCGATTGCAGTTCGATCGCTGAAAGCAAACAGTATGCTGCGGCACGGACCATTTTAATTCCTTTTCACAACTTGTTGTTTTTTTTTTTGTAAATCTGGTTTTCCCTCGACAGATAAACATGTTATCAATTTAACTGTTTTTTTTTATTTAATTTGACGTCAGAAGTGTAATTTAAATATTTGATGATAATTCGATCATGTTGGAATTAAAATTAACGCTTGAAAATAATTTCTAGTTACTATTCTGATATATGAGCGATGCCTGCGATTACTTTACCAATATATAACATTACTATATGTTATAATGATTTCTTATATTTACGCGAACACTACACATTTAAATGAAACTTATTTTACGGATTTTATCGCGTTTAATTTTATTATTTATAAAGCTGAAGGTATTCCGGGTTGACTATGACATCGGGACATCTGTTACCTCAGTCAGCCCGTGACCATGGGTGCTGTAAAGCACTCGAAACTTCGGGTAATAAATAATAAAATTAAACGCTATAAAATCCGTAAAATTAGTATCATTTAAATTACTATATGTTCTTCTTACGTAAGCATATTGCTTACAAAACATAATATTAAAGCCCTCCTCCTCGGATAAAGTACCTTTTGTTTTATTATCTCCTGGAAACTGACAACTTCACTGGTGGTAGAATTCATATGCAGGAAGCTGTCTAGGTAGGTACCACCGCAGGGCCAGTTATTCTGTCCTGAAGCTATAGTGTGCAAACATCACTGTGTTTCGGTCCGAAGGGCAATGAGAGCTGGCGTAATCATTGGGCATATGAGACTTAAGAACTTATGTTTCGGGGTGACGGGCGTAGTGTGGTGCTACACAGAAATATTCGGAGTAACACAGCATCTGTTATGGGCAGACGTTGCACTTACCATCAGGTGAAGGTTTTGCTAGTCTCGTCATGTAATCAAATTAAAAAAAAACTGCGCAAGAGTCATTATAGTGCCACAAGTGCTGCCGTGTGGTAGCGGCTAAAGAGAATCTACCTCCCCATCTCATCCCGTGGGTGATGTAAAGATCGACAATGGGAAAATGAAACCAGAAGATGGGCAGCAGCATCTTCCTGGAACACCTGAATAAATAAACTGAGGTTGCCAACACCGCCTGCCGCGTGGCAACTATGGCGAAATCCCCTGATATGAGAGCTACAAACTTTCGTGGCAATCTATGGGGGAGGTTCTATGTTCAGCAGTGAGCTACTGACTCTCCTTTCTCTTTTAGTAATATGTATTTTGGATGCCCCCAAATTAACAAAAAACCTTGTTCTCTGTTCCTCTTTGCAAAAGAGAATATGCCTGTAACACCTTTCTGTAACGTTCCTGCAGTAACTGTAACAAACATTTACAACATCTCGACATATTTAACGACCGTATTGGTAAATATAAGAGGAATCAGAGACAGACAGTTTACGGCACTATTAAAACGTAATAATTTTCATCTTATTACATTCATAGAGTCACGCCTCTTTCCTATGGGGGTAGGCAGAGACCACATCTTTCCACTTGCTACGATCTTGACACACATTTTTAGTTTCCTCTACGTTCAAAGGCATGGCGGCTCGTTAAAATAATACTACCACTCCATCTCATCCAATGGATCTCGTAAAAGGCGAGTAAGGAATTAAACTGCACTGTGCACCCAACAGCGCATGGTGGCGATGGGCTCATCACCTATCACACCAAGTGCATTATATTGTTTTGGTGAAACGTGGATTGTGGCAGTCATCTGTTTTTGCAGTGTGTGCCCAGTCTCTGACTACCCCTTATGGGATACAGTCGTGATCTTATGTTTTATATAAGCACAACTGTTGCGGGTACTTTTGACGTGGCGCATTGTGGTGTCACTCTGTTCTGGGTGACACATCATTTGTTACGGGCAGACGTTGCACTATCCATCAGGTGAACGTTTTGCTCGTTCCGTCACTTTTATCAAATAAAAAAATAAAAAAAATATACACATTCAAGCCTTTTTTCCATATAAGGAATATGGTAAGGATAAGGAAGGCACGTACCAGACCCGTTGCCCACTTTTCGCTTTCATTTGGGCACGGTACGGTACGCCATTAAGGTAAAACCAACGATTTGTGTTACCAAGACGTTGGCACCGACCGGGAATCTAACTCAGAACCCATAGCGTAGAGGTCAAATGCTTTGAACACTAGGTGACGCGGTCGTCAACCTAACCTTTACGTGAAATTATTACCTTCTTTCTTATCTTATAAAATGTTCACCACAAACTTCCTTATTTGTTTTGACGTTATTCCAGAGATGTATCATCATATTAGTTATTGAATAAACATGGAAATTTCGGCAGTCCATATATTTCGTTATTAATTCAGTGTATTCATGATGCTCCCATACTAACCTTGATACTTTCGTAACTGCTACTCTCTTAGCCTTGCCGTCTGCTGCTTACGTATGCGAGATGATGCCAACATGAATTATTTACATTTTCGGGCGGCTTGATTATGTAAGGAGGTATGCGAGCTACGAAAACATTTGCTTTGTGGCAAACATATCTTAGTTTTATACTATCCATGACGAAGCTTATTATAAAGAAGCCGGTATTACGAATAGGCATATTATAATATTTTTATTAAAAAGTTATATTTTGCTCATCTAATACTGGTTCGAAAAAATATCTTTCTACTCGGAAGATCAATATGAAACCTAGCAACAAATGTTTATTAACATATGAAATATCTTCAATCTGAATCTTATGTTCTAAGAGCATGATATTTAGATTGAAGAGGTTAGTAGCATTCTCCTGGGACGTGGTTTTACTGGCACAATAGGCTTTAATTGGATTAAGTGATCAAACGGGTGAAGCGTTCACCTGATAGTAAATGCAACGTCTGTCCATAACAAATGCTGCGTCACTCTGTGTCACCACACTGCGCCCGTCAACCTGAGACATCACTTTTTAAGTCTCTTAAGCCCAGTGATTACGCTAGCTCACAGTGCCCTTCAAACCGGAACACAGTAATGTTTGCACACTACTGCTTCACGGCAGAATAACTGGCCCTGGGGTGGTACCTACCTAGACGGATTCCTGCATAGGAATCCTACCACCAGTGATAGTTTTTATAAATATATGTACATATCGTTTTATGTACATACTTTAACACTATAGCAGATTAAATATTAGCTAGCTGTAATAGCCGACATCAATCAGTGTCAAATATCCGTTGGTATTGGCGATATCCACGCATTATCAAAATTGCTCATCATTTTGTTACTTGATGAGAATGGACTAGGTATAACACGATAAGTTTGAATGAAACTAAGTTTACGGATTTTATCGCGTTTAATTTATTACTATTTATAACCCGACGTTTCGAGTGCTTTACAGCACCCATGGTCACGGGAGGACTGAGGTGACAGATGTCCTAGATGTCATAGTTAACCTGGGGTACCTTCAGCTTTTAATTATTATTTTTGGGTCCGATCTACGCAGAAAGAGCTAACTGTGTCTTGAAGTCTTGCAGTAGTATGCTTGGTTTTTGATTTAATTTTATTTATTATTGGATCCCAAGCTGGTGGTAATACCCAACCATCTTCTCTATTGAAATTAGGATGTTTTTTGATTTCAATAGCCTCGCGAATCATCCTTGGTAGGAATCGGTGTTCTTTTGCAAGGATCTGTGGTTTATCAAATCTGATGTAATGGTTGGGATGATCCAGAACATGGTCACAGACTGCAGACTTCCTAGAACGACGATGCTTCACGTCAGCTATGTGTTCTTTTACGCGGGTTTTAATCGATCTTTTTGTTTGGCCTATGTAAGAGAGACCACATTCACAATTCGAAACCGGCCACAGTCGAGCGTGTGCCTGCTGTTCTACCTTATGTCAGAGGAGTCACGGACAAGATTGGCTATATCTTGAAGCGGGCTTCCATAAAAACATTCTTCAAGCCGCCGAAGAAGATAAGTCAGTTTTTACCATCTGTCAAGTGTAACATCCCTCTACAGGACGCAGGAGTATACAAGCTAGATTGTGAATGTGGTCTCTCTTACATAAGCCAAACAAAAAGATCGATTAAAACCCGCGTAAAAGAACACATAGCTGACGTGAAGCATCGTCGTTCTAGGAAGTCTGCAGTCTGTGACCATGTTCTGGATCATCCCAACCATTACATCAGATTTGATAAACCACAGATCCTTGCAAAAGAACACCGATTCCTACCAAGGATGATTCGCGAGGCTATTGAAATCAAAAAACATCCTAATTTCAATAGAGAAGATGGTAGGGTATTACCACCAGCTTGGGATCCAATAATAAATAAAATTAAATCAAAAACCAAGCATACTACTGCAAGACTTCAAGACACAGTTAGCTCTTTCTGCGTAGATCGGACCCAAAAATAATAATTAAAAGCTGAAGGTACCCCAGGTTAACTATGACATCTAGGACATCTGTCACCTCAGTCCTCCCGTGACTATGGGTGCTGTAAAGCACTCGAAACGTCGGGTTATAAATAGTAATAAATTAAACGCGATAAAATCCGTAAACTTAGTTTCATTTAAATGTGTAGTGTTCGCGTAAATATAAGAAATCATTACGATAAGTTTGTTTAGTAATTAGATTACTAAATAATGATTTCTCATATTTACGCGAATATTACACATTTATATATTTTTTACATTATCTTACCACTGCAAGACTTCAAGACACTGTAAGCTCATTTTGCGTAGACCGGACTAAAATATTAATTTCGAATAATTTTCGATTCGCGGGACTCTTGAAATTAAAAAACATCCTAATTTCAATAGGGAAGATGGTTGGGTATTACCACCGGCTTGGGATCCTATTGTTAATAAAATTAAATCAAAAACCAAGCATATCACTGCAAGGCTTAAAGACACAGTAAGGTCTTTCTGCGTAGATCGGACTAAAAATAATAATTAAAAGCTGAAGGTACGCCGGATTAACTATGACATCGGGACATCTGTCACCTCAGTCCACCGTGATCATGGGTGCTGTAAAGTACTCGAAACGTCGGGTTATAAATAGTTTTAAAAATTAAACGCGATAAAATACGTAAAAGTAGTTTTATTAAATACATTACTAAATATTATAGCAAGCTGTTATTGGATTACTTTTAGCTGACGGGGATATCAAGGACTCTCTTGGGCGGTAAGTGCGTTTAACGACCGCGTGGCTTAGTGGTCAGAGCTATGCCGCGGGTCCTGGGTTCGAATCTCAGCCGGAGCCTACATTTGTGTCAAAAACTTGTTATTATACATTTGTGTAAATATTTAGATGGAAAAAAATAATTTTAATTTTTACTTTCCTTCATTATATTAATAATATCCACTGTTTATATGAATAAAAGTTTAAACATAAATTATTTAAGTTCCGTTATTGCGTCGTATTATTTTAAGCGCACCGACGCAGCCGTCCGAGTTGCCTCGGAGTGCGGGCCGGACTGAAAACCAGTGTCGGGATCAGAGCAATTTAAGTCTGTATCTCGATTTTTACTGAGTCCTGTCCATTTCAAGGTCTTATGTCGCTACACAGACTCATTTTATATTATTTTTTCACTTTTGTTAATTTTGGCAGTATTATTTTATGTTCTGTGTAACTCCATTTTTTTCTTGTTTTAATTTGTATCTATTGTGATTAGACCGTGAATAAATGTAAAAAAAAATATGTTGATTTTAGGGTCTGTTCGTGTTGTGTCTCTGTCGCTGCTTCCTAGCCTACCTCCAATCATATCACATGAGCGTTACATTGGGCGCGTGTAGTTGTTGACAAGTGATTCCTTTTTTTTTTCATCAAGGTGACGGAACGTGTAAAACGTTCACTTGATGGTAAGTGTATGATACTGTGTCACCCAGAAAATTACTGTGTGACACCACACTGCGTCCATCGCCCTGAGACATCAGTTCTTAAGTGTCATATGCCCAGTGATTACGCTTGCTCCCAGTGCCCTTCAAACCGAAACACAGTAATGTTTGCACACTACTGCTTCACGGCAGAATAACTGGCCCTGGGGTGGTAACTACCTAGACAGTGCTTTTTTACTTGCGGCACTATAATATCTCCTGCGCAGTTCTTAGCTTCTGATGGTATTCGGAAGTTGCCGCCTTGGCGGAAAATAAGCGAAGGTGACATCATACCAGACATTTCACATGAACAACACAACCAGACTAAAGACAAAAAATAAAAACCAGGCACCGAGTCTCTGCGGCTGTCTTTCGTAGAGTTAATAACACTTGATAATTGTGGCCTTGTGGTGGCGGCTCAAGAGAATCTACCACCTTATCTCAACCCGTGGGTGTAGTAAACGTCGACTAAGGGAAAATTAAAACGAGAAGATGGACAGCAGCTTCTTCCTGGAACATCTGAATAAATAAAATGTGTTTAAATGAAACTAATTTTTACGGATTTTATCGCGTTTAATGTTTTACTATTTATAACCCGACGTTTCGGGCGCTTTACAGCTCCCATGGTCACGGGGGGACTGAGGTGACAGTTGTCCCGATGTCATAGTTAACCCGGAGTACCTTCAGCTTTTAATTATTATTTTTAGTCCGTTCTACGCAGAAAGAGCTTACTGTGTCTTGAAGCCTTGCAGTGGTATGCTTGGTTTTTGATTTAATTTTATTAATAATAGGATCCCAAGCCGGTGGTAATACCCAACCATCTTCCCTATTGAAATTAGGATGTTTTTTAATTTCAATAGCCTCACGAATCATCCTTGGTAGGAATCGGGTTTTGCAAGGATTTGTGGTCTATCAAATCTGATGTAATGGTTGGGATGATCCAGAACATGGTCACAGACTGCAGACTTCCTAGAACGACGATGCTTCACGTCAGCTATGTGTTCTTTTACGCGGGTTTTTATCGATCTTCTTGTTTGGCCTATGTAAGAGAGACCACATTCACAATCCAGCTTGTATACTCCTGCGTCTTGTAGAGGGATGTTACACTTGACAGATGGTAAAAACTGACTTATCTTCTTCGGCGGCTTGAAGTATGTTTTTATGGAAGCCCGCTTCAAGATATAGCCAATCTTGTCCGTGACTCCTCTGACATAAGGTAGAATAGCAGGTACACGCTCGACTGTGGCCGGTTATACTCGGTCACTGCGACGTAGGCGCGGAACCCGAAGCTTGTTGTCGTGCAAAACTTGCTTGACATGCTGAAGCTCGGCGGCCAGGTGTTTCCTGTCACAGATTCCTCGTGCTCTCTGAAACAAGGATTTATCCACGGTAGCTAACTGTGATGGATGGTGGTGAGATTCACCGTTTAAATATCTGTTAGTATGGGTCTTTTTCCTATTTATTCCGAATTACTAAAACATCTAGAAAAGCTAAAGAGTTATTTGCCTCTAACTCCATTGTAAATTGAATTTTAGAGTTTAGGGAGTTAAGGTGGTCTAGAAATGCAGTTACTTTATCTGATGGTAAAATTGTGAAAGTATCATCTACATACCGCTTGTAGAATCTTGGATTTACTGGAGAAGTACGGAGGGCTCTCTCCTCAAAGTCTTCCATGAAGATGTCGGCGACAATGGGAGATACTGGGGAGCCCATCGCCACACCATCTACTTGCTTGTAGTATTGTTCCTTCCACAATAGATAGCCAGATGTAAGGCAATGTCTTAGTAGTTCTGCATATTCCGCTGGCATGTTGTTTTCAGCTAGCTTCCTAGATACAATTGAGATGCAGTCGTCTACTGGTAGGGATGTGAATAGAGACTGGACATCAAAACTGACCATAGTTTCATTGTCAGTCAGGTGTAGGTATTTAATCTCACTGACAAAATGGTATGAATCCTTTGTGTGTGCTCTAGTGTGTCCTCTGAGTGGTGAGAGTACTTTAGCCACATGCTGAGCCAATCTGTAGGTTAGTGAATCGATCTGGCTCACTATTGGACGTAGTGGAGCATTTGGTTTGTGTATCTTTGGTAACCCATACAACTTCGGTGATTTAGCACAAGATGGTATTATCGAACTAACGTCCAGATTCAATTTTTCGGAGTGTTTCTTAATAAGATCGCTAGTTGTTTTAAGCGTATTAGTAGTTGGGTCTGATTTGACCTTTTTATATGTACTTTCGTCCGACAAAAGTTCTTGTATTTTAAAATTGTAGTCTGACGTATCCATGACTACCGTAGCATTACCTTTATCTGCGCGGAGGATCGTGAGTTCAGGTCTGTTCCGTAGGTTGTTCAACGCTTTTAATTCGTCTTTAGGAAGATTTAGTTTCGGCACCGAACTTGGACGTAACAGTAGTCAACGGTCGCGTTCCGTTCATGCGTTGAGATTGATGTTTGACATTTAATTTGGTCGTTAATTTTTGATATTTTTCTATATGTTTATTTTTGCAATCATTATATCTAGCTGTTTCACGCTTATTTAATGTTTCAATGCAATTAATAAAATCAAATGTCGTTAAAACTGTTTTTAAAACACTGGATAAATTGTCTATGGACGTATTTATGACATGTAGATCGGTACGTTTTTGCTGAATACCCGTTCTTAACAACTTTTTACTTGCCTGTTTTAAGATCTTAGCGCTTCCTCGAATGTCCTTTTTAGCTGATATTTTGACACACGTAGGAATGAGATCATGGTCTCTGCATCTCTTCAAGAAATTCAAAGATGTTATAAATCTTGCGCGCTTGGTCTTGAGATCTTCTAACCGGCGTATTTTATTTGCGATTTCCAGTCCGTACTGGTTCACATAATGATTTCTTATATTTACGCGAACACTACTCATTTAAATGAAACTAATTTTTACGGATTTTATCGCGTTTAATGTTTTACTATTTATAACCCGACGTTTTGGACGCTTTACAGCTCCCATGGTCACGGGGGGACTGAGGTGACAGTTGTCCCGATGTCATAGTTAACCTGGAGTACCTTCAGCTTTTAATTATTATTTTTAGTCCGATCTACGCAGAAAGAGCTTACTGTGTCTTGAAGCCTTGCAGTGGTATGCTTGGTTTTTGATTTAATTTTATTAATAATAACGTATATAACATGTCAAGCAAGTTTTGCACGACAAAAAGCTTCGGGTTCCGCGCCTACGTCGCAGTGACCGAGTATAACCGGCCACAGTCGAGCGTGTACCTGCTATTCTACCTTATGTCAGAGGAGTCACGGACAAGATTGGCTATATCTTGAAGCGGGCTTCCATAAAAACATACTTCAAGCCGCCGAAGAAGATAAGTCAGTTTTTACCATCTGTCAAGTGTAACATCCCTCTACAAGACGCAGGAGTATACAAGCTGGATTGTGAATGTGGTCTCTCTTACATAGGCCAAACAAGAAGATCGATAAAAACCCGCGTAAAAGAACACATAGCTGACGTGAAGCATCGTCGTTCTAGGAAGTCTGCAGTCTGTGACCATGTTCTGGATCATCCCAACCATTACATCAGATTTGATAGACCACAAATCCTTGCAAAAGAACCCCGATTCCTACCAAGGATGATTCGCGAGGCTATTGAAATTAAAAAACATCCTAATTTCAATAGGGAAGATGGTTGGGTATTACCACCGGCTTGGGATCCTATTATTAATAAAATTAAATCAAAAACCAAGCATACCACTGCAAGGCTTCAAGACACAGTAAGCTCTTTCTGCGTAGATCGGACTAAAAATAATAATTAAAAGCTGAAGGTACTCCGGGTTAACTATGACATCGGGACAACTGTCACCTCAGTCCCCCCGTGACCATGGGAGCTGTAAAGCGCCCGAAACGTCGGGTTATAAATAGTAAAACATTAAACGCGATAAAATCCGTAAAAATTAGTTTCATTTAAATGAGTAGTGTTCGCGTAAATATAAGAAATCATTAAATAAAATGTGGTCGCGAACCCGCCTGCCGTGCCTGGCAATTATGACAAAATCCCCCCAAAACGAAATCTACACATGTTCGTGGCAATCAATGGGGGAAGCCTATGGACTAGTGATAGGCTGAAATGATGATAATGATCGCGTTTAATTTTATTATTTATAACCCGACGTTTCGAGTGCTTTACAGCACCCATGGTCACGGGGGGACTGAGGTGACAGATGTCCCGATGTCATAGTTAACCCGGAGTACCTTCAGCTTTTAATTATTATTATTGGTCCGATCTACGCAGAAAGAGCTTACTGTGTCTTGAAGTCTTGCAGTGGTATGCTTGGTTTTTGATTTAATTTTATTAATTATAGGATCCCAAGCTGGTGGTAATACCCAATCAGCTTCTCTATTAAAATTAGGATGTTTTTTAATTTCAATAGCCTCGCGAATCATCCTTGGTAGGAATCGGTGTTCTTTTGCAAGGATTTGTGGTCTATGTTCTTTTACGCGGGTTTTAACTGATCTTTTTGTTTGCCCTATGTAAGAGAGACCACATTCACAATCCAGCTTGTATATTCCTGCATCTTGTAGAGGGATGTTACACTTGACAGATGGTAAAAACTGACTTATCTTCTTCGGCGGCTTGAAAAATGTTCTTATGGAAGCCCGCTTCAAGATATGGCCAATCTTGTCCGTGACTCCTCTGACGTAAGGCAGGTACACGCTCGACTATGGCCGGCTTCACTCAGTCACTGCGACGAAGGCGCGGAACCCGAAGCTTGTTGTCTTGCAAAACTTGCTTGACATGCTGAAGCTCGGCGGCCAGGTGTTTACTGTCACTGATCCGTTGTGCTCTCTGAAACAAAGATTTGCCAACGGTAGCTAGCTGTGAAGGATGGTGGTGAGATTCACCGTTTAAGTACTTATTTGTATGGGTCTTTTTCCTATACACAGTGTGACTCAAGGTGTTATTAGGATTTCTAATTACTAAAACATCTAGAAAAGCTAAAGAGTTATTTGTCTCTAACTCCATTGTAAATTGTATTTTAGAATTTATGGAGTTACGGTGGTCTAAAAATGTAGTGACTTTGTCAGAAGGTGGTATTGTGAAAGTATCATCTACGTACCGCTTGTAGAACCTTGGATTTACTGGGGAAGTACGGAGGCCTTTCTCCTCAAAGTCTTCCATGAAGATGTCAGCAACAATGGGAGATACTGGGGAGCCCATCGCCACACCATCTACTTGCCGGTAGTAATGTTCCTTCCACAACAGATAGCCAGATGTTAGGCAATGTCTAAGTTATTCTGCATGTTCTACTGGCATGTTGTTCTCTGTTAGCTTCCTAGTTACAATTGAGATGCAGTCTTCAACAGGTAGGCATGTAAATAACGACTGGACATCAAAACTGACCATAGTTTCATTGTCAGTAAGATGTAGGTCTTTTATCTCACTGACAAAATGGTAGGAATCCTTTGTGTGTGCTCTTGTGTGTCCTCTAAGTGGGGAGAGTATTTTAGCCACATGTTGAGCCAATCTGTAAGTTGGTGAATCGATTTGACTCACTATTGGACGTAGCGGAGCATTGAATTTGTGTATTTTGGGTAACCCATACAACTTCGGTGGTTTGGCACAAGAAGGTATTATCGAATTCACGTCTAGATTTAATTTCTCGGCGTGTTTCTTTATTAGATCGCTAGTTATTTTAAGCGTGTTAGTAGTTGGGTCTGTCTTGACCTTTTTATAGGTGTTTACGTCCGCCAAAAGTTCTTGCATTTTAAAATTATAATCCGACGTATCCATTACTACCGTAGCGTTTCCTTTATCACCTCAGTCCCCCCGTGACCATGGGTGCTGTAAAGCACTCAAAACGTCGGGTTATAAATAATAAAATTAAACGCGATAAAATCCGTAAAATTAGTTTCATTTAAATGTGTAGTGTTCGCGTAAATATAAAAAATAATTATGATGATAATGATGATCAATTCCTCGTTTTGAGGACACGTGTCGCGGTCTCGATTTCAGTGGTGTAAATTGCCTAGTGGCAGTGCTGTGGTGGTGGAGGTTATCTGGTGGCGTTTCCCGATGGTTGTGTTAGTTAGCCTGTGCACGCTACTAAGGGAAGGGGGGCGGTGCTCTTCAAAAACTAGGTATACCTATATTTTGTCTGCGGATCTTAGCAAGTTAGGATTAATTCCAGCCACTGAATTTCACCATCGCACCTTACGGCATAACCTCAAATTCGATCGTCACCACCTTGATGGTTGGCATTCCACCACAGTGCGTTTTTCGCGGAATTTTCTGCCATGCACTTGCACTCTATGGAATGTGCTGCCGTCAGCGGTTTTTCCGGACCGATACGAGTTAGGGACCTTCAAGAAAAGAGCTTATTCCTTTCTCAAAGGCCGGCAACGCATCTGCTATTCCTCTGGAATTTTAGGTGTTTATGGGCGGCGGTGGCGGTGGCGATGGATCCCTTACCATCACGTGAGCGACCTGCTCGTTTGCCCCCTATTCTATAAAAAATAGAGTTTCGCAACGTAACGTCTGGTTCTATGTACTAGATACGTAATGCTTTCTGAGCTCGTCATGTAAACCATACAACCAGTATTAGCCCATCGACAATTTTAAACTTGGAATCGTCGAACGTAAATTTAAAAAGATTCCGAAGATGAAGAAAAATTCATACGACTTTTATGCAAACAGTGCTCTGTGGGCGATTATCGCACGCTTTGTTCGATGCGGGAGTATCTTTGAAGTTTAATGAGTCGTATGCTCTAAATCTCGTGTATTTCACTCTTATACTATTTATTAAAACGACTTACTTACATACAATCACGCCTTTTACTATATAAGCACCCACGGGAAACGAGACGCGGCGTGTGGCCAACGTCGATGTCATTTTGGTACGAGTTAAAAAATTGTAACCCCATTTGCGTTCCCACGAGCACCGTGTGGTGGCGGCTTAAGAGAACCAACCACACTATCTCATCCCGTGGGTGTCGCAAAAGTCGTCAGTGGGTAAAACCTGGAGTTGGGCAGCAGCATCTTCCTGGAACATCTAAATAAATAAACTGCGGTTTGCTGCCAAGCGTGGCAACTATGGCAAAATCCCCCCAAAATGAGAGCTACAAACTTATGTCAATCTATGGGGGAGGCCTACGTTCAGCAGTGGACTAGTGATAGGCTGAAATGACGATGACGATGACGAGCAGTGTAGTGACAGCATTGCATACTATGGTATTATTCTGCACGGATAAAGGCTGTCCGTACAATACCTTAGTCTTACGACACCTCGGTAGGAAAGAGGTAGGTGCTGTTCTAGTCGCCCTGCGTTTGCTGGGACAAGGTTGACTTGAGAACCGGTCTTCACAAACGATTATCGGTTCTACGAGCTATATGATCGGTTCATCGTCAATTCAGCTTGCTAAACTCCAGTTTTAGTGCGAATATCACCGTTACGGATTCTACCTATCATATATTATCTTATCATATTACTTCATTGTATAATTTCTTGTCTATTTAACTTTATTCTTTGCTTTTTTTTTCACATAGTATGTATTATTTATTTTATTATTATATTCTTTCGTTAGGTGATTGCGTTATGAACTGTACAATTAAATTCTGCTATTGACACACGGAAGGTACCTAGCGGTGTCAGCAGAATACCAGCGTTGGCTTTCTGGTGTAACGATATACTATCTCTAATTACGTATTTTTACGTTTTAGAAAGATTTAAGAAAATATTAAAAATTATAAAAAAAAAAAAATGGTGGTCTAAAAAAGTTGGGAAAATATATATGAGGACCAATCCCAATAGTGAAATTTCATTATTTTCAATTTAATTTTTCTTGGCATAATATTACATAGATCAGTGCCTAAAAATTACTTTAAAACATATAAAATATATCCAAGAGACCTTATCTCTCGAAGTACTATAGAAGTTAATTAAAAATATTACAATATAAAATTAACTTCATTTGTATGGAAAATATATATATATATTATGAATAACTATATATTATTCATAATAAGGAAGTGTTCATGTAATGCCAATTATAAAACCTATCTTAAAACTAGAAGGTGTTCGTGTATTGCTAATACCATACTATTAAGTCCGAGACGCGAATACCGTGCGGAGAGGCATACCAACAGCTCAACATAGACGTGTGTGAGGTCGAGCATGACTCTCTATAGTATCAAGTTGCATAGTGCTAATGTTCCATACAAAGATCCTATGTAAGTAAAGTATATGATAAAATGGTCTATCATTGAAGGTCTCTTGTAAGATATGATATTATAAAAATGAGTTGGAACTTAAAATTATTAAGATAGATAATTCATTAGACTTTCATACAATCACATAAGAGAGGTGTGGCTTTTAGCATTTCGGTGCTGGAGCTTACCCTTTCGCCCCATGTCTTAGAGCATTAGTTCTATGATACATAGTTCATACACCGGCGTCTTAGTGGCTTATTAGTATGACACGTTGGTAATTTTTTTTAGTTAAACAACTTTTGCCAAAGTCGATAATTATCATATAGGGGTGTTGTGAGGAGGCACCATCTATGTGATAGTCACAATAATACTTACTGCTATTGTGGTATTGTGTTTTTAGTGACGGTTATATGAATGAGTTGCATCTGATTCAATACAACTTTTTTTTTTTTTTAGGACTGATGGTCACTGTTAGCCCGAAGGCTTTTACAGCTCCGCCGGATTGAAAGGTGGCATAGCGCTGAGGGCGCTTAGCCGAAACCTTTATTTATGGATGACTGGCGCAAGGGCCCCCAAGAGGGGACCTCGGCTTGGACCGTCATCCTGTTCGCGTGAGTAACCGACTCTAGGGTGCCCAAGAGGGCCGGCCTCGGCTCGGTCAGTTACTGCAATCGGGAGGGCAATATTACTACTACTATTATTACTATTATCATGATTATTATTAGATAAGTTTACCACCAATTCGAAATGCGTTTCCGCTGGAGAAGAAATGGCGCAAGAAACTCCAGCGACGCTTCTGTTTATGATACTACTGCTAGGGGAGAACCGACCTGAGATGCGGCGGTATCGCGAATAACTTTGTCTGATACGCCCTCGCCGACGGCGGGGGCGGTATGATGGTGATGTTGTGTGTTTGCGTAGTGATGAGTAGAGCGCTTGGGCCCTAGTGGTCGCGTCGTCAGGGTCCTCGAGGACGTGCCTCGGTCTCCTTTTTCCGCGGGTCGAGTTTTGGTGTATCGCGAGGGGGTTGTATGTGGCGGCACTTACAACCAGTGGGTTGGGGTGCGTGGCAGCAGAGTCGAAGTATCGGCAAAAGGATCGGGGATGGAGTGGTAGTATTCTTTTATCGAGCCGCCACCACACGGCTTGTTGAAAATATACTCCGTGAAAATACCATTAAATGAAAATACCGTCAAATAACGTGGGTATTTGCGAGCGAGCAGCACTGGGAGCGAGCGTCAATACGAGTGTAATGTAGCCAAATTGAAAGGGATGCGTCAATTTGCAGTGCCGTTGCTGGAATGCTCTGTATTTTATATGTATTTCGCATTGATGCGAGTATATTTTTTCTTATATCCCTATTTTGAAAACGATGCCCCATGTGATCATAGTACCTGATCACTACGCCAGTGTTACTGGATTTGAATGCTAGCTAAGGCCTCCTATTAGGGTCCTTGCGATGTATATATGATGCGAATAAAATACTTGTGGACTGTTAAAAAGGATGCTGTATTCTCGCCTTTTATATACAAATTATTCCTATGCAGGAATCCGTTTAGGTAAGTGCAACTCCAGTGCCAGTTGTTCTGTCGTGAAGCAGTAGTGTGCAAACATTACCGTGTTTCGGTTTGAACGGCACTGTGAGCTAGCGTAATCACTGGGCATATGAGACTTAAGAACTCGTGTCTCAAAGTGACAGGCGCAGTGTTGTGTCACACAGAAATGTTCTGGGTGACGCAGCATTTTTTATGAGCGGTCGAGACTTACCATCAGGTGAACGTTTTGCTCGTTTCGTCACTTTATGAAATAAACCAATCAATACGCGGTAGCCGTGGTAGCTCAGGGGCTAGGCGCTCGCTTTAAATTTCATAGTACGCGAGATACCTGGGTTCGATTCCCGGTGCCGGCACCACTAAAATTGTTAATTGCAATTTTAAGTGCTGATTTTACCACGTGCTCGGCGGTGAAGGAAAACATCGAGAGGAAACCTGCATGTTTGAGAAATAAAAAATATTTCGAAGACATGTGAAGTCCGCCAACCCGCATTAGAGCAGCGTGGCAAATTCTTCCTAGCTCCAAAACCCTGTCAGAAATGAGAGGAGGCCTGTGCTCAGTAGTGATAGGCTGAAACTTTATACGCGGTAGGCAACCGGTGACGGTGGGTCTTCCAAAGCGAGTGTAACGGTTCGTTCGGCGCTGCGTCGCGATCACGTCAGTGGTCCCGCCGCCCGCAAGTCTCCTCCCGCACGTAGATCATGTTGCTTTACCAACACCTCCGGTAATTACACTAGCAGACAGTGCTCATAACTGGCATTACGGTGACACCTAGACGGATTTGTGCATATGATTCCTACCACCAGCAAATGCACCTACATTTAGGACCGAAACAACCATCTGTAGGCTAGTTGCCTCTGTACACAATAAAATCTTTAGAAAATATCTATCTAAACGACGACAGCGTGGTGTAGGGCTCAGGGTGCTACTTCTATGCTGCAGGACCTGATCTGAGTTCGAACCCCAGCCGGATACGGAGACAACGTTAATGCAAAATAAAAAATTTGCACGCGGAACTTAGCAAATTAACTTTCTTTCCTTCATTATGATGGATTTCCGCAAAGTAACGCCTAATTCTATTATCTATATTATTACAATGTCTATTTTTTTTAATTGTTTAAGTGATGAAACGAGCAAGACGTTCACCTGATGGTAAGTGCAACGTCTGCCCATAACAAATGCTGTGTCACCCAGAACATTTCTGTGTGACACCTCACTGTGCCAATCACCCTGAGACATCAGTTCTTAAGTCTCATATGCCCAGTGATTACGCTAGCTCACAGTGCCCTTTAAACCGAAACATAGTAATATTTGCACACTACTGCTTCACGGCAGAATAATTGGCCCTGGGGTGGTACCTACCTAGATGGATTCCTGCATAGGAATCCTACCACAAATATAAAGTCTTATTCATAAAAAAATACTTATGATAGATTTATAGCACTGAAAAATAATAAATTTAATAAGGCATACTATAAAACTCTGCTAAGGGATACTTAAACATAGTTAAGTTGTTATCCTAATCAAATTTGATATCTACATAGGTGAAACATCAGTGAATTTGTACATGTTTGGCTGCTAACTTCTGTCAAAACGAGTAATCTCTCTGTGACAAGCCGTGTGGTGGCGGTTCGTTAAAAGAATACTACCACTCCATCTCATCCAATGGATCTCGTAAAAGGCGAGTAAGGAATTAAACTGCACTGTGCACCCAACAGCGCGTGGTGGCGATGGGCTCACCACCTATCACACCAATTGCATTATATTGTTTTGGTGAAACGTGGATTGTGGCAGTCATCTGTTGTTGCAGTGAGTGCCCAGTCTCTGACTACCGCTTATGGGATACAGTCGTGATCTTATGTATGTATGTATGACAAGGTTGTGAAATGAAATGAAATGAAAATTCTTTATTTTTCGTCGTAAGAAATGTAAATTTCGTTTGTCAAACGTCAGTTCTTTACAATCTACCGCCGTTTCGTAATGAGGTTCTTCTGACGGAGAAGAAACAGGCGAAAGAAACTCCGTAGGTATCTTTTTATACACCCTTTTTTATCTCTATGAAAAGACATTGTAATTAAATTTACAAAGAATAGTCTCAATTAAAACCAAAGCGCGCTCCACGTTCAAATCTAAGACAAGATCAATTCAATAGATTTGATTTTTTATATGTTTGGTTGTAATGAATAAACTAAAAAACTACTGAACCGATTTTAAAACTTATTTCATATACAACTACATTATCACCGACACACATGAGTGGTATTTAATTTAAAAAAAAACCGAGATCCCTACGAAAATTGCTATGATGTAACTAAAGGTATCAAAAATTTACTGATAAAATACATTATTTGGCGTGCGCTGCAAAAACTAGTAATGATAAAGAAAATAACAAAAAAGTCCGCGAGGCTATATATCTAACTATTGTAGTTAAGTCACAATAACCGCTTTTCGTTCAAATTAATCGAAACACGGGTAGAATCGAAAGATGATGACATTCGTATCATGATATTAATCCTTTTCCTACTAAATAGTTTCATAGTCAAGGTTGATTATGAACATCCTCTTTAAATTATTCGAAACGAACCTATCGTTTAGATGTTACGAAAGGTATAAAAATGTTAAAGGTAAGAAAACAGCCCTACGGTCGCCCGCTCGCGAATAGACTGAGATCTATTAATTAATTATCTACTCATATTATTTTTTGTAAACTAGAAACAATTGAATAGTGTTGAATTTTAATTATACATTTTTTTTTAATTTAAAACTTTGAAACTCTATAAAAAATACAGCGGCCGCGGTGTCTATCGAACGCCGCGCCGCCGACCGACTTCATGCAACTTGGGCATCATCGATGTGCGCGGCTCCCTTTGCGCAGCGGTCGAGTGCGGTCGTTTTATTTTGCTGCCACGACATCAAATATTGTCTATATTTCATGGCTTATGTTCCTTTAAACAAAACATTATTTTGGTAAAATACCGTAATCTTATCTGACCAGCTGCAGAGTAACCGATGAAAATAGTCGCTACAAAAAATGTTAGTGTAAGGATTGGTTGTTCTATTTGTCCAAATAAAGCACAAATTTTTAATATTATCTATCTGTGCGAAGCCGGGGCGGATTGCTAGTTCTAAATATATATAAAACTTATATGATTTTTTATGAATGAGACCGTAAATTTATTTGAATTCTTAAGTCCGCGTAAACAGAATCACGATCCACAATATAAACGGAATTAAATCGAAACACGGTAACGAAAATATCGTGCAATGTCATTTTAATTACTAAAACTCATTTAATCGAGTTTGTAAAAAATAATGTTGGTATAGCCTGCAGTTCCATCACTGAAAACAAACATTATCCCGCTGTGTTCGACACGCGCTTGATGTTTTTTTTTTAATTTCCTTGCTACCCTGTAATGGATTTTGTGATGATACATAAATATATATAAAAGTACCTTTTCTGTCGGTCTGTTCGTACAAACAATTTTAATTGGATAACTACTAAAGAAACCAAAAGAAAGGTTTATAGGTACCAGCAAGAAACATACAAAGGGAAATAAAATAAAAAATAAAATAAAAACAGCACACAATCTAACAATATTCGTACAAATTTAACAGTTAACAATTTAAAAACAGGAAAATAAATAAAATATAATTTAATTTAAAAATACGAGTATATACAGAACAGACAGGATATTACATCAACAACAACATCATAAAACTGAACATTTAACAAAAAATCGTTACATTAACTGTACGGTGATGTGTGTCGTGGCGCATTGGGGAAATGGGTCTCACTCAGCTTAATGCTGCAGTCGGGACTACAGCGCTGGTTTTCAGTGAGCCCGCTTATACGAGTATGTTCTTATATCTAAAGCTTGAATGTACTTTTATCGCGTGCTGGTAAGCGCAGTATAGGACGACTCTCCACTAGATGGACCGACGACCTGCACGGTTTTGCGGCAAGTCGATGGATGCTGGTGACTCAGGATCATGTTTTGTGGCAATCTATCGGGGAGGCCTATGTTCAGCAGAGGATTTGTGATGGGCTGAAATGATGATGATGCTGATGATGCGGATGTTAGCATATTACTTTCTTTCCTACGTGGATGATCCAGCGGATCTTGCGTGCCAAGAGGTAGCTTAAAAGAGGCTTAAAAGAATCTACCACCCCCATCTCATCCCGTGGGTATCCAGAAGATGAACAGCAGCATCTTCCTGGAACATCAGAATAAATATACTGCGGTTGCCAACCCGCCTGCCAAGCGTGGCAACTATGGCATAATTTCCATCAAAATGAGAGCTAAGAAATCACTTGTTTTGTGGCAATCTATGGGGGAGGCCTATGTTCAGCGCAGTGGACAAGTGATGGACTGAAATGATGATGAAGATGACTTAATAACACCGCGTCATGATTAACCATCAGATAATTAAAAGTATAACATGCAATCGAGTTTATGTTGCGAAAAAATAATCAGTTTAAATACAGTGTTTAATAAAAAAACGGTCCTATAAAAGTCCGATATTAAATGGAAACCATAAAAACTGGCCAACTGCGTACAATCTTTGAACAAAAGGCTGTGCCTGATGTAGTGTATCAAATAAAAATATAACCATGAAAGGTTCTAGAAAAACTACGACGAAATTCACGTCGATAATACAAAGTAGTGAGTGGAAAATTGTACCAAACTCAGTATCTGATACTAGCTCTTTTGAATGTATCATCATCATCATCATTTCAGCCTATTTTAGTCCACTGTCGAACATAGGTGATTTGATAGTGATTGAGCTTTTCGGACTATCAACTCTAATATTTCTTTCGTTCTTTTCCTTAAAAATTAGTTCACCACAAAACTTGATACTTAAGAACTGATATCTCAGGGTGACGGGCGCAGCGTGGTACCACGCAGAAATTTCTGAAACATCATTTGGTATAGGTAAATGACTTACTGTCAGGAGAATGTCCGGCTGAGTAGAATAGCACCTACCTCTTTCCTACCGAGGTGTCGTAAGAGGCGACTAAGTTATTGGTACGGACAGCCTTTATTCGTGCAGAATAATGCCATAGTATGCAATGCTGTCACTATACTGTTCGTGGGAATGCAATGAGGAGTAAGATTTTTTTGAATCGTACCAAAATAGCGGCGACGTGGTTAGACACCCGTGGGGGTGAGAAGTGGACACGTGTGGTGGGCCTGTCCCTTATATGAGAAAAAGGGGTGACTGCTGAGACATCAGTTCTTAAGTATCATTTACACTAGCACTTGCACACTACTACTTCACAGCACCTTCCTTGACGGATTCCTGCATAAGAATCCCACCACCAGTAATTTATAATAATTTAGTAAGTGTATGCTTGTGGCCGTAAGGTAAGGCACTGTGCACCCAACAGCGCATGGTGGTGATGGGCTCACCACCTATCACACCAAGTGCATTATATTGTTTTGGTGAAACGTGGATTGTGGCAGTCATCTGTTTTTGCAGTGAGTGCCCAGTCTCTGACTACCCCTTACGGGATACAGTCGTGTTCTTATGTACGTATGTATGTATGCTTGTGGAATGTTTGCACATTCCAGAATCGTATTAATGAGCCGAAGAAACAAAACGTAAAGTAAACGAGACTCGGCGCTTACAGTTCATTAAACATGAAAGAGACATTCCCGCATCGAAAAGTACGTGTTAGAACCTCTCGCAAAGGGCCATACTTAATGAATGATTGCCGTAGATTTCCTTCATCTCTTAAATTCTTTTCAGACACGTGTTGGAATTGGCACATTGTATGTTTATGTGAAAGACGGCATTCCTTTAACAATTTCATAGATTAGCAAAAGCGTTTTTTATTTCTCCAATTTGTTCAGAAATAACGTGCTCGACGAGAAACATTCATTACAATGAAGGAAACGAAGTACATTTGCTAGGATCCGGCGGATGTCTTGTATGTTTGCTGGTGGTGGAATTCCTATGCAGGAATCCGTCTAGGTAGGTACCACCCCAGGGCCAGTTATTCTGCCGTGAAGCAGTAGTGTGCAAACATTACTCTGTTTCGGTTTGAAGGGCACTGTGAGCTAGCGTAATCACTGGGCATTTGAGACTTAAGAACTGATGTCTTAGGGTGACGGGCGCAGTGCTGTGTCACACAGAAATATTCTGGGTGACACAGCATTTGTTGTGGGCGGACGTTGCACTTACCATCAGGTGAACGTTTTGCTCGTTTCGTCACTTTGTACAATAAAAAAATATATATTAATATCATATATATATATATATATATATTCCTTTTTGTGTATGTAATGTTATAATTATTGGTTCATTAGTAATTGTATATGTGTAGAGCTTATTTATTATGTATATATATAAATTATATATTACATATAAAAATTATCATAAGTTTATTTTCCTCCTATTTTTTTATTCTTTAGTTAGCACCTGCCATATACTTTTCACCATAACAAGGGTTGTACTGGTAGAGAATGCCACTAGGCATTAAGTCCGCCCATTGCAGCCCTTAGCTTAAGGTGTCAGCAATAAAGGATAAATAAATAAATTATTCAACAGAATAAAAAATCAGTCGTTTTTTTATAAAGCGAAAAAATACTGCAACGAAACCAGCATCCAGTACTATATTTTAAAACTGCAATTCGATTAAATAAATATTTGAACTGCTTTTACGGTTACTGTCACTTCACTGAAAACAAACTATCTCACTGTGTACGGCGTACACCAACAACTTGTTTCTTTTCAAATCCTCGTGTCTATCCGATACGTCCGAGTTGGATAGCTAGCTATACAAGCTATAGCTATACAAGTTGGATAAACAGGACTGATTTTAGCACTAAATTTACAGGCATTGACGGACGAGACAGGACGGTTACATTACGAATAGGTAGACAAAATCTAGTTATAATAAAATATAGGTAAAGTAAAAAAAAAGTTTCAGCCTATAAATGTCCCACTGCTGTGCACAGGCCTCCTCTCATTTCTGAGAGGGTTTTGGAGCTGGGAATAGTCCGCCGCGCTGCTCAAATGCGGGTTGGCGGACTTCACATGCCTTCGAAATATATTTTATTTCTGAGACATGCAGGTTTCCTTACGATGTTTTCCTTCACCGCTGAGCTCGTGGTAAATCAGCACTTAAAATTGCAACTAACAATTTTAGTGGTGCCGGCACCGGGAATCGAACCCAGGTCACTCGCGTACTATGAAATTTAAAGCGAGCGAAATTCGAGAGTAATTTATAAGTTTGTTTGGAATGATGGATTTTTGATTTAATGAAATTAAATCAAAAAGTGGTATACCAAACATACCTGCGACGCGGTTCGCCACCCGTCACGTCACGTTACCCGGAGTGGCGAAAAGTTGGCTACGGGCATTGAGTAA
Organism: Luehdorfia chinensis; assembly: GCA_019845155.1. Taxonomy (NCBI): domain Eukaryota; kingdom Metazoa; phylum Arthropoda; class Insecta; order Lepidoptera; family Papilionidae; genus Luehdorfia; species Luehdorfia chinensis. The sequence goes on from JAHVAK010000411.1 coordinate 133,554, forward strand.
TTATGTACGTAGTACCTCAGACGACGTCGCAGCTTCATTATTTGTAACACAAGTTGAAGTGTATGCGCTTAAAACAGCATGTATGATGTATGTGTGATTTGAAATATAGGTGTTTCAGATAAAACTACTAGATATGTATAATTGCTACATAATAACATTAAACACCAATATATAATCGCTATAGAATAATATTTGTTTGTTTAGAATTTAAAGCATAAAATTGACAACTCGTCAAATTGACGGTTTTTTTTTTAATTTGATTAAAGTGACGGAACGAGCAAAACGTTCACCTGATGGTAAGTGCAACGTCTGCCCACAACAAATGCCGTGTCACCCAGAACCCACCAGACACCACAATGCGCCCGTCACTCCGAGACATCAGTTCTTAAGTCTCATATGCCCAGTGATTACGCTAGCACTCAGTGCCCTGTAATGTGTGTAATGTGTGCACACTACTGCTTCACGGTAGAATAACTGGCCCTGGGGTGGTACCCACCTAGACGGATTCCTACCACTAGTAAAATCTAAATTTCGTAAGTCTTGTGTTAAAATCAACATAATTATCAATCCAAGGAAATAAAGTCAAATAATTTTATTTATTTAAGCTTCCTTGCACTAGTGGTACATATGGCGGAATTAATACCCAAAGGCATTCATCTACCAGTCAACCATAAGGCAAAGCAGAGAGAAACATAATACGAAAGGCGGTGCAGCGATTAAAAAGAGAGTAAAAAAATAAATTATTATGACCAAATCTGTAAATATAAATACGTAAAGTATAAAATATATTTATATAATTATACCAATACATACATATACACAGATACACATATACAAGTATATATACACATGATACTTGCTGTTTTTAAGCGCATACACTTCAACTTGTGTTACAAATAATCAAGCTGCGACGTCGTCTTAACTACGCAGTACATAATTACTCAATGCCCGTAGCCAACTTTTCGCCACCGCGGGAAACGAGACGTGACGGGTGGCAAACCGCGTCGCAGGTATGTTTGGTATACCACTTTTTGATTTTATTTTATTAAATCAAAAATCAACCATTTTCTCGTTGACATCTTTATATTTCATTCCAAAAAAACAAGTGAAAGTGAAGTTTATCAGCATTATCAAGTGATATCACTCCAGTGGTGTGTATTGCCTAGCGGTAGTGTTGTAGTGGTGGAGGGTATCTGGTGGCGGCTCCCGGTGGCGGTATTGGTTTTCTTGTGCACGCTCTTGAGGGAGGGCGGGCGCTGCTCTTCAAAACTAGGTAATACACACCATTTTACATTTTGCATGCGGATCTTAGCAAATTAACTTTCTCTCCTTTACTATAATGGATTTCTGCAAAGTAACGCCTGATTCAATTAACTATATTAATAAGTCGTTTTCATGAAGTATTGGATGTCGTAACTTTTGACAAACTGTTGTGTACTCGCAACAGTATAGCAAAAAAGAGAATTTGCCCTCTCGAATGTAACAAAGCCAAAGAGAAATTAACCTAAATAAGAAAACTCTTCGCTAAGTAGTGACGTAACTTGAGTTAATATCAGAAGGAATCTTGTTACGTAGATAATAAACTTCTCGAATTACTGATACTATTTACAAACCATTTATCCGGGAATTAGTTTCTTTTTGTGTGTCTGATATACATTCACGTTACGTGACGTCATCAGCTTACACTATTATCTTATATCGGATTCGAAATGTAAATTTATTCTTATTTAAGAGAGACTTCATTTTAAGAGAGTTAAAATTTATAAAGCTTATCACAATTTAAATAATACAGTTCTCTTTCTCGTCTAAATTTCAATAATTCTAAAGCTAAAACTTCAACACATCTTTCGTCTCTCGCGATACCTAATTACTCTTAAATAAAAAAAAGTAAAGTAACAGCCTATAAATGTCCCACTGCTGAGCACAGGCCTCCTCTCATTTCTGAGAGGGTTTTAACTGGGAATAGTCCGCCACGCTGCTCCAATGCGGGTTGGCGGACTTCACATGTCCTCGAAATATTTCTATTCCTCGGACATGCAGGTTTCCTCACGATGTTTTCCTTCGCCACTAAGCACGTGGTAGATCAGCACTCAAAATTGTAGAACAATTATAGAGGCGCTGGCATCGGGGATCGAACCCAGGTTACCCGCGTACTATAAAATTAAAGCCGAGCACCAGGCCCCTGTTAAAGAAAACATTGAAATACTATTGCAAATTAAATCTTTAATCAATTATCCGTGTGTGACGTAAAGAAGAAAATGTTATCAATACCTTTTAATGCAGTAGGTAGAAACAGTGTGAGCCGTAATAGATTCTACCTATCATTCTTCCGATCTTCTGTCATCCTGAACTGGTCCGTTTCATTTGGGATTTTTCCATCACTATGGATAAAAGCTGAAATAATTCCCTTACAAAAAAAACAAATTCAGTGTCTTATTCTGAATACCGTCCCATATCCATATTTTTTTTTCTTGTTCAAAGTTCTTGAATGTTTTGGTTACAACTGCTGGTGTACCGCATGGTTCCACCAAGGTTGCAGGTCCACTACTTTTCGCAATTTTTAACTATATCTCCAATAAGCTTACTTCTTGCTACCACATTTATGCTGACGTTACTCAAATACATACACAGGCTGCTCCTAAAGATGTTGCCATACAAGAGCTTACTAAAAACCTATCGCAAATATAGAATGGAGTACAGACCAGGGCTTAAAGGTTAATATATTAGGGAAGTGTCTCTCAAGTTATTTTTAATGGCACTGTTATACCTATTAGTGGTTACAGTAAATAACTTGGGGATCCATTTTGACAAGATTATCTCTTCGTATCCTCAAATGCAAGAAATTCGTCATAAAGTTTATGCATCTGCAGGTGTCTTGCGAAAATTGCACAATTTTCTCCCTGCTGCTACTAAGATTGCGCTAGCACAATCTCTCTTATGCCAATTTTAGATTATACCGACGTCAGCTGTTATGATCTCACTGAAGCCCAACTAGACGAACCTCAGCGACTTCATTTTTGTATCACATTTATATTTGGCTTACGCTGTTTTTTTACTACTAAAATATGAAGCTGTCGTAGTAAGTTCAGGTGGCTGCCTATTCGCCTTCACCGGAATGCACATATACTTTACCTTCTTCGTAGTGTGCTCTTCAATCCTTCTTATCCTTCTTATCTCAAAGAAAAGTTTAAGTTTTAAATGATAGCCATTAGCGAAATCCACTATCTTCAGAGAATTCACTATTACAAATGCCTTCTGATAGCACCAAATTCACTGGACTACACCGGAATGCACATATACTTTACCTTCTTCGTAGTGTGCTCTTCAATCCTTCTTATCCTTCTTATCTCAAAGAAAAGTTTAAGTTTTTAAATGATAGCCATTAGCGAAATCTACTATCTTCAGAGAATTCACTATTACAAATGCCTTCTGATAGCATCAAATTCACAGATTGGCCCTTCACTGTGCAGGCAGTTAGTTCAGTCTTTAATAATCAAATGGCTCATCAAAAGTCACTATCTGTCGCTTTAATTTAACCACTATTTCTGTTCAGTTGTATATATGTATGTTTATATAAATGTAAGTATATATTAGTATATATGTATTTATTATTTCGAGCCGTGTGGTCGCGGCTCGTTAAAATAATACTACCACTCCATCTCATCCAATGGATCTCGTAAAAGGCCAGTAAGGAATTAAACTGCACTGTGCACCCAATAGCGCATGGTGGCGATTGGCTCACCACCTATCTCACCAAGTGCATTATATTGTTTTGGTGAAACGTGGATTGTGGCAGTCATCTGCTTTTGCAGTGAGTGCCCAGTCTCTGACTACCCCTTATGGGATACAGTCGTGTACTTATGTATGTATGTATTTCATATATATTTATAGAGCTATATTTTAATCGCCGGCACACCCTCTTTAATAGTTTCTTCAATTATGTCTATTTACCGGTTGTCTGAAAGAAATCGCTCTTAACGATAAGACAGTCGATTGCTATACTGTTTTTATTAATATTTTTGATTATTTAATGTACATTGGTGTGTAATGACCGAGTGGACTAGTGGTTAGCGTACCTGACTTCTGCGCCACCGGTCCTGGGTTTGATTCCCAGCCGGAGGTAACATTTGTGCAAAAACACAAATTGTTGCTTTTCGGGTCTGGTCGTGTTGTGCATGTGAAATGTATGTTTGTAAAACGCATCCACGATACAGGAGAAAATCCTACTGTGGGGTTTCGTCGTTTTTTTTTAAAAAAAAAAAATGAAGTAAAGTAGTAGAAATAATATTTGGAATTCTAAGTATGCCATCTATGGACTACATAACTACATATAGTCGCGCCTTTTTTCCATATAAGGGGTGGGCAGAGGCTAAACATGTAGTCCACTTTTCGCCCCCGACGAAAACGATACGTAACGGATGGCGAACTACATCGCCGCAATTTTTAGACTCTCCGTTGCGTTCCCATGAGTAGTATAGTGACATTATTGCATATTATGGTGCTAATCTTCACGAATAAATGCTCTCCGTCTAATACCTTAGTCGCCTCTTACGACACCCCGGTAAGAAAGAGGTAGGTGCTATTCTATCTGTCGAACACCTATCTATGGACTACTATATCGGAATAATAAGTTGTTACGCCGTGTGGTGGCGGCTTAAGAGAATCTTCCACCCAATCTCATCCCGTGAGTGTCGTAAAAGTCGACTGGGGGAAAATTAAAATCAGGAGATGGGCAGCAGCATCTTCCTGGAACATCTTAATAAATAAACTGCGGTTGCCAACCCGGCTGCCAAGCGTGACAACTATGGCAAAGTCCCCCCAAAATGGGAGCTACTAACCTTTGTGGCAATCTATGGGGGAGGTCTATGTTCAGCAGTGGACTAGTGATAGGCTGAAATGATGATGATGATGAAGTTGTTATTATCCTAATTTAATTAAGATAAGTTTTCATGATAATCTTACCCTTTTTAAAGAAGAAAATGACGACACGGGCAAATCGTTCACCAAAAGGTAAGTGCAACGCATCAGCGTTACATAGGGCGCGGGTAGGTTGGGACGAGTGAGTGCCTCTGTGTTTGCGCGTACACTTGTGGCACTATAATATCTCCTGCGCAGTTGATGGCTCTCGACAGTAGGCGGAAAATGTCGCCGTGGTCGAAATCGGCTAGGAGAACATCATTTTACTTTGACGGCGATAAATGAGTATGATTTACCGCAACGCGACGTTCAAGAAATAAATAATATAACAAACAATCAAAATTTATAGTTATAAGGAGTGAAAAACATGCATAGCAAAGTAATAAGCCTATTATTAATTGAACCTGGCCATGTGGTGGCGGCTAGTTAAAAGAATACTACCACTCCGTCTCATCCAATGGATCTCGTAAAAGGCAAGTAAGGAATTAAACTGCACTGTGCACCCAACATTGCATGGTGCGATGGGCTCACCACCTATCACACCAAGTGACAATTTTACTCGTATTTTGTATAAATTATATTCTTTTAAGAAAGTATAATATTATTTATTAATTTGCTGTATGTCAGGTTCAGGTATTAGTTTAATACTTTAACCTTATTTTACATATTTTATTACCATTTAGATTACACTTTTTTTTAACCATTTAGATCACACATTGACTCATCGCCACCATTGAACAAATTCGTAAAGTTCAAATACTCATAAATTTTTACATAGAAAACAGATTTTAATAAAACAAAGACTAAAAATTACAGGAAGATATCCTTTATGATTTTCTTACGGAGTCTTTTAAATAAATTTAGAAGTTTAGGCGAGATGCGTTCACAAACTAACAAACAAAAAAAACAGACAGACAGACAGACAGACAGACAGACAGACAGACAGACAGACAGACGGACGGACGGACGGACGGACGGACGGACGGACGGACGGACGGACGGACGGACGGACGGACGGACGGACGGACGGACGGACGGACGGACGGACGGACGGACCGACGGACGGACGTACACACATACATACATGCATGCATACATACATACATACATACATACATACATACATACATACATACATACATACATACATACATACCTACATACATACATACATACATACATACATACATACATACATACATACATACATACATGTATTTAGTTACTTATTTCTAGCCTACCTCAATCATTTATTTCGTAATACTAAAATGTACAGACATGTGAACTTTACAGCTTAATTCTTAAACAGTTTATTACAGTTAAAAAACCAAATCGATGCTATAACGCAAACAAAAGAAGCTTTAACATAAATAGAAAAAAAAAATATAACATTCAGTAAACTCCGTTTTCTACGCATTTGTATGCTGCTATTGTGAATTTCGACAAACTAAAAAATATCAATATCATAAGAGATAACATTTAAGTAACGTATCGCACGTGACAGAGAGGCGTTTTAAAGCAACTTAGTTCTGGCGGTGGCCACGAGAAGTAATGGGGGACGGAATAATACTAGCTGATGCCCGCGACTTCGTCCACATGGAATTAAGTTTTTTCCGGAATAAAAAATATTCTGTGTTGGTCTCCAGGGTGTAAGCTATTTATGTGCCTCATTTAATCAAGACCAGTTCAGCGGTTGAGCCGCGAAAAGCTAAAAACAAACAGACCGACAGACACACTTTGGCATTTATATTATTACACCTACATACGTGCATACATTCACGCCTCGTTCCCACTGGGATAGGTAGAGACCACATCCGTAGCCCAATTTTTGGGCTCCTCGCGGGAAACGAGACGTTAGGGCTAGCGAATCAAGTCGCCGCATTTTGGTATGAGTTAAAATTCTTCCTCCCCATTGCATTCCCACGAGTAGCTAAGGAAGATGCTGTGCGCCCAAACAGTGCCCCGGATGCTTGGGTAAGGCTAACCTTGTTCTGGGGTCGCCTGATCTGAGAGCAGATCGACACGCTAACGACTAGGCTTACCTCTAGCGAAACAACCGTCGGCACAGAAACCGCTGGCTTGTTTTTTTTTTATCGCATAAAGTGACAAAACGAGCAAAACGTTCACCTGATGGTAAGTGCAACGTCCGCCCACAACAAATGCTGTGTCACCCAGAATATTTCTGTGTGACACCACACTGCGCCCGTCACCCTAAGATATCAGTTCTTAAGTCTCAAATGCCCAGTGATTACGCTAGCTCACAGTGACCTTCATACCGAAACACAGTAATGCTTGCACACTACTGCTTCACGGCAGAATAACTGGCCCTGGGATGGTACCTACCTAGACGGATTCCTGCATAGGAATCCTACCACCAGTGGTAAAGAAGGGCACATAATTGGTAGGAAATGGACTTAGGGTAGGATGCAGAAGTTGGGAAGGGCACTGTAAAGAGTAGGATATTACTGTCTAGGAAGGAGCAGGAGGACACAGCAGTAGCTCGAGAGGCCGGGGTCGCATTTCCGGTACCCGGTAGGATTTTTAGCCCATAAACACAATCTCTCATACCGTACTGTTATGGGTCTTTATTAAAAGACCTTCTTAAATAATAAAACCAACGACATCTTACAGGGCTGTAGCGGCAATGGTGAGCGGCAGTAGCAGCAGTACCAGCTGGAAGTAGTCACAGGGTATGGTAGCAGTAGCGGCGAGAGACGGCGAGAGATAACCAGGTTTCCATGGTAACGGTAAGTACGACGAGCTCGATGGATACAGCGGGAACGGTGAGTATAGAGAGTATATCAGCACGGCCAAGTTTTGTTCACCGAATTCAGATATTTGAATATGTCACTTTCAACGGGATATAGTCTCTTTTTATTTTACACGAAACCGAGACGACCGAATATTCGAATCTGAATCCCACCGCAGCCACCAATTTGTTATGGGTCTTTATAAAAGACCTTTTTAAAAAATAAACTTTTATTTAATACTGAAACAACGTTCAGTAAAAAGGATTAAAATATATAACAGAGGATTTCAAGTTGGTCTGACTTGGACCGTGTCTGGATCTGAACTGAAATTAAGTCTATTTAATCTAATGAAGTACGGAATGATGACATAGCCCCTTTGAAGGGAAGGTAGGGTGTGTCAACTATATGTGTTACAAGTAATATACATAACAGTACCACATTTTCATTTCAACGCAAAACCTTAAGAGGATTTTAAGAAATTAAAAGTAACTATAAAAAATAAAGCAGTATTTACGTAAAATAAATGAGAGTTTGGGCGTACAGCTCATTTAACTTCAAAGAAATACATTCCCGCATCGAAAATTACATATAAGAATTGCTCACAAAGGACTGTGCTTAATAGATGATTGATGAAAGAAATTTTATTTTATATATTTTTTTCCAGACACGTTTGGATATTGGCTCATTGTGTGTTCTCAAGTAAAGCGTCTCGAAATAGAATATCATTAAATTTTTCAATTCAAAAATATTAAAAATATTTTACATTAGTAACTTGGTAAAATTTTATTTATTTTATTATAGCCTTTCTATCAGAACACTTGTACTTATAACTAAACTTATTTAACACTTATCTTCATTTTATGTACTTAAAACTAAACTTATTCGTCTTCATGTTCTGTTTGCCTCTTTCCCAAGGCCTGTTCCAATCTTCTCCATTCATGCCTATCAGCCACCCTTGTCCACGTTCTTCCAGCTATTTGCACTTTTTCATCTTCCCATCTTTTCCTTTGACGGCCTCTATTTCTTTTTTCGTACCTGGGACACCAGTGAAGTACTTTTTTGCTCCATTTTTCAATACCTCTTGCAGTGTGGCCTGTGCCAAAGTACCATGCCGTACGGCGCAATCATGTGATCGGCTTTTTTATGCGGGTGAAATAGCGGCTCACAGCTAGTCTCGGATAAAAGGAAAATGAATTTTAAGAAGTTTATTTTTATTTTTTCTTTGATAAAGTTACGAAACGAGCAGAACGTTCACCCGATGGTAAATGCAACGTCTGCCCATAACAGATGCTGTGTTACTCAGAATATTTCTGTGCAGCACCACACTGCGCCCGTCACCTTGAGACATTAGTTCTTAAGTCTCATATGCCCAGTGATTACGCTAGTCCACAGTGCCCTTCAAACCGAAACCCAGTAATGTTTGCACACAACTGCTTCGCGGCAGAATAACTGACAGACGGATTCCTGCATAGGAATCCTACCAAAAGTGAAGATCAATCTGCTTTAAACCCAAGATGGCGATTTTTGCCGATTAATTTAAAACCGAAATTGGTTATCGTGCAAACTTCGAATATGGATCTAACTGTGAAGTAACAGTGTTAGGCAGACTACCATGTACTTTAGCGAGTATCGTATACTTTTAGCGCTGACATCCCCGGTTTTATTTTTCACGATCGGCACCATCATATTCCTAATCATATCCAACGATAAGTAAGAGTAGTACACATGCCGTGTGGTAGCGGCCTATGCCGTGTGGTAGCGGCCTAAGAGAATCTACCACCCCATCCTATCCCGCGGGTGTCGTAAAAGTCGACAGAGGGAAATAAAAACCAGGAGATGGGCAGCAGCATCTTCCTGGAACATCTGAATAAATAAACTGCGGTTGCCAACCCGCCTGCCAAGCGTGGCAACTATGGCAAAATCCCTCCAATATGAGAGCTACAAACTTGTGGCTATCTATGGGGGAGGCCTATGCTCAGCAGTGGACTTGTGATAGGCTGAAACGACGACGACATAACGAGCGATAGATATATAGTGATACGGATAAGATTGAACAGATACAGAAATACTTCTTTAGGTTATATCAGCTCTTAAACTATCACAGGCTACAATTTTATACTATGAACCACCAAATTATATCACAAGTATCCCCGAAAAGTTTCAATTATGCGGCAAATTAGTTTCAAACAACTGCTGACAAGGTTCAATTCCAATTACCGATATCGTTACCGACAACACTAGCTAGCATGAAAATATTGTTTACGCTTAATCGCACACGCGAACCATTATTAATCGTCAGTTTGTATTTATTTTTTTATTAATGGAAACATTCATTAACCATTTTCCAGTGAAGGAAGGTAAGTTACTTTGCTAAGATTCGCATGCAAAATATTACCTAGTTTTTTGAAGAGCACCGCCCGCCCTCCCTCAGTAACGTGCACAAGCAAACTAACACCGCCACCACTGAAGTCGACGGCCGTCGGCGGCCGTCTGTCGTAGAGTCTATGACGCTTGATAATGCCTCGCTTTGGGGCGAAACACGTGTCGTGTTCTCGACTTCAGTGGTGTATATTATCTAGTGGTGGTATTGGAGTGGTTGGTGGAGGGTACCTGGTGGCGGTTCCTGGTGGTGGTGTTAGTTTGCTTGTGCACGTTACTGAGAGAGGGCGGGCGGTGCTCTTCAAAAAACTAGGTAATATTTTGCATGCGGATCTTAGCAAAGTAACTTACCTTCCTTCATTATAATGGATTTCCGCAAAGTAACGCCTCATTCTATAAACTATTTTTCAGTGTCAAGTAACATATCCAAGTACTTCTAGCAGAAACACTTTGAAATTTCCATCGACAGTAAAATGATAGTTGACTTTTACTGAAGATTTGCTGGACTGATGGAGACAAAACGAAAAGCACAAATTTGTTCTTGAATTGAATTTTCCAATCACTGTACACTTTCAGGAGCACTTTCTGCATAGAACACTGTCGAAATTAAACATCAAAACTCCAAATATACGCAGAAATTACAAAATTAAATAAAAACACTACCGCCACATTTCGAGTTGGCGCCGAAAGTCTAATCGTCAGTTCCTCTTTTGTTATAGTTTGTTATAGTATACAAGTTTGTACACGACCGTCCCGCGGGGCGACAGAAAGTGGCGGGGACGAGGTACTCTAGATATAAGAGAGGGTGGGAAGGGAAACGCGTGTAACGCTTCTCTACATCTATATAATTTCGGTGATGAAATTGCTGTTAGCCTTTTTGGCTTTTACAGCTTCGTCGGATACTTGTCTTCATGTGTAGCCGGGCTCTGGCGTGATGTGTTACCACGTCCGTCGCGCGCAGGACGGTCTCGTCCGAACTTGCCTGACTATAATACCTTACTTATGAATCAGAACTTATACTTGACGACCGCGTGGCCTAGTGGTCCTGACTTACGTAGTACCTGACTTCTAAGCTGCGGGTCCTGGGTTCGAATCCCAGACGGAGCCAACATTTGTACTAAAACATAAATTGTTGGTTTTCGGGTCTGGTTGTGTTGTGATTGTCCCCGTGTTTCTGACACTGCATCCTAGCCTACCTCCGATCTTATCGCATCAGCGTTACATCGGGCGCGGGTAGGTTGGGACGAGTGCCTCTGTGTCTGCGCGTACACTTGTGGCACTATAATATCTCCTGCGCAGTTGATGGCTCTCGACAGTAGTCGGAAATTGTCGCTGTGGTCGAAATCGGCTAGAAGAACATTATAATCATCATACATTTTTTTAAATGTACAACAACAACAAAATGAAATTAACGGAGGTACTACGGCCTTGAGCACGAGACCTTTCTGTATAGGACTCCCACCTCCTTTACTGATGGTAAGATTCCTATACATGGATCCATTTTTTTTATTAAAGAAAGTGACGATACGAGCAAAATGTTGACCTGACGGTAAGTGCTTCGTTTGGTCATAACAAATTCTGTTTCACCTACAACATTACTGTGTGCGTCCATCACCCTGAGACATCAGTTTTTAAGTCTCATATGCCCAGTGATTATTACGCTAGCTCTCAGTCCCCTTCAAACCGAAACACTAATGCTTGCACACTACAGCTTCACGGCAGAATAACTGGCCCTGGGGTGGTACCTACCTAGACGGATTCCTGCATAGGAATCCTACCACCAGGAATCCTTATACAAAGTAATCTCAGTACCAAGTTGTCTGCCAGTAATATTATAGCAAGTGTAATTATTGTACATATGAGACTTAAGAACTGATGTCTTAGGGTTACGAGCGCAATGTGGTCCAGTCCGGATTGACGGACACCACATGACGTTGTAATATTTATTACACAGACATGCAGATTCCGTTAGAATTTTTTCATTGTCTGCCGAGTACATTGTAAATTAGTATTTACGACTCTAGTGACTCCAACACTGCGACAGCTCTTAAATTAAAAATGGTATAATTAAAATCTAGACACTTTTAGCTTTATTTAATTTTTAATTTCGTTAGCCAAATGGTATTTGGAGTACTTTAATTTCTGTCTTCCTACTAAATTATCGGCAATGAACAAGAGTAAATCTCGATTTAGTCCATTCATATTTTTTTCGTTAAAAAACAAAATGATTTTTTTTTCAAAGCTATGCCCCAGAGAGGAATCTCCTGTATCGTGCAATTTACAGACACATATTTCACATGCAGAACACAACCTGACCCGGAAACTAACAATTTGTGTTTTCCACAAATGTTGGCTCCGTTTGGGATTCGCACCTAGGACCCGCCGCGTAGAAGTCAGGTACCTTAACCTCAAGGCAAAGCGGTCGTTTTTGCGGTCGAATCTGTTAATGCTTTTAATTTTAAGTTACATCTACTCTCGGGCTCGGCGCTCGCTTTAAATTTCATAGTACGCGAGAGACCTGGGTTCGATTCCCGGTGCCGGCACCACTAAAACTGTTGATTGCAATTTTAAGTGTCGATTTTCCACGTGCTCGGCGGTGAAGGTAAACATCGTGAGGAAACCTGCATGTCTGAGAAATAAAACATATTTCGAAGACATGTGAAGTCGGCGAACCCGCATTGGAGCAGCGTGGCGGATTGTTCCTAGCTCCAAAACCCTCTCAGAAATGAGAGGAGGCCTGTGCTCAGATGTGGATCATATAAAGACTGTTACTTTACTTTTTTTTAATTTTTAAATAAATGTGTTAAAACCATAAACTATCGACCGGTGTAAGATTTATTTTTGTTAAGTCGTTGTCTTTTCAATGTTACGCTGTTGAGTTTTCTAAATAATACAAATAAAATAAGTGGTCTATCTGTTAGTAAAGTGTTTTATATATTAATATTCTCAAATAAAGCAGTAGCAACGTAAAGTATACGTGATTTGCACACACAGGGCTGTGCTTAATAAATGATTGCCGTTGGAATTTCGTATCTTGAATACTTTTCAGGCACGTGTCGGAATTGGCCCAATGTGTATTTTTCACGGCTGGAGTTCTGCAAGGGAATATTATTCGAATATGTGAGGAAGTTATTGAATTTACTGTTAATATACAAACTTTTTTTACGCCTCGTGTTATTCAACAACATTATATATATTCGTGGATCTCAATATTACTTATTTATTTCAAGCAAAAATACATGAAGACATTATTTGAGATACTCGTATTTATTTTTTTTCCGTGCCGTGTGGTGGCGGCTCGTTTAAAGAATACTACCACTCCATCTCATCCAATGGATCTCGTGAAAGGCGAGTAAGGAATTAAACTGCACTGTGCACCCATCAGCGCATGGTGGCGATGGACTCACCACCTATCACACCAAGTGCATTATATTGTTTTGGTGAAACGTGGATTGTGGCAGTCATCTGTTTTTGCAGTGAGTGCCCAGTCTCTAACTACCCCTTGTGGGATACAGTCGTGATCTTCTGTATGTACTTTTTTTCTTATTTAATAAAAGATATTGGCTCATGAAACTTCAAAATTACATATCGTTCCAAATTTTACAATGCCATCACAAAACGCACGAAGTAATGTTGTTCAGACTTTAAAAGAAAAGTAATCATTTTTTCGTCCAGTATGCAGGAATCCGTCTAGGTAGGTACCACCCCAGGGCCAGTTATTCTGCCGTGAAGCAGTTGTATGCAGACATTGCTGTGTTTCGGTTTGCAGGGCCTTGTGAGCTAGCGTAATCACTGGGCATATGAGACTTAAGAACTTATGTCTCAGGGTGATGGGCACAGTGTGGTGTCACACAGAAATTTTCTGACAGCATTTGCTATGGGCAGACGTTGCACTTACCATCAGGTGAACGTTTTGTTTATCCAATTAAAAAAAACTCATGATTGCAATTATAGTAAACTAAAAGTCGGATATAGTTAATAGAATCAGGAGTTATATTGAAGTTCATCCATTATGCAGATCCATTTTAATGAAGGTAAGGAAGTTAACTTGCTAAGATCCGCATGCAAAATATAAAATGGTGCGTGTATAAGCTAGCTGACACCGCCACAACTATAATACTACCACTGGGCAATCTATCATAAGTTGTCTGCCGTAGAGTCTATAACACCTGATAATGCCTCGTTTTGGGGCGAAACACGAGTAGTGTCTTCGACTTCAGTGGTGTATATTACCTAGTGGTAATATTGTAGTGGTGGAGGGTACCTGGTGGCGGTGTTAGTTTGCTTGTGCACGCTACTGTGGGAGGGCGGGCGGTGCTCTTCAAGAACTAGGTAATATACACCATTTTATATTTTACATGCAAATCTTAGCAAATTAACTTCCTTTCCTTGATTACTCGTATAATGGATTTCCGCAAATCCTGATTATTTTAACTTCATACTGGATTGGAACTATTAAACCAATATTATGTTATAAATTTAACAACACATTGTACCAAGCAAACTAATATTTTACATGATTGGAGCGTGCATTAGACCATGAAATGTTGCAATCCGGCAATATTGATCATGCAGCTAACAAAGCTTTCCAAAACCTTTGGATTTCGTTTCACGCGTTTGCATTGCAAATGTGGTCTCAATTAAAACAATTTGTTTTGCATATGTAATATTATTTTGGATTCCGCGAGTCTGATACGTCACCGTGTGGTAAAGAATCTATCACCTTATCCCGTTCCGTGGCTGTCGTAAAAGTCGACAGAGGGAAAATTAAAACCAGAAGATGTGAGCTGCATCTTCCTGCAACATCTGAATAAATAAACTGTGATTGCCAACAGGCGGGTTGGCTAAGCGTGGCGACTATAGCAAAATCCACCCAAAATGAGAGCTACAAGCCTACGTGGCAATCTATAGGGAAGGTCTATGTTCAGTAGTGGACTGAAAACCTTCTACGAGTATTAGCTACTTTGAAACAACAGACCCGTGCATAAATTTGTAATGATGCTGTTCGTTTTCTCAATAAAAAAAAACCTACATTAAGTACACAAGACTTCAATATATTAAGGAATGTTAAGTGTTAATTACACAGAAAATCAGCGTAAAGTAACTGAAGAACTTTACTTTTTTTCCCATTACAGCGAATGTAGAGAACCGGGGTCTTAATCGCTTGACTGAACTAGATATAAATACGCTTCCGTTGTTGTGATATTACGATGTTGTTTTTAAGTAATAATTTGGTTTTTGCATTAGTATTTGTCTAAGTTTTTTGTTATTGTGGCGGATCTGAACGTTTTCTTATTCGCGTGATTAAGCCGATAGCTGTCCGGCAGAGTAGAATATCACCTACCTCTTTCCTTTCCTATCGGTGACTAAGGTATTATACGGACAGGCTTTATCCATACAGAATCAAAGTAACAGACTATAAAAGCCCCACTGCTGAGCACAGACGTCCTCTCATTTCTGAGAGGGTTTTGGAGCCGGGAAGAGTCCGCCACGCTGCTCCAATGCGGATTGGCAGACTTCACATGTCCTCGAAATATTTATTATTCCTCAGACATGCAGGTTTCCTCACGAAGTTTTCCTTCACCACCGAGCACGTGGTAAATCGACACTTTAAATTGGAATTAACAATTTTAGTGGTGCCGGCACCGGGAACCCGGGTCACTCGCTTATTAGCCCCTGAGGTACCAGGATAACACCATAACATGCAATGCTGTGACTATACTGCTCGTAGGAACGCAATGGGGAGTAAGACTTTAAATTTTTTGGCTCGTACCGAAATGGATGCGTCATTGTTCGCCAGGCGCAAGCAAGGCGAAAAGTGGGCTACGTTTGTGCCTATCCTTTATATAGGAAAATTCGTGATTGTAAGTATGTATGATTTTTGTTAATACCTCTAATTATAACATCTTACTCTTTTGTTTTATGATAATCCTAGCTAAAACCTGATAACACGTCCGTGGATTTAGGTATTATAAAAATACCGTAGGAACTCTTTGATATTCCAAAATAAAAGGTATTCTATGTCTGTCTCCAGGACGCAATCTATCTCTCTGCCGAATTTTTTCCGGTACGGATCAACTGTTGAGCCGCGAGAAGGTAACAAACAGATAGAGGGACAGAGAGAGTTACTTTCACATTTAAAATATTAGTATGGATTATGGATATTGATTCTTACCGTTTAAACTTCTGGGACAGTTTTATGTAAAACTTCTTAAAAGGCCGGTAGTTATTACAGTCACGCCTCTTTCCTATTGGGGTCGGCAGAAACCATCTTTCCACTTGCTACGATCCTGACGTACGTCTTTGGCCTCTTCTACTTCATGAGCGCTTTCATACAAGTTATTATCTTCACAGCGACTGTGAAGTGCCCTTAATCTTTGAACACTTCAGAAAATAATCACGGCGGTTTTTCGAAAAAGCCGCGATTCATCCAAACCCGCTGGTGGTTATAGCAGTAAATTACCGACCAAATAGAAACGCGATCGAACGCAAACGTCGCTCGCGAAAGGTACTAGACGATACGGACGTCTCAGCTCTTCCTGACCACGATACGGTCAGTCACGACCCAGGCCACTCTGTACACACAGCCAATAGCTTCAATATAACACGCACCACGACGCGCGACCGCCGTAGAGAGCGCAATAGTCAATAATCACACCGCGTTTCACCCGTGTTCCAGGGCGATTCTCACCCGCCCATAGTTACCGACACACAAGTCGACATTCCGAATGGAGGCCCACAGCCCCACTGGGACGGTCATTAGACGCGATACATCCCGAATTTCGTGGTTTTTGTAGGTGTTTATTTATTTATTTATGTTTGGGTCAAACCAAACCTGGCCCGCGAGCACAGTATCCGATGAAGCTGTAAAAGCAAAAAACGTCAAAAATCAGTCTAGGTAGGTACCACCCCAGGGCCATTTATTCTGCTGTGAAGCAGTATTGTCAAAACATTACTGTGTTTCGGTCTGAAGGGCACTGTATGATGTCTTTTATTCTTACCAAAATGGCGGAGACGTGGTTGTGAACGTGGAAAGAAGGCGCGACTATATGTATCTTGGTATGTTAGTTTATTTTTAATTAACGTTTATTTTTTTAACACATTAAATACCGTAGCAAAATCTATATCGTCACATGAGAAGCTCAAGAAATATCTCAGACATTCCATAATCGCGCTATACTAGTAGTTAGGAGGAGACGTCTTCCCCGGATCATAACATCCGATCTGGCAGGTACCTTTTTCCTTGGCAATATCGTCCTCTAATACTATTAATGTAGTAATTAATGTCTTAAAAAAAATGTTCGCTATCCATAGCCAGTGTAGACTAGAGTCCCACCTGCCCGTCGTTTCCCAGCCGAAGCTAACGATTGTATAAATGCACAAATTCTTGGTTTCCGGGTGGTTGCGTTGTGACTGTCTTTGACACTACCTACCCAACCTCCAATCTTATCACATGAGCGTAACATCAAGGTTAGGACGAGTAAGTGTCTTTGTGTTTGCGATTGCACTTGTGGTACTGTTATATCTATTGTGTATCCGATAGCTTCCAGCAGTCTAGAAGTTGTCGCCTCGATCGAAATTCACCCATGAGGAAACCATCATCAATTATGACATTTGCTCATGGTAGATTTCCTATGCAGAAATCCGTCTAGGTAGTTACCACTCCAAGGCTTGACGCAGTAGTGTGTGCAAACATTACTGTGTTTCGGTATGAACTGCACTGAGAGCTAGTTTAATCACTGGCGATACGAGATTTTAGAACTGATATCTCGGGGTGACGGGCGCAATGACGTGCAACACAGAAAAGTTCTAGGTGACACAGCATTTGTTATGGGTAAATGTACATACATAGAGCCGTGGTAGCTCAGGGGCTAGGCGCTCGCTTTAAATTTCATAGTACGCGAGTGACCTGGGCTCGATTCCCGATGCCGGTACCACTAAAAATGTTAATTGCAATTTTAAGTGCTGATTAACCACGTGCTCGGCGGTGAAGGAAAACATCGTGAGGAAACCTGCATGTCTGAGGAATAAAAAATATTTCGAAGACATGTGAAGTCCGCCAACCCGCATCGGAGCAGCGTGACGGATTCTTCCTAGCTCCAAAACCCTCTCAGAAATGAGAGGAGGCCTGTGCTCAGTAGTGGGACATTTATAGGCTGAAACTTTACTTTACTTTTTAAATGTACATAGCATCAGGTGAACGTTTGCTCGCCTCATCACTTAATGCAATAAAAAAATTACAGAATCGCGGCACACAGATTTTTTTTTATTGGATAAGGAGACGAAACGGTCCTGCCCAGTGATTACGCCAGCTCACAGTGCCCTTCAGACCCAAACACAGTAATGTTTGCACACTACTGCTTCTCGGCAGAATAACTGGCCCTGTGTTGGTACCTGCCTAGACGGATTCCTGCATAAGAATCCTACCGCCAGTAAAAGTAAAAAAAGTAATCAAAAGTATCTTTGCTTTTAACACAGACATCGAACAGTTGCAATTATTTTTTAAACTTGTTCAAACATCTTACAAGGGATTTAAATTAGTTTATAACATAATTTTCGCTTATCGCTCCACGGAGATGTTTTTAATTGGTAGCGCTCAGGTATAAAGGCCGGCGCGTTATTTATACCTCACAAAGCGAAACTTTTACAGGAACTTTAGAAACTCTTATCAATGTTGGAAAGATCAACGTGATCTTAAAAAAAATGAAGGAGTTTTTGTTTTAAACTTGGCTCTTACTTTTAGTTTCCGTTGCCTTTACCGATAAAAGTCAGCAAACTATGTGGATGAGGGTCTCTGGTGAAGACGCTGTTCTTTATTTCACTAGGTATTACGCGGTGGTAGCTAATAAAGGGGTGCTCGTTTTAAATTTCAAAGAACGCAAGTTACTCGTACTCGCGTTCTTCTGGGCCCGTACAACAAACATTTCTATCTGCAGTTTTAAGTTTAACCAGCTTTGCCCCGTGGTTTCTCCCGCGAAAGCAGACCCCCATCGATGATATACATGTATACCTAGTCCGGCCATAAGTTCTGTTACAAATGAAAATGCATTTTTTTAATGAAGTTATGTAATACTATTAAAATTTATACCTACATATTTATTAGTCTCAACAAAAAATAAAAAATGCAATTCTATTCGAAATGGCCACCTTTGGCTTTTATACAGGTCTTTAAACTGTTTGGCCACGGCTCTTTGGATTTACGCACTGTTTCCAAGGGAAATTTCGCCACTGCTTGCTCCAAAGATTTTTCGAGAGACTCAATGTCGCTGTGTCGTTTAGAGCAGGCCATGTCCTCTAAAACTGACAATAATTTGAAGTCTAAAGGGTTGAGGTCTGGGCTAGATGAAGGCCAGTCTTCAGCTCTTTTAAAGTCCGGAACGTTGGTTTCATGCCAGGCTTGGGTAGTTCGTGCCTTGTAACCAGGTGCAGAGTTCTGCTGGAAAGTCTACGGTATATTTTGAAAAAGTGTATTGCTGAGAGGTTTCACAACATGATCCAAGACTGTATCTTGATACACTTTGGCTGAAGTTTTCACTCCTTTTTCACAAAAGTGTAGTTTTGTGACTCCTTGATAAGACACGCCCCACCAAACCATCACTGACGCAGAATGATGACCACGTTGTACCTTTCCGACCACTTGACTAGCTTCTTCAGAACTGTGAGCGTACACTTTATCATTTTGCTTAGTGTAGTGTTCCTCAATCGTGAAAATTTTTTCATCGGTAAAGAGGATATTTCTGTGCCTTTCACCTGCGTATCGCGACAGAAGGCGTTTTGATCGATCCACTCTCTTTAATTGTAAAGATTGATTTAGAGCATGTCCTGTATATCGACGATAAGCACCGAGCTTCAGATCTTGTTTTATAATACGCGACAGAGTCCTAGCGGGAATCTTCATTTCTCGCGATAAGTGCTTCCTAATGGGGTTTCGACGAATTCTAGCTTTAACAGCATTAACAGCATTTGTAGCTCTAACAGCATGTGGCCGCTCCGATGTTTTCTGGTCTTCGACAGAGGAAGTGTTGTTGTATCTGTTGATAGTACGATATACGAACATACGGCTGATACCAAGCTTTTGAAGTGTCTGGAATATGACCGACAGCTCTATACCCACTTTGTACAAGGCAATCACTGCAATCCTATTTTCTTTAACACCCAATTCCATATTGTAATTTGGTAATGAACAAGAAAAAATATGTGAAATGGCGGAAAATCGAAAGAATAAAAATAATATACGTGTTCCAAATTCAAAATAATTAAAAAGTTGAAAAAAAAAAGGTTTTTATGTAACAGTATTTATGGCCAAACTAGTTATATAAGAACCGTCTATACGTTCATAATCAATGAATAAAATGCTGTTATTTGTTATTACAAACAGACACTCCAATTATATTTACTCGTATTTGTATAGATTTACAACACTATCTGTATTTGTATATATTTACTTACTAGAAATATAAAGGGCGTTAAGAGCTAGTGTAATTACAGGGGATATAACACTTAAGAACTGATATCTCAGGGTGACAGGCGCAGTGTGGTGCCACTCATAAATGTTCTGGTATGGACGTTGCATTAACCATCAGGTGAACGATTTTATTTTCACCATGACAAGCTGGTAGCTCAGGGGCTAGGCGCTCGCTTTAAATTTCATAGTACGCGAGTGACCTGGGTTCGATTCCCGGTGCCGGCACCACTAAAATTGTTAATTGCAATTTTAAGCGCTGATTTACCACGTGCTCGGCGGTGAAGGAAAACATCGTGAGGAAACCTGCATGTCTGAGGAGTAAAAAATATTTCGAAGACATGTGAAGTCCGCCATTGGAGCATTGGAGCAGCGTGGCGGATTCTTCCTAGCTCCAAAACCCTGACAGAAATGAGAGAAGGCCTGTGCTCAGTAGTGGGACATTTATAGGCTGAAACTTTACTTACTTTTACATGACAAGGGGTCATAGGTAGAGAACGCAAGTAGGCATTAAATCCGCCCATTAGCCTTTAGCTCAAGGTAAAAAGGAAAAAAAAAGAAATACAATGAAGAATAAAAAATTAAGCGTGTAGCTCGACTTTTCATTTTATTCCATAAAATAAGTATTTCTTTTCATTTTATTCAAAATAAAATCCAGAGAGCCATTCATTATACGCATTCCAACGTTAATAAAGTACTAGGAGCACATAACGCAAACAAGATTACCCTTGGCGACGTAACGTATTTTAGGTAAATGTCACGCACAATCTTGTTGAATATGTAGTATAAGCTTTCCCAAGTTGCTGCAAAATTCAATAAGAAAAGATTTGGAGCATATTTTTTATGTTTCAGTTTGTAAATTACATTATTCGCTGATTGATATTATTATTTCTTTATTTAGTGGGCGCTGAGGGACTAGGCGCTCGCTTTTAATTTCATGGTACGCGAGTTACCTGGGTTCGATTCACGGTGCCGGCACCGCTAAAGTTGTTAATAGCAATTTTAAGTGCTGATATACCACGCGCTCGGTAGAAAAACATCGTGAGGAAACCTGGATGTCTGAGAAATAAAAGAAAGTATTCCGACGTGTGCAGTCCGCCAACCCGCATAGGAGCGGCGTGGCGGATTCTTCCTAGCTCCAAAACCTCCTCAGAAATGAGAGGAGGCCTGTGCTCAGCTGTGGGACATTTATAGGCTGAAACTTGACTTTACTTTTACTTTACTTTAGTGTGCAAATATCGCTGTTTCGATCTGGAGGGTATCGAGAGCCAGTGTAATTACTGAGCGTATGAGACTTAAGAACCGATGTCTCAGAGTGACGAGCGCAGTATAGTGCCACGCAGAAATATTCTGCTTGGTACGGAATGTGTTATGGGCAGACGTTGCTCTCACCGTCAGATGAACGTTTCGCTCTTCTCTCTCTCTCTCTTCTCTTTACTTTCTTCTTTTTAAAAAAAACTATATACCGTTTAAAAATATATGAAAATAACAACGAACGTCATTCGTTTAAACGAAAAAATTTCATCTAGTTATTATTAAGAATGTCTCAGGGTGTATCAGTCTAGTAGGCAGACGTCAGACGTGTATCAGTACCCTTCAAATATGTTTAAAGGTTATTTACTATTCCTCAGAGAATTCTACAAGTGTGTCGTATGTTTATTTTTTTTCCTAACATACTGAATTTTGTAAGATTGATCCATGTACTTCAAAAGAGTCTGACGATAATTTATATTAAAAAATATACATCACGCATTCATACACTCACGCATTTTTCTCATATAACAGTTAGGTAGAGACCACACCCGTAGCCCACTTTTCGTCCACGCGGGAAACGAGGAGTGACGAGTGGCGAACCACGTAGTCGCCATTTTGTCACGAGTCCAATCTATGTAAAATAAAAATTATTTTATTATATTCTTACCAACACACGTCACTCGATTGTAGTGTGCAAACATTATTGTGAGAAAAAATCTGGTGGTAGAATATCATGAACAGCGATGGTACCTACCTAGACGGATTCCTGAATAGGAATCCTACCAACAGTAAAAGTTACTACGATTCTGTTTTTAAACATCAAAGGCGGCAAATGTAGTGGTTTTTTATTTAGAATAAACGGTAGTTGCCCGGCAGAGTAGAACAGCACCTACCTCTTTCCTTCCGAGGTGCAGTAAGAGACGACTAAGGTATTGTACGGACAGCCTATATTCTTGCAGAATAACACCATAATATGCAATGCTGTTACTATACTGCTAGTGGGAATGCATCTTTTGACTCGTACCGAAATGGCGGTGACGTGGTTCGCCACTCGTCACGTTTCGTTTCCCGCGAGGACGAAAAGACACCCCTAATTTCGATAAAGGCTTGACTGTACGCGATGATGATGTTCTACTAGCCGATTTCGACCACGGCGACAACTTCCGAATACTGTCGAGAGCCATCAACTGTGCAGGAGATATTACAGTGCCACAAGTGTACGCGCAATCCCAGAGGCACTCACTCGTCCGAACCTACCCGCGCCCGATGTTACGCTGATGCGATAAGATCGGAGGTAGGCTAGGATGCAGTGTCAGAAACACGGGGACAAACACAACACAACCAGACCCGAAAACCAACAATTTGTGTTTTAGCACAAATGTTGGCTCCGGCTGGGATTCGAACCCAGGACCCGCGGCGTAGAAGTCAAGTACTCTGACCACTATGCCACGCGGTCGTACGTATGTATGGTCTGTATGTATGTTATTAATTAATACTATATACCTGGTGGGGTCATAAGTACTGTCACAAATACTTCATCAAATAAATTATACGATAAGTTGTTTCTATAATATATATATGTGAAAACAAAAGTAGCTTAATGCAGTTTAAATTTTTATAAAAGATATTCAAAATGCCCTCCTTGCTCTTTGAATACATGCGCTAAACCGACGCCAGTCGTCTACCGCAGCACGCATAATATTTATATCAGCCACTGCTTTAATTGGGGATGCTTTGAGGGACTCCAAATTCTCTTAAGGTTTAGGTCACGTCCCGTTTTTTGCTGGAGCGAAAAGTGGGCTACGGATGTGATGCCTGCCCGTGAAAAAGGCCTGACTCTATGTATGGGTATGTACGTAATTAACGAATTAACTATCACTTTGCTGTTAACGATTTGATTCGGAAACTGTAGACAAAGACTGACAAGTCCTTTATTTTTTTTTTTTTTTTATAAAGTGATGAAACGAGAAAAACGTTCACCTGATGGTAAGTGCAACGTCTGCCCATAACAAATGCAATATTACCCAGGAAATTTCTGTGTAACACCACACTGTGCCCATCACCCTGAGACATATGGTCTTAAGTCTCATATGCCCAGTGATTACGCTAGCTCACAGTGCCCTTCAAACCGAAACACAGTAATGTTTGCACACTACTGCTTCACGGAAGAACAACTGGCCCTGGGGTGGTACCTACCTAGACGGATTCCTGCATAGGAATCCTACCACCAGTATACCACCAATATATCCCATTATCCTCGCAGACTTTTAAGTGATTAGCGTTTATGTGAAAGGAAAATATCTTGAAAATAATGTAAGATAAATACATTGACACACAATGCAGGGACTTTATTACGGAGCTACTACGCGAGCTAACTCACTAATATAATGAGCAGTTTCGTAGAGGTGACTTGCTACGCCGTAGCCAGTTGTGTCAAAGCTATCGTTGCGCGCGGTCGCTATGCGCCTTTACAAACGTCGGAGATTACAGTCGCTTTTCAATACGCTCTGCGATTAAAAAGTGTTCTTAGATTTTGCTAAATATTTAGTGCTGTGGTTTCGAAGTGTTTTAATTGTGTTCGCTTTACATTGATATTTGTTATTTCAAATTTTATATAAAAGCTCATTGTAAAGCGACAATATAATCGTCCCGATGAAAAGGATTTGTCGACTTTTTGCATTACTCCTGTGCCTCCTTGATGGTTCGTATAACTTACATTTTTAAATGGAACTATTAATAAAAAATATTTTATTGCTGTCATCTTGAAACCATTCATAATCATTCATTTTTAGCCTATAAATTGTCTACTACTGAACCTAGGCCTTCCCCATAGATTGCCACAAGTTTCTAGCTCTCATTGTGGGGGGTTTTGCCATATCACCAAATTGGCAACCGCAGTTTATTTATTCAGATGTGCCAGAAAGATGCTACTGCCCGTCTCCCGGTTTTCATTTTCCCTCTGTCGACTTTTACGAGACCTACGGGATGAGATGGGGTGGTTAATTCTCTTAAGCACACACAAATATTCAAGGAAAACGTGTTTTTTTTTTTTGGAACAATTATTTATAATATGCCTCGTATAGAATATATAGAGCTAAACATGTATCAACATTTTAATTTAAAATAGATTAACTTTTGTGAATTCACTTGCAATTTCAGCTAATGCAATATGGTTCATTAAAATTAATATATTACATTACAATTTAAATAATGTGACTCAAATTACTCCTTTTCCAAATAACAGTTCACACATTTTACTGGTGGTAGGATTCCTATGCAGTAATCCGTCTAGGTAGGCACCACCGCAAGACCAGTTCCTGCCGTTAGGCAGTAGAGTGCCAACATTACTGTGTTCCAGTTTGAAGCTCACTAAGAGCTATTGTAATTACTATATATGAGATTTAAGTTTGGTGTCACACAGAAATAATCTGGGTATCACAGCATTTTTTACGGGCAGACGTTGCACTTACCATAAACGTTTTGCTCGTCTCGTCACTTTCTCCTAATAAAAAATTATTAGTGGCATATTCCTATCTTTGAGGAGACCTATGTCAAATATTTTTTTTTACACCTGATGGTAAGTGCAACGTCTGCCCATAACAAATGCTGTGTCACCCAGAACATTTCTGTGTGACACTCCACTGCGCCCGTCACCCTGAGACATCAGTTTTAAGTCTCATAAGCCCAGTGATTACGCTAGCTCTCATTGCCCTTCAAACCGAAACACAGTAATGCTTGCACACTACTGCTTCACGGCAGAATAACTGGCCCTGGGGTGGTACCTACCTAGACGGATTCCTAAATATAATATTTGGATATTTAGACATCTTCTGATGATGACGATGACAAAAAAATCATTTTAGAAGGACATCGGAGACATATTTAGACATCTTCTGATGATGACGATGATAAGAAAATCATTTTAGAACGACATTGGAGACATATTTTTTAAATGCGTTTTAATCTTAACATCAGACACGATTTGTTTTAAGGGTTGTTAATAATTCTTATGCATATTGTTTCAAATACCTTCTTTTATTATAGAACGTGACGAGATGAGCAAAGTTTCACCTGATGGTAAGTGCAACGTGTGCCCATAACGAATGCTGTGTCACCCAGAACATTTCTTCGTGGCACCACACTACTCTCAATACGCTAAGATATAAGTTCTTTAGACTCGATTTCACCGATCGCTTTGGAAACCAAGTTTAATAAAACCACGTTTTACTTAACTAAGTTCAAATGTATCATTTGATCTCGGGTTCTGTCTAACCGATTCCACCGGCTCCATTTTGATCGCGTTTTGAAAAACGAAGTTTACATTAAATATCGTCACAAAATAAAACAAAAACTCGATGTATTTCATATTTTGCGACATCAAACAGCCTGTTTTTATGCATAGGTTATAAAACAATAAAAAAGTAAAGTAAAGTTTCAGCCTATAAATGTCCCACTGCTGAGCACTGGCCTCCTCTCATTTCTGAGAGGGTTTTGGAGCTAGGAAGAATCCGCCCGCTGCTCCAATGCGGGCGGACATCACATGTCTTCGAAATATTTTTTATTTCACAGACATGCAGGTTTCCTCACGATGTTTTCCTTCACCGCCGAGCACGTGGTAAATCAGCACTTATAATTGCAATTAACAATTTTAGTGGTGCCGGCACCGGGAATCGAACCCAGGTCACTCGCGTACTATGAAATTTAAAGCGAGCGCCTGGCCCCTGAGCTACCACGGCTCTATACCTATTTCTTTTTTATAAAACAATAAACTATACGAATTAAAAATATTTTTTTTTTGTTTACATAGTTGTGCAATTGACAATGACAGCTCTCTAAACGCGTTTAACGAGTTGAACGTCGAAAATTGGGCGTTCTGTATATTAATCGCGTTAGCTTTAACTGTGTTCATTCGATGTTGATGAAATGCGAACAGTAGCATTGAACTCAGCTAAACGCTTAAACTCCGTTTAGCTGGAACTGATAGGGTTTATTTTCAACGGTGAAATCCGCCCTTAGTGTCATATGTCCACTACACTAGACATCAGTGTACGAACCGAAACACAGTAATGTTTGCTCACTACTGATTCATGGTAGAATAGATTACTTGGACGATCGAATTATGTATAGTAATGTAATCTTTGTCACTTCGCTCGAGGCCTGAAGAGGTGGAATACTGGTATGGATATAACGAGGTGGCGGCTCATATTATCGGAGATGAAGGCTCTGTTTAAGTTACTGTGCTGTGCTAGTTAGTTAATGTAATCTTTTAGTGACTTAAGAAAACGTTGTATTTACTTTTAAACCACAAAGGAAAATCCCAACAACGAATACTGTATTTCTTTCGTATAAAATATTTGAAATACGTGTCGATAAAAAATATATATTTGATATTATACATACATACATACATAAGATCACGACTGTATCCCATAAGGAGTAGTCAGAGACCGGGCACTCACTGCAAAAACAGATAACTGCCTCAATCCACGTTTCACCAAAACAATACAATGCACTTGGTGTGGTTTTTTATTATTATTATTTTTTTTTCCTCTTTACATTGCTATTTTTCTTTAATTTTTTTGTATTATGTATACCTTATGTTATGTGTACCATGTATTATGTGTGTAGATAGAAGTGTCGGAATAAATGTCTTTAATTTCTTTTAATGTCTTTAATGTGTGATAGGTGGTGAGCTCGTCGCCACCTAGCGCTGTTGGGTGCACAGTGCAGTTTAATTCCTTACTCGCCGTTTACGAGATCCATTGGATAAGATGGAGTAGTAGTATTCTTTTAACGAGCCGCCACCACACGGCTATTTGATATTATAAGCGGAGATATCTCAGAGCCGGGCGCTCGCCTAAAATTTTTAATTATGGGAGTGGACCTGGGTTCAAGAATAGAATATAATATTTTTTATTTATTATATATTACAAGCTGTACCTCGCGGTTTCACCCGCTTTGAAAAGCCGATCCCGATTGATGATATTCATATATACCAAATTTATTATACGTATTGATATTTGAATCTGATTTTGGAGTTGTAATGTTTCTTGCGCGGATCCCTAATAATTTTTCTAAAATTAAAGTTAGCTTCAGTTACCCGCTATAACATCAGTTATCTGTCAGTGAAAGTCTCGTCAAAATCGGTCCAGCTGTTTCGGAGATTAGTCGGAACAAACAGACGTCTGTCTGTTTGATCCACGACAAATTTTTAAAAAATGTTTTTTTCTTATAAGTACCGATATACTTCCATAAGCATTGACTAAAAAGCTGTTATTTGGTTATTACAAACAGACACTTTAATTTTATTAATTGGTATATATTTGTATAAATAACACTTATTGAACGAGATTCCATTTAACTAAAATTTCGTTAAGCTACAATAGTCCGAAAAAAAGGCCTCAACGCGCAAGAAACTAAGCGGGTAATTTTTCTTCTTAATCATTTTTATTAAGAATTTTAAATTTCGAAGATATGAAATATTTCGAAGATATGTGAAGTCCGCCAACCCGCATTGGAGCAGCGTAGCGGATTCTTCCTAGCTCCAAAACCCTCTCAGAAATGAGAGGAGGCCTGTGCTCAGTAGTGGGACATTTATAGGCTGAAACTTTACTTTTTTTTTTTAATCATTTTTACTGGTGGTAGGATTCCTATGCAGGAATCCGTCTAGGTAGGTAGTTATTCTGCCGTGAAACAGTAGTGTGCAAACGTTACTTTGTTTCGGTTTGATGCACTGAGAGCTAGCGTAATCACTGAGCACATGAGACTTAAGAACTTATGTCTCAGTATCATAGGCACAGTGTAGTGTTGCACAGACATTTTCTGGGTGACACAGCATTTGTTATGTGCAGTTTTGTTCGTTTCGTCACTGTATCCAACAAAAAAATGTACAATTACTGCAATATTATAAAGATGTAGAAATAGCTTGGCAGCGATCACCTCATTCCCAGGTCATCATCATTCATATATTGCTGTTTATTATAATAACCCATGTTTATAAATTACTAGCTGATTGCCCGCGACTTTGTCCTCGTGGATATATGTTTTTTGAATACCCCATGGGAACTGTTTGATTTTCCGGGATCAAGGATATCCTATGTCCGTCTCCAGGGTACAAGCTATCTCTGTGCCAAATTTTGTTTCGGCGGCTAAACCGTAAAAAGGTAACAGAGGGACAGAGAGAGTTACTTTCGTATTTGCAATATTAGTATAGTAAAGTAAAGTTTCAGCCTATAAATGTCCCACTGCTGAGCACAGCAGTGGGACATTTATAGGCTGAAACTTTATATTTTTATCTCATTTCTGAGAGGGTTTTGGAGCTAGGAAGAATCCGCCACGCTGCTCCAGTGCGTGTTGGCGGACTAACATTGATTTAAAGATAACTTCTGGGATTTTGTAGAAAAACTGTATACACTGCCCCATAAAAGAGTTACTGACTATGTGAAGTCGAGTAACTGGCATTATTAATTTGTGCTCATTCCTGGTATTTATATTATGACTGTATGTCTGGTGTACATACAAAACATTTTCATAAACATACTGAGGCCAAGGTTAAGATATTAATTTATATAAATTATCTCTAAGAGACACTTTAAAGATAAGGTTATAAATAGCTCTATCGGACATCTTTTGTAAAACAAAAATCACTGCTACTTTTTTTAATTGGATAGAGTGACGAAACGAGCAAAACGTTCACCTGATGGAAAGTGCAACGTCTTCCCATAAACAGATGCTATGTCACCCAGAACATTTCTGTGTGACACTCCACTGCGCCCGTCACCCTGAGACATCAGTTTTAAGTCTCATAAGCCCAGTGATTACGCTAGCTCACAGTGCCCTTCAAACCGAAACGCAGGAATGTTTGCACACAACTGCTTCACGGCAGAATAACTGCCCCTGGGGTGGTACCTACCTAGACGGATTCCTGCATAGGAATCCTACCACCTGAAAATAGCATTTCCCTATAGCAAACTAACTTCAGACCAATATGTTCGACAATGACAAAACATACGTAGACAGGCTTGTTTCAAAAATATTGAATTATTGCCAATTTCAATAGCATAATGATAATTTCTTTTAAAAAAACGTCGCAAGAATAAATATGTATGGAAATGTAGAGCCGTGGTAGCTCAGTGGCTAGGCGCACCCTTTTAAGTTCATAGTACGCGAGGGACTTGGGTTCGATTACCGGTTCCGGCACCACTAACATTGTTAATTGCAATTTTAAGCGCTGATTGACCAGTGCTCGGCGGTGAAGGAAAACGTCGTGAGGAAACCTGCATATCAATGAAATAAAAATATTTCGAGGACATGTGAAGACCGCCAACCCGCATTGGAGCAGCGTGACGGATTTTTCCCAGCTCCAGAAACCCTCTCGGAAATGAGAGGAGGTCTGTGCTCAGCAGTGGGACATTTATAGACTGATCTGCTCTATTGCAACGGCCGGGCACTCGTGTAAAATGTTATATTACACGTGTGGCCCAAGTTCGATCTCCGGTTCCTCTAAAATTGTTCTATAATTTTAAATGCTAATTAATACGTTTTCATCACTGAAAGAAAACATCAAGAGGATACCTAACTTAGTTTTAACCTTAATCATTTTATATCACGAACCATGGTAGCATATGTCCGATAGGTCCGGCAGAGTAGAACAACACCTACCTCTTTCCTACCAAAGTGTCGTAATAGAAGATAAAGGTATTGTACAGACAGCCTATCTTCGTTCAGAATAAAACCATAATATGCAATGGTGTCACAATACTGCTCGTGGGAACGCAAAGGGGAGTAAGAATTTTTAGACACGTACCAAAATGACGTCGACGTACTTCGCCACACGCCACGTCTCGTTTCCAGCGAGAAAATTGAAGAAAATTGGGCTAAGTAAGGGGCCTATCCTTACCCCTTATATGGGAAAAAAGCGGTACTGTTTGTGGTAGCATAGGGACCGGGCGGCCTTAATCCAAGGTGTTTTTTTATTTTTTTTATTTTTTTATTGGATAAAGTGACGATATGAGCAAAACGTTCACCTGATGTTAAGTGCAACGTCTGCCCATAACAAATGCTGTGTCACCCAGAACAACGAGTGGCATCACACTGCGCTCGTCACCGTGAGACATCAGTTCTTAAGTCTCATATGGCCAGTGATTACACTAGCTCTCAGTGCCCTTCAGACCGAAACACAGCAATGTCTACACACTACTGCTTCACGGCAGAATAACTGGCCCTGGGGTAGTACCTACGTAGACGGATTCCTGCATATGAATCCTACCGTTACCAATTGTTTGCGCGTACACTTGTGGCACTATAATACTCGTATCTCCTGCGCAGTAACTTCCGACATTATTCGATAGTTGTCGCCGTGGTCAGACATCGGCCAGGTGAACATCATCATTATTTGTTCTGAGTATTTTCTCACAGGAATAGTGATTTCACGAAAACGCGACGCTTAGTAGAGTTTTGATCGCAGAATCAGACGTTTTGAATCTTAGACACGGCTGCCCGACATCGGTTTGTATCTTTTAAGTCGGACCTATTTAAGATGGATAAGACAATAAGTTGTGAGGTTTTCCAGGAATTTCATTTGGAAATGGAATGTTATGCACAAATCCGTCAAGGTAGTTACCGCCATAGCGCCAGTTACTCTGCCGTAAAGCAGTAGTATGCAAACATAAATACATATATACAGACACGCCTCTTTACCATTGGGGTAGGCAGAGACGACATGTTTAAACTTGCTGCGATCCTGACATACATCTTTCGCCTATTCTACTTATATTAGCGTATTTTAATAGTATGCAAACATAACTGTGTTTCGGTCTGAAGGGCACTGAGAGCTAGCGTGATCACCAGGCATATGAGACTTAGAACTGATGTCTTAGGGGGACGGGCGCACTGTGGCAGGAATTACACTAACTAACATTGCCCTTCAAACCGAAACATAGTTATGTTTGCACATTGCTGCTTGAATGCAGCTTTTCGCGGACTTTTCTGTCACTCGCGACCACATTATGGAATCTGAAGCCGCCGGCGGTTTTTCCGGACCAATACGAGATGGGCTACACCTTCAAGAGAAGAGACTATTCTCTCCTCAAAAGCCGGCAACGCTCCCGCGATTTGTCTGTTATTGCGGATGTTCATGGGCGGCGGTGATCACTAACCATCAGGTGAGCCACTTGCTCGTTTGCCCCCTCTCCTATAAAAAGTCTGGCACTGCAATTTAAAAGGATTCTTGCATTTAAATCTTACCACCAGTTGAAAATCATGAAATAATCAGCTTAAGCTCCGAGCTTCGTTCTCGTCACAGGTAAAACGTGGTTTATTTGCAATGCATTCACATCTCAACGTGAGAAGTAAATTCACAGCAAATGCAATTTCGGTGTTGAAACTTACGTATCGATGAATAGTTTGTGAAGTTTGTTACAACTATCAGTTTACTGTGAACTTAGCTGTTTGATACGAGTATGTTCCATGGTTTTTAATAATATTCCACTAGACAGTATACTGGACTATGCAGGAATCCGTATAGGTACCACCCCAGAGCCAGTTATTCTTTTTTGTGACGAAACGAGGAAAACGTTCACCTGATGGTAAGTGCAACGTCCGCCCACAACAAATGCTGTGTGACCCAGAATATTTCTGTGTGACACCACACTGCGCACGTCACCTTGAGACATCCGTTCTTAAGTCTCAAATGCCCAATGATTACGCTAGTTCACAGTGCCCTTCAAACCGAAACACAGTAATGCACACTTCTGCTTCACGGCAGAATAACTGGCTTCTGTCTTTCTTTAGTGTCAGAAATGTTCTGGGTGACATGGCATTAGTTATGGGCAGACGTCACTTAATCCAATAAAAAAAAACTGGGATAGCGTTTCAGTAAGCTTTAGTGTGAATAATACAATCGTAATAAGACATTTCAACTTTGAATAGACGTATTTATGCTCGTATTTTTTTTTTGGCGTAGAGCCAAATATTCGTACAGTCGACTTCGTGGGGTAAAAATATGCTTAAAAGTGGTGCCATGTTTTGCCAAACATTCGAGTAAGTTCAGACGAAATTTATATACTAAAGTGAGCAAAAAATATTTCCGCGTGAATTTTGCGGTTTTCGCTGTAAAGAGTTTTTGGATTTAGTAGGATAAAGGTGAAATTTATGAGGCTAAATATGGTATTTCTTTATAAAAACCGTCCAGTAAAATTTTGAAAATGATTACGCCTTTGTACGAAATTCTCTATATAAGTCCGCCAATCCGCATTGGCAGACACTTTCCGGCTCTAAAACCCTCCGAGAAATGAGAGGAGGCCTGTACTCAGCAGTGGGACATTTATAGGCTGTCACTTTAGATAAGAATAGATTTATTTGACAACATATATACAACAATAACAGACAGAAAACAAAAATAAAATACATTATAACCCTCAAAAAAAAAGATTTTGCATTATGGTATTAATTTCCTCATCAACCTCCTTCGAATAGCGGGATCACTGGGTGTAATGAACTAACGTAGAGTCTATAACACTTGATAATGCCTCGTTTTGGGGCGAAACACATGTCGTGGTCTGGACTTCAGTGGTGAATATTACCTAGTGGTAGTATTGTAGTGGTGGAGGGAATATGGTGGCGGTGCTCTTCAAAAACTAGACAATACACACCTCTTTATATTTTCCATGCGTATTTAAGCAAACTAACTTCCTTTCCTTCATTAAATGAAGCTTATTTGCAGTAAAACCGGAAAAAAATAACAACAGTCCAACAAAATAGGAAGAGCTCGCTGAAGACGGAGCACAGTGAGGAAGATGCATTTGGCTCTGGCTTAAAAGAGATCTATAAGACCTCAAAAAAACTCAGATCCAGCATTCGTTTGGGTTCTCAAGGGTTTATGCGACCCTATCTGTCGCTCTCGTATGGGCATGTTTAGCAACGGGAAAAGCCATAACAGAACAGAAACGGGAAGAGCATAGAACCATCTGTATAAGGACCAAATATATTATATAATATACATCAAGTAGTAGTATTAAGCAGTTACATTATCATCATTTCAGCATATTACTAGTCCACTGTTTAGCAGACCTCCCCCATAGATTTACTCCACAAATGCCCGGCCAGGCCCGTGTGGTGGCGGCTTAAGAGAATGTACCACCCCATCTAAACCGTTGGGCGTCGTAAAAGTCGACAGAGGGAATATAAAAAACAGGAGATGGGTAGCAGCATCTTCCTGGAACATCTGAATAAAAAAACTGTGGTTGCCACCCGCCCACCGAGCGCGACAACAATGGCAAAACCTCCCCAAAATAATCAGTTTAATTTTCATCTAATTTCATTCCCAAATTAGATCTGTAATTCCGGTCTGTGTTTAGTCTCTGTATTAATTGAATCATGTAAATATGCTTCGATTCACTATCTATGGCTGTATGTGTTATCAAAATTAACATCTTTGATCTATTTACGTATAACATAACTGAACTCAGAATAATTCAATCGTAGTTGATGAACTTTGGTTCTGTATATATCATTCGATTAAAATCAGACAATATTAAATTTTCGGCTTCATTGCTTGAACAATTTCTTTTTAATGGATAAAGTGATGAAACGAGCTAAACGTTCACCTGACGGTAAGTGCAACGTCTGCTCATAACGAATACGGTGTCATCCAAAACATTTCTGTGTGTCACTGGCCCATTACCCTGAAACATAAGTTCTTAAGTCTTATATGCCCAGTGATTACGCTAGCTCACTGTGCCCTTCAAACCGAAACAGACTAATGTTTGCACACTACTGCTTCACGGCAGAATAACTGTTCCTGCGGTGGTACCTAACTAGACGGATTCCTGCACAGGAATCCTACCAGCATTGAAAATCTCTTCTACGTGCTACTGTTTACGGCTTCATTTTATTTTTACTCTTTATTGCTACAATGATTATATGGTAACAATGGGCGGACATTAAGTCCGGCATAGTCTGCCAGTCAACACGCAGTGTAGTAAGCTATTCTTGCAACAATCCGTCTAGGTACGTACCACTCCAGGGCCAGTTATTCTGCCGTGAAGCAGTAGTGTGCAAATGTTACTGTGTTTCGGTTTGGATGTCAACATCATCATCATCATCATTTCATCCTATAACTAGTCCACTGTTGAACATAGGCCTCCCCCATAGATTGCTACGAACATTTTTTAGCTTTCATTTTGGAGGGATTTCGTCATTAATAACTTTATAGAGTCTCCCCAGACCTTGTGGTAGCGGCTTAAAAGAATCTACCACCTTATCTCATCCCGTGGGTGTCGTGAAAGTCGACAGAGGGAACATTAATAACAAGATGAGCAGCAGCATCTTCCTGGAAAATATAAATAAATAAACTTGCCAACCCCCCTTAAATGTGATCTACGAACTTTTGCGGGGGAGGCCTATGTTCAGCAGTGGACTAGTGATAGGCTATACTGATGATGATGCGAGTCTCCCTTCCTTCTTAATAATATCAATTTGGGATGCCCCCGAATTAACTCATGTATGAAAACCTTGTTCTCTGTTCCTCTTTGCAGAAGAGAATATGCCTGTAGCACCTTTCTGTAACGTTCCTGCAGTTACTATAACAAACAACTACAACATCTCGATATATTTAACGATCGTATTGGTAAATATAAGAGGAATCTGAAACAGATAGTTTAAGGCACTATTAAAACGTAATAATTTGTATTAGCTGAACTATCAAGTTTCTGCACCTACGTTCGCTTTTTTATCTTAATGTATAGTCTATCAGTGGAAACTTTACTGATTTTTGAAAAATGTATATGTCTATTTTTGAATGTGTAATGTAAAATTGTTTGTTTCCCTATAAAATAAAATAAATAAATGGCGGGCGGGTTGGCAACACTGGGCATATGAAACTTACTAACAGAAGTCCCAGGGTGAGCGCAGTGTGGTGTCACACAGAAATGTTGTAAGTGACACAGCATTTGTTATGGGCAGATGTTGCACTTACCATCAGGTAAACGTGTTCCTAGTTTCGGAACTTTATACAATAAAAAATTATAAAAAAAAGAATAGATTTTAATGCCCTCTTTGTAAGGCCTTGAGATAGTTGAAGCGGATGTGAATGGCGGTATTAGACCATATGCAATTTATCTCTGTTAAACACCATAGACGAAGAATGCTAGTATGGGGAATTGTCTCTTTTTTAACATGCGGACAGACACCGTAAACTTTACAGTATCTCTAAGATGATAAAATAAAGTTTTCAACCACACAAAGAGATTTAGTATTGAGTGTACATTCACTACATACATGAGTTGTACATTTAATCCATATTTAGGACACGTTTAAGTAACCGATAGGCGTCCGGCGGAGTTGAATAGAACCTACCTTTTTCCTAACGAGGTGTCGTTACAGTCGACTTTGGTATCGTACGGGCAGCCTTTATTTGTGATAATACCATATGCAATGCTGTCACTATACTGCTCGGGGGAACGCAATGGAGTGGTAAGAATTTTTGACTTATCTTATAATTACCAAAATGGCGACGACGTGGATTGCCACCCGTCACATGCGTGGCCTCTGGCTACCCCTTATATGGGAAGAAGGCGTGATTGTATGTATGTATGTATGTTTAAGTAACTATAAACGTCTATGAGTGCGACAGTTTATGTACGACAATGAGGATGAGGGTATGACCTCGACACGGAAAGAAAAAGAGATTCTTACATACATACATAAGATCACGACTGATTCCCATAAGGGGTAGTCAGAGACTGGGCACTCACTGCAAAAACAGATGACTGCCACAACCCACGTTTCACCAAAACAATAAAATGCACTTGGTGTGATAGGTGGTGAGCCCATCGCCACCATGCGCTGTTGGGTGCACAGTGCAGTTTAATTCTTAGGCGATGAAAATTCATATTTGGATCACTAAAATACAATCAGCGAATAAATGCAGCAAATATTTTTTTTGAAGCTATCAGTGTTTGGAAATATTAAAACAAAATGAAGTTTCAGTTTAAATTCGCAATCAGCTTCGTTTCGGTTCATAACTGCTTCATCATTTAAATTATAACCGTTAGGTTTTAAGAAAAATACTTTTTAAAAATCAGTGATGAACTACATAGTCGACTCATCATCATCATCATCACTTCAGCCTTATAGTAGGTCCACTGTTGAACGTAGGCCTCCCCCATATATTGCTACAACGGCCCCGAGCCACCTGCATCCATCGACTTCCCGCAAAACCGTGTAGGTCGCCGCTCCATCTAGTGGGGGGCAATACATTGTGTTTGCCTACCGGCACGAGGTTGCCACTCGAGAACCTTTCTTCCCCAACGGTTAACGGTTCTACGAGCTATATGGCCGGCTCATCGCCACTTCAGCTTGCTAATCCTTAGGGCTATGTCGGTTATTCTAGTTCTGCTGCGGATAACATCGTTACGGATTTTATCTCGCAGAAAAACTCCGAGCAAAGCTCCCTTTCCATAGCAAAAAAAAATTACATTTGTAAAACGAAATTTGGATTTCTTATGTCGGATAGTTAGCGTGTGGTGGCGACTTAAGAGAATCTACCACCTCTCTCATAGATTGCTACAAATGTTTGTAGCTCTCATTTTAGGAGATTTTGCCACAGTTGCCACAAGCGTGCTTGGCAGGCGGGTTGACAATAATATGCTAATATCCATCTGGTTTTAATTTTCCCTCTGTCGACTTTTACGACACCCATGGGACGATATGGGGTGGTAGATTCTCTTAAGCCGCTACCACGCGGCGTACACTAGTGGCACTTTAATATCTCCTGCACAGTTGATAGCTTTCAATAGTTTTTTTTTTATTTGAGAAAGTGACGAAACGAACAAAACGGTATGGTATGGTAAGTGCAACGTCTACCCATAACAAATGCTGTGTCATCAGAACATTTCTGTGCGACACCACACTGCGCTCGTCACCCAGAGACATCAGTTCTTAAGTCTCATATGCCCAGTGATTACGCTAGCTCTCAGTGCCCTTCGAACCGAAACACAGTAATGTTTGCACACTACTACTTCACGGCAGAATAACTGGCACTGGGGTAAAAAAAATAGTGTTATAGTATTCGGATGATGTCGCCGCGGTTGAAAATCTGCCAAAAAATGTTTTTGTAACATGCAAAGATAGAATAAGATACGAAATGAGGTATGCGTCCCTCTCTGCAAAGAATAGGACTAAAGTATTTTAAACGTAAATGCCTCACGTTTTTTTTTCATAGAATATAAAGCGGCGGGAAAACTAGATAGCCCCGAATCTCCATATGTAGACGCATCTGCGCACACAAAGCTCGGACTTTATTAAACGAAATAGCGCAAGAAAAATGCTAACTCACTCAGAAATAATAAGCAATCCCTTAGTGGCGGGGCGCCAGTCATATTCAGTAGCTCATGACGCCGCCCGCCGAGCGGACGCCATGTTCGATTCAAGACGTAAAAATCGAAAAATGTATTAGTTTTAAAATTTTAATAACATGATAACAATTAAGGCGTTCAACTTGTAAACACTTTGTACGCAATTTTTTTTCTTATTATCTAATAATTTGTGCATTTAATAGTTTTAAAATTGAGCGTGTTTTTTTTTTGATGTGCTAAATAAACTCGTCCTCATGAAAAGGATTTGTCGTCTGTTCTTCCTGTCTCTGTGTTTACTCGATGGTGAATATGCTAATTATTATAATCATCATCATCATTCCAGCCTATCACTAGTCCACTGCTGAACACATGCCTCCTCCATAGATTGCCACAAAAAATCGCAGCCCACATTTTGGTAGGATTTTGCCATAGCCACGCTTGGCAGGCGACTTGGCCACTGCAGGTTATTTTTTCAGATGTTCCAGGAGACGCTGCTGCCCATCTGGTTTTAATTTTCTCTCTGTTGACTTTTACGTCACCCACGGGATGAGATGGCGTGGTACATTCTCTTAAGCCGCCACCACACAGCAAAATTATTATACAGGATGTTTGAATGTATCTTTTGTGAATTTCGATATTTCTCTCAGTAATTCTTATGTTTAGTTTTAATCAAATGATTCTGTACTAGCACACGCAGTCCTCTTAATACCTTACTAACTTTTTTTTCTAATAGTGAAGGTGACGAGACAAGCAAATCGTGCAATTGGTGGTAAGTGCAACGTGCGTGTGTACATGACACTTAAAAACTGATGTTTTGCCCTGCTGATACCCCGCTTTATGTCGGAATAAGTTTTCGCTGCGGTGGTACGTACCTAGACGGATTCCTGGATAGGAATCCTACCACCAGTAAAACTCTAATACCAGGTCTAGAAAGACTATTAAAAATCGGTGACTACTCGTATATGACAATTAACAATATCTACTGATTGTTTTCACATTTACTTGAGCTCTGTAATGTAATTTGTGTAAAACGTTCTCTTGGACTATCTTACACAGAGTAAGAATTATAATTAAAAAAAATCTGAATGTAGCTCGGATCAACTACTTGATTAGGACTTCTGACGCCTCAGTGCCCCCGTGTTGTAAAGCGCTCGAAACGTCGAGAAATTAGTATTTAAAATAAACGCGATAGAATACTCGAAATTGAGTAATAATAAAATGTATTATTCGCGTGTATATAAGAAATCATTATAAAAAACCCATGCGTGTACTTATGTACGCACATAAGAAGTTATACTTCTTTGTCGTTATTAAACAAAAAAAAACTTATCCCGCGTGCCAATACTCTACGTTAGTATAATAATAGTAAAATAATATAAGATATTAAAGACAATTAATAAATATGTAATTAAAAAAACATACTCAAAAAAAATATGTTATGTTTATACTACATCAGATCATCATCACCATCATCATTACAGCCTACTAGTGATAGGCTATTGATCATAGGCCTCCCCCGTAGATTGCCACAAAAATTTGGAAATCTCAATTTGGGGGGATTTTGCCATAGTTGCCACGCATGGCTGGCGGGTTAGCAACCGCAGTTTATTTATGAAGATGTTCCAGGAAGATGCCGCTGCCCATCTCCTGTTTTTCATTTTCCCTCTGTCGACTTTTACAACACCCACGGGATGAGATGGGGTGGCAGATTCTCTTAAGCCGCCACCATTAAAAAATAAACAAAATAAATATTATAACACAAACATACTCGTATATAAAAACACTATTCAGTAATAAATCGTTTAATGTATAGTTTACACGAGTGTAGTAACTGCTGCTTAGTGCCTGACCTGTTGGGAAATCTGCTTAGTGACAATTGACTTAGTTAAGTAGGCGTTAACATGTTGGTATTAGAGAAGGTCAGTAGAATAACATGTAAACAAACCAAAAAAACCCCATCTCATCCCGTGGGTGTCGTAAGAGTCGACAGAGGGAAAATGAAAACCAGGAGATGGGCAGCAGCATTTTCCTTAAACATCTGAATAAATAAACTGCGGTTGCCAACCCGCCTGCCAAGCGTGGCAACCGTGGCAAAATACCCTCAAAATTGGAGCTACAAACTTTTGTGGCGATCTATGGGGGAGGCCTATGTTCAGCAGTGGACTTATGATAGGCTGAAACGACGAAACCAAAAAACAAAAATACACATTTTATCACTAGACACTTTCCGTGGCTGTTCACACGACTCAGCTAGTGCTTAGTGAATTGTGTTGGGGGTAGACGGCTTGCCGATTCCTTGATTACTATACGTCTAAGTTACAAACTAGCTACAAACAGTTGTATGGAAACTTTACCGTGTTTCTCACTGAAGAGCACTTAGTGCACAAACTGAATAATCTGATGTCTTAAGGGGGGTTTCACAGTTGAAATTAAACGCGATCAGTTCAAGCTAAACGAAGTTTGAGCGTTTAACAGAGTTCAACGCTACAGTTGTCATTTCACCAACATTACGTGCGGATTTCATCGTTGAAACTAAACGCGATCAGTTGAAGAAAAACGAAGTTTAAGCGTTTAACTGAGTTCAATGCTACAGTTTGCATTTCATCAACATCAAACGAACGCAGTCAATGCTAAACGCGGTTCAAATTCAGAACGCCCAATTTTCGACGTTCAGCTCTATAAACGCGTTTAGAGAGCTGTCATTGTCAATTGCACAACTAAGTAAACACAAAAAATATTTTTACTTCGTATTGTTTATTGTTTGCACACCTATGTAACTTATGCATAAAAACAACGTCTTTTTGTTTTAGATTGTGACGGTATTTCATGTAAACTTTTTTCTAAACGCGATCAAAATTGAGTCGGCGAAATCGGTTAGACGAAAACCGAGATCAAATGATACATGTGAACTCAGTTAAGTAAAACGTGGTTAATAGAATCAGGCGTTACTGTGCGGAAATCCATTATAATGAAGGAAAAACTAGGTAAAATACACCATTTTTATATTTTGCATACGGATCTTAGCAAAGTAACTTACCTTCCTTCATTAGGCTGTTTTATGTCGCAAAATAAGAAAAACATCGAGTTTTTGTTTGTGACGATATCTCATGTAAGCTTCGTTTTCCTAAACGCGACGCAAAAGGGAGCCGGTGAAATCGGTTAGACGAAAACCGAGATCGAATTATACATTCGAACTAAGTTCAGTAAAACGTGGTTTTATTTAACTTGGTTTCCATAGTGAAATCGGTTCTTAGGGGGACGGGTGCTGTGTGGTGCCACAAAGAATTTTTTTGGGTGACACAACATTTGTTATGAGCAGCATAAATAGTTATATCAGAGTATAAATACAAAATAAACAATATACATAACAGACAGGAAAATACATCAACAACAAAATCACTCTCTTATAATTATAAAGTCTCTCGTCACTTTCTCATATAAAAAAAATCACTCGCACTAACAGTTTTACTCATACGCAAGGTATTAGGGTAAGTTAGCTCGTGTACACTATACATTAATTCAAGTGTGACGACACGGAAATAATAGTTCAGGACTTCAATATCTACTAAAATAATACACGAACACATGCCGTCAACTTTTGATTAACTTCCGCGATGTATTTACTTCGACCCTTTGGGTGACATTCACGCTTTCCTCATATATTTCCTACTTTGATCTCATTACCTTCAGAGATGTTTCCTTTATTTGATTCGGAAATGATCGAAGAATACGAAAATGTGAATGTTTTGAGGAATGATTTTCATTCCTCAAAACATTCACATTTTCGTAGGAATAGGGTAGGGAAGTTCGACTATAATCCAGAATTTTTTTATGACTGATGGCCACTGTTAGCACTAGGGCTTTTACAGCTTCGCCCGCATAGTTTCGGTGATGTAATCGCTGTTAGCCTTTTGGCTTTTACAGCTTCATCGGATACTGTGCTCACGGGCCAGGGGCCCGCGTGCCAGGTTTGGTTTGACCCAAACATAAATTAATAAATAAAAACTCCTACAAAAACCTCGAAGTTCGGACTGGGTCGCGTTCGCTGCGTGCTTTCGCGATTTCGAAAATTTTAAATATTTTAAGTCGTCTAATGACCGTCCGAAGGAGGCTGCGCGCGTCCATTTGGACTGTCGACTTGTGTGTCGGTAACTCTGGGCGGTGGAACACGGGTGAATCGTGTGTACGCGGTGTGATTATTGACTATTCTAGCACGTTTCGCGGGCGACGTTTGTGTTCGGTCGCGTTTCTGTTTGGTCGGTAATTTGCTGCTTTAACCACCAGCGGGTTTGAATGAACCGCAGCTTTTTCGAAAAACCGCCGTGATAATTCTCTGAAGTGTTCAAAGATTAAGGGCATTTCACAGTCGCTGTGAAGATCTACAATTCTCTATTCGCAAGAATCGATTTTGAACGCTCTGTAACTTCTTTAATTGATTGCCCGTCGCGTGAGCGAAAGCGACGCAAGCATAGTCCATTACGGGTCTTATGCAAGTCTTATAGAGGCGAAGTTTATGTCTTAAGCACATTTTGTGACTGATGGCCACTGTTAGTCCTAGGGCTTTTACAGCTTCGCCCGTATAGTTTCGGTGATGTAATCGCTGTTAGCCTTTTGGCTTTTACATCTTCATCGGATGCTGTGCTCACGGTCCAGGGGCCCGCGTGCCATGTTTGGTTTGACCCAAACATAAATACATAAATATTACTCCTACAAACATCTAAATTCGGACCGTTGCGTTCCCTGCGTGCTTGCGCTACTGTGAATACAGCCAAAGAGGGCGCTTAGCCGA
The DNA here is from genome assembly GCA_019845155.1 of Luehdorfia chinensis. Lineage (NCBI taxonomy): Eukaryota > Metazoa > Arthropoda > Insecta > Lepidoptera > Papilionidae > Luehdorfia > Luehdorfia chinensis. Next base: position 176,460 of record JAHVAK010000411.1, read on the forward strand.
ACCATTTAGATGAAGATAATTGTAGAACATGGGTGTACATGGCAAACAAACATGTTTGATTTGTAATAAAAAACGGAAATGCCACATGTTTTCGCAGTATAAAAATATTTATTGTAAATATATTTATTGTAAAAAGTCCCAATATTTAAATATAAAAGTCAATGATATCGGCCGTGTGGTGGCGGCTTAACAGAATCTACCACCCCATCTCATCCCGTGGGTGTCAAAAAAGTCAACGGAGGGAAATTAAAAACCAGGTGATGGGCAGCAACACCTTCCTGGAACATCTGAATAAAAAAACTGCGGTTGCCAATCCGCTTGCGAAGCGTGGCAACTATGGCGAACTCCCCCTAAATGAGAGCTACTAAGTTTTGTAGCAATCTTTACGGGAGGCCTATGTACAGGCTGAAATGGGGATGATGATGATGATATCGCTAATAGATAACACAACCACTGCCATTTACATGTTAAAGAAAAAACACCTTAATATAATCAAATGTTAATTAATAATTATGTCCATGTCAAATTTTTAATGTCAACAGAAAATACATGTGGAAAATTAATTATAATAACTGTATTAAAACATATCATTAAAAAAATACATACATAAGATCACGACTGTATCCCATAAGGGTAGTCAGAGACTGGGCACTCACTGCAAAAACAGATGACTGGCACAATCCACGTTTCACCAAAACAATATAATGCACTTGGTGTGATAGGAGGTGAGCCCATCGCCACCATGCGCTGTTGGGTGCACATTGCAGGTTAATTCCTTACTCGACTTTTACGAGATCCATTGGATGAGATGGAGTGGTAGTATTATTTTAAAGAGCCGCCACCACACGGCTTAAAAAATTACGAAAGTAACATTTATCAATAAAAAGAAAGCTTATGGTTAAATAGGTTAATATTAAATTGTTTATGTCTTTGTAAAGTAAGGTAAAGTAACAGCCTATAAATGTCCCACTGCTGAGCACAGGCCTCCTCTCATTTCTGAAAAGGTTTTAGAGCCGAGAGGGGACCGCCACGCTGCTCCAATGCGGGCGGACTTCACATGTCCTCGAAATATTTATTGTTCCTCAGATATGCAGGTTTCCTCGCGGTGATTTTCATCACCGCCGAGCACGTGGTAAATCGACACTTAAAATTGCAATTAACAATTTTAGTGGTGCCGGCACCGGGAATCGAACCCAGGTCACTCGCGTACTATGAAATTTAAAGCGAGCGCCTAGCCCCTGAACTACCACGGTCCTGTTATGTATAGTTGGAGCCATGCAAAATCATTTTGCGCAAAAGTGTTGTTTTAGCTCTGCGCACGCAAAGTTTATTACTGTCGCGTCGATTTCGATCCGTTACATCTGACATATGCTCAAATAGGGATGTCTTTTTTTTATTGTATAAAGTGATGAAACGATCAAAACCTTTGGTAAGGTTTGGAAAGGTTACCTGATGGTCAGTGCAACGTCTGCCCATAACAAATACTGTGTCACCCAGAACATTTCTGTGTGACAACACTGTGCCCATCACCCTGAAACATAAGTTCTTAAGTCTCATATGTCGCGTGATTACGCTAGCTCACAGTGCCCTTCAAACCGAAACACAGTAATGTTTGCACCCTACTACTTCACGGCAGAATAACTGGCCCTGGGGTGGTATCTACCTAGACGGATTCCTGCAAAAGATTGTTCTTTACGAAGACTACAATTTCAAAAATATACAATGATGCAAGAGTCTATATTTTGCGTACTTTTTATTATGGGTAACTAGCGCAAGGGCCCTCGAGAGGGGATTTCGGCTTCGACTGTTACCCTGTGCGTGTAAGCAGGTGACTCGCGGGCACCCAGGAGGGCCGAACCACGACTCGATCAGTTACTTCAATCTTGAGAAGTAACTCCAGTATCTTCTAGTGAACTAATATAAAAAACTTATAAAAATAAAGACCGCTATCTGCGATGATCATTGTATTATAGAATCTCGTAATTGACGATTGTGTGGCCCAGTTGTCTGAATACCAGACTTCTACGCCGCGGGTCCAGGGTTCGATTCTGTGTCGGGGCCAACGATTGTGTGTGAGTTTTTTTTTAAATGATGGTTTTTGGATTTCATGAATATCGTGGGTGCGTTTTTACGGATATAACTCGACCCGACCCGAAATCCAACATTTTTTTTTGATCAAACGGGGACCATTAACATTTGGCCATGCGATTGTCGGTAATGAAGCATTCTATATTAGCCCCAGCTTAAAAAGAGCTACTTAAAAAGAGCTACCTACATGGAGGATGGATATGGACATCTATTTGCAATGACCTCTTATCATCAGAGGTTTAAGCCGAGTTCTCGTTAAAAAAAACATTTAAAAAAAAACAATTTTTTTTAAAATTAAACAGAATTTAAGAGAGTTTAAACAAGTGAAAACGTTGGTAGTCGCTTCATATCTTTAACAAAAAAGCCTCGCGGCAATTTCGACCTCTTACTCCGTGGTTCGGCACTTGGTAACTGAATTGTTAAACAACTTTCCCCTTGCTGTAAATTTCGTCGAGGAAACTTTCCGACTCCTGACTTTTGCGCGTGAATCGTAAAAAAGGTTTATGTCTCGGTACAGGTAAATTTATCTTAAATCTTGGAAGGTTTTATTTGTTTTTCTTCGTAAGGAAATTGGCCTATATTTCTCGGTGAGTTATAATGAACTTTTTCCATCTTCTTAGGTAACATTTATAGCGTATTTTAGTTACGAAAAACTACACGTTTCCAATATAAGAGCAATCCTCTAAATATAAAATATTGCACGTCTCATGGCGCGAAGCGGCGTGAGATAGTGCTATATCCGACATGTCAAGGTCAAGCGATTCGGCGCTCTTCCAATGCCTCTGTCACAATTATATTGCACTTATATGCTTATTTGAATACACTTAAATTATTTTGAAAAAGCATCTAATATTGCTACTGTGAAAAAAAAGTTTTAAAAAAATTTCGTGTGGACGTTCCGATTTTTTTAGGGATGTGGTCACGATAACTCCCGCAAAAATTGACGTATCGTGACCGGGTTTTTTTATCGTGTCCGCAATTTTATCTACTGGTTTCCTATTTCATATCAAAAGTCTAGCACTTGCAGTTATTAAGAAAAATATTTTTTTCATATCGTTTTCATCTGAAATGGTGATGACTCGAAAAATTTGAACCACAATACCATTTTTTTTAAGAGTGAAATGAGCATCATGAGACGTGCACTTAAGGATTTTTCAAACTTTTTTCAATTTTAAGTACATAACAAATATATATCAAACATATTTTTGCCTTAACGTCTGCGCATTTGTTTTTATCAAAGGAATAAATTAAACCAAGCCGATAAGTGTCCCGCAAAGTACAATAGCATCTACTTACATCGTAAAAGGCGACTGAAGTATTGTACGGACAGCCTCTAGCCACGCAGAATAATGCCAAAAAGTCGAAGTCCAAGTCAAAGTTTCTTTATTCAATTTAGGCTTGTTTAAAGCTCTTATGAACGTAAAATCTACACCGATTCAAAAAATGACCTCTCAGAGAATAACAGGTAAGAAACTCTGGGGTCTTTCTTATTTAGATATACTACATAACGTCATTTATAGATTACAAAAAAAAATATTAGTAGCCAGGAGGTTTGCATCGATTTCGAAAATCGATTTATTTGTTACATTGTTTGGAATTTTATTATAAAACTTTATACATCTACTAAGAAAATACTTTTCAATTTTAGCCAACCTAAACATAAGGACCTCTAGCGTATCACCTCGACCCATTGTATAGGATACAGTCAATTAATATGCAATGATGTCACTATACTGATCGGGGAGTAGGAATGCAAACGCTGTGTCACCTAGAACATTTCTGTGTACGTCTGCGTTCATCACCCCGAGATAATTCTTAAGTCTCGTCTACCAAATAATTACACTAGCTATCATGACCCTTCATATCACAGAGTTTGTTAATGTTAACAGCAGAATAACTGGCACTGCGGTGGTACCTACTAAGATGGATTCCTGCATAGGAATTCTACCACAAGTAAAAATCTTTTTACAGGTTTTCTTTCATCAACATCATCATTTCAGCCTATCGATAGTCCAATTCCCAACATAAGCCTCCCCCATAGATTACTACAACAGTTTTTAGCTCTCATTTTAAGGGAAATTTTGCCATATTTGCCACGCTTGCCTGGCGGGTTGGCAACCGCAGTTTATTTATTCTGGTGTTCCAGGAAGATGCTGCTGTCCATCTTCTGGTTTTAATTTTCCCTGTCGACTTTTACAACACCCACGGGATGAGATGGATTGCGTTGCCCCTCTTCCGTTATCTGTTATAATTATTAATGTGAGAGTAGATGGTGTACCGAGTATTTTGGCAATCTAAGAGGGCAGCCAATTGTTTAACAGCTAACTTGTTATGTGCTGAAATGATTATGATGAATGGTGATGCCGATTATTTTCATCGTTTCACTTGTACTTAACAAAAGTGTGGTGGCGGCTCGTTGAAAGAATACTACCACTCCATCTCATCCAATGGATCTCGTAAAAGGCGAGTAAGGAATTAAACTGCACTGTGCACACAACAGCGCATGGTGGCGATGGGCTCACCACCTATCACACCCAGTACATTATATTGTTTTGGTGAAACGTGGATTGTGACAGTCATCTACTTTTGCATTGAGTGCCCAGTCTCTGACTACCCCTTATGGGATACAGTCGTGATCTTATATACGTACTTAACAAAAATCCGTTTTCAACATCGGAAAATTTCTTCCCTAGCTTCATTAAAAGTCGAGTCCCGTTTATTTTAGAACAGATTCGCTATCATAGTGTTTACGTCACTAAATGAAAAAGTACCTTCGGCGAAAGACAATGATTTCAATTTAAGCATTTCTGAAGACAGAACTTTCTACTTTGTAAGAATTTAATTAAGAATCCACTGAGGGATTGCGCTCGTAATTAAAATGTGCGCGCTGATATTACGAAGATTTTCCTTTGGTTTTCTCACATTGTAATGAGTAAATATATACATTTTCTTATTTGATATTTTGACAAAACGAGCAAAATGTCTGCCCGTAACAAATGCAGTGCCATCCAAAACATTTCTGTGTGACACGTCACTTCGCCAGTCACTTTGTGATCTGAGACATCAGTTCTGAACTCTCATATGCCCAGTGATTACGCTAGCTCACAGTGCCCTTCAAACCGAAACACAGTAATGTTTTCACACTACTGCTTCACGGCAGAATAACTGGCCCTGCGGTGGTACCTACCTAGACGCATTACTCAATAAATAATACTGCCATCTACCGGTATGACGATGTACCGTGTAGATATTATAATTTATTAATTCTATCACAATCGATAACTACTTCACGATTGACGGTGACGTTTTTAAACGGTTTTATTTAGCTTGCTTTGTGTCCTGTGTGGGTCAAATCTAGTAACTGAAATTTTACCCCATTCCTGTCGACCGATTGGTCTGAAATTTGGTACACACCTTTAATTCTGATGACAACACAATTATTTATTACAAGGAGGGATTAATAAAAAAAATTAAATCACCCTACGATTATTCGCAAGGGCACACCTCACTAGTAGAAACTTAAGCTAGAGAGTTTGTATCTAAAAATTAATTCCAAAACCGTAAACAGTCGTACGCTGAGAAAACAATATTATCGGTAATGGGGGAACTGTAAATACACAGAACAGTGATGTTCAACGCCGTACGGCGTAATCATGTCGCCATTGGACAACTTAGACTTGTTTCATCGTGTTTGTTTCACTGGGACCGTAGTTATGAACATTTTTTCTATAATATTCCATAGAACGTCATATATGGATGCACAGAACAGTGATGTTCCATTCCGTACAGCGTAATCATCTCGTAATCTGAAACCGACTTAATCTTGTTTCATCGTGTTTGTTTGACTTTGACCGTATTTATGAACATTTCTTTCAATAATATTCCATTGAACGCCATCTATGGCATCGAAGCAGAACACTTGATTATTAAAAACATTGTCTTAGGCTAGACTTATCTATGATTGGAGTCAATTATGATTAATGGACTATCGAACTTAGATCGTCAATGTAAAGCAGATTTTTACCCGACTATGACAAAGCCAAAATAAAGGATTATGTTTTCAGCAGTCTATGCGTGATTGCACATACGGATTATCCACCATAGAGACTTAACTACTCATCCGATTTTGATAAATAAGGCGTCAATGGATTCGCTTTTATACATAAGCTACATATTTATACGAACAAAATCAATTAGAAGGATCTTACATCCAGGAAAGAGTTTCAAATAATTTGTACTAACTTGTTTCTTATTTTTAAGTTTATTTTATTTATGCCTAGTCGGTTTAGGGTTTTGGAGCTTTATTCCTTTAATTATAGATATTTTTTTTGTCCGTAGTCGGCTAACCGTTTTTGGAACTTTCTCTTTTATGAATAATACTTATGCATACTTTGATTGGTTATTTGATAATCGTAATATATCTTAAAACTTTATTTACATTTTTTTACAAGCTTTAACTATGGCATGTCTCATGGCGCGATGCGACGTGAGGTAGCCCTTTAAAAATCATCGAATATTGCTACTTTGGAAAAATTAGTTAGTAGTAAAAATTAGTTTAAAAACTTAAAAAAATTGTTCGGATGTAATTATTTATAGAAAGAAAGAAAGAAAGAAAACATTTATTGCGGAAATAATTATAGATGATCACATATATAGATGAAATAGAGTATAAGACTATCTCTACATGCAGTATAATGTTTCGTTTAAGTACACTATACTTAAATGAATACACAGGGGCTCGCCTCTAGCAATCAATTTCCGAAAAAAAGAAAGCTATTAGGCTGACTTCAATAAGAACACGCGATCCATCTATAAAGACTACGGGTGCAGAATTGATCATTGAATGACTAGCTATAATTCATATAGAGATATAATCTATGAAGTGAACGTAAATGCTATATAGTCTTTTGGATGTATATATTTGGACAGGTCAACCGTACATAATATACTTACATATAATACATACTTGACTTTTTAAACGCTTTAAAAGCTAACTGCTTGCTTTGTTTGTGTCTTGGGTAGGTAAAAGCTAGTAATTGATAATTTACCTCCTTCGTGTTGACCGATTGATACCAATTGGTTTTGATGACAATGTAATTATTTAGATTCGGTATCATTGTAAATCTAAGATGGCCGCCGCCACTAAATGGCGGATTGCTTTTTTACCCATCCCTTGAATATCTATATCCATATAATAATCTAATGAAAAAAAATCCTAATCCAAAATGGCATCCGAAACAAAGTGACGGATCATAGAGTTTAAACAATCAATACATTAAAACGGAAATCTTGGTGTCAAATCAAAACAAAGGACTTTGTCAACTTAGAATCGTCATTCAGATATGAATCCCCACATTACGTCGTTATCGGTACATCATCCAAGTTAAGGTAAATGATTAAGACTCGCCGGGGACTGTGTGGCATTAGATTGGATAAAAAGGTAATGTCGTTAGCGTTTCCCCTCAAAACTTGGGCATCTTGTTGTATCAAAGCCTTGCCCCTCTATTGGACCTCTGGCGGTATCGACCGTTATAATGTCCATTACTCGTGGGAAAAAAATTCTAAAAAATAAAAGCTTACGTGGCACGGAGCCGAGTAAAGTCTTTGGAAGGATTATGTATTGAGGAGTTAGATTGCAACAAACTGACAGGAAAGAAAACTTGCAATAATTAGGCACTAAATGGAATGAGAAATAACAAGTAACTAAACTAAAAAGAATAACAAAAAAAGTTAATTTATTTTTTATTTCAAGGGGTTTATTGTTAAGAAATATGATAATGATGCAGGTAATGGTACTAAAAGCTAAAAAATAATAAGGTCGATACCAAAAACCAGAGAAGTGCTCTAGATTGATGTGGAGAGCGGTGCAATTACTGGTATCTGGTATCTTTTTAGTACTAATTTTTTAGTAGTAATTTTTTACGTTTTAGTACATCATCTGCATAATTATTATGTTTCTTTATAACAAATAAAGAAACATTTACTAACACTAAATAACAAGCTATACTTCTCTAGAACTTTCTCGAGAATATAACATTACTGTTCTTTAAAGGATTGAAAAAGTAAAGTGACAGCATATGAATGTCCCACTGCTGAGCACAGGCTTAATCTTGTTTCTGAGAGGTTTTGGAGCCGGCAAGAGTCAGCCACGGTGCTCCAATGCGGGTAGGCAATTATATACTTTGTAAGTGCCTCACTTTAGCGTTGCATTGGGCGCGGGTAAGTGAGGAAGTCAAGGTACCACCGGAGGATCAGTTATTATGTCATAAAGTATTAGTTGCAAACATTACTGAGTTTCTGTCTGAACGGCACTGGGAGCTAGTGTAATTATTGGTCATATCGTTCGTTCTTTTCAGCATATAACAGGTCCACTGTTGAACTTAGGCCTCCCCCATAGATAGGCACAAAAGTTTGTAGCACTCATTTTGGAGAGATTTGCTATAGTTGCCACGCTTGGCAGGCGGGTTAGCAACCGCAGTTTATTTATTCAGATGTTACAGGAAGATGCTGTTGCCCATCTCTTGATTTTTATTTTCTCTCTGTCAACTTTTACGACACCCACGAGATAAGATGGGGTGGTAGATTCTCTTAGGCCGCCACCACACGGTTAATTGGTCATATGCGAGGTAAGAACTGATGTCTCCGAGTGACGGGTGCAGTATACAACACAAAAATTGTCTAGGTGACACAGTATTTGTCATGGGGAGACGTTGCTCTTACAATCAGGTGAACGTTAAGCTCGCCTAGTCACTATTCTGTAAAAACTACACTATTATATCAAATACACAGTTGAAAGTTTAAGACAGTATTTGGTAGTTGTCGCCAGGACATCACGACATCAGAAGTCATATAAACTTGTACTTTTTATTTTCAGGAGGTGTTTGGTCACTACGCAACCTCTCGATCTCTGTTCCCCGGGCGGTTCTGTCCGGAGAAGGTCAGTCAGCATTACTGCGATGTTCTTATGACCTTGAAGGCGCGCCTCTGTACTCAATCCGGTGGTACAGAGCAGAAGATGAATTCTATCGATATGTGCCAAGAGAAATGCCACCGTCTATGGTATTTCCTTTACCAGGAGCGTCTGTTGACGTAAGTGTATTAAATGGGTATTTAATATAAATTATATATCCTTTACCAGGAGCTTCTGTTGACGTAAAAGTATTAAATGGCTATTCAATATAAATATATGTATTATGGTTATGTTGTTTGATTTTATGGAACCTTGATAATTGATGAGTCTTAAAGTGAAAGCAATAATTCTTATTTAAGGCCAGATTTAATAATACTTTTATTTGGTAAGGAGGTAAGGCCGTGCGGTAGCGGGTTAAGAGAATCTATCACCCCATCTCATCCCGTGGGTGTCATCAAAGTCGACAGAGGGAAATTAAAACCAAAAGATAGGCAGCAGCATCTTTATGGAACATCATAATAAATAAATTGCAGTTGCCAACCCGCCTGCCAAGCGTGGCAACATTCCCCCCAAAATGAGAGCTACGAACTTTTGTAACAATCTATTGGGGAGGCCTATGTTCAGCAGTGGACTAGTGATAGGCTGAAATGATTATGATGATGATAATTGAAGAAGTATTATATAGTATTAGTATTAGTTATTATTTTTACTGATGGTAGGATTCCTATGCAGGAATCCGTCTAGGTAGGTACCACCCCAGGGCCAGTTATTCTGCCGTGAAGCAGTAGTGTGCAAGCATTACTGTGTTTCGGTTTGAAGGGCACTGTAAGCTAGCGTAATCACTGGGCATTTGAGACTTAAGAACTGATGTCTCAGGGTGACGAGCGCAGTGTGGTGTGATGACACAGCATTTGTTATGGGCGGACGTTGCACTTACCATCAGGTGAACGTTTTGCTCGTTTCGTCACTTTATACAATAAAAAAAAAAGTATTGTAAAAAGTATTATATATATGAATAATGTGGTAGATTATTTACTGGTTGTAAGATTCCTATGCCAGAATCCGCCTAGGTAAGTACCGCCGCAGTCAGTTTTCTGTGGTCCAGCAGCGGTGTGCAAACATGTTTCGGGTTGAACGGCGTTAGTGTAAAAGGACACATGAGACACCTCTTACGATAGTTTTTCCTTTTTTTTTAAACGATGAACGATATGAGTTGATGGATTCTGATAAGCATCTTACTGTAGGATCCCAGCCGACAGGTGTCCGGCAGAGTAGAAAAGCACCTACCTCTTTTTTTACAGAATTGTCGTAAGAGGCGACTAAAGTACTGTACGGACAGCCTTTATTCGTGCAGAGTAATAGCGTAGTATGCAATGCTGTCGCTATACTGCTCGTCGTAACGCACATTTATGTTTGCACACTACTGCAAGACGTCAGAATATCTGGCACTGTGGCGGTACCTTCCTACCTAGACGGATGCCTGGAATCCTATTACCTCCACCATTACGAAACGTTCTGACAATAAATAATTTTAAGGGTCAAGTATAAGGCTTGGCTCCTAAACACATAAACGCAGATGTAAAAAAATTCTTGTTTTTTTTGTCGCAGTCTTTAATATTATATTTGCATGGTGATGTTCTGTTTTATAGCATTTTGCGTTTTTTGTTTTTGGTTTTTTGTTTTTGGTTTTATGGTTTTTGTAATAAAATAATAATTTCGTAACTAATTATAAGTATGTAGGGATGTAACTATAAATGTATATATATTGCATAGGTATTTTCTTATTTTAGAAAAGGTACACTGTCCTCACCTGTCTGAGACGGACCGAGGGTTGCACTGAAAATCAGCGCTGCGTATGATCGCAGCTCATGCTGAGTGTAGACCCTTTTGTTTTGTCATACTGCAGTGCAGGCATACCTTGGATAGTTTTATATTTTGATGTGCGTATGTGTATGTATATAAATAGTTTTTTTTTTCTTTTTGTTAATTCTTACATTTTACTCATTGTGTTTTAGTTTTTTTTTAAATTGTGTTTTATATTTTGACTAATCGTGTACTGTATTGTGATATGCAAATAAACTTTTATCTATCTAACTATCTATCTATCAGTATATTAGTAAAGTTAATGGAATTGCTGGTATTCTACGAGTATATAACAAAAAGCCGATAGGTGTCCGGCAGAGAAGAAATGCACCTACCTCTTTCGTACAGAGGTATCGTAAGAGGCAACTAAGATATTGCACGGACAGCCCTGCGTGCAAAATAATACCTATACTGCTCGTGGGAACGCAACAGGGAGTAGGAATTTCTTGAATCGTACTAAAATGGCGGCGACGTGGCTTACCATTCGTCACGTCTTGTTTCCTGCGGAGGCGAAAATCGGACTACGAGTGTGGTCTCTGCCTACCACTTACATGGGAAAAAAGCGTGAATGTATTTATCGACGTTATGTTTTTACGAGGTGTTATTGATTAATGAGGTTATTTTTGAAACAGTTAGCACAGTCTGATCACCAGCAAGTACGCATCGTGAATTTGAACCGAAGACTAAGCGGCGACTATCAGTGCGAAGTATCAGGTGACGCGCCGCTGTTTCACACCGACATACGTTCAGCTCCGCTTACAGTCGTAGGTACGCATGTTTGCTTTACCGATTCTTAAACGTTAACAATTTTGCTGTGTAGGTCGATAGTTCACCAGCGTTCGTTCCCCGGTGCCGGCACCACTGAAATTGTTAATTGCGAACTAATGTGCTGATCTGCCACGTGCTCAGCGGTGAAGGAAAACATCGTGAGGAAATCAGCAAGTCTGAGTAATAAAACTACGAGTATTTCGTGGACATGCGAAGTCCAACCGGCATTTGAGCAGCGTGGCGGACTCTTCGCGGCTCCCAAACCTTCTCAGAAATGAGAGAAAATCATTTGAAGAAAAACACAATTCTTCCTCAACAACCTCAACCTCATTCCGTGGGTGTCGTAAAAGTTGACTGATGGAAAATTTAAACCAGGAGGTGATAGGTGAATATCTGAATAAATAAACTGCGGTTGCCTGACCGAGCTCGGCAACAATGGCAAATTCCCCTTAAATGAGAGCTACAAACTTTTGTGGCAATCTATGGGGGTGGCCTTTGTTCAACAGTGGACTAGTGATTGGCTGAAATGATGATGACAAAACCATAGATTTTTTTTTTTTTTTATTGGATAAAGTGATGAAACGAGCAAAACGTTCACCTGATAGTAAGTGCAACGTCTGCCCATAACAACTGCAGTGTCACCCAGATAATTTCTGTGTGACACCACGCTGTGTCCATCACCCTGAGACATAAGTTCTTAAGTCTCATATGTCCAGTGATCACGCTAGCTCACAGTGCCCTTCAAACCGAAACACAGTAATGTTTGCACACTACTGCTTCACGGCAGAATAACTGGCACTGGGGTGGTACCTACCTAGACGGATTCCTGCATAGGTCCACAAACATAATTTTTTGACTTGACAATTGCTTCTAAACAAAATTTATCAGATGGATATCAATACGAATAATCTAATCTTACCAGTATAATAAAGCTGAAGAGTTTGTATGTTTGATTGCGCTAAAGTCAGAAAATTCAAATTCTATTCCAGAAAATGTTCTTGCATTAGATAACCCGTTCATTAGAAAAGGTTTTAAGTAGTAAAATTTTATACTACGATCTTAAAGTGCCACACGTTGGGAACCGAACATTATAGAAGGGTCGAACTGTCAACGCTCAGGGTCACTGTGTAACTCTGGTTCGTTTTGTGATCGTCATTTGATCTCATTAAACAATGATTAATTTGGCGTACGAAGCTTATTCAATGGTTTATGGCATTAAATGAAACCGATCACGAAATAAACCAGAGTTAGACAGTAGACCCCACGTCAGGGAAGTATCATGCCGTACAGAGGCAGACATGTGGTCGGTTTATTTTACACGGGTAAAGTCGAGGAACAATTAGTGCCGTAATTACAATGTAATCTAAGGTAAGTGTCTGAAATGAGAGGCCTGTGCTTAATACGACATTTACAGACTGTTACTTTATTTATTTTATAAATCTGTTAAAAATATAGAGGTGTTGTAGGTGGTGGGATTCCTATGCAGGAATCTGTCTAGCTAGGTACCACCCCAGGGCCAGTTATTCTGCCGTGAAGCAGTAGTGTGCAAACATTACTGAGTTTCGCTTTGATTAGCTGTGTTGGGCTAGCGTAATCACTGAGCATATGAGACTTAAGAACTGATGTCTCAGGGTGACGGACACAATGTGGTGTCACACAGAAATGTTCTGGTTGACACAGCATTTGGTATGGGCAGACGTTTCACTTACCATCAGGTGAACGTTTTGCTCGTTTTGTCACGTTCTCGTATAAAAAAAATAACTTATTTGCAGTTAGCAGTTTTTTTATCCATAAAGTGATACGAGTATAATACGTATAATTCAATTATCCTAGATCCACCGTTTCGAGCGCCACGTCTACTAATATCCCGGCTTAGTTACGCGCGAAATGACATCCTTCATGCAAATTGCTCCGTAGATGAGGCTTACCCTGCCCCTAACATCACTTGGACAATCGATGGACATAAGGTACGTTTCGCTTTAACAACACAAATTGTATAAAAGCTTTACCCAGCCTTAATCGCTAATTAAGTGATGGAGGCTTAAGCTTATTATTGGATGTTTTAATAATTTTCAAGTGAGCATATTATTGCTTTTAACCAACCTTATTTTTACTGGAACACAGTAAATCGAATCGTTACTTTAAGGAAAAAAAGTTAATTTGCTAAGTTCGGCATGCCAAATTTAAAATGGTGTATATTACAGACTTTTTGAAGTGCACCGCCCGCCCTCACCCAAAAGCGTGCACAAGCAAACTTAATATTTAGCCCCTACCAGATACCCTCTACCACTGTAACACTACTAGGCAATACAAACTGAATTCGAGAACATGATACGTGTTTCACCTTAAAACGAGGCATTGTCAAGCGATATTGACGCTACGACAGTCAGCAATTCACATTTCCAACACTTCAATTTTGCACGCGGATCTTAGCAAATTAATTTTCTTTAATTTATTTACTGGTACACTTTTAAATTATTTTTTAACTTACAAAAAATATTATTATTGTACACAATTAACACGTAATATACTTATGCATAGAACTGTAAATTCTTAAATTTCGAAGGCAGGATTTGACCGAGGTGTCCGGCAGAGTAGAATAGCACCTACCTCTTTCCTATCGATGTGCCGTAAATAGCTACTAAGGTATTTTCTGGACAGCGTTTATTGTTGCAGAATAATACCGTAATATCCAATGTAGTCACTATACTGCTCGTGGGAACGCAATGGGTAGTAAGAATTCCTTGATTCGTAGCAAAATGGCGGCGACGTTTTTTTGTCAATTAGACGGGTCTCTAATGAATAATGCAATATGCTTACGGGATACAAAGTTGCATCATTCAGTGTTTTTGTTTCTTTTTTGTATCTTACAAGCTTAGTTGTTAATTTTCTTTCGTTTATTGTTTTGTCCTACATACATAAGATCACGACTGTATCCCATAAGGGGTAGTCAGAGACTGGGCACTCAGTGCAAAAACAGATGACTGGCACAATCCACGTTTCACTAAAACAATATAATGCACTTGGTGTGATAGGTGGTGAGCCCATCGCCACCATGCGCTGTTGGGTGCACAGTGCAGTTTAATTCCTTACTCGCCTTTTACGATATCCATTGGATGAGATTGAGTGGTAGTATTATTTTAACGAGCCGCTACCACACGGTATTTTGTCATACATATATGATTATATTTATTTTTTCATAGTTAATTATTGAATGCTTTTAGTGACTTAATGTTTATATGGTTTATAAATGTTTCTGTTGATGAATCTTTTTGTATAATTTCGTCTAGTTTGGTGGTTGATGGTTGTAATCTTAAATTGTTTCAAGTTACTTCGTGTTCATATCAGCTTTTATAAAATTTTCGACATTCGTACGCCACCCGTTACTTCCCTTTCCCACGGGGGTGAAAAGCTGCGCTACGGGTGTGGTCTCTGCCTACTCCGTATGTGGGAGAAATACTCAACTGTATTTTTGCAGGATTTAGTTATACAGATATGTATATATTAGTTATACAGATAAATGCTCTTAAAAATGTTTTTATAAGTTTCGTTTTACATTTTTTAGTCGCGTCATATTAAAGCGTTATAATAAAACGAACAGCCAAAACTGGGACCAAATAGCACGAGACAGAGACAAATGGACATCCTTGGAGGAGGCCTTCGTCCAATTTGGGGTTCTTGCAAAAAACAACTAGCTAAACTAATTATTAGTTTAAGTAAACTAACCAATAACGTAGATACTAAAAATTAAATCATACTGTAAAAAATGCAATTAATAAAAGGCTTTTTTATTTTTATTATATTTCTTTTAATGAAACGAAGGAAACGTTCCCAACAGATAGCAGAAACAATTTCCTGGCAGGCATCTGAGCAGGATTTCAAAGAGCGCAGTGCGTTCAGTCAGCTGGAAGTAACTATAGTCGAGACTGACCATTACAAGCTCGAGCAGACTTACACTGGAGATACTCTGAATGCCGCTTACCAGAACCACTTCAGTCGCAATGTAGAATCGGACTCAACTAAGCATGAAGTTCTGAGGTAAGGAAATAGTTAACGTATTTACTTATTGGTTTCAATGAATGATTGATGAACCGCGCGGCTTAGTAGAGTTTCCTGACTGCAACGCCCCTCAGGGTTCTATTCTAAGACTTATTAAATGAATTCTGTATTCTGGTTAAACGTATTCATGGCGCAGGAGGAATCCTAGTGTGGACCATCGTTTTTTTACTAGGGGTAGGATTCCTATGTGGAAATCCGTGTAGGTAAATGCCACCATAGTGTCGGTTATTCTGCTGTGAAGCAGTGTGCAAACATTACTTTGTTTCGGTTTGGAGGGCACTAAGAGCTAGAGTAATTTTTTTTATGGGATGAATTAACGAAACGAGCAAAACGTTCATGTGATGGTAAGCGCAACGACTGCCGATAACAAATTATGTGTCGTCCAGATCATCTCTGTGTGACACCACACTGCGCCCGTCACCCTTAGTGCCTGAGCCCAGTGATCATTCACGATTTCACGGCAGAATAACTGGCTCTGGGGTGGTACCCACCTAGACGGATTCCTGCACAGGAATCCTACCACCTGTTACCAGTCATATGAGAGTTAAGAACTGATGTCGCATTGTAGTGGAACACAGAAATTTTAAAGGGGACACATCATTTGTTATAGGCAGACGTTGCACTTACCATCAGGTGATCCAATAAATTAGGTTGCAAAAGTATTGACTCGGTTTTATAGTTGGTGGTAGGATTCCTATGCAAGAATCCATCTAGGTAGGTACCAACCCAGGGCCAGTTATACTGCCGTGAAGCAGTATTGTGCAAACATTACTGTGTTTCGGTTTGAAGCGCACTGTAAGCTAGCGTAATCACTGGGGACACGATCTGATGTCTCAGGGTGACGGGCGCAGTGTGGTGTCACACAGTAATTTTCTGGGTGACACAGCACTTGTTATGGGCAGACGTTGCACTTAACATCAGGTGAACGTTTTGCTCGTTCCGTCACTTTTATGAAATTAATTTTTTTTTTTAAAAAGTATATATATAAGTATAAGTATATATAATAATATCTACATCAAGTTGTTGTCAAGATATGGATGAATAAACCTCAGCACGTTTCGACCTATATTTGGCGATAGATGAAGCAACTGTTGGCTAATCAGGCTAGTAAAAGTGTCACTGCTCATAGATAAATGGAACAGCGACTGCGTGCTCCAGTGATCGGAGTCTGACTTCTGCGCCACGGGTCCTGAGTTCGTATCCCATCGTATTCTCAAAAAATCTAATTCAAGCGAAAACAAAAATCGTTGGTTTTCGGTTCTTCGGGTTGTGCGTGTGTAAAATTCCTAGTCCGAAGCAGAGCAATACAACTTAATTTTTTCATGCAATAGTACTTCATTCGGCACGAGAATTTTGTTTCTCTTGTCATATAATTTGCTTTTCAAATAACATATTCAAACTTAATGAAGAAAAGTATTTTCTTTTATTGTATAAAGTGATGAAACGAGCAAAACGTTCACCTGATGGAAAGTGCAACGTCTGCCCATAACAATTATTTGCGGAAACTTTATTGTTTTAGGTGCTACAGCTTTTTTTGTTATTTATAAGATATATAATCCGTATGTTTTACTTAAAAAAATGTTGTATATGACCTACTTTTTGAAAACTAGTAGCGTACACAAGCAAACTAACACCGCCACCACTACAATACTATCACTAGGTAAAATACACCACTAAACTCGAGACCAAGACACGTGATTCACCCCAAAACGAGTCATTATACTACTCTAAGACAGACAGGCGCCGAGTGCGGCGCGGTCAAAGAGCGGTGTTAGTTTGCTCGTGCACGCTACTGTGGGAGGGCGGGTGCTCTTCAAAAACTAGGTAATATACACGATTTTATATTTTGCATGCGGATCTTAGCAAAATTAACTTCCTTCCCTTCATTACAAAGGATGTCCGCAAAGTAACGCCCGATTCCATTAACTATATATTTAAACTTTTTAGGTACAATATGGTCCCGCCATCCAGCGGTCAGTTTTCAATCAGTTGCGTCGCAACAATTCACGACATTTATGCGAGAACTAGCGATCTCGTTTCCGTTAAGGAGGACAGTCCCCATCCGGCATCTGTAACAGGAGAAGATTCGTCTGGTAAATTAAAACTTGTTTTTTTTTTTTAATTTATTTAAACTTCTATACACTTAAGTTGTACATATGGCGGACTTAATGCCTGTAGGCATTCTCTCCCAGTCAACCATAGGGCTAAGCAGAGATAAACATATGATAGGCGGTGCAGCAAACATTAAAAATTAAAGAAAAAAAACTTTTTTTTTCTTATGTTGTTGTTTAAAAAAAAATTAATTGCTAATCATTTAATGTTGTCTTATAAGCACTACTTATTGTAAGTAGATAATCTACACGTAGTTTAAATAGTGTGTTATATATTGTATAACGAATCCGATAGGGTAGGCATCGAACACTATTAATGAACTTAATAGCGAGGATAGATTAAATCTTATTTTGCTTCTGTGATACCATGTCAGTGTTTCACTAGCGCCAGATATTTTTCTTGGATTGTCTCATTTATTCTGGAATGACGATTGGTGGGAGGAGGATAACTACAGTTTTTTTTTTATATTTGGCTTTGAAAATCATGTATGAGATATGTATGGGGCATGTATGATTTAGATTTATTAATAGCAACTTCTCAGGGGCTAGGCGCTCGCTTTAAGTTTCATAGTACGCGAGTGACCTGTGTTCAATTCCCGGTGCCGGCACCACTAAAATAGTCAATAGCGATTTTAAGTGCTGATTTACCACGTGCTCGGCGACGAAGGAAAACATCGTGAGAAAACCTGCGTGTCTGAGAAGACATGTGCAGTCCGCCAACCCGCATTGGAGCAGCGTGGCGGATTCTTCCTAGCTCCAAAACCCTCTCTTAATTGAGAGGAGGCCTGTGCTTAGCAGTGGGACATTTATAGACTGAAACTTTACTTTACTTTTTTTTTAAGTTATATATATTTTTTTATTACAGGATTTTTTAAAATCGATATTTAATGAATTAGTACGTGAAGACAAAACTTTGTACCCCTCCTTAAGAATATTGCGCGCTGGGAGTGTGAGATTTGGCAATTGGATTGTTAATGTTTATGTGGAGAAGGAAGGCAGAAAGCTAAAATGTATATATAATTTATAACTACTACAAGGCATTCTCTGCCAGTCTACCTCCGGGTCAAGCAGATAGGATGTAGTGGGTGACAAATCAAAAAAAAATAGGTCAGAAGCTTACAAAATATATAATGTAATATAAATAATATAATTTCTGTTACAAATAATTAATGAAACATTATTTTTTACGTTCATACTGACAATGTCAGTATGAACACCGTATAATAACATTGGGAAATACAGCTTTCGTAGAGCTGACTACATAGCAATAAACGAACACTTAAAAAAAATTGATTGGCAACGGTTACTGTGCAATCTTGATAATGTAAACGATATGGTTCAAAAATTTTACGACGAATTAATGGAACTGATTAAAAAATTTGTACCACTCTCTAAAGTAAGGAATAATAATAAATATCCACCCTGGTTTTCAAAAAAATTAATTAAACTTCTACCCTAAAAAAATAAGTTCAGAAGTCGATTTAAGACATATGGCAACCCCTTAGACAAATTATCGTATAAGCTTTTAGGTAAGAGGTGTGAAAAATTATCTGTTTGTTGTTATAATTCGTATTTAAAGAATATTGAGAAAAATATTGCAGTAAATCCAAAACATTTCTGGTCCTTTATTAAGAATAAGCGTGGTGGTGCCAGCAAATACCCGGCAACGCTAACAAATGGCTGCAAAACCTCATCGGATGGCACAGACATCTGTAATCTATTTGCCGAACACTTCTCCTCAATCTACCATAGAAACGATCCACAAACGTTTCCATCGAGCAATCACATTTCACAGAATTTGAAGTACCTCGGTAATGATAGTGAATGCTTTTCATTACTTATTCTTGATCCTGCAACTATTTACAAAAAACTAAAAAGTCTTGACGGTAATAAAGGTGCCGGTTCTGATGGCATTCCCAATTTTTTCATCGCAGAATGTGCATCTTCTCCAGTTCCGCCTCTTCACATCATCTTTAATAAATTATTGCAGTCTGGGGTGTTTCTTGATAGGTGGAAGCTTGCCAAGGTTGTACCTGTTCACAAATCCAATGAGGATACCTGCGTGCGTAATTACAGACCAATGTCGATTTTATCCGCGCTAGCCAAAATACTGGAATCTTTAGTTTGTCCTGTTATACAAAACTATTTCAAAAAGTTCCTCACTAATCATCAACACGGATTTGTCCGTTTTAGATCCACAAATTCGAACTTAGTTAAATTCACCGAGACTCTTATAGAATCTATGGATAGTAATAAGCAAACCGATGTTATATATACAGATTTCAGCCAAGCTTTCGATCGTGTTTCTCATTTAATCCTCGCTGAGAAGCTGGCGATTTATGGTTTTTCTGGATCAATGCTTGACTGGCTGAAGTCTTATTTAACAGATCGCTTATTTTATGTTGTCGTCAATGGATACAGCTCATTTACACACAGTATTAGTTCAGGCGTTCCTCAGGGCTCACACCTGGGACCAATCCTGTTTAACATATTTATTAATGATATCCCTGATTGCTTCCATTTTTCTACGCCGTTTTTGTTTGCAGATGACCTGAAAATCGCAAGGGTTGTTGATAGTGAAGAGGATGTTGAGTTACTTCAGAGTGATTTGGACAGGCTAAACAACTGGTGCAAAGATAATGACATGGACCTTAATTTAAAAAAATGTGTTTATATAAAATTTACTCGCAAAATTAATTCATTTCCATCTAGCTACAACGTTGATAAGAATCCCTTGCAAGAGGTCAGTTGTATCAGAGATCTTGGCGTGATACTGGACAACAGACTCACGTTTTTGCCTCACCTGGAAAAAATAACTAAAAAAGCCTCAAAGATATTAGGCTTCGTCATAAGAAATTGCAAAGTTTTCAGAGACGAGAAAACTAAGATACTTCTTTTTAATAGCCTAGTGCGAAGTATTCTTGAGTACTGTACTACGGTATAGCGGCCACACTTCGCGGATCACTCTCTGATGCTCGAAAGAGTACAAAAAAGGTTACTCTGGCACTTGGCCTACTGTGTTGGTATAGCAAAAAAGATTCCTTCATATCCTGCAAGGCTAGTCTATTTTAACATGCTCACTTTAAATAAGCGTAGGGATCTTTTAGATCTGACTTTTTTGTTTAAATTACTCAGAAACCAAATTGATTGCCCGCAATTACTTGGCAGGTTTCGCATTAGAGCTCCAGCTAGATACCCTCGAAATAGATTAGCAACTTTTTCCCCTCCCCTTCGCAGAACTGTTCTCGGCTCAATGTCTCCTGTAACGCGTTTGAGCCGGCTATATAATAGCTGCAGTGCTTCCGCTGGCATAGACATATATTTTGACTCACTGGCTAAGTTTAAAAAACAAATTGTAAATTTTATATTAAGTAACTACTAAATATTAATTTATGATTACTTCTTTTAGTTGTAATAGAATTTTGTTTCTGGTTTTAATGTGCATGTGGTGTTTACCTACAATTGGTTGTGCTCTTACTTATATTTGTTTACAACAATGTTTATGTAAATTGTATCAGTGTAACAACTGTTGGTGAACCTTAAATAAATAAATAAATAAATGTCAAACACATAATAGTCTGTCGTTAGTTTACGTTCATACTGCACGTATTATCCCTTTTCCCAAAAAAAAAAAAAAAAAAAAAGTCTCACGTTATAATGCGATTATTAGCCGACACTTCTGTCAATTTGTTCTATCAATAATTCTTATCTATGCGAACTTTTAACAGTATTTAACATTTATTTATTCATTTATTTACTCTCTATTGTTACACCCAAAAAATTCTAAGGTAACAATGAGCGGACTTAATGACTATCGGCATTCTCTGCCAGTCAACCCGCAGTGTGGTAAGCTATTCTGGCAGGTATAATTATAGAGTAGTGAAATAATAATTTTAACGCTTAATTCTAACCCCAAGGTGTCATTTAGAAAATAGACCTTGTCATCAATCGTTAAAGCATTTGCCAGGGGAGAAAATTAAATTGGAGGCGTCTCTATTGAGCTGGTCCACGTTCATTTAAGAAAAGTCGCGTAATTGCAAGATAGTAGGGTTAGATTTAGGTGGTTTAGAAAGAAAGAAAGAAAGAAAGAAAGAAAGAAAGAAAAGTTATTTTATTTAAAATCACAAATACACAATAAAATATTAAAAAACAAAAACGAAAATGAAGTGACAGAAAAAAAAATATGTGAAAGAAAAAAATGTGAAGTCAAATAAGGCCTTTAATTTAGCAAATTGCGGCTGCACTAAGATGCTACAGCGCTGATTTTCAAATAGAGTCTGATATTGACTTCACGGAGGGAAATACTACTCGTATGTTTGTTACGAAGCGTGTATGAAATAAAAAACATTAATCTGCCTCGCAACTACTTGCAAAGTCACACACAGATGATCACGGTGTATATCGTTTTGCTCGTTCCGTCAAGTAAAATAAATATCCGTGACCATCTGTAGTCTGAGCCAACAAAGGTGAAATGACACAACAATAAAAAAAAAGATTTAGCTTATATGCAGCGGAATATTATGAAGCTTGATGTTCTCCTAGCCGAATTCGACCACGGCGACAACTGCCGACTACTGTCGAGAGCCATCAACTGCGCAGGAGATATTATAGTGCCACAAGTGTACGCGCAAACACAGAGGTACTCACTCGTCCCAACCTACCAGCGCCCGATGTAACGCTGATGCGATAAGATCGGAGGTAGGCTAGGATGCAGTGTCAGAAACACGGGAACAATCACAACACAACCAGACCCGAAAACCAACAATTTATGTTTTAGCACAAATGTTGGCTCCGGCTGGGATTCGAATTCAGGACCCGCGGCTTAGAAGTCAGTTACTCCGACCACTAGGCCACGCGGTCGTCAAAAAAGCTTAATACAGAAGCTTATACATATGTCTATTAACATTTATTTTTCTTACAGGTTTCAAAATGTTAAGCAATATTGTACTTACGTTCATCTGCGTTTGCGCGTCTATGCTGCACTCAACTTTATGACGCTCAGCGCCGGCGTCCCGGCGTGCTCATCTGTAACATCTAAGGGAAACTGAATGTTGTGATAGATAATAATAGTCGAGGTGTTTGTTCACATTGGAATTAATCGTATTCGTACTCGGTCCGATCTATTTACATGTCAATTTCCGAGTCGAGCTTCAACCGGCGACGGCGCCAGTTGCTGTGTGAACTAGTTATAAGATACACTTATTAAATGTTACAGAAATGCTATATGTAAATAAAGTCGTGAGTTATCCATATAATCGTTTATTTTATTTACTTCTAATCTGGGTTACTATGCCGGAGTCCGTCTAGGTACGAGTAGGTACCACCCCAGGGCCAGTCATTCTGCCGTGAAACAGTATTGCGCAAACATTACTGTGTTTCGGTCTCGGATATGAGACTTAAGAACTGATGTCTCAGGGTGACGGGCGTAGTGTGGTGTCACACAGAAATGATCTGGGAGATACAGCATTTGCTATGGGCAGACGTTGCAGTCACCATCTGGTGAACGTTTTGCTCCTTTCATCACTTTATCCAATAAAAAAAAGGTTTAATTTTAAGCTAACCGCATATAAGGATTTCTCCTGTAACGTCAGTGAATTTAAAAGTAAAGCAACAGCCTATAACTGTCCCACTGCTGAGCACAGGCCTCCTTTCATTTTTCTGAGAGGGGTTTGGCACCGCTGCTTCAATGTGGGATGGCAGACTTCACTTAAACGAAATATTTATTCTTCTCAAACAGTGGTTTGTTGTGCTTCTCAAACAAAACAGTGGTTCCGGCACCGGGAATCGGACCCAGGTCACTTGCTTACTGTGCACTATGCCTAGCCACTGAGCTAACATGGCTCTTTTCTTGAGTGCGTTCACAGACATAAATTTTCATTCACAACTTAACCAATCCCATAACAAATTGCTGGCACCGGCTCCAGCTGGAATTCGAACTTGCGACCCGCGGCGTTTAAATCAGGTACCTTGTCTGATTATGCAAAGAAGTAACACGTGTTTGCTGAAAAGAGTTACTTTTTTTATTATATAAAGTCACGAAATGAACAAAACGTTCACAAGATGGTAAGTGCAACGCCTGCCCATAATAAATGCTGTGTTACCCAAAACATTTCTGTGAGAACACTGCTCGTCACACTGGGCTCGTCACCCTAAGATTTTATTAGTAAATTTTTGATACGTTGAGTTACATCATAGCGATTATAATAGGGATCTCACTTTTTTATCAAATTAAATATAATTCATGTTAAACGCTGATAATGTAGTTGTATATAGGTAAAAGAATTTTTAAAATCGGTTCTGCAGTTTTTGAGTCTATTCATTATTTTTCACTTATTTATAATATACAAAGAATAGTCTGATAGGCAAACGTAATACGCTCTATGACAAAAAATGCAAACAGATTCAATCACACATATCATCATGATCATTTTAGCCTATCAGTCCACTGTTGAACATAGGCCTCCCCAATAGATTGCCACAAAATACGGTCCTGAGCCACATAGCACCTGGGAGGGGAGGGGGGGGGGATCCCAACCAGAAGAGAAAACTAAAGTCCATACTCAATTCCAGCGTTCAAAAAAAATTACGGAAAAGCTAATGTTTAGTGTTCGAATTTCATCCTTTTAGGATTCAAATCCAAGTGACGTTAGAGATTTTCGGGACGAAGTCGCTTATTACTATAGTGGCGGCTTAAGAGAATCTATCACCCCATCCCATCCCGTTGGTGTCGTAAAAGTGGACAGAAGATAAATAAAAACCAAGAGATGGGAAGCAGCAGCATCTACTGGGAACATCTGAATAAATAAACTGCAGTTGCGAAACCGCCTGCCAAGCGTGCCTGCTATGGAAAATCCCTCCAAAATGAGAGCTACACACTTTTGTGGCAGTCTATGGGGGAGGCCTATGTTCAGCATTGGACTAGTAGGAAATTGGGTACTAGGCTAGGCTGAAATGATGATGATGATGAGGATTATATATACTGTCACGCCTTTTTGGCATATAACGGGTAGGCAGAGGCTACACACATAGCCTACTCTTCGCTTTCACGGAAACGTGTTGTGACAATTGGCGGACCACGTGGCCGCCATTTTGGTACGAGTAAAAAAGTATTACTCCCCATTCCGTTCCCACGAGCAGTATAGTGGCAGCATTGCATATTCTGGGTATAGTTCTTCTTCTTTCTTCAATACCTTAATCGTTTCTTACGACACCTCAGTAGGAAAGTGGTAGGTGTTGTTCTCTTATCACTCTGCCGGACACCTATCGTCTATATAAGAATATGTTCACATTATGTATTACTTTTCATTTTTAAATATATAACAGTCTCAAATTTACTATTATTATATCATAAGATACCTACAGTTTTAAAATGCAGCGTCAGAAACAATGACAACACAACCCGACCCGAAAACCAACCTTTTGTGTTTTTGCATAAATGTTGACTCCAGCTGGAATTCGAACCCGTTAACTCGACATTAATGTTTTTTGGTAGCGTTAGCGTTACACGTGGCGCGGTTAGTTAAGGAGTGCCTTTGTGTTTGAGTACACTTGTGGCACTATAATATCTCCCGCGCAGTTGACAGCCTGCGACAAGTATCCGGAAATTGTCGTCATCGCATTTCATTGTTACTGAAAATAATTAATTACCCACGCAGAATAATGTCCTTTCAAAAGCTTTACTTGCAAGTCACGGCACTTAACCCGATTTAACTTCTTATCACGAAGGCCGTTGCAATTCCAAAGATACGTCCGCTCGGCCATTATTTTTAATTGAATACTTGAAACTTAGGTCATGACTTGGCTTTAACGATGATTTAATATTATTCGAGCATTACATTTAAATGTTTTATTTTAAATATTATCATAACTATTATCTACTGGTGGTAGGATTCCTATGCAGGAGTCCGTCTAGGTAGGTACCACCCCATGCCCAGTTATCCTGCCGTGAAACAGTAGTGTGCAAACATTACTGTGTTTCGGTTTGAAGGACACTGTGAGCTAACGTAATCACTGGGCATATGAAACTTAAGAACCTATGTCTCAGGGTAATGGGCACAGTGTAGTGTCACACAGAAATTTTCTGAAAATTGCGTTAAGTGCTTGGATAAAAAAGCTAAAAACTTAAAACGATTATATCATTAACCATAGATGGTACATTTTTATAATCTGAAAATTGGGATATAATCTACATACTTACATACATACAATAATACCTTTTGCTTATATAAGGGGTTGGCAGAGGCCACCAAAGAAACCCCTTTTTTCGCACCCGTGGGAGAGCACACGAGATGTGACGGCGAATCGCGTTGCCGCCATTTTGGTAGGAGTCAAAAAAATCTTACTCCACATTGCGTTCCCTCCAGCAGTATAAGTGACAGCATTGCATATTATGGTGTTATTCTGCAGGAATAAAGGCTGTCCGTACAAAAAATTAGTCGCCTCTTACGACACCTCGGTAGGAAAGAGGAGCGATTCCACTCTGCCGGATACCTATCGGCTTTTATGTGATGATGTTCTCCTAGCCGATTTCGAACACGGCGACAACTTCCGAATACTGTCGAGAGCCATCAACTGCGCAGGAGATATTATAGTGCCACAAGTGTACGCGCAAACACAGAGGCACACACTCGTCCTAACCTACCCGCGCCCGATGTAACGCTGATGCGATAAGATCGGAGGTAGGCTACGATGCAGAGTTAGAAACACGGGGACAATCACAACACAGCCAGACCCGAAAACCAACAATTTATGTTTTAGCACAAATGTTGGCTCCGGCTGGGATTCGAACCCAGGACTCGCGGCTTAGAAATCCGGTACTCTGACCACTAGGCCACGCGGTCGTCAAAATTCTCGTCAAAAGTCAAAAAATTGGGATTGGAAAAAAATCTACATACATACATACAATTATACCTTTTGCTTATATAAGGGGTAGGCAGAGGCCACACAAGTAACCCGCTTTTCGCATCCGTAGGAGACGAGAAAATCTTACTCCACATTGCGTTCCCTCCAGCAGTATAGTGACAGCATTGCTTATTATGGTGTTATTCTGAACGAATGAAGGCTGTCCGTACAAAAAATTAGTCGCCTCTTACGACACCTCGGTAGGAAAGAGGAGCAATTCCACTCTGCCGGATACCTGTCGGCTTTTATATATGTATTTAATTTGAAATAATATTAAAAACAAAGCCGCAGTATGATAGTAATTACTTTTATTTTTATTAAAAATATTGAACATAAAGAGTTTTGCAACAGCAATAGACCATTCCACCCAAAACCATCCAAAAAAGACCATAGGCAATTAAAAAAATCTACTTAATTACTCATCACCGTCACCCTGAGACATCAGTTCTTAAGCATCATATGCCCGGTGATTAAGCTAGCTCTCAGTGCCCTTCAAATCGAAACACAGTAATGTTTGCACACTGCTGTTTCACGGCAGAATGACTGGCCTTGGGGTGGTACCTACCTAGACGGATTCCCGCATAGGAATTCTACCACCAGTACCTATATAGCCGGCCCATAGCCACTTCAACTTGCTAATTCTTAGGGTTAAGTCGGTTACTCCAGTTTTACTGCCGATATTATCGTTACAGATTCTATGTCGCAGAGAAACACCGAGCATAGATACCACATTTACCACAGCACGCTGTGCTACTTTGATGATGATTTCTATATTTTATGTGAGCTTATGTAAAATATAACAATTAATCAATACATACATACAGTCACGCCTTTTTCCCATATAAGGGGTAAGAAGAGGCCACTCACGTAGCCCACTTTTCCCACTCGCACGATACGTTGCGGGTGGTGAACCACGTCGCCAATTACTCAAAAAAATTCTTACTCCCTGTTGCGTTCCCACGAGCAGTATAATGACAGCATTGCATATTCTGCACTAATAAACGTGGTCCGTACAAATATCTTAAGATTAATCGCCTCTTACGACACCTCGGTAGGAAAGAGGTAGGTGCTATTCTATTCTGCCGGACATCTATCGGATAATTGTATAATCTAACAATTAATAAATAAATCCAAATATATAAGAAAGCTTGTTTTTGTGACTTGGTTTATATATGATAAAACTATACGAAAGTTCTGTTTATAAGATTTACAATAAAAGCTTCACTGGCAAGTTTCCACGTCATTTACCAGGAAATATCGCAAATAACAGATATAAGCGCCGCAGTGGTTTCCCGCGGATGTGTTGAGGTGCTTAGACAAATAAAGCATTTCAGATCACGCTCTATTACCTTCGCTATTTCTCGTAAATTTTAGACGATAAATATCGGTATCATTTGTATTCTCGAAAGTTTTATAAATACAGCCCGTGTTTGTTTAAAAATTTTACTGGTGGTAGGATTCCTATGCATCAATCCGTCTAGGTAGGTACCACCCCAGGGCCAGTTATTCTGCTGTGAAGCAGTAGTGTGGCAAACATCAGTCTCTCAGTGCCCTTCAAACCGAAACACAGTAATGCTTGCACACTACTGCTTCACGGCAGAATAACTGGCTCTGGGCTGGTACTTTCCTAGACGGATTCCTGCATAGGAATACCATCACCAGTGAAACGTAGAGGTATGAGGGAGGCGCAGGGAGATCGCAGCAGCGGATACTCGCTCACGAACAGGCGTCATACAGCTCCGTCTTTTTTTTTGTATAAAGTGACTCAACTAGTAAAACGTTCACCTGATGGTAAGTGCAACGTCCGCCCACAACAAATGCTGCTTCAAACAGAATATTTCTGTGTGGAACCACAATGCGCCTGTCACCCAGAGACATCAGTTCTTAAGTCTCAAATGCCCAGTGATTACGCTAGCTCACAGTGCCCTTCAAACCGAAACACAGTAATGTTTGAACACTACTGCTTCACGGCAGAATAACTGGCCCGGGAGTGATACCTACCTAGACGGATTCCTGCATAGGAATCCTACCACCAGTAAAATTATTCTAATTTTTACTTTGTAAATTTTTTATAATAGTATTTTCATCAATATGAGCCTACCACTAGTCCACTGCTGAACATAGGCCTCCCCCATAGATTGCTAAAAACTGTTGTAGCTCTCATTTTTTTGGTTTTGCCGCAGTTGCCACGCTTGGCAAACGGGTTGGCAACCGCAGTTAATTTATTCTGATGTTCCAGTAAGACGCTGCTCACCTCCTAGTTTTCATTTTCCCTCTGTCGATTTTTACGACACCCACGGGATGAGATGTGGTGGTAGATTCTCTTAAGCCGCTACCACACGTCGACTCCCCTGATTGGAAATGGTCCCGCTGGTTTTACACGTGTATCAGGTAAGTCAACCATAAATTCACAATTCAATTGCATTTTGTCTCGCTCATCTCATACAACTTCCCACAAAATTATTTCACGGCATTACTCGCGTTGATAAGCCAATATCTACTATGTGTGTAAATATGTGATCGTCATCTAAGGTCTGCGGTGCATCGTCTCCAAATGTGCTTCAGTAATTCAAAGTGGTAGAAGTACGTTATTTTTTGATGAAATAATTAGATGTTTGCCCAATAATTCTACATCGGCGTGTTTAAATCTACCGCAAAGAGTACAAAGGGGCTAAGTGAGATCAAATCACCTTTCCTTTTCACAATACCGCGATTTTTCAAATCGCTAAACTCTTTTATAAATATACCGCAGACCGCCACCACACGGATGTAACTTATCTTAATTGAAGAGCTTCTACACTAGGCTTACAGCTTACGCTGTGCTTAGCTGTGGGACAGCTATATCTTGTTGTTTTACTTCATTTGCAGCCTTTTCAAGCTATCTTCGTGTTCCTTATTCATCTTTATGTATTTAGCCATTAAGTCGCACAAGTAACTTAAGGGAAAAGTCTAAGTTACTGTTTCCTTAAGAAACTTCAGTCAAAGTTACTGACATCATGCCGACAATCCTCCTAAAAACTTTGTCGTCTCTCTTTGTGTTTGTAATAGTCAGAACATTCATTGATTATTGGGAAACTGGAGTAGTTTTGGAATGAAAATATTACAAAGGATTCCGGTCAATGATTTCGTTACAGTTTTCCCTTTTGTTTGATTATAGCTGAGAGAAGGAAAAATATTTTTATTTCCAAATATAATACTATTTTTATGAGTAAAGAGAACAAAATAACAATAAGTATTAGCTGTGGTGAGAGAAATTTTTTCACTATTATAATATATATCTCATGTTAGTCTGAAATATTCATTAAGCTTAAAAATTGTTTTAATTATAGTTTTAATTCATCGTTATGCGGTAACAGACTGTATCACCTGACTTTCCGTGGTTGCCTTTAAGTAAGGCGGCACATGCCTTTTTTTTTATTAGTATCAAGTGTTTATGTGTTTTTGTTATGTGTTAACCTTGTTGGTAATCCTTAAATAAATAAATAAAAAAATAAATAAATAAATATAGGTGAAAACCTAAAGTCTACCCCTGAACAAAGGAACATTAAACACAGTTGATAAATTTAGTGTACATGCTCGCACAAAATGCGACGACTCGTCACCATTTTAATGTTCTTAGTCGATCTATATATATACTAGCGATCCGCCCCGGCTTCGCACGGGTAGATAGATATTAGAAACATAAAGTAGTACTTTATTTGGACAAATAGAACAACCACAATTCCTTACACTAACATTTTTTGTAGCGACTATTCTTATCGGCGGCTCTGCAGCTGGTCAGATACGTTATTTTACCAAAACAATGTTTTATTTAAGGGAACATAAGCCATGAAATGTAGACAATATTTGACGTAGTGGTAGCAGTAGCAGGTTTTTGCAGCGCACGCCAAATAATGACGTTTATCAGTGAACCAAGGTTTTTTTTAAATACAACTCATGTTAGTCGGTGATCATGTAGTTGTATATAGTTGAAAGAATTTTTAAAATCGGTTCAGTAGTTTTTGAGTTAAATCATTACAACCAAACATACAAAATCAAATCTTTCCTCTTTGTAATATTAGTTTAGATTAGTTTAGATATATAAAACATAAATATAATATTTCCATACTTAAATGTATATACGCATGTACGAAATATAAGAACAAAAAGATAAATACATGTAAATACAAAAATAATTATAGTTATGGGTAGAGATTTGGCATGTCGTATAGGGATAGGAAGAGCATTCCACAGTTTTGTAACCTGCAGCGTGAAAGAATTACCATGGAAAACTGTGGAATGGGCAGGAGTTTTTAATTGGAGAGTTTCAGAGGAGCACAAGGATCGAGGATTGGAGAGATGGAGAAACTCGAAACGTTCCT
Source organism: Luehdorfia chinensis (assembly GCA_019845155.1). Classification (NCBI taxonomy): domain Eukaryota; kingdom Metazoa; phylum Arthropoda; class Insecta; order Lepidoptera; family Papilionidae; genus Luehdorfia; species Luehdorfia chinensis. The sequence goes on from JAHVAK010000411.1 coordinate 207,521, forward strand.
TAAGGTAATTCGGGAAGAGGGAATAAAAGGAACGTGGAGAGAAGAGAAAGGATGTGTGCATTCCGGCGAATAGGTAACCACTTGAGCCTATTGCGATATTCAGAAACATGATCATATTTGCGAAAGCCAAATATGACAATACATATGTTTAAGGATTTATGTTTCTTGCCCCTACCCACCGCCGTACACGCTTCTCCCTAACTCTTTAGTTGACTGGAAGAAAATTATTGCCTATGGCATTAAGTCCGCCGTTTGTACAGTCAGTAGAATCAATTGTAAATAAATAAAAAAGACCAGCGCTGTATGATCTTCTCCATAAACATCTATAGATCATGCTGAGCATAGTACTGATTCATGCTGCTGATGGACTGCTGTCTTGATTTCATCATCATCATCATCATTTCAACCTATCACTAGTCGACAGTGCCATAAAAGTCCTATAGTTGCCACGCTAGGTTGTTTTATACTCGTAGCAATAAAATTGATTCTTTTCTCTTTCTTTTATAAATGGTGACACCCCACTAGTTGGTGGGACGTCCTACACGGGTTTGTGGCGCGGGTGGCTTAGGACCGGGTTTTGTGACAATCTATGCTCATCATCGGACTTGTCATGCGCTGAAATGAAGCTGATGGTGATGAAGCTAAGCTTTTCTATCTAATAATATGGCGGCAATCTCGAAATCTTTTTACATTTTCTTTAAGTTACTTACATTCATACAGTCACGCCTTTTTACTCATATAGGTAAGGGCTTAGCCGAGGCCACTCACGTAGCCCACTTTTCGGCCTCGCGGGAAAAGAGACGAGACGGGTGGCGACACACGTCGCCGCCATTTTGGTACGAGTGAAAAAATTCTTAATCTCTATTGCGTTGCCACGAGCAGTACAGAGACAGCATTGCATATTCTGGTGTTATTCTGCACGAACTGTCGACATCTGTCGGTTATTTTTGTATTTATACTTATATGACTGGTGGTAGGATCCCTATGCAGGAATCCGTCTAGGTATGCACCACCCCAGGGCCAGTTATTCTGCCGTGAATCAGTAGTGTGGAAACATTACTGCGCTTCGGTTTGTAGGGCACTGAGTGTTAGCGTAATCACTGGGCATATGAGACTTAAGGACTCATGTCTCAGGGTGACGGGCGCAGAGTGGTGTCACACAGAAGTGTTCTGGGCGACACAACATTTGTTATAGGCAGACGTTGCACTTACCATCAGGTGAACGTTTTGCTCGTTTCGTCACTACATCAAAAAAAAAACATTTTCCATGCGATGGTTTATTAAGGGTCACTGTCCCGTTTTTGGCAAAACAACGCAATAACATTATTGTGTAATATTCGGTAGTAACGAAACTGCTTACAATTCACTTAGTCATTGTAGTTAGAGTCTCCGAGGCGAGTCTGAACTTGAGAATAATCACTCTCAAAAGGTGGAAAATAGTTTTCGCTGAGTATTTTCCGATAAGCTCTCAATACTATTCAATTTCAAAGAAAGCCACCAGTAAACGACGGTTCAGGATGGATATTTGTTTGGGTACTGTGTTCTATATTTTGTCTTGTCTTTTTTACGCTCTAGTAATTTATCAATATTACACAAACATTTTAAATTACATACTAAATATATACAGTCACACCCTTTTCCCACATAAGGGGTATGCAGGAGCCGCTTACGTAGCCCACTTTTCGCCCTCGTGGGAAACGAGACGCGACGGGTGGCGAATCACGTCGCTGTTATTTGGATACCAGTCAAAAAATCCTTACTCCCCATTACGTTCCTACGAGCAGTGTAGTGTCAGCATTGCATGTTATGGTGTTATTCGGCATTAATAGACTTTCCGTACAATACCTTAGTCGCCTCTTACGACACCTCGGCAGGAAAGAGGTAAATACTATTCTACTCTGCCGGACACCTTTCGGCTAAACGAAATCTCTAATATGATAAATATATTATAAAGATACTTGATATCATACTGTGTATTGGTCTCTGCGAGTTGTGTGTAAAGCCATTATAAGACGGTATAATTAATCCCATTTTTATGCGATCTGTGTGATACATATTTTATATATTTACTCCATTAAAATTAAAAAGAAACGAACGAAATCATTATAAATAACAAACCTAGGCATATAAATAATGATCCGTCCCTAGACATAGACCAAAAACGAGAACTCGATCTGACATGACACTGAAAGTTACATACATACATACATTTACGCCTTATATGAGGGGCAGCAAGTGACCACACCCATAGACCACTTTCCGCCCTCGCTTTAAACGAGACGTGACGTACCAAAATTATTACACCCCATTGCGTTCCCACGAGCAGTATAGTGATAGCATTGCATATTATGGTGTTCTCCTCAAATGAAGGCTGTCCCACAGTTCATAGGTTTTTTTTTATTGGATAGAGCGACGAAACTAGCAAAACGTTCACCTGATGTAAAGTGCAACGTTTACCCATGACAAATGCTAAGTCACCCATAAGACTTCTGTGTGACACCACACTGCACCCTAAGCCCTGAGACATCAGTTCTTAAGTCTCATATGCCCAGTGATTACGCTAGCTCACAGTGCTCATCAAACCGAAACACAGTAATGTTGGCACACTACTTCTTCACGGTAGAATAACTGGCCCTCGGGTGGTACCTACCTAGACGGATTTCTGCATAGGAATCCTACCACCAGTTCACAAAACAAAAGTCAGTAAAAAGCGAATTAGTAAACTCGCAATCAAATTAACGTAAGCTCGACTTTTAACGTAACTTTCCGGAAATTCGAAATGATAAAACACTTGCTACGTGAACGGTAAGTAAGCCAGTAAAGACTTCAAGAACTCTCTGAATCCCAACAACCCATAAATGTGATATATGGATTTTAGGGAGCTCAGTTTAAGTGTGAAACTTGGCGCGTTAGCAACGTAACGACTATAAATAAATTTCAAGTTTCGATATTCCTAGTGGCAGCCACACAGGTTTCTTAAAGTAATTTCCTTCAAAAACCGATGCGCCTTTTTTTATTTGATAAAAGTGACGGAACGAGCAAAACGTTCACCTGATGGTAAGTACAACGTCTGCCCGTAACAAATGCTGTGTCACCCAGAACAGTGCGACACCACAATGCGCTCGTCCCCCTGACATAAGTTCTTAAGTCTCATATGCCCTGTGATTACGCTAGTTCTGTGTCCTTCAAACCGAAACAAGAATGTTCGCACACTACTGATTTACGGCAGAATAACTGGCCTGAGATGAATAGGATAATAAACAAGATTGATGAAAATTCTCGTATGCGTGAATCTGCAACGGCCTCCTTTGCTCCTAACAACCTACTTTGCTCGCCTCGTCACTTTCTCTTATAAAAAATTAATATTCATTAGGTTACCATTTTAACTGATTTACTATAATTTTAATATTATTCAAATATTTGATGCTGGCACTAAAGGTTGCATTAAAAATTGTAAATTTGTTACAAAATTAGCTATATTATTTTAAATAAAACTATTGGCGTTACGCAGAAAGGTTCTGGGTGACATGACATTTGTTATGGGGAGACCCTGCACTTACCATCACCATTTCAGCCACTAGTCCACTGCTGAACAAAGGCCTCCTCCATGGATTTTTTTTATTCAGATCTACCAGGAAGATTCTGCTGCCCATCTTCCCACTGTAGACTTTTACGACACCCACGGGATGAGATGGGCTGGTAGTTTTGCGTAAGCCGCGACCACACGGCACTTACTACCAGGTTAACGTTTTGCTCGTTTCGTTACTTAATTCAAATAAAAAAAAAGATAATGAATTTTCAGTGTATAAGAAAATATTTATTACGATTTTTTGCCTATAAAAGCAACACCGGCGAATTTCCGCGCTGTTTACCAGCAAATCCCGCATGAAGCAAATATAAACGTCACGGTATCCCGCGGGTGCGTCGCGGTGTTTAGGCAAATAAAGCGTAACAGATCACGTTTTATTACCTTCGCAATTCTTTCGAATGAAGTTGATAGCGCACGAAGTTTATTCCTCTTCGCGGTTGTTTTTTTTATTAAATTATGTACTTTTTATATCGTATAAGGTGACGAAACGAGCAAAACGTTCAACTGATGGGAAGTGAAACGGCCGCCCATAACAAATACTGTGTCATCTGAACATTTCTTTGTGACACCACAATGCGCCTGTCGCCCTGAGACATCGGTTCTTAAATCTCATACGCCCAGTGATTACGCTAGCTCTCAGTGGCCTTCAAACCGAAACACAGTAATGTTTGCACACCGCTGCTTCACGGCAGAATAACTAGCCCTGGGGAATATGAAAATTTCAAGATCGAATTCAAGGGCAAAGTTTCTGTTATTCGTTATCAATATTTATCGAAAATTTAATAATTGTTTATAATATCCTCATCATTTTAGCCCGTCATAAGTCCGCTGCTGAACGTGGACCTCTCCAATAGATTACAAAGATGGGTCCTGTGCCATTCGCATCAGACATATCACGTCATACATGCGGCAATTCATTTTGATTGATGTTAATAAATAAATATAAAATTTTTCAACATCTTTTTCAGTGGTAGAAGAATTCCTATGCATGACTCAGTCTAGGTAGGTAGTGGTACCAGGGTCAGTTGTTCTGCCGTGAAGCAGTAGTGTGCAAACATTACTGTGTTTCGGTCTGAAGGGTACTGAGAGCTAGTGTAATCACTGGGCATTTGAGACTTAAGAACTGATGTCTCAGGGTGACGGTGCAGTGTGGTGATACACAGATAATATTCTGAGTTACACAGAATCTGTTATGGGCACTTGCACTTACAATTAGGTTCTCGTCTCGTCACTTTATAAAATATAAAAAAACATCTATACGTAGCTTCTCAAGAACACAGTTAAAATGCTTTGTTTCCAAATACTTCAAAATCTGTTATGCTTCTCTTATGTACTTCATGTGCCGTCGCTTTTGGCTTTTGTGTTCGACACAATAGTTCTATTCAGCGATTGTTTCTATTCAACTTTGACTCGGTTTCTGTGTCATGGCTGTCGTTAACAAATAAAAAGAAATGAAGTGTTTCGCGATAAAAGGAGCTTCTGTTTGGTGAACGTCAGTATTTATCCATCGTGCTTTAGATAGAAGCATTGAAAAAAAGACAATCATACCGGATTTTTGTAAATTTCGCTATACAGCGCAGATGTTCTCATACATACTTACATTTTTTTTACTGGCGGTAGGATTCCTATGCAGGAATCCGTCTAGGTAGGTACCACCCCAGGGCCAGTTATTTTGCCGTGAAGTAGTATTGTGCAAGCATTACTGCGTTTTGGTCTGAAGGGCACTGAGAGCTAGCGTAATCACTGGGCATATGAGACCTAAGAACTTATGTCTCAGGGTGACGGACGCAGTGTGGTGCTACCCAGAAATATTCTCAGTAACACAGCACCTGTTATGAGCAAACGTTGCACTTACCATCAGGTGAACGTTTTGCTCGTCTTGACACTTTATCGAATAAAAAAAAACATATTTTTATTTGATATAGTTACGAAACGAGCAAAACGTCCCATAGCGAATGCTGTGTCGCCCAGAATATTTCTGTGAGATACCCCACTGCGCCCATCACCCTGAGACATCAGTATGAGACAGGTAGTTCTATTCTACTCTGCGGAACACCTACCTGCTACGGACACCTATCCTACAACTAGTGAATATATTTTATTTCTTTCTTTTTATATAATATATCTAATAATATCTATTCATATTAATATTATTAATTTGCGAAACACGTTTTAATTGACATTTCATTAGGCACATTGTATTTGGTCAGTTGGTCGGGTGGCTCAACATTTTTATGTAAAATTCTTCTTATTTCCACCAACATCAACACTACATACAAGTAATTATAATTTTTATCAAAAAATACTTGCAGTTATAAATGATCTCTCCTTATTTAATTTGCTTAGATCCCCATGCAAAATTTAAAATGTGTGTTACCTAGTTTTTGAAGAGCACCGCCCGCCCAACCTCAATAGCGAGTACAAGCAAACTAATTCCGCCACCGGGACCCGCGGCCCGATACCATTCACCACTACAACACTACTACTGGGCAATACATACATACATAAGATCATGACTGTATCCCATAAGGGGTAGTCAGAGACTGGGCACTCACTGCAAAAACAGATGACTGCCACAATCCACGTTTCACCAAAACAATATAATGCACTTGGTGTGATAGGTAGTGAGCCCATCGCCACCATGCGCTGTTAGGTGCACAGTGCAGTTTAATTCCTTACTCGCCTTTTACGAGATCCATTGGATGAGATAGAGTGGTAGTATTCTTTTAACGAGCCGCCACCACACGACACTGGGCAATACAAACCACTGAAGTCGAGAACACGACATGTCTTTTACCTCAAAACTATGCATTATCAAGTGATGTTGACTCTACGACAGTCTGCCGCCGATTGAGCGAAACCTATCAAATTTTCCATTCCAAAGAAAACAAATAAGATAGTCCAAGATTCAAAATATATTTACCATTTTTGCGATAAAACATTTACGCGTGAAAGTCGGAAGTTGAAAACTTTCCTCCGCGAAATTTACAGAAAGAGGAAAGTTATTCAACAATTCAGTTACCAAGTGCCGAACCACAAAGTAAAATGTCGAAATTGCCACAGGGTTTTCTCGGCGTAGAAATGCTTCGTTGTATTTTATTTTCCAATTCTTTGCTACTGACATAGTAATAATATTTTTTTATTTTATTTAAAACACATTATACACTTCAATTGAAAGAGTGAACAAGGGCGAACATAATACCCATTATCGTTCCCTCCCAGACAACGACACGGCTTGGAAGGGCCAGTTATTCTGCCGTGAAGCAGCAGTGTGCAAACATGATTGTATTTCAGTTTGAAGGGCACACTAAGCTAGTGTAATAGACATTGCACTTACCATCAGGTGAACGTTTTGCTCGTTCCGTCACTTTCTCCAATATTTTATAAAGTAAATATACATATGACAACACGAACTGACTTTTTTATTAAGATTTTAATACAAAATACCATACAAGTTACCGACTTTTCCGGACGAATTACAAAAAAAAATCTGTCATATAAACCTTATCTTGACAATTAAGAACAGGTCAAAAAAGTCAGCCGATTCTCATTCTCTTCTCTCATCTCGTTCTCAATTGATGCTCTTTCATACTTGCAATTTTTATTTAAATGGGCATAGTATATAGATAAATATAGAACAAGATACATACACCTGTAATGATCGATTATGACGTATCCAATATTGACTAAACGTTTGAACTTTTTTATATTTGAAAAAGTGACGAGACATGTAAAACGTTCACCTGATGGTAAGTGCAACGTCTGCCCATAACAAATGCTGTATCACCCAAAACATTTCTGTGTGGCACCACACTCCGCCCGTCACACTGAAACATCAGCTCTTTAATATCCCAGTGATTGGATTAGCTCTCAGAGCCCTTCAAACCGAAACACAGTAATGTTTGCACACTATTGCTTCACGACAGAATAACTGGCCCTGGGGTGGTGCCTACATAGAGCATTGTATGTATGTTTAGACGCGCTAATGTCAAAAAATACTTATCCGATTCGCAAAATCGTATTTGTATTTTACAGCCAATTTCTTTAAAAAGGTTTTAATTTATAACATCGAACTGCGAATAAGGGTCTAAGGTCAGCGAATTACCATGCCGACTTTATTCACGCGGCAAACGAGCTGCTGAATAAAAAGAAATATAACTTCAAATTATTATATTTTGTTCATCAAATAAATCTCATATCGTACAATTCAATTCAGTAAAACCATAAGACCACGTCGATGAAAGAAAAATATTTTCCCGACACAGGTAGGTTGTGCTTGGAGCTATTTCGTTATGGTAGAGAAATGTATGGACGTAATCCTCTTACTGGAATAAGTTATTTTATGCTAAGAAATGAAATTGTGGGTAATAAACGCACATATTTATTATGTATGTCTGTTATAGTTGTATCTCAAGCTTGTGATGACCGCGTTGCCTAGTGGTAATGGTAATGGTCACCGCCGCCCATGAATACACAATACCAGAGGAATGTAGATGATGATGTTCTCCTGGCCGATTTCGACCACGGCGACAACTTCCGAATATTATCGAGAGCTATCAACATTGCAGGAGATATTATAGTGCCACAAGTGTCCGCGCAAACACAGAGGCAATCACTAGCCCTAACCTCGGGTAGGTTAGTACCGAGTACCATAGGCCCGATGTAACGCTGATGCGATAATACCGGAGGTAGGCTAGGATGCAGTGTCAGAAACACGGGGACAATCACAACACAACCAGACCCGAAAACCAACAACTTGTGATTTAGCACAAATGTTGCCTCCGGCTGGGATTCGAACCCAGGAACCGCGGCGTAGAAGTCAGGTACTCTAACCACTAGGCCACGCGGTCGGAAGAGGAATAGCAGATGCGTTCTTGGCCTTTGAGAAAGGAAAAGGCTCTTTTCTTGAAGGTTGAAGCAGATTCCATAAAGTGATAGAGTATGGCAGAAAATTTCGCGAAAAACGCACTGTGGTAAAATGACAACCATACATTTGGTGAATTTTAAGTTGTTCCTGGGTTCGAATACTAGCCGTAGTCAATATTTGCGCAAAAACACAAATTGTTGTTTGGGTCTGGTTGTGTTGTTATTGTCCCCGTGTTTCTGATACTGCATTCTAGCCTACCTCGGATCTTATCGCATGAGCGTTACATTGGGCGCGTGTGAGTGAATGCCGAGCCGTTTTCGCGTACACTTGTGGCACTGTAATATCTCCTCGGAATAGCCGTGGTTGAAAATTGGCACTCGAGGAGATTTCTGACCCAGCTATCGATCGCTTAGTTACTGTGCTTCGTCATTCATCAGCATCGCGTTTTATAAGATCAATACAGCCATACCCGAAAACCAAGTTGTAAAATCTACCTCTTTCCTACCGTGGTGTTGTAAGTTGCCACTAAGGTATTTACGGACAGCCTTTATTTCTATACTGCTCGTAGAAACGAAATGGGGAGGAAGAATTATTTGACTGGTAGTAAGATTCTTATGAAGGAATCTGTCTATACAGGTGCCACCCCAGGGCCAGTTATTCTGCCGTGAAGTAGTACTGCGCAAACATTACTGTGTTTCGGTTTGAAGGGCACTGTGATCTAGTAATCACTGGGTTGTGAGACTTAAGAACTGATGTCCCAAAGTGACTAATGTGGTTTGGTGCTACACAGAAATGTTCTGAATGACTCGGCATTTGTTAAGGGTAGACTGCACTTACCATCAGGTGAACGGTTTACTTTTCTCATCATTCATCATCATCATTTCAACATACCACTATTCTACTGCTGAACATAGGCCTCCCCCGTACATTGCCACCAAAGTTTGCAGATCTCATTTTGGGGGGATTTTGTCATAGTTACCACGCTTGGCAACGCAACCGCAGTTAATTTATTTAGATTGTCCAGGTAGATGCTGCTTCATACAAGCCTAAACTGAATGAAAAATTTTTAACTTTGACTTTGACGTATTTTACACGGGTGTATACAATAAAAAGTTTTGTTGTATCTGCGGCTGACAAAGGAGCACATGTTACACCTAATGGTAACAATATATAGATTTACAGTTAATAGAATCAGGTGTTACTTTGCAGAAGTCCGTTTTAATAAAGGAAATAAAGTTATTCGAGAAAGAGACAGCTGACTTTTTGTCTGTCGTACAGTCAGTATCACTTAATAATGATAATAAATATCCCATTCTGAGGTGAAACAGGTGTTCTTGACTTCAGTTGTGTATATTGCCTTGTAGGTGTAGTGGTCGTGGTGTAGTGGAAATCGTGGTGTAGTGGTAGTCGTGGTGTAGTGGTGGTCGTGGTGTAGTGGAGGTGTAGTGGTGGTGTAGTAGTGGTGTAGTGGTGGTGTAGTGGTAGTGGTGGTATAGTAGGGGTGGTGTAGCAGTAGTGGAGGTTATCTGATGGCGGTTTCTGGTGGCGATAATAGCTTGCTTATGCACGCTAATATATATAATAGGGTGCGGGCGGTGCTACCATTTTAAATTTTGCATGCGAATCTTAGCAAATTTTCTTTCTTTCCTTAATATATAGATAAAGTAGATAACAGTCACACCCTTTTCCTATATAAGGGATAGGCAGAGGCCACTCACGTAGTCCACTTTCCGCTCTAGCTGGAAACGAGTGATAAAGTAAATATAGCGTTACTCAAAAGTGAATATATTAATTGAGCATGTACTATATATGCTCAATTAATATATTCACAGTCATAAGACTACAAAACAAAATTCTAGAGAAATTTTCGGTAGCGGGTAAAGTAAACCAGTTTAAAAATTCATTCACTTTACAGCTCCATTGTAGCGCTTTACACAGTTCACAAAGAAGTCAGCGACGTGTAGCTAGCCTGTGCAAGTAAGTGAATATTTTATTACTGAAGCACAGCGCATGAAAGCGAACAGAAGAACTTAATGCTTCAAAATTTAGTGCGCAAATCTTTACACACGCATTCATATTGCGAGAGTCACACTTTGTTCGGGACTAAAAAATGTACGGTATACAAAACTACCGAACGTGTTCAATTATAATCCATACTAATATTATAAATGCGTAAGTGACACTGTCTGTACCTCTGTCTGTTTGTTACCTTTTCACGGTTATACCGCTGTACCAATTTTGACGCATTTGGCTAGTACAGTTACAGTAGTCGTAGTCGCCAAACATCGAGGAGTATCGAGACAAATCAAATAGTTCCTACGGGATATTTGAAAATCCTATATCCACGTGGACGAAATCGCGGGCATCATCTAGTCCTATATATTTATTTTTTGAGACGACATTTATTTCGCACCCGCCCCGGCTTCGAACTAAGGCAAAATTCTCTCCAAAATGAGAGCTACAAACTTTTTTGGCTATCTATGGGGGAGGCATATGTTCAGCAGTGGACTAGTGATAGGCTGAAATTATGATGATGATGATAATTGTAATATTTATTTATCTTCATTGTTTACTCCTTAATCTAAGGAATACAATGGGCGGACTTAATGCCTAGAGGCATTCTTAGACAGTCATCCCTGGGAGACTAGAAAAATGATGGCAGGTGCAAATATGTAAAATGTGGAGTCTGGTGTGAAAATATAAATACTATTACATAATAATTATATAATAATATAAATAGTCAATATATATATTCACAAAATTAACATAGATTAATACATACTAATAATAAATATATTACACAATAATACATATATAAACAAAATAAGAGGTGAAATTAGAGCCTCAGTTTGCCTCCAAATAATGTTCTCTAAGAAGCCTTTTGAAGGATTTTTCTCTCAGTGCCCTTCAGACCGAAACACAGTAATGTTGGCACATTACTGCTTCACGGCAGAATATCTGGCCCTGGGCTGGTTCCTACCTAGACGGATCCCTGCATAGGAATCCTACCACCAGAAAAATGATCACTCACTGGCACCAGGGATCGAGCTCAGGTCACTTTCGTAATATGGAATTAAAAGCGAGCGTCCGGCCCCTGAGCTACTACGGCTCAGTTCGGCATGTTAGCTTTTAAAGAGAGAATCTAATATTATAAATGAGAAAGTAACTCTATCTGCCCCTTTGTCTATTTGTTACCTATTCACGGTTCAACCGCTGTATTGATCGTGCCGAAATTTGGCATCTACGAGATTATTTCACACTATTTATCCCGGAAACATCCATCCAATGGATCTCGTAAAAGCCGAGTAATGGATTTAAACTGCACTGTGCACCCAACATCGCATGGTGGCGATGGGCTAACCACCTATCACAGTGCATAATATTGTTTTGGTGAAACGTGGATTGTGACAATCATCTGTTTCTGCAGTGAGGGCCCAATCTCTGACTACCCCTTATGGGATACAGTCGTGATCTTATGTATATATGTATGTATCCCGGAAAATCATTTAGTTTCACGTTTATTTATTCCCACGGAATATTGAGAAGACTTTTATCCACGCGGACGAAGTCGCAAGCATCAGCTAGTATTTAATAAAGTTTTAAATAATCCTTCTGTGAGTTTCCGCCGCAATAAACAAATCTAATTGAATAATCCTATGTGTGCCAACACAAGCTGTATTGGAAAACATCAGTGGCAGATTTCCGGTGCGCAAAAAGAAAGGCGAGCGAATATAATTTCTTCCATGGTCCCCCACCCTCCTCTTTGTAAATTAAACACGGTCTAGGATGGAATTTTGGAACGACTCCACTGGTATCTGAAACCTGTATTATATACTATACTTTTACCATTTTTAAACATAAACGTTTTTTTTTATTGTATAAAGTGATGAAAAGAGCAAAACGTTTACCTGATGGTAAGTGCAACGTCTGCCCATAACAAATGCTGTGTCACCCAGAACATTTTTGTGTGCCCATCACTGAGACATCAGTTCTTAAGTCTCATATGCTCTGTGATGTAAGGTTTGAGGTTCAAGATGGACGTATAAAATGGGGAAGGACCTATGGGAATTTAGATTTTAAATCTAGAATGATGCTACTTGGTATTTTTAACCACACAAAGAAGATTAACGACACAAAAAGTACATACGAGTATAATGATATTTCATATTTACGCGAATACTACACATTTAAATAAACCTAGATATTACGGATTTTATCTCGTATAACATACGTAGACATAGGCCACACACGTAGCCTACTTTTCGCCCTCGCGAGAAAGGCTACGTGACGGGTGGCAAACCACGTCGCCGCCATTTTGGTACGAGTCAAAAAATTCTTACTCCATTGCATTTTCACGAGCAGAATAGTGACAGTATTGCATACTATGGTGTTATTCTGCTCGAGTAAAGGCTGTCCGTACAATACCTATGTCGCCTCTTACGACACCTGGGCACGGAAGGGGTAGGTGCTATCCTACTCTGCCGAACACCTACCGGCTACTAAGTAGGATTTTTAAATATGGTAGCATATTTTTAAATATATCGAGGCTATTGAAATTAAAAATAGGTAAGTTGGTTCGGTTCTACCACCAGCTTGGGATCCTAAAAAACATGTAAGACTTCAAGATAAAGTAAGCTCGTTCTACGTAGATCGGACTAAAAATAATAATTGAAAGCTGAAGCGGGACATCTGTCACCTTAGTCCTCCCTCCTCCCTCCTCGGGTTAAAAATAGTTAACTAAACGCGATAAATCCGTAAAATCTAGTTTTATTTAAATGTTCAGTATTCGCGTAAACATAAGAAATCATTATAAAATCTACAGTAATAGAAAATATCATAATCTTTCATACGTTCTAAATAAAACTATTGGAAGACGTGAAAGCATTTTTTTTTTCAAAAGCGACTCAATTCATTTCCGATGCGTATTGAGTGAATAAAGAAAACGTACAGCAAAGTAAACCCGTCTGAAATACTGTTAATGCACTCTCAATCCTGCTGCCTGTGTGCAGATATGCAGTCGGCTTACATTGAATCGTGGCACCAATTTCATTGATGTATTTTTTATTAATTTCTTATCAATGCCTTCGTCGAGTATCGCTATAAAATATATTAACTGACCGCGTGGTGGCGACTTAAGAGTATATTATAGTATAATATATAAATTGAAGTTGGAAAACTATCAACATTTATTGAACTTCAAAATTAAGGAAAAGCATACATGCATACATAAATAAGATCACGACTGTATCCCATTAGGGGTGCTCAGAGACTGGGCACTCACTGCAAAAACAGATGACTGCCACAATTCACGTTTCATCAAAACTATATAATGCACTTGGTGTGATAGCGTGCGCTGTTGAGTGCACAGTGCAGTTTAATTCCTTACTCTCCTTTTACGAGATCCATTGGATGAGATGGAGTGGTAGTATTCTTTTAACGAGCCGCCACCACACGGCTAAAAAACGGGGAAAAAGAATTTCTTCTGTATCGTTTGTCTTAGACACATACATTTCACACCCACAGCGCAAACAAACCCGAAAACCAATAATTTGTATTTGTTAGCTTCGGATTCGAACCCGGTATGCGGCCCAGAAGTTAGGAACTCTGACCACGAAGCCACATAATTTCATCATCATCATTTCAGCTTTCCTTTTAGAGGGATTTTGCCATAGCTGCCACGCTTGGCAGCCGGGTCCCTGGCCCGCGAGCACAGTATCCGATGAAGCTGTAAAAGCCGAGAAGGCTAACAGCAATTACATCACCGAAAATATATTGGCAGCCGGGTTGGCAACCGGAGTTCATTTATTCAGATGTTCCAGGAACATGCTGCTGCCCATCTCCTGGTTTTCGTTCTCCCTCTGTCGACTTTCACGACACCCACGGGACGAGATGGGGTGGTAGATTCTCTTAACTTAGCAGTATCCAACGTTACTTAGTCAAGCTTGAATGTGATTTCACATTCAAGCTTGACTATATATCAAGGCTTGTGTCGGCCGCGCATAGCATGAAATGTCAAATCTTTTTATCAGCGAATAAAGGATGGCGATATTGAAAAGGGATGACGAGGAACTTGTGTGTTTGATCAAATGGATCGCTCGGTGACGAAAAAAGGAGCCTTTCAGAAGGCCAATCAATTTATTGTAATTAGTCAACCGCGTGGCGTAGTGGTTAGCGTACCTGACTTCTGCGCCACCAGTCCTGGGTTCGATTCCCAGCTGGAGGCAACATTTGTGAAAAAACACAAATTGTTGCTTTTCGGGTCTGGTTGTGTTGTGCATGTGAAATGTATGTTTGTGAAACGCACCCACGATACAGGAGAAAATCCTACTGTGGGGCTTCGTTAAAAAAAAATTGATGTTGTATTTTGTACAAAAAGTAATCTTGTAATTACGTTATTAATAAAACTAGATGCCCATCAGCGATCGAAATTCGGCCGTAATTCATGATTATAGGTGGTAGGATTCCTATGCAGGAATCCGTATAGGTAGGTACCACCCCAGGGTCAGTTATTCTGCCGCGAAGCAGTAGTATGCGAACGTTACCGTGTTTCGGTTTGAAAGGCACTGTGAGCTTAATCGTTGGGCATATCAGACTTCAGAACTGATGACTGAGGATGACGGGCGCAGTTTTGTGTCACACATAAATGTCCTGGGTGGCACAGCATTTGTTATTTTTTATTTATTTTATTATTTTAAAGAATGCTAGCAATGCTGTATTAGCATTACTAATATTCCTGTTAACCACTGCAACTAAGCGTAAAAGCTTGTGCTAGGAGATGGTTCACGACACTAGTCGAATGGCGGGCTCGATCCTGCGACATCATGTTTCGCAGTCCGTACCCTAAACCATTAGGCTATTGCCGCTTAAATGGGCAGACGTTGCACTTACCATCAGGTGAAAGTTCTGCTCGTTCCGTCACTTTTATAAAATACTTTTATTTTTAAGTTATTTGAGGACAAACAATGACTTAAAGTCATTGTTTGTTGGCAACATTTTGAAATTATACGGCGACAATCTTTTTCGTGTTCGTGCCAATGTCGGCAGTATAAACGTGCAGTTTAAACGATTGACAACGATACATATAAATAAAATTGAAGTGTCTGTTCGTAATAACAAAATACGCAATAAAAACAGCTTTTTACTCAATGCTAAGCATTATCTCAAATCAAGAAAGGATATACGTTACTTATAAAGAAAAACACAATTTTTGTCTGTCTGAATGTCTGTGTGTTCCGGCTTATTTCCGAAACGGCTGGACCGATTTTTACGGAAATTTCACTGTCAGATAGCTGATATTATAGCTGGTAACTTAGGCTTCTTTAATTTAACAATAATGATTAGGGTTCCCTGCAAGAAAAAAAATCCCAAAATCTGATTCAAATAGGGAAATATATATATCATCGATCGTGGGGCACTAGCTAGTTGTCAATATGAACGTAAATAATGAATGTTTTATTTTATTCAATTTAATGTGTTGGAACACATATTACATATACATTTTAGATTCCTCGCTTCTTCTCCATATAAAATGTAAAAAAAAGTAAAGTTTCAGCCTATAAATGTCCCACTACTGAGCACAGGCCTCCTCTCGTTTCTGAGAGGGTTTTGGAGCTAGGAAGAATCCGCCACGCTGCTCCAATGCGGGTTGGCGGACTTCACATGTCTTCGAAATATTTTTTATTCTTCAGACATGCAGGTTTCCTCACGATGTTTTCCTTCGCTGCCGAGCACGTGGTGAATCAGCACTTAAAATTGCAATTAACAATTTTAGTGGTGCCGGCACCGGCAATCGAACCCAGGTCACTCGCGTACTATGAAATTTAAAGCGAGCACCTAGCCCCTGAGCTACCACGGCTCTCTCTAACCTAACCATGCCAAATCCCACTCCCTCGTGTGTGCAATATGCTTTAAAAGGGGTACAAAGTTTTCTTTTCACGTATTAATATAATGTATTAAGTTTTTGTATGTTATTTATACTATATTTTTATAATTATTTTTTCATTTGCTCGTGTCATTAACTTCGGCTGGTTATTTAAGGTATTTTTCACATTTTTTTTAAATTGAACCCTTCACAACTTTTTCCACGCCCACGGGTTGACTGGGAGAGAATCTCAATAGGCATTAAGTCCGCCCATTGTTACCTTTTTAATTAAGGTGAAGAATAAAGATTTAATAAATAAAAAAATAAATTAAATATATTGTCACCTATTTTATATTTATAAATTAAAAGCAAAACAAGCGATTCTTTGTAATGATGTATCCTGTATAATGAATGGGCTAAGGCCACACGCTAGAGTTAGAATAGAATAGAATAGAAATACATATATTCGGTACAAACACAATTAACAAAATTACAATACAACACAAACATATTAAAATAGATGTTGTACCAAAATGGTCTCCACTCAGCTTTATGTCACGAACTGAAGTGAAAACAACACATCGTGACGCTGGTTTTTCAGTTACCTGCCTATGCTTAGGTTGGCAAAAATTAAAAAAAGCCTAAGAAAAGGCTTTTTTTAATTACTACTTCTATAAAATTCTTAAATGCATGACGCAAAAATATGGCACGGATTAAAAAAAACTTGTCAAGAAGACACTGGTAGATAAAGTGTGTTGTAAATCATTATATAGAGAGCAATGATGTTTTTGACGGCCAGAGAATCTACCACGTCATTTCATCCCGTGGTTGTCGTAAAAGTCGACAGAGGGAAAATTAGTACCAGAAGATGGGCAAAAACCCAAAGTATGTAGCTCTCATTTGGGGAGATTTTGCCACGCTTGGCAGGCGGGTTGGTAACCGCAGTATATTTATTCAGATGTTCCAGAAAGATGCTGCCGCCCATCTCCTGGTTTCTATTTGCCTCTGTCGACTTTTACGATGTCCATAATATTAGATTCTTTTAAACCGCCACCAAACGGAACTTTAAAAACTTATGTCTCAGGGTGACGGGTGCAGTGTGGTGATACACAAAAAAATATTCTAATTAACACAGCATCTGTTATGGGTAGACGTCCCACTTACCATCACGTGAACATTTGAACGTTGTGGTGGACGTTTTGCTCGTCTTGTGACTTAATCAAATAAAAAAAAAACCTTATTAGTACCACTGATACGTTACGAATGAATGAGCACAGATATAATACAATGAAAACGAAAACCTTTTTTTCATTATGCTCGCGTGAGTGTCTGTTTACAAACCGATTCATGCTTCGCTGAACGACCGTTGGTGGTTGTAGATTGACATTTCCCGATAGAACCTTATTGTATGGATTTTAACAACCCACACTGAAATAACACTTCATTACGAAAGTGTTATTAGTGACCAATGCAGGAATAAGTCTAGGCAGGTACAAACAGTTGTAAAAGAAAGTAAAGTTTCAGCCTTTAAATGTCCCACTGCTGAGCACACGCCTTCTATCATTTCTAATAGGGTTTTGGAGCTAGGAAGAATCCGCCACGCTGCTCCAATGCAGGTTTGCGGACTACACATGTCTTCGAAATATTTTTTATTTCTCAAACATGCCGGTTTCCTCACGATGTTTTCCTTCACCGCCGAGAGCGTGATGAATCATCACTTAAAATTGCAATTAACAATTTTAGTGGTGCCGGCAGCGGGAATCGAACCCAGGTCACTCGCGTACTATTAAATTTAAAGCGACCGTCTATCCCCTGAGCTACCACGTAACAGCAACAGTAATGAGAAAAAAAAAACATTACTGTGTTTCGGTCTGAAGGTCACTGAGAGCTATTGTAATCACTGAGGATATGAGACTTAGAACTAACGTTAGTGGGTCGGGCGTAGTTTGGTGTCACACAGGATTATTCTGGGTGGCACAGCATTGCATTGGGTGGACGTTGCACTTGCTATCAGGTGAACGTTTTGCTCGTCTCGTTCCTTTATTAAATCTAGGAAAAAAACGCAAGTATCCTCACTGGTGGTAGGATTCCTATACAGGAATCCGTCTAGGTCGGTACCACCCCAGGGCCAGTTATTCTGCCGTGAAGCAGTAGTGTGCAAACATTACAGTGTTTCGGTCTGAAGGGCACTGTGAGCTAGCGTAATAACTGGGCATTTGAGACTTAAGAACTTATGTCTCAGGGTGACGGGCGCAGTGTGGTGTCACACAGAATATTCTGGGTGACACAGCATTTGTTGTGGGCGGACGTTGCACTTACCATCAGGTGAACGTTTTGCTCGTTTCGTCACTATACACAATAAAAAAAATACTTCACAGTGAGCTCAGTCTGCGTAGATCGGACCAAGAATAATAATTAAAACTTGAAGGTTAACTGTGACTTCAGGACTTCAAACGTCTGTACTTCCGTGACCATGGGGGCTGTAAAACGTAGGGAAAATAAATAGTTAAAATCGTCATCATCCACCCACCCCACCACTAGTTCACTGCTGAACATAAGCCTCCCCATAGATGACCAAAATGTTTGTAGCTCTCATTTTGGGGTGATTTTGCCATAGTTGCCACGCTTGGGGTTGGCAAACGCAGTTTATTTATTCATATGTTTCAAGATGCTGCTGTCCATCTTCTGGTTTTTATTCTCCCTCTGTCGAGTTTTACGACCACACTTACGGGTTGAGAAGGGGTGGTAGATTCTCTTAAGCCGCCACCACACGACAAAGTTAAAACAAACGTGATAAAATGCTTTAATTTATTTAACCGTCATAAAGTTTAATAACGGCAAATAAATATATCCTTCTTGTTGACGACGACGACAATAACTTCTGGTAAATTTTCAGTCAGAAATTGTCAAGAATTTCTTATACTACTAGCACCCGTACCTCTTTGTTTTACACGCGTAAAATATGCTGACCGCATAACTGCGCGGTGCGGCACTGTACCTCGCTGACCACTCGGCTTTTCTCCGTAGTGTTCGGTTCGTAACACGCAATTCAGAAGGTCTTCTAGCATACATTTTTATATCTCAAAACTTACCTCAATGAACGGGCTATCTAATAAACTAATAAATTTTTAATCGGTTCACTATTTCGAGGGATTAGCGCATTCAGACAACTCGCCAGCTTCATTATAGTACCTAGTAAGGACTTAAGGGCAGAAGAATTCCTAGGAATATGAATAACTATTGCAAACTCGTGTAAAGATAGTCGTCTATTACTCAGAAGAATAAAAGAAGTTTGTTTCTTTAAAAATCTATTAATATTGCATATTTTTACTGGTGGCCACCACAGGGCCAGTAAAATGGACGCGCACTACTACGCCCCTATAAAATATGTCGCGGCTTCGCGACACGACGCCTGACCTAACGATTCCCTCTGTCGAAATCTTACGCTACGCACGGACTGAAATCTTACGGAAAGGTACGACGTTCTGTTACCAACCCAATGATATTCACCGTGCGCAGATAGCCTTTACTATCGGCGTCGCGACGCTAATAAGCCCGTCAACAAGCGGGACGGACGGTGGACGTATCACACTAAATACGCGGTGCACCTAACGCACACCACGTATAACTCTAACGTCCGTCCTCCTGGGAATGTGGAAGGTGCCCTATTGACGTTCTGTTTGTAAGACAGAAGTGAGACGCTGTTATTATTAGGAAAACCACATTCCCTTCAAATAAATGTACCCATAGGACGCTGGCGGGAATTATAAAGCCGATACCGCGTTCCAAGACGTTTATTCTTGCGAGAAACAATGATCGACGTTTCACAATACTAGTATTCACTATACAATACTATTCACTATACAATACTATTCACTTTTTTCTTGCTGTTGTTGCTTCTTGGAGAGCTTCTTGTAGACTGATGAACCGCCGATGGTTTGGCTTTTTTTTTTTTTGTATGTGTTAACGTTGTTAGCCCGGCGGCTTTTACAACTTCGTCGGAAGAGACTCGCGAGCAGAAGGCCCGCAAGTATGGGTACAACGTCGCTGCTGGCGTTGACTCGGCGCTCTGCGTCTCGACGTCGCTCTGCTGCTCCGCTGTACTCCGACCCCTGTAGACGAATGGAATCCGACTAACATGGGGGGGCTCGATGCAATCCAAGGGCCCCTCTGAAGGAGGTCGATGCCTCGGCTTGGACTGCTATCGAAAGAGAAGAATTTTTTATAATGATACATTACGTACTCGCTAAGTATTATAAAACAATAGTATTATTTTACAACACCGCGACCTGGCAATATAAAATTATAAAAATGTGTGTCGATATTAAAATCGACCTTGCACAGGGATGAACCTTGTGTAGGCTGTGTCCGCTGAGTTAGCGGGTGTGTGTCGGTGCGAGTGTACGCAATAGGCGGGGGCGTGTCCTGAGGGGACGGCGCGCCCACGTCGTAAAGTTTATTAATAGTTGTGATTACATCACAATCGTCGATAAGTATATTTTTTGGACGTCTTTGTCTAAAAGAGGCATCCCTCGCGGGGATGTAATTATCTATTGCTGCCACTAACGTGTTAGGGTGATCTTTTATTCGGTTGAAATGTCTTATCGACATTTCTTTGAAGTAAGCTGCTATGGTACGGAGCTCAAGATCGCGGTGTAAATCTACGTTCCGCATATAGTAAGGTGCGTCTGTGATACGACGCAGGAAGCGATTCTGAATCACTTGAAGTTTATTTATATGACTTTTGCGAGTGTGCGCAAAGGTGACTCCTGCGTAAGTCATTATGGGACGTATGCAGGATTTATATAGAAGCAGCTTATGTCTGAGGGACATTTTACTATGTTTATTAGTAAGATAGAAAAGGCGGCCGGAAACAAATGCCGCTTTATCTCTTACAGCTTTGATGTGTTTGGCGAAAGACAATCTATTGTCTAAAATTACACCTAAGTATTTGACATGAGACACCCAAGGGACGGGAGTATCGAATAATTTAATTTGTTTGCGATTAAGTCGCATAAGATTTTTTTGGTAGAGTAGTCTACTAAAAAGTACGGCTTGGCTTTTGTCGGGATTGACTTCGATTCTCCATTTCCGGAACCAATCACCTAGCGTGTTGGCTGCAGTTTGGAGTCAAATGCATATTCTCGATATATTGACATCGGATGCAAAAAGCGTGGTGTCGTCGGCGAATAGTGCCAGTTCGACTTTTTGGTGTTTTGGTATATCGCTGGTGTACAGCGAGTATAGGATTGGAGAGAGAACGGATCCTTGAGGGACTCCGGCTCTCAGGGGTCTGCTGCTCGAGAGCGCCCCCTCGACTCTGTAGCGGAAGGAGCGATTCGACAAGTAGGCCTGTATGATGTGCACAAGCCTATCTGGCACCCCTAGGGAATACAGCTTATATAATAAGCCGGTGTGCCAGACTTTGTCAAAGGCCTTCGCCACGTCGAAGAAGAGGGCTCCCACGCAGTTTTTAGGACCTGCGGCGAGGCGCTCGAGTATGTGCTCCGTGAGGCGGTGCACTTGGAGGATGCACGAGTGTTTAGCTCGAAAGCCAAACTGCTCGTTCGGAATGAGATTAAGGGATTGAACGCTGTCCTTTAGCCTACTTTGGATCAGTCGTTCATAGATTTTCCCCAGACTGCTGAGGAGACTTATGGGCCTGTAGCTCGAGGCCTGGTTGCGCGGTTTATTTAGTTTCGGAATACCGATAACTATTGCCTCTTTCCAGGCATCCGGGAAGGTGCAGCTGGCAAGTAGGGCATTGAAAATAGCCACTAATAATTGAATTAGTGGCAAGGGGAGGGACTTGATCACCCTATTAGAGACTCCGTCGGCGCCGGGCGCCTTACGAGTTTTGAGGTTTTTGACTATCGTCTTAACCTCATCAACTGTGGCGGGTGGCAGCGGGTCACCCGCTGGTGGCAGTGGCAATTTACGGGCCACTTCCTCTTCCACCTTCTGAAGGTGGAGGGGGTCGGTTGGCTAGGAGCTGAGAGAGCATTGAAGCTCTAGGCTGTCTGCCAAGCAATCTGCCTTTTCGGTATCCTCAAAGGCTAGGCTGCCATCGGAGCGTATCAGAGGAGGCATCGTTGCGACCGTTTCTGACTTCATACGTCTCGCCAGAGCCCAGAATGCGGTGTGGGATGGCGTGATGTCTTTCATCAGCCTGTCCCAACGACTACCTCTGAGTTCGGCCATCCGCTCTTTAACCTCCCTTTGGAGGTGGCGCATTCTGACGCGATTTGCGACAGACCGGTATCTGGAATAAGCTGTTATGGAGCTGTTTTTCTCTGTCATCAGCTGTCTGAGCTCCTGTGGCAGTTCAAAGCGACGATCACTCGCCACCGTGACCTGCTTCGAGGAGTCTCTGACAACTGTATTAACATGAGCGGTGAAACGGTTCGCGGCCAGAAGGTCCACTTCCGGGGTGACTAAGATGTCAGGGATGGCATCTAGATCAGGAGTACGCATAGACTCGAGGCTAGATTCGAGTTTGCGCCAGTCCGTTACGGTTTTGGTTCGAGTGACCTCACCGTCGGACTGTCCTAATTTCATAATGACCGGGCGATGGTCTGAATTTAATTCGTGATGCACCGTTAAGGAGCGCAGCGGTAATGCTACGTTCTTCAACAGTGCAATATCTAAAATGTCCGGAGACTGATTATGTTCTATGGGCACCCTAGTAGGTTCTAGGGGGCCTATTATATCAAAATTAAGTCTAGAACTAAGGTCGAATAATATGCGACCGTTAGCGTTATCCTTCGCCGAATTCCAGGCCGAATGTTTACTATTTAGGTCACCCGCCAAAATCACCGAGTCGCTCGCGTTAAGTAGCGACTCGATGTCGCCCCTTAATAAGGTTTTTTTCGGCGGTTGATATACAGAAGCTACTGTGACGGACTGATGGTCCGTCATAGCGATTCTGCACATAGTAGCCTCTAAATTAATTAGGGTTGGAGTGTCTATCGGTATGCAGTGCAAGGACGCCTTGTAATAAATTAGAGTCCCGCCTCCACGCTTGTTGGGGCGGTCGTGCCTAATTATTTTATAATTGGCGATGCGCGGATTTGCCATGCTAGGTTTTAAGAATGTCTCTTGCACTAACAATACATCTATTTGATGAGCAGTGAGAAAGTCACTCAACTCATCTCTTTGTTTTTTAAGGCCGTTGGCATTAAAAAAGGCGACAGCCAAAGAACGGGGTTTGATCCTAGGTCGTGCGTCCATTAAGAATCAAAAAAAATAAAATAAAATTAACTTAGGAGTTATAACTCCAGTTTTGTAGCGTAAGCTACTACTTAAGTGATATTTAATAGCTACGTGCATAGCCTATTTGGCTTTATAATTTTTTATAGCGTCAATGACACCAAAGTGGTCGATTGACGCTTGTAGTCGCTCGTGTCCGGAGCGCGCGGTGATGGTTTGGCCGCCAGAGCGCCGACTTTTATAGCCGCGGCGACCGTTGTCCTGCTCCCACATCTCGCTGTCCCTCTCCTTCGCCGAGGAACTATTAAACAAAACATAGAATCCCTAATTTTCCTAACTTATACAATACTAGTGGCTATAATTATTACGAATTATGAAACTTTATTTAAAAACCTATCAAATTAACTTTATACAACGCTAGGAAATTCATTAGTTTTCACGTAAATCGTCTTTTAGAGTTTGGTGGAATCGCGATGTCCGTGCCGATCCGCTGTTGTTCTCTCTCGCGAGTTCTTGCACCATTGTTGAACGGGGTCACTCTCGCGAGGAGTGGGCGTGGCCTATTCGCTTACGTCGCTAACAATCTCCCCCCGGTGTTCCACACCATCTTCTTGGTATGCGACGTTGCTGCTAGGGACCAATACGATGACTCTTGATGTAGGCCTTCTCAGGATTCCTCCAGCGGTCCGGACATCGACGATCCTTGTTCTTCCATCAGGGCCGGTGTATCTCTTGACAATTTCACCTCTCGGCCATACGTTGCGCGGCAGCGTCGAGTCTACCACCAGCACGATGTCACCCTCCTGTAGTGTAGGCGCCTCTTGAGCCTTCACTGTTCTCGGTGAGAGTATTGGCAAATACTCTTTGAGCCATCTTCGCCAGAAGCAATCTGCTAGCCTCTGTACAGTCTTCCAGTTCGCCTTGCCCACCAGGTGGTTATCGGTGAAATCTCCTAATACTGGTGCGCCGTTAGATCGTCCAATCAAAAAATGATTCGGAGTGAGTGCTTCTTCATCGCAGGGGTCCATGCTGATATGTGTCAGGGGACGCGAATTTACTGTGTGTTCTACCTCAGTGAGTAGAGTGTAGAGCACTTCTTCAGGTGGTTGCCTTTCACGCAGCGTTGCCGCAAGCGCCGTCTTCACGGTACTCACCATTCGCTCCCAGGCTCCCCCCATGTTCGGTGCGCCTGGTGGTATATTTTTCCACTTGATGCCTCGTTTTTCAAGCTCTACCTCAAACTCGCGTTCTTGAAGTTTCGCTGATTCTTCCTGTAGTTCTCGGTTAGCTCCTATAAAATTCGTGCCGTTATCGCTGAACACGACGCTCGGTGAACCTCTTCTGGCGGACAATCTCCGCAAAGCCATTATCGTCGAGCTGGAACTCAGTGATGCGGCTAACTCTAGATGTATCGCCCGAGTGGTCAGACAGGTGAAGAGTACCCCCCATCGCTTCTCCCTCCTCCTTCCCACGGTGACCTCCATTGGCCCGAAATAATCCACTGCCGTGCAGGTGAAGGGACGCTGATGATGTTGCAGCCTCTCGACGGGCAGGTCTCCCCAGGGCATTGGTCTCGGTAGCTTCTTTCGCAGCGTGCACCATTGACATTGCCTTGATATGCTTCTGTCTGCCGATCTGATGCCGATGATCCAGTATCGTTGCCTGAGTTCATTGATGACTGTCGCGTGGTTGCCATGATACAACTTCTCGTGGTAGTGTGCTATCAGTAAGCGACACATACGGTGCTTCCCGTCTAGTACGGCTGGACACTTCTCGATTCCTTCCATTGCGGGTAGCTTTCTAATCCTGCTGCTCAGACGCAGGACGCCCTCGTCATCCAGATGAACTTCAAGTTTCTTCAGTCGGCTGTTGTTTCTTAACGGCTTCTTCTGTCGCAGCGCATTGATCTCTTCCTCGAAGCAGTCCTCTTGACTCTTCTTGATCAGTAGTTGCGTAGCCTTCTCTAGGTGTTCAGGTTCTAACGGCAGGAGCTTCTTTTCTTCTCTGTCGAGGTTGTTGGGCATCTCAATCTTCTTTCTTAATTTCTTCGGTTGCGGCTTCCATGGTGCGTCGACGTTTCGCGCTACGTTGACTGGATTCTTCCGTCTGCATTGCGCGATGAACATTATCACCCTTGCCGCGGTGCGCAACAATATGTTCCATTTCGATATTCGATCTTCGGATGGCGTGACTTCACTTGTGTTGGTGGCCTCTTTGACGTGCGCGACTGCTTCGATTTTCCTTTCTTCACTGGTTGGTTCTGCTGGTTTCTGTTCTATGTTGACTAGCCTCTTGTGTGCTTGTTGACGGTTGTAAGGTAGGGTGACGTCTTCCTTGGCCCACAGCAAACCTGTCTCGAAGCGCCCGTCTTGCAATCTTCTTGTGTTCCTCTCTAACAGCGTGAGTACCCTTCCCTCTTCATCAGTCGACGGTAGTTTCGGCTCCACTCCCAGTGACTCGATGCTGAAGTGCTGCTGTATCAGGCTCTTTATGTCATCCTCTCCATTATCCTCGGCGAGTCGACAATGGTTGACGAAGTTGACGGGATCGGTGATGCTTGAGCGACGTCCATGAAGCACCCATCCTAAGCTGGTCAGCGACGCGACGGGTTGCGACGGTTTTCCCTTAATAACTTTTCTTGTCACGATGAGGTTCCAGTTATCTTGTCCGATGATAAGTTTCGGTACCTCCGGCACGTACATAATATCTTCCTTGATATTCTTCAAATGATCGCAGGCTTCAATTTCGCCCTTGTCGATTTTCTGCGGCGACAAACGTAGTCCGTCCATTGTCCGTACGCCAACTTTTTTCCGTTTGTCCGTGCGATGTAATCCCTTTATCTTCAAATCAGTGCGTAGTGAGTCCTTTTTCTTGATGCGTTCCCCGCCGACGGTTTCAATTGCCAATGGTTCGGTGGCCCCCTCTGCTCCTATCTGCTCCGCTACATCGGAGTCCAGGATGGTGATGGTAGAGCCTTCGTCCAGGAGGGCCAGTATCTGCTTCGACCCCTTCGGCCCGTACAGCATGACGGGCATGACCTTGAGGTAGGTCCCGGCGACACCGCTTGCTGCGCAGATCGTAGTGTTGACGGCGGCGGTACCTTCCTCCTTGTCCTTAGGTGGGCGGCTGCTCGTCGACTCCCGGCGTGATGTCACTGGTCTTGCTGGTCTCTCTGAATGCAGTAGGGTGTGATGGTCTCTTTTGCACTTCTTGCACGGAGGGCCTCTGCAGGATGCTCGCTGGTGTCTTCGCTGCAGGCACTTGAAACACAGTTCTTTCTTCTTCACCATTTGCCATTTGTCCTCGACGCTCGCCTCCATAAACTTGTTACAGTCGAAGATGCGATGCTCCTTATCGCACAGGAAACACGCGATCTTCCTGACGTCCGAAGCAGTGTAGGTCGTCTCGACTTCTTCACGGGCGGTGTGGACGGGCTGACGGTGATGCGCAGACATCCTTTTTCTAAAATCTTCTCTCTTAATCCTGTCGGCTTCTATCGGCGAGGAATTTGTTGATGATCAGCAACTCCGGTTCTTCTTCACTCTGTCGTGCCTTGAAGTCATACCATCTGTATCTCCCAATCGGCGTAAATTTATCTACAATAGCCTTGCAAAGCTCCGGTGAGTACAGGTAGTGCGGCTTCTTCAACGCCTTTATAATCGCTACCGCATTATTCACGCGGCTAGCGAAAACACACACTTCCTTTGGTGCGTCTCGTAGCGGCGGCAAGCTCTTGATCTTATCAACTTCACATAGCACGATGACGTCCGGCCTTCCATATCGTCGTTCTAATGACGTCACTACTTCTCTGGGATCGGATTCCACGAACAATAAATCCTTCACCAATTCTCTTGCAGCTCCCTTGATTGCCTTCCGTAACCTCCCCATGTTCTGAGCCTCGCTGAACAAATGAGCCGTATCCTCGTAAGTCCTCTTGAATGCCATTCATTCTTCATAATTGCCCTCGAACACTGGTAACTCGTGCAGGTACTTGGGTGGCTGAGGGGTTGCTTGCGACGCTCCGGTTTTGGCCGCTTGCATTATTGCTTCAGCTAGCTCCTTGATTTCACTCTTCGGTGAGGCTGGTGACGGCAGTCGCTGCAGTTCTCTTCCCGTGGCTTCAGGAATTTTCTCCATGGTGGTGTTCAGCTCGACGGCGCGATTGACCCATTTCTCCACATGAACGGATCGTTCCTCTTCGAACTCTTCGTCGACGTCTTCATCTTCAGAGTCGAGCTGCACCAACTCCAATTCCAATTTTGTGGCTTCCGTCGCGACCCTAGCTTCTTCAAGGCGTTTCTGCGCCAACTTAAATTTTGCTTCTGCTTCCGCACGACGTCTCGATGACGATTTAACAGATCTGCTTTGCGGCACCACCGTGCTTCCATGGCTCGGTCGTTGTTCGCGTTGAGCTTCCGTAGGGACGTCTTGTTCCTGCGGAGCGCGCCTATTTGCTGGCGTCGCGACGTTCGCGGACGCAGCGGATGGCGGGCAGGTCCTATTCCTGTCGGTTGCAGAGCTTCTTTCTTCATTAGTAGTGACGACGACTTCAACTCGCGTCGGCGATCGTCTCTCGACCGAGCGAGACGGCGGCGAATGCTCCACACGTCGGCGCGTACCCGGCGTGAAATCGGTGAGGGGCGCGGGGATGGACCGGTAAGCTCTCTCTTCTACGTTGTGTGCGGGGGACGCTCTGTTGTCCGTACGGCGGGCGGGGGACGCTCTATCGGTGCGGGGTGCGGGGGGTGCTCCCCCCTCTTTTCCGCTCCCTGTCGTATTCCTCGACGCCATCGACTGCTGACCCGACGTGGTCGATGTACTCGGCGTAGCCATGGACCAGTCCCTCGACGTATCGGTTTGCTCGCGAGATGATACGGAACGGGTAATCGGCATAACGACGTCCTATCCGGCTCGAAGGACCAAATAAAATGGACGCGCACTACTACGCCCCTATAAAATATGTCGCGGCTTCGCGACACGACGCCTGACCTAACGATTCCCTCTGTCGAAATCTTACGCTACGCACGGACTGAAATCTTACGGAAAGGTACGACGTTCTGTTACCAACCCAATGATATTCACCGTGCGCAGATAGCCTTTACTATCGGCGTCGCGACGCTAATAAGCCCGTCAACAAGCGGGACGGACGGTGGACGTATCACACTAAATACGCGGTGCACCTAACGCACACCACGTATAACTCTAACGTCCGTCCTCCTGGGAATGTGGAAGGTGCCCTATTGACGTTCTGTTTGTAAGACAGAAGTGAGACGCTGTTATTATTAGGAAAACCACATTCCCTTCAAATAAATGTACCCATAGGACGCTGGCGGGAATTATAAAGCCGATACCGCGTTCCAAGACGTTTATTCTTGCGAGAAACAATGATCGACGTTTCACAATACTAGTATTCACTATACAATACTATTCACTATACAATACTATTCACTTTTTTCTTGCTGTTGTTGCTTCTTGGAGAGCTTCTTGTAGACTGATGAACCGCCGATGGTTTGGCCGCCAGAGCGCCGACTTTTATAGCCGCGGCGACCGTTGTCCTGCTCCCACATCTCGCTGTCCCTCTCCTTCGCCGAGGAACTATTAAACAAAACATAGAATCCCTAATTTTCCTAACTTATACAATACTAGTGGCTATAATTATTACGAATTATGAAACTTTATTTAAAAACTTATCAAATTAACTTTATACAACGCTAGGAAATTCATTAGTTTTCACGTAAATCGTCTTTTAGAGTTTGGTGGAATCGCGATGTCCGTGCCGATCCGCTGTTGTTCTCCCTCGCGAGTTCTTGAACCATTGTTGAACGGGGTCACTCTCGCGAGGAGTGGGCGTGGCCTATTCGCTTACGTCGCTAACAGCCAGTTATTCTTCCGTAAAGCTGTAGTGTGCAATCATGACTGTGTTTCGGTTTGAAGGGTATTGACAGCTTAGTGTAATTACTGGGCATATGAGATTTCAGAACTGGTGGTGAAGGTATATTAAAAAAATTGATTATATTACAAAAACTTTTATTCGGCACAAGAGCATAAGACAGTTGAATGTGAAATAAACAAACAAAACAAAGGGGCACGCCCAATTTAGGCCCTGAGGCGCACATGAAATTTAATTTATCAAAAGAACATAAAATATTAATAATGATTTTTTAGTAGGAATGTTTAGTTTTTTTTTATTGCCTAAAGTGATGAAACGAGCAAAACGCTCACCTGATGGTAAGTGCAACGTCTACCCATAACAAATGCTGTGTCACCCAGAAAATTTCTCTGTGCCCATCACCCTGAGACATAGGCTCTTAAGTCTCATATGCCCGGTGATTACGCTAGCTCACAGTGCCCTTCAAACCGAAACACAGTAATGTTTGCACACTACTGCTTCACGGAGGATAACTGGCCCTGGGGTGGTACCTATCTAGACGGATTCCTGCATAGGAATCCTACCACCAGTGTAGTCGAACTAGTGTGCACAAATTCACTTAATTTATGAAATTGTTTACATGACTAGTAGTTAAATGTTTGTATCCATTTATAATTCTTGCTGGTATTTGAATATAATGTTGCATTTGTAAAAAATTATTTCCTCTGTTAAATATTTGATTATTTGTTTTATTATTGTTTGTTGTAACGCGAAAACTAGTTTGTACTACAATGCAATAAAATATTTGACATAATATTTTATTCCAACTTCAAAAAAATCAAACCCTAAGCAATAAAATATAAAAGCTCTAAATCAATATATCGATATAAGGACTTTTTCATCTTTAAAGTGGCAACACTAAAATCAGCTTGTCTGTGCTCGCTCATGTCAATATTGTCAATCAAATCAAACCCGTTGTTTATTTTCGCTTGCGTCGAACTTCGTAGTGATTAATTGTTTTCCCCGTTAATTTTAAAACTACAATGCTTGTGAATACTGACTTTGACGATCCTTCTTTATCTTACGACCACGGCCCGAACATGGATTCCGTTAACGCTTTACATGATCACCCGGACAACGATTTGGATTTGACGCAAGAAACTGCCGATGACCCCGGCATGAATCCTGGCCCCAGTTCTTCACAACCATCATCAACACCTGTTCACAATTATTTTTTTATAAGATAACCCTCATTTTGCTTTTGTATTAACATGCTTAAGCGATTTAAATGAAACTAATTTTACAGATTTTATCGCGTTTAATTTTTAATTTTATTTAAAATAATCGCGATAAAATCCGTAAAATTAGTTTCATTTAAATGTGGAGTGTTCGCGTAAATATAAGAAATCATTATGCTTAAGCGATGTAAATATAATGTAAACTTCATTTTGATAGAAAATAAAAATGATTTATTAATTGTTTCACCAAGTTTTAGTATATCTCATCAATTCAAGAAAGAGTTTTTCTCATTAAACACTAGCATATACTATATAATTAGATACTGTGCACTGAGGGCCTATTTTACTATAGGCACTGGGCAATCCCCTTTACGTAAAACAAAATAGTTCCGTGTCGAAAAGGCGTTGGCTCAGTATGTACTGTGTAAGTATGGACACAGTGCTGATTTTCTGGGTGACGCAACAAAAACTATGTTTTCTTAGCATCATTGCCGTGTGGTGGCGGCTCGTTAAAAGAATACTGCCAATCCATCTCATCCAATGGATCTCGTAAAAGGCGAGTAAGGAATTAAACTGCACTGTGCACCCAACAGCGCATGGTGGCAATGGGCTCACCACCTATCACACCAAGTGCATTATATTATTTTGGTGAAACGTGGATTGTGGCAGTCATCTGTTTTTGCAGTGAGTGCCCAGTCTCTGACTACCCCTTATGGGATACAGTCGTGATCTTATGTATGTATGTATCAAGTAAGCGATTTTCTGGTCCCGGGGGCGAAACCAGTCTCAAGGCCACGCTGCTTTCCTGATATTTTCTTTAGTCGGATTTACCAACAACCATGGAGCGAAATGGAGTAGCGGATTCACTAACGCCGCCACCATATGGCTAATAATACTTAGACTAGAGGCGAGTGAAGCGCTGCTGCTCCTCTGCTTTCGGGTTACATTTTTTGTTCCGACATCAGGTTTCACTGAAAATCTGTAATGGAGCGAATGCTTCAGTTTTTTGCTGAGTGGGACCATTATGGCATCACGCAGTTCATTCTATGCACATTGTGATCCCGCTATTCGAAGGATGATGATGTGTAAAGGAATCACCATTTCAGCCTATCAATAGTCCACTGCTGAACATAGGCCACCCGTTTTATGGCCACAAAAGTTTGTCACTCTCACTTTGAGAGGATTTTGTTTTATTTATTCAGATGTTGCAGGAAGATGCTGTTGCCCATCTCCCAATTTTAATTTTCCCCCTGTCGACTTTTACGACACCCACGGGATGAGATGGTGTGGTAGATTCTCTTAAGCCGCTACCACATGCTATTTTTTTATTAACACTTCTAAAACTATAATTTTTGTTCTCAGAGCGGTTTTTTTATGTATTTGAATTTTGGTTACGCTTTATCGTAGTTTTTATGTATTTGGATCTTCACTTTTTCAAATTTGCTTATGTTTTTTCTTGTGTGCTCATTTGTTTTCTCACTGTTTTGTACTCAAGTAAGTGATTTCGATTTTGACGACGGGTCCTGGGTTCAGATCCTAGCATCTTCCTCTTTAACAGGAGATCATGCAAAAAAATATGAACTGGATGTAAAATATCTATCAAAACGGAAGGAACAATATTCAGTTCATGAATCAAAAGTTACTGGTACAAAATGCGAACAAAAGGCAAAGACGTGGAACGAAAACCATTCTCTTCGGTTTACTTTCAGAATTTATTCGGAATTTAATTAAAATTGCTAAGAATGAATTTCTGCGATAAAAAAAAAGTTTTGGTATTTATCACATAAGTGACAAATTTATGGCTGAATCACTTTAAATTTGAATTTTTATAGCTTGCCTATCGAAGTATTTAACTTTATTGGTAGTTGACTAACAAGTGGAATTTTTAAAGCGGAAAGTGACGAGACGAGCATAACGTTCACCGAATGGTAAGTGACGTTCAACTTCTGCACTTAACCAAGTTTGTGTCACCCTTAGACATCAGTTCTAGTCACATATGCTCAGTAATTACACATGCTGCTATGACCATATCATGCATATACCTATACAATGCACCGAAATGAGTCACTTCAATTACCCGGATTTTCAGACGCATCAATTAGTGCTTATCCGGTTTATTCAAGACACAATTCATGAGGAAGGAAGAGCAACAATTGCTTAGTCATGGCTAGGACTAAGATTGCTCCAGTAATACAGCAATCAATTTAACGGCTTGAGTTAAACTCTGCAATATTACTCTGTACACTGCTAAATGATGTAGCCAGCGCTATGAGAATAGATCCGGTGAATACTTAGGAATGGTCCGATGCTAAAGTAATAGTTTCCTGGATAAAAGGAGATCCTCTGAAATGAAAATCTTAAGTGAAAAGCAGAGTAATAAAGTTTGCTAACACTTTGGAAATCACTTGGTTGTATGAAAATTCCAAAGTGATTACTGTAGATCTAGCTTCGCGAGGAGTATCACCAGAAAAATTAGAAAATATAGATTTTTGGTGGAGAGGACCGTTGTTTTTAAACGATAATGATTTTAAGATACCTATTAATGAGATTTTTGGCACAGATTTAAAGAAACGTGAGAACATAATATTTAATACTTAATACGACTACAAATGAAGATACACTTAAATTACAACGGAGTTATACTTCTTTAAAGAAGTCGCTGAACGTCGTTGCCTGGTGGCCACTGCGTCTAAAAGGTAAAACAGATTGTAGAGAAAACGTACCTTTTTATGTAACAAAAAGAGAGCTCAAGAGGAGCATGAAGAAGCATTTACCTTGTGCATTAAGGTTCCGCAAAAATTTGTGATTCTATCTGGGATTTATAAAAGAGATTAGCGATTTGAAAAAACGCGGTTATGTGAAAAAGAGGAAGGGAGAAGAGAGGTAATTTGATCTCACTTAGCCGTTTGTAGAGTGTGTTAGAGGTGTGCTACGAGTTGGTGGTAGATTTAAACATGCCGATGTAAAGTTATTGAGCAAACATCTAATTATTTGATCAAAAAATAACGTACTTCTACCACTTTGACTTACTGAAGCACATTTGAGGACGATGCACGGCAGACCTCAGATGACGATCACATATTTGAGGAGTAGATATTGGTTTATTAACGCGAGTAATGCCGTGAAATGATTTGTGAGAAGTTGTATGAGATGAGCGAGACAAAATGCAAATAGTAGGGGTGAACTTATGGGTGATTTACCTGATATACGTGTAAAACCAGCGAGACCATTTCCAATCAGGGGAGTCGACGTGTGGTAGCGGCTTAAGAGAATCTACCGCACCATATCAACCCGTGAGTGTCGTAAAAGTCGACAGAGGGAAAATTAAAACCAGAAGATTGGCAGCAGCATCTTCCTGGAACACCAGAGTAAATAAACTGCGGTTGCCAACCCGCCTACTAAGCGTGGCAACTATGGCAAACTTCCCCCAAAATGATAGCTACAAACTTTGTAGCAATCTATGGAGGAAGCCTATGTTCAGCAGTGGACTAGTAATAGGCTGTAATGGTGGTGGTGGAATCGACTTTACAGGACCAATCAATGTGATTGATTGGTGATGGACCGGTGAATGTCATACATTGCATTGTTTAATTGCAATTCATATCGAACCTGTGAGTGATATGACCACTGACGCTTTTCTGGCTTCAGTCAGACGCTTTATATCGAGAAGAGGCCATTGTAGAGAAAACTGGAGCGACAACGATACCACTTTCGACGCAGCTAATAAGTTATTATTGACAATGTGGAGACAAGGAAAGGAAAGCACTCTGAAGGAGTTTTCTTCCTTGCTAGATACATTCCACCTGCGTCACCAAAATTTGAAGGATTATAGGAGGCAACTTACTGTTCTGGAGGAAATAGCAGAGCGTCGTGCTCAAAATGGTCTTAACAGGCTTGATTTTGCAAAATGTAACAATAACTTGTAG
Source organism: Luehdorfia chinensis (assembly GCA_019845155.1). NCBI lineage: Eukaryota > Metazoa > Arthropoda > Insecta > Lepidoptera > Papilionidae > Luehdorfia > Luehdorfia chinensis. The sequence continues at coordinate 242,080 of JAHVAK010000411.1, forward strand.
TTTTTTTCATTGAGAATACTTTTTTTGATTTCTAAGTAGTTTTAACTTAATTTTTTTAACGTTTAATATTATTTTTAGGTGTCTAATGTTGAAGAATATTGTATCACATCGAATAAGACTAAGGCTTTACAAATTTTTGGATCTGTGAAGCCACACACTTTCCAAGTTATTGCTATTTTTACGTCAAAGAGTTGAAATGGCCATGGCAGGAAGGAGAAAAGAGGCAGGAGGCATTAAGGGGTCGTATAAAAGAGGAGATGAGTTGTACTCATAGAATCAGTGCTTAGATAATCGCTAATACGATACCGAACACATTGTATATGTCATGGTTGAGAAAAATTACTATTATTATTGCTCTTATAAAAAAATGAAGAAATGTAATTCTAAGAGAAGCCTATTTCATCATCATCATTTCAGCCTATCACTAGTCCACTGGTGAACATAGGCCTCACCCAGAGATTGCCACAAAAGTTCGTAGCTCTTATTTTGGGGAGAATATGTTATAGTTGCCACGCTAGTTATATCACAACCGAAGATCTTGTTCAGGTGTTCCAGGAAGATGTTGATGCTTGTCTCCTGGTAACCTAGCCTGGGAGCTTGAGTTACTTTAAAGAGGCCAATTTTGTATAGATCTGGGGGATTCTGTTAGTGACAATGAGTTGCAATTATTTGCAAAAACGACGTTGGGTACTGCTTTTTTGACTCCGTGTTGCTTTAACAATAAATTTTTGGAATATTGCCGTTTGCTTTATCGACCTTCGGTAGAGCAAACGGGTATTTTCCCTAGGGATTTATTTTTACTGGGGCTAAAATGTATGTAGTTAAGTAACAGCCTATAAATATCTGAGCTTGTGCTCAGTTCCAAAACTCCAAAAAGCCGAGAGGATGTCTAGGCATCCTGCTGCGGTTGCTTTAACAGTATTCCAAAATCCAGTTTTCTGTTTTCTTCACGGTGGTTTCCTTCGCCACTTTACTGGATAAAGTGACGAAACAAGCAAACCGTTCACCCGATGGTAAGTGCAAAGTTTGCATATAACAAATGCTGTGTCAACGGAACATTTATGTGTGACGCAACATTGCGCCCGTCGCTCTGAGACATCAGTTCTTAAGTCTCAAATGCCCTGTGACTACACTAGCTGTCAGTGTCCTTCAGACCGAAGCACAGCAATGTTTTCGCACCGCTATCACCTACCTAGACGGATTCCTGAAAGAAAGAAAGAATGAAACACATTTATTTACGGTCTAATCACAATAGATACAAAACAAAACAAGAAAAAAGAAATGGAATCACACAGAACATAAAATAATATTGCCCAAAATTAATAAAAATGAAAAAATAATATGAAATGAGTCTGTGTAGCGGCATAAGACCGTGAAATGGACAGCACTCAGTAAAAATCGAGATACTGAAACTTAAAATTGCTCTGATGCCGACACTGGTTTTCAGTCCGGCCCGCACTCCGAGGCAACTCGGACGGCTGCGTCGGTGCACTTACAATAATATGACGCAATAACGGAACTTAAATAATTTATGTTTATTTTTTATTTATATAAACAGTGGATATCATTAGTCTAATGAAGGACACCTGCACAGGAGTCCTACCACCATCCACCAGTACTGTGCAGTGTCGAACAAATTAGCTATTGACACTGTAGAATAATGTTTGAGGTGCCGGCAGCGAGGATCGTAAGTAGATGAAAGTTAATTCAATAATAATACAAGTACGCCATTTTTAATCGACCCTCATCATAAACGGACACTGACGGATGGTATGCCGCCGGAACCGTTGGATTATCAAACCCTGTACAATGTAAACATGGGCAAGAGTAAACGTGTTTTGACAGGTTACAAGAACGGATACAGTTTATATTAAAACGAGAAACTCTTGTGCAAAATTTCGCGCTTCTAAGCGCACCGGTGTAGGCTGTGGGTCATCTGTCAGTTAATGTTCAAGTTTTATTAAGTTGATAATTAAACGTTCGAAAACAAAAGTACGATGTCATTTAAGGGTATTCAGTGTGTTAATAGAAAAGAGTTTATTTTAGAAAAAACGGAGGTAGGTCGTGAGTGTAGTGGCGCCTTATTTCTGCCGACGTAGTCCGGTACGGCCGGATCGGATTGCCAGCGACTCTGAACGGACGCCGGTGATAAAAGGTCACGCGGCGTCATAGGCAGCTGGCAGGTCTGGGTTTGGGATTGGAAGGTGATTCTGAGGTCGCAACTTAGAGTCGAAACTTGGACCTCGAACCTTGAACTCGAACCTTAAACCCCAATATAGGGATGAATTTAAAATAGAAAGTTACTCTAACTACATAATTAGGCAAAAACATGAAGTTATGCATGTTTAATGCCTAATTATGTCGATTTGTAACTAGAACGTTACAATATGGATTTAAATTTTTGAAAAGGCAATCGGCATAAGTAAAATGGAGCACACACTTACCTGGTGTGCATCATCTTTGGTGTGTGCAGCGGTGTGCAGCGTCTTCCTGAAACATCAAAATAAATAAATTGCGGTTGCCAACCCGCCTGCCAAGCGTGGCTACTATGGCACAATTCCTCCCAAAATGAGAGCTACAAACTTTTGTAGCAATCTATGGGGGAGACCTATGTTCAGCAGTTGACTGGTGATAGGCTGAAATGATGATTTACCTGGTGTCTTACGGCATCTGATATTGAATGTCGTGGCTTTGAGTCCGCCTCCTCAGTAGGTACATGCTTGCACTATTAGCGAAAATGATTTACTTTAATAAATAATTCGTAATATGATTATGATGCAGACAAAGCAAACGCGTGGGCCTACCAGACATTCGACTACGATTCTTCTTGCATCGACGAAGCTCCTATCATGCGCGGGCGCGGTATCGTTTTGTGCGTGCGAAAAGGACAGGGGAAGGTGCAATTATTACCTATGTCTTATTATTTATTATAATTATTTTTGTTTTATTTTGATAATAAGATATATATATATATATATGTATGTATATATTATATATATCTTGTATACTTTATATATATTTAAATTTTATTTATGTAGTTACTTGATTTGTTTTATCCATTTGTACTCTGCTGTCCTTATTTGTTAAAGTTTAGTTTTTGTCCATCCAAAGGTTGCCTGAAAGAGATCGCTTTTAGCGATAAGGCCGCCCATTGTACCTTTTTTTTCTTTTTGTATCTTTTATTATAGTGTACAATAAAGTTATATTTAATTTAATTTAATTAATCTATACAAGTAAATAAAATTGTAGTGATGTCGCAATAAAGTTTTGTTCTTAAATACATATGTATTTTATAATTAATTGACTCATATGTATTGTATTAATTAAGTAATGTACACCATTTTATGTTTTTCATGCGGATCTAAGAAAATTAACTTCCCGCCCTTCAACGAGAGTATTTCCCAAATATGCATCGCGCCGTTTTTGTAATTTTATAGAACTAAAATCGTGTGACAAATGGAAAAATGTGGATTTAAAAAGTTTAAAGTCTTAAAGGAAAAAGACTGCCGAGGACCGCAGCGTTTGCATAATATTGACAGCTTACAAGGCTTGGCGACATTCCAAACCAAAGACGTGCTCTTTAAGTCGGGGTCAAAAAAATTGTTATAATTCTAGATTCTTGATATCAACAGCTATATGTAAATAATAATAATAAAAACAATTTATTAACAACCACAAAAGTAGGTGTCCGGTAGTACTTCTTTCCTACCGAGGTGTCGTAAGAGACTACTACGGTATTGTACGAACAGCCTTTATTAGTGCAGAATAACACCATAATATGCAATGCTGTCACTATACTGTTCGTGGTCCCGCAATGGAGAGCGAGAGAGCGAGAAATTCCCGCGAGGTCAAAAAGTTGGCTACGTGAGTAGCATCTGCCTACCCGTTATATTGGAAAAAGGCGTGACTGTATGGTTGTATGTACAAAAAAAGTCATACTACTTGGAGATTAGAAAAATATTGTTAATCCTCAAATCTGAGAATCTGGTGCCTGACCTGCTAGGGTTTAAAAAAACGTGTGTGCCCTACCTCGGATGGATTCTCTTGTTTGAATTGTACATCGGCTTATTATAACTTATTCATCATCGTCATCATTTCAGCCTATCACTAGTCCACTGCTGAACATAGGCCTTCCCCATAGATTGCTAAAAAAGTTTGTAGCTTCTATTTTGTGGGAGTTTTGCCATTGTTGCCACGCTTGGACGGCAGGTTGTCAACCGCAGTTTGTTTATTCAGATGTTCCAAAAAGGTGCTGCCCATATTCTGGTTTTAATTTTCCCTCTGTCGACTTTTACGACATCCGCGGTGTGTAATTTATTCAATTCAATTATTTATTTAATTATAAAGAACAGCCCATAAAAAGTATCTTTTTTAAAAAAACGATGGTGCGGCATCGTTTGGATCATTGCAGGCGACTTCATTTTGCAACCCTTCTGTTTGGTATAGTAAAAAATAAAGAACCTATATACCTCTACAAGAAACTGATTTGGTCCAAAGATCATAATACAACATTTAATACTAGGTCATCTGGTTGTACATTACTTTATCCCTTTCATCGCACAGCCGCGTTCAGAGGCAGCTTTAAGTACAACGCTAAGAAGTGTTGGAATAATCTGCCACCTCCATTACGTGACCTCAAATCGATTGGTACTTTTAAGGCCAGGTATAAATTAAAACTAATTGACGAACAAAAAAGAACTGCCTAAGAAACAATAATATATGCAGATGACACACAAAAGTATACAGTAAACTATTTAAGTGCATTTAACACGCGCTCAGCGATGAAGGAAAACCTCGTAAGGAAAACCTCGTAAGGAAAACCTTTTTTTTGGAAAGAGTTACGAAACGAGCAAAGCGTTTACCTGATGTAAAGTGCAACATCTACCCATATCATTTCTGTGTAACAATACACTGCGCCCGTTACCCTGACACATCGGTTCTTAAGTCCCATATGCCCAGTGATTCGAACCGAAATACAGTAATGTTTGCACACTACTGCTTCACGGCAGAATAACTGGCCCTGGGGTGTTACCTACCTAGACGGATTCCTGAACAGGAATCCTACCACCAGTAACCAGTAACCAGTTAGGTACCTACCAAGTACCAGTTGTCACTACACGCGCTACAGATTTAATTTAAAAAGCAATTTAATATCAGTCATTGACTTTAAAGACCAAGCTCCTGTAACTTCGTAGTCGTAGCGAAATACGAATTCACAGTTCTGAATTATTTAGCAACGTTTACTATAACAGTTTACTACCTCGCGAATAGCGTACATAAAGAAAATCATTTAAGTTCCTCTACAGACAGTTTTCTTACAAAGGAATAAGAATTGCCCTTCCACAGCTGCGAGATACGTTTGTGTGGCGTTAATAGCGTCCTTTGTGGATCCAAGCTTGTTAATATTATATAAACTCCTAGACGAGTATTGTATTAATATTTTTCTTCCTTTCTAATTTTTTTTATTTGATAAAGTGACGAAACGAGCAAAACGTTCTCCTGATGGTAAGTGAAACGTCTGCCCATAACAAATGCTGTGTCACCCAGAACATTTCTGTGTGACACCACTGCGCCCGTCACCCTGTGACATCAGTCCTTAAGTCTCATATACCCAGTGATTACGTTAGCTATCAGTGCAATTCAAACCGAAATACAGCAATGCAAACATTGCTGTATTTCCATTGTATTTCCATTTTTAAAAACGCAAACAAAGTGACGTATCTAAACTAGGTACTTTGCACCTCGAGTAAGCGGCATTACAAGCTTATGTTTGTCCCTGGTATTTATATATTTTTTTTTAGTAGAAAGTGTCGAAACGAGCAAAACTTTCACCTGATGGTAAGTGCGACGCCCGCCCACAACAAATTCTGTGTCACCCAGAATATTTATTATCAGATCTTAAGTCTCAAATGCCCAGTGATTACGCTAGTTCACAGTGCCCTTCAAACCGAAACACAGTAATGCTTGCACACTACTGCTTCACGGCAGAATAACTGGCCCTTCGGTAGTACCTACCTATACGGATTCCTGCATCAATCCTACCACCACCACCACACTTTATTGTATACGTAAATTGTATAATCTATGATGATGATTATGTTCTCCTAGCCGATTTCGATCACGGCGACAACTTCCGAGTACTGTCGAGAGCCGTCAACTGCGCAGGAGATATTATAGTGCCACAAGTGTACGCGCATTCACAGAGACACTCACTCGTCCCAACCTACACGCGCCCGATGTAACGCTGATGCGATAAGATCGGAGGTAGGCTAGGATGCAGTGTCAGAAACACGGGGACAAACACAACACAACCAGACCCGAAAACCAACAATTTATGCTTTAGCACAAATTTTGGCTCCGGCTGGGATTCGAACCCAGTACCCGCGGCTTAGAAGTCAGGTACTCTGACCACTAGGCCACGCGGTCTATAATCTATACTATTATTATAAATGCCAAAGTAACTCTCTCTGTCCCTCTGTCTGTTTGTTACCTTTTCACGGTTTAACTTCTTAACCGGTGTTGACGAAATTTGAAACAGTGAAAACTTGCATCCTGGATACGGACATAGGATACTTTTTCTCCCGGTAAATCAAATAGTTCCCACAGGATATTAAAAAAAACTATATCAGCTAATAATCAGCGGAATCAGCTAGTAAGACAATATAATAAGATAACAAAAGGCGGACTTAATGCCTATTGGCATTCTCCACCAGTCAACCCGACGGCGAGGAGAAAATTGTGTAAGGTGCAATAAAAAAAATTACTTGCTAAAAAATTGCGTAAGCCGAAAATAATAGAAACGTATACGTACACACAATCATAACATAAAATAAATATATACTCACATGAATACATACGAACACATTTACAAATTGACAGATATATATATATATATATATATATGTATATCTGCAGCATCTACCTGGAACATCTGAATAAATAAACTGAAAATAGTAAATAACATATCAGACATGTTACTTCTCCAAGAAGATTTAATTAGACTCTCACAATGATGTGATATTAATGGAATGAATCTAAATCTTAAGAAATGTTTATATATTAAATTCACACGGAAAAATAATATTTTCCCATTTGTACATAGCATTCATGGTAATGTAATTCAAGAAGCAGAGATTGTAAAGGACCTAGGTGTAGTTTTTGATTTTTACTACAATTGGAAAATGTTATTAAAAAGTCATCACGTACGTTAGGCTTTGTTGTAAGAAATTGTAAAGTTTTTCCTAGCATTAACACAAAAAAAAACGCTTATATTATTCATTTGTTAGAAGCATATTGGAATATTGTAGCACAGTCTGGCGTCCACATTATTCAACCCATTCTCTTCGTCTTGAGCATCCGAATCATCCGAAAAAGATTTTTATGGCATTTGGCCTTTTCAACTCGAAAAGCGTATAAAAATTCATCGTACTCGCATAGATTGAAAACATTTAATATGATCTCACCGTCGAAACGTCGTGACATTTTGGACTTAGTTATTATTCAAAATTTTTAGAAATAATCTTGATTGCCCTCTCCTACTTCGCAAATTTAATTTTCGTGTTCCATGTAGATATCCTAGAAAATTTGTTACTCCTCTTTCACCACCCCTTCGTAGAACTGCACTGGGATATAATTCCCCCCTACCCAGACTTTGTAGACTTTTAAATACTTATGATAACATATTAGATAAACACCACGATTCGTTTAACGTTTTTCGGCAAAAATATATAGCAAAAAATACGTAGCAAAAAATTCACCAAAACATTGACATGGCCGTGTAATATTGTCATTATTAATTAATTTTTAAGTTGTAAGGTGATTTTTTTTTACTATAATGTTAGTATGGGAGCTCTGAACACTAAGCATGCGGTGTTTACCTATTAATAAATGTGAACTTAGTTTTTATTCAAAGTATAAAATTTAATCTATGTATAGGTGTAACATTTGTTGGTAATCCAAATAAATAAATAAAAAAAAAACTGCGGTTGCCAACTCGCCAGCCAAGCGTGGCAACTATGGCAAAATCTCCCCAAAATGAGAGCTACAAACTTTTGTAACAATCTATGGGAGAGGCCTATGTTCAGCAGTGGACTAGTGGTAGGCTGAAATGATGATGATGATTAATACATTTAGGTAAACATTAACGAAAGTGTTGTGATTTAATATAACTAGTGGGCGCCTAATTGTCAAAATTCGACCATAATTCATTTTTTTTTAAAATTTAATTTAATGTAAATTTTTCGTACATATTATATATAAATTTTAGTATTCTGCACTCATTCTAGCCGTGGTAGCTCAGGGGCCGGGCGCTGGCCTTAAAATTCATGATACGCGAGGGGCCTAAGTTCGATCCCCGGTGCACCTCTAAAATTGTGATTTTAAGTGCTGATTCAAATAAAAAACATCGTGAGGAAACCAGCATGTCTGAGAAATAAGACCATTTAGAAGGCATGCGAAGTTTACCCGCAATGGAGCAGCGTTGCGGACTTGTTTCGGCTCCAAAACCCTCTCAGAAATGAGAGGAGGCCTGTGCTCAGCAGTGGCACAGTTATGGGCTCTAACTTTTACTCTTTCTCCATAAAAAAAAACTTTAACTATGCCAAATCTCAAATTTCTCCGTGCACGTAATATGCTTCAGAAGGGGTACAAATCTATCTTCCCGTATTTAACTATACAATACCACGGATATTTGACGTAATTGCGTTTATTGGCAAATACGGTACTCTACTGAACAAGGTAAAAACAAAAAATGTGTTCCTATGAAGGAATCGGTCTAGGTAGGTACCACCTCAGGGCCAGTTATTCTGCCGTGAAGCAGTAGTGTGCATGCATTACTGTGTTTCGGTTTGAAGGGCACTGTGAGCTAGCGTAATCACTGGGCATTTAGACTTAAGAACTGATGTCTCAGGGTGACGAGCGCATTGTGGTAGTTCTGTGTGATAGAAATATTCTGGATGACACAGCATTTGTTGTGAGCGGGCGTTGCGCTTACCATAAGGTGAACGTTTTGCTCGTTTCGACACTTTCTACTATAAAAAAATATATAAATACCAGGGACAAGCATACGCTTGTAATGCCGCTTACACGAGGGGCAAAGTACTTACTTTAGATACGTCACTTTGTTTGCGTTCTTTAGAATGGAATTTGAAACTCTAGTCTATATCGATAGAGATACATTTGACTCGCATCACATTCCTTTTTTGGATTAGGAAAGGGTGACCCTTTTATTTTCATTATTGGAATATTTAACACAAAAAAGCTTTTAAACGTCTCCCGTGGGGTGTCTTTTTAAATTTACATCCAATTCTAATTAAAAATGATGAAAATGTAATACTGGTTTTTCATTCTCCCGGTAATAGAATTGATACTGTTTCATCTGTGCTTTTAAACGCTCGTAACTGGAAAAATTTTTGCAATAAAATTATCAGGATCTATGGGTATCAGAGGACCTCACACAACGCTGGCATTGAGAGGGAGAGGGGGGCGTTAGTAGTGAGAGGCAATATGTTGGCTCGTAGGTTTGCAAGCAGTTCGCGAGAAATAAAATAGACTGTTTAAGGCGTACCGCCATATTTTTCCACGTGTAATCTACGAGTCAGTTATTCTGCCGTGAAGCTGTAGTGTGCAAACTGTGTTTCGGTTTGAAGAGCACTGAGAGCTACCGTAATCACTAGTCATATGAGTCTTAAGCATTAGTCATGGGTAGGCGTTGCACTTACAATCAGGTGAACGTTTTGATCGTCTCCTCTCTTTCTCCTATAAAAAAAAGACTCAAGTATTGATCTAATCAGAAATGTCTGAAATAAATATTATCATTATATTATTATTGCTAGCCACATGATTTTGCCGTACGGCATGGTAACCTACTTAAGTGAGCATTATCAATTAGGCCCTTTCCGGGAATGTTCGGTTCACAGAGTGCGGCTCCTAAAGGGCATAGCTTTAAATATTATAGCAAATGTATATTCATATCGTATGAACCATAACATACACGATCGTAACGTACACGATTTAAGTTATGTAGTGAAAAAGATAGAGAAAGGGATGCTTAGATACATAGAGAGGATGAATGATAGGAGATTGACGAAACATTTACTAGTGCTAGGATTCCTATGCAGGAGTCCGTCTAGGTAGGTACCACCCCGGGGCCAGTTATTCTACCGTGAAGCAGTAGTGTGCAAACATTACTGTGTTTCGGTTTGAAGGGCACTGTGAGCTAGCGTAATCACTGGGCATATGAGACTTAAGAACCTATGTCTCGGGGTGATGGGCACAATGTAATGTCACACAGAAATTTTCTGGGTGACACAGCATTTGTTATGGGCAGACGTTGCACTATCCATCAGGTGAACGTTTTGCTCGTTTCATCACTTTATGCAAAAAAAAAAACAGATTTATGAGGCAAGTGTGAATGGGAAAGCCGGTTAAGGGTCGACCTAGGCGTACGTATCACAATCAGATCGGTGAACTTCTGAGGAAAGGTCACGTTAAAAGTATCCACAACCGACAAGCGTGTATGAAAACGCTAATGAAAGTAGAATAAGCTAAAGATGTGTGTCAGGATCGTAGCAAGTGGAAAGATGTGGTATCTGCCTACCCCTATGGAAAAGAGCGAGACTGTATGTATATAGGTACGATTTAAGTTAAAATTCCTGTTTTAATGTAATACATAGCGTATTTCAAGACAAATATTCTTCTTCTTCTTCTTCTTCTTTTCAGCCTATCACTAGTCCACTGCTGAACATAGGCCTCCCCCATAGATTGCCACAAAAGTTTGTAGCTCTCATTTTGGGGGGGATTTGCCATAGTTGCCACGCTTGGCAGGCGGGTTGGCAACCGCAGTTTATTTTTTCAGATGTTCCAGAATGATGCTGCTGCCCATGTTTTGGTTTTCATTTTCCCTCTGTCGACTTTTACGACACCCACGGGATGAGATGGGGTGGTAGATTCTCTTAAGACGCCACCACACGGCGATATTCACACGGATACAAAAACTCTGAAAACGGTGGTTTATTGATTTTGATAAGGCATCGTATTGTTTTTTGTTTTTATTGTATTAAGTGACGAAACGAGCAAAATGTTCACCCGATGGTAAGTGCAATGTCCGCCCACAACAAATGCTGTGTCACCCAGAAGATTCATGTGTAACACCACACTGCGCCCGTCACCCAGAGACAGGTTCAGGTTCTTAAGTCTCAAATGCCCAGTGATTACGCTAGCTCACAGTGCAAAACCGAAACACATTGCTCGCTTGCACAATACTGCTTTACGGCAGAATAACTGGCCCTGGGATGGTACCTACATAAACGGATTTCTGCATAGGAATCCTACCACCAGATTTTCACTTTAATTGTGGTATTTATTTTGAAAACACAAACAGAAAAATTATAATTACAATTATTATGGTGTGTATTACCTAGTTTTGGAAGAGCACCGCCCGCTCTCCCTCAGTGGCGTGCACTAGCAAACTAACACCGCCACCGGGAACTGTCACCAGATAACCTAAAACAAGGTAATACGCACTATTTTATATTTTGCATGCGGGTCTTAGCTAATTTACTTCATTTTCTTCATTATAATGAATTTCCGCAGTAACGCCTGATTCTATTAACTATATTTACCTTATTGTAAGTCTGGAAGAGAAATGAAGAAGGATTCTGGAGTGGAGTACTGGCAGACGCAGCGTATCTAGAGAGACACGACCTTCCATTATGGAGCGTCGACGTGTATGATTTTGAGAAAATTCGATGGATGCAGATGACTCATGCACGTGTTTTGTAGCAGTCAGTGGGTTAGGCTGTTCAGCAGTGGAGGTGTGATAAGCTTAAATGATGGATTCATCAGTCTGGTATAGGCCTCTCCCTAGCTAACCCACGAACTATTTGCTTTAATCATAATGCTTGGTAAGAGGATAGGCGATCCCAATACTAGACTCTTAGCACTTACCTGCAAAGATCAAAGAGGTCTGGTAAAAGCGCAGAATGTAGATAATGATTAATTCATCTAAGACCATGAGTTATTTCTCACATTACCCATAATCAACCTATACACTAACGGAATAAAATTGGTCATCGGGGTGAATTTATTCTCTAGTTGTATTCATACTATCATAATAAATAAATGCTTCAGTCAGGTTTCACGCGGCGACGTAGTATCACGACTGCTTTATTCGACGTAACAGATAATATCTTGTCTGCTCAAGATACGGGAATGTGCACTTCGTTGGTGCTGCTGGACTTTTTCCGTGCTTTCGACTGCATTATCACTTCTTTTGGCCAAATTGAGCTATTACGGGTTCGATCATGAAACGCTGCAGTTACCATAATAACCGTCAACAACAAGACAAACTCCGGTCACCTCTGATGTTGCCCCTCTAACCAGGGGTGTACCTCAGGGATTGATTCCGGGATCCGTTTTATTCTCCTTGTACTGCGCTGGTATTACGAAATGTTTTCAAAAATGTAATTTCCATATATGCAGATGACACCCAAGTACATTTGTCATTTACACCTAGTGAACACGGAAGGACTATAGCAGCACTCAATGATGATCTAATGAGAATAGTTGATTGGTCAGAAAAAAACTCCGTGGTACTAAACCCTAATAAAACAAAATATACGTTATTTGACACTAAAAAGCAGTCACAGTAATTACCATCAATTAATATAACGCTGATTGGGTAGTATATTGACAGAGCAGATGAATCGCGAAGCTTATTACATAGGTCTAACTATGGATTCCAGTATAAGATTCGAAACTCATGTCGCTGAATCAATTCGGAGCCGTTTTAATCATTTAAAGATTATATATCAAATACGACCATTTTTGTAAAAGACACTGCTTATACAATTAAGTGAGTCGCTAGTCTTATCTAAACTAAATTACGCTGATAAAGTCTATGGCCCGTTCCTACTCGTATTATCAAAGACAGATCGACTTATACGGAGGGTTCAAAACGGATGTGCTCGTTTTTGTTTTAAGATACCAAAGAGAAGCCCTGTTACGCCATTCCTGAATAAACATCTTATACTAAAAAAATCGTATAGCGTGGTAGCGGCTGAAGAGAATCTACCACCCCGTCTCAACCCGTGGGTGTCGTAAAAGTCGGCTGAAGAAAAGTAAAACCAGGAGATAGGCAGCAGCATCTTCCTGAAACATCTGAATAACAAAACTGTGGCTGCCAACCCACCTGCCAAGCGTGGCAACTATGGCAAAATCCCCCCAAAATGAGAAACACAAATTTTCGGCAATCTGTGGGAGAGGCCTTCAGCAGTGCACTAGTGACAGGCTGAAATGAAGATGATGATGACTAAAAATGAAGTCGAGGCGTAAGCTCCACTTGGCATGTCTTATGTTTGGTGTTGTTAAATTGAGGGAACCGATACTTATACCTTAAGCTCAGCTGAGTGTCTAGCAAACGCAAATGTTCAAGTAGGCAGTGCTCACTAAATATATCTATTCCACCACACAAAAAAGCTACATTTAGAGAGAGCTTCCGTTATGTAGCATCTAAGGTACGGATTAATCTGCCTCCTCTAGGACCATATAAAACAATTCATACCTTTAGGAGAAACCTACGGCGGTACGTGATTGATGCGTAACGGAAGCTTGATATCATAAAACCATCTGGACGTGAACAAAGCCGGTAGACCTTATGGTATACCACCCATAGTGCTTAAGACATATGCACTCGAGTTGTACTCTGTTTTCAGTATTCAAGGAGAGGCGATACAAGTGTGTCAGCAGTTGTATTGCCTCTCCTTCAAGACTGGAATTGTGCTCAAATCCCGGAAGCTTTCTGATGTGCAGCACGTGTCCAAAAAAAGCAGCCGTGTTGATCCTGTTAATTATCGACCTATTTCGATTACCTCCATACTCTGTAAGATTATGGAGCGTATAATGAACTCGCATCTCATAAAATACCTAGAACATAACGATCTCCTTAGTGACCGATAGTACGGGTTTCGCCGAAATCGGTCAACTGGGGACCTTCTAGTGTATGTCATATATCTCTGGGGTGAGGCCCTTGAGAACAGTGGTGAAGCACTCGCTGTTTCGCTCAACGTCTCGAAGGCTTTTGATTGACTCTGGCATGCTGGCATCATCAGCAAGCTTCCTTCATATGGTATATCCCCTGGACTGATAGCCTGGATAGAAGACATATTGAGGGAACGGTCTTTGCGTGTGGTTGTTGATGGCTGCTCGATAGAGGCTATGACAATTAATGCCGGAGTTCCTCAGGGGTCTGTTCTCTCTGCAACTCTCTTTCTGTTGCAAATAAACGACCTGCTCGAGCCCGGTATCTTTGTATATGCAGATGACAGCACAGTGTAATCGGGCCAGTCGGGGTCAAGTATAGTCTGATCGGTATGCCATGGTTGAGCTTATGAATCTCACATTGCAGGCAGTCTCCAACTGGGCCTATACCAATCTTGTGAGATTCAATGCCACCGAAACGCAAGCTTGTGTGTTCAATAGGAGCTTGTTTACCTTGTCTCCTACTTTTCAGAATATATATATCTGTGGAATACACCGACCGCCTTCAGTTATTAGGAGTCGAAATCACGTCGAACCTTAAGTTTGGGCCTTAAAGTTGGAAGTCCTTGCAAAATTTCGGCGGTACTTCACTCCGGGACAGCTTCTAATCCTGTATGAAGCTCAGGTCCGGTCGGCTATAGAGTATTGCTGCCACGTATGGGCTGAAGCTCTTAAATATCAACTGGCAGCCGTGGACTCAGTGGAGAAACTGAGTCCAATGTCCTAGGCTAATCGGTGACTCTGACTTGGTTACTACCAATTTGTCGAGTCTTGAACACAGGCGTAGAGTGGTCAGTCTCTCGGTGTTCTACAGATTACATTTTGGAGAGCATGCGAAGAAATTACACGAGATAATTCCCCCTTTCCCTTTCCATCATCGGACAATAAGACGAACGGCGGGTTTACATCCTTTTGTTGTGGACTTACCTTGCGTTCGGAGGAAACGTTTTGCTTCGTCGTTCATAATGCGTAAAGCAAAGGACTTGAATAATTTGCCTGCATCAGTCTTCCCGTCCGATTACAATGTGGATCAGTGTGTGTCTTCAAGAGAAGAGTGAATAGGTTTTTTCTAAGCTAGTGTGCCTACAATAAAAAACTACGTCGCCACTTACCATCATGTGGGATCGTAGTTTAACGTTAGCTTAAAATAAAAGAAAAACCTAAATGCGTCTTTTATACGAAGTGTTTAATATTTAGTGACGAAACGAGCAAAAAGTTCACCTGTTAGTAATTGCAACGTCTGCCCATAACAAAAGGTTTGTCAATTACAGCAGTTCTGTATGACACCTCATTACGCTCGTTACCCTGAGACATCAGTTCAGACTCAGATGCCTACACTAGCTCACAGTGCCCTTCAAACCGGAACAGTAATGAAGAAAAGTAAGTTAATTTGCTAAGATCCGCATGCAAAATATAAAAATGGTGTATATTACCTAGTTTTTTGAAGTGCACCACCCGCCCTCCCTCAGTAGCGTGCACAAGCAAACTAACACCGCCACCAGGAACCGCCACCAGGTACCCTCCACCAACCACTACAATACCACCACTAGATGATATACACCACTGAAGTCGAGAACACGACACGTGTTTCGCCCCAAAACGAGGCATTATCAAGCGTAATAGACTCTACGACAGACGGCCGCCGAGTGAGCGGCGCGGTCAAAGAGCTGCCTATTTATACTACAGGCGACGCAAACGGCCCCCACCTACGACATTGCGATTACAATATCGTGATAGCGACCGCTTGCTCACACAATCCACCACCCGAATTACATAAGCAGCCGTTTGCGACCGAATTGATAGCAAACGACTACTTAGAGTATATTTAAACTTTAAGTACTGGATTTAAAGATATTTAAAAGTGGTGAATTCGAGACGTTTGTTTGTTCATTCAGCAGTGCAATGTTATTATTTTTATTTTTAATTATTTCTAATTGTTCCAGCACACACATCCGAAGCCCCTTGTCGCAAATATGTAGGACTTTAAATGTGTGGTCGCTAGTCAGGTTATGCCCAGTTTCCAAAAGATGTTTTGCGAAGTGTGACCTGTCGGGATTGCAATTTCTGTACGCGGCCAAATGCTCCTTGTATCGGGTATCGAAATTGCGACCAGTCTGACCCACGTAAACGGCGCTGCATTCACTGCAAACAAGTTTATAAACGCCGGATTTTTGGCGTTCATCAATTTTGTCTTTGACGTTACAAGCCCCACTCAGCGAATTGCTTGTCCGGAACGCAACGTAAATATCGTTACGCCTAAGAGTCCTTGCTATTCTCTCAGATACAGGACCCAAGTAGGTCAAACTGCTCACATATCGTCGAACACTTCGGGATGTAGCCGCGTACAGATCTTTGCGAACTATATGAATTTGTTTCTTTTTTATAATGGTGTTAATAATATTTTTTGAATAACCGTTAGAGACCGCAATCTGATAGATGATTTGGAGCTCCTTGGCATAATTATCCTTATTCAGAGGTACGGCCAATAGACGATTAACGTAACTATGGAAAGCGGCCAATTTATGTTGCCAAGGGTGACACGATGACGCGGGGATGACAGAATCTGTGTGGGTCGGTTTGCGGTAAATTTGAAAATCATGGGTGCCGTTTTTATGGGATATTGAAATATCTAGAAAGTTAAGAGTACAGTCTTGTTCCAATTCCATCTTAAATTTTATTTTGGGGTGAATTTTGTTTAATTTATTAAAGAAAACGTCCAGTTGTCTTCGGGTACCTGTCCAGCAAATGATAATGTCGTCTACATATCTGTAGTAGTAAAGGATATTTTTATTGACAACTATGTTTAGTTTCTCATAGTTATCCATAAATACATCCGCCATAAGAGGACTTAATGGGGACCCCATTGCTAGACCCTCTCTTTGTAAATAGAATTGGTTGTCAAACCGAAAATAGTTCTGTTTCATACAAAGAGAAGTCAAATTTAGAAGATCTTTTGTTTCCCCGGGATGTAGACGACGTTTATTAAAATGATCTGCGAGTATACGCAAACAGTCTTTTTTTTTTTTTTTTTTTTTTTTTTTCTTTATTTTTAATATCGGAGTTTTGTCACACAGTGACTATGTCACCCCCATAAGAAAAAGACACATGTTTTAACAAACCAATACATAATCTACTTATACTAATACTCTAACGAAAAAAAAAAAAAACACTAACGTGTTGCACAATGTACGTTTATCTTCATAGAGATGAGTGCTTCTTAAAACATTCACACAACCCCTAAATAAAGTTTTATCAACATTTTAGCCTCCTCGGACAGCGGGTCAGCTAAAACACTGTTACAAATGCCTACACTATGATCATTCATAAATCTCAAATTTTGTCGGTGCACCTCGTTCCGAACACACTCCGTCAACACATGATGTACATCTTCCACAATATCACACTCTGAGCAGTTTGGTGAAGCCGATGTTCCTATCATGAATTTGAACTTGTTCGTCGGGATGTGTCCGGAGCGAAGCCTCAACAGTGCTACAACATTTCTCCTGTTCATTTCTTGTTGTTCAAACCATGGGCAACGGGGCGGTCGACACTGAACGGTCTTGTACCATATTCCTTTAGTAAGGGAACGTTCATCAAAGTATTCATGCCATAATTGTCTGCAACCTGCTCTAACTTTACTTAAAATCTCATTATGTAATTGTAGAGAACTGTACGTAATACCGTCGCTTGTAGCTTGTCTGGCCGTTCGGTCAGCCCTCTCGTTACCCATGATACCTACATGAGAGGGTATCCATTGGATAACTACCTCTTTATTTAACGCAAAAAACTTACAGATGGAATCCAGAATACTGTAGGCTATCGGAAATCCTCGAATTCTCGAGGGTAGCCGAGCCAAATGTGAAAGGGCACTTTTTGAATCGGACAAGATGATAAATTTGCTGTAATCCAAAGATGAAGCGTATGACAATGCTTCGGATATCGCAATCAGTTCACAGTGCATTATAGAGACATCGGCATCTATATTAAATCCTATATTTATATCCATCTGCGTGTCAACAAAAGCAGCTCCGCATCCAAAAGCGTCCTTTGAGCCATCTGTGTAAAGCTCATAATACGCACTATATTTACTTTTTAGGAACTCACAGCATATTTTATGGAAGTTAACTATACCAACTTGTCTCTTTGCACATGCTATTCCATCAATTGTTGTTTTAATGCTGTTAGACACATTATATTTACTAATCCATTCATTTAGAGAGTATATCTTTAGTTTGGAATCAGAGTAAAGAGAAAAATTACAATATTTCTTATGAGTTTCAATCAGTAAATGTAATTTCTTTCTCCTCCAGTATTCATTCTGACATAAATTGACCAACTCTTCTAGTACATGTATAGTAATATTATTCTTAATCGATCTAGATTTAAACCAAAATTTAGCTGCAAGGTATCTCCTACGAATGAATAATGGTTGAAGGCATAGTTCACTTTCCATAACGTGGATAGGGGAACTCTTTATAAAGCCGCCTATTATTCTCATCGCTTGATTCTGTACTTTATCTAGTTTGTATAAATTACTTTTTATACTGTTGTCATATAAAAAACAACCATAATCTAGTCTGCTTCTAATTAATGAAATGTAAAGACGTCTTAAATGCTTTGGATGAATGCCCCACTTTGAACCTGCTAGAACTTTAAAAATATTTAAAAACTTAAGTATTTTCTCTCGGGAGTCATTTATTTGTTTGCCCCATTTCAAGCTTCTGTCAAGCCACAGACCTAAATATTTGATGCTATCAACTTGTTGAATGCATTCATTATTTATATTTAAAGTAACATTGCATCTATTTACATTCCTAGAGTTTCCTCTTGTAAATACACAAACTTTCGTTTTCGTAAAAGAAACGTTTAACCCTATCTCTGATATCATAGAATTTAAGGAAAGCAAAGCATCTTGAATAACAGTAACTGCGTCAAATATATTTTTGCGACTAGTATAAAGAACAAAATCGTCAGCGTATTGAGATATAAAGACTTGATTCATATTTTTACAAACTTTAATAGTAGCTACGTTGAATAATAATGGAGATAAGGGATCACCTTGTGCTATACCGATTCCTGTAGTTCTACTAAATGACTCCCTACTGTTTAGCTCAATGATTAAATGTCGAGAGTGCAAAAACTCCCACAAATAATTACATATTATGTCGCACACTCCCAGATTATTCAAGGCAATTAAAAGTGTTTTTACATTTATATTGTTATAAGCGTTATCAATGTCAACAAAACAACCTACGGTAGCATATCCCCTACTAAATCCACTTTGTATTCGTGTGACTAACCTAGTTAAATTGTCCATACACGATCGCGACCTTCTAAAACCTACCGTTTCTTCAGAGAAGCAGCTATTTCTTTCCAAATACCATTCCAATCTGTGCTTAATAATTGTATGAAAAATCTTGCATGGGCAAGACAGCAAGGAAATGGGTCTTATATTTAAAGCTGAGCTGCTGTTCGTATTCGATTTCGGTACAGGGACTATCTTAACCTCTTTCCATTGTCTTGGCACAAAACATGAGAGTAAAAATCTATTAAATAAGGATACTAGTATACTTTTGGCTGAAACTGGGAGGTTTTTAATCATAGAATACGAAATCTTGTCTACGCCTGGTGCTGTATCGGAGTGTTTGACCGTGTTTTCCAGTTCCTGTATCGAAATCATTGAGGATAGATTAGAGATATTCTCAGAAAATATAGGCATAGGTGGATCTACATAATCTGGTGCCAAGCTACATAATAGGGCTTCAGATGTCTCATGAGCAATACTATTTCTCACTGCTTTACACCCCTTTAGCCATTTCATTTTAGACCATACTTCAGTTGAAGTCGTTGCGCTATCAATGTTATCACAAAAATTCTGCCACGATCTGCATTTAGCCCTGCGTATCACTCTTTGTGCTTCACGGATCTTACTTTGTAATTCATCTAACTTATCTGGTGTAGGATTTCTCCTAAATAAAGCGAGTGCCCGACGTCTTTCGGCTACAGTTTTTGAGATATTTTGATCCCAATATGGTCGAGGAGTAAACTTTTGTTGATGAAGAGGGTTTTCAGAGAATTGAGTGAATGGTATGGTTTCATCGGCTGCCTCGTTAATTACCTCAATAAAATCGTCATAAGCAGCCTGATGATCATGTGACAAGTTCAAATCCATCAGCTTTCTCTCTATACATGTTCCATACTTAAGCCAATCCGCCTTTTTAAAATTACGTTTTCTTGCATGGAAATTAGATGTGCCAATGTTAGTTTTCATCTTAATCATTAAATGATCGCTCCCCAGATTTTCATTTAGAACCATCCAATCCAACTTTAAAGCAATATCTAAAGAGGCAATAGACAGATCGGGGGAAGATGTTTGTACTATGCCGTTTACCAGTTTGACTCTTGTATGTGTGCCGTCATTTAACACAATAAAATTACTGTCTAAACTGGAATCCAAAATTTGGTCACCTCTTGAATCCGTTTTACTCGACCAGTTGGTGTGATGGGCATTGAAATCTCCTGCAATTAACGTCTTTCGTCTAGCTAGAGTAAAGATTTGATTCCAGTCACTGAGGGTAGTGTTGGCGGATGGTGGACAGTATAAAGAATATACATTTTCTAAATGGTTGCAGTTTAAAATCTTTACATTAAGGATCTCCATCTGTGAGTTAGTTAATTTGACATCTCGTTGTTCCGCTTTTATAGTTTTATGAGTCAAAATCGCAACGCCTCCATAACCATCAACACGATCCCTTCTAAAAACATTATATCCGTTTACATGATAGTGACTACCCGGATCCAACCAAGTCTCGCATATAATGGCAACATGTATCCTTTCTTGGTTTAATAGGGCTTCAACTTCTGTACTTTTTGGGCGAATGCTTTGCGCATTCCACTGTAATACGTTTACATAGATTTCTAGGTTGCTGTTATCCATAATTGTTTTATGAAATTGCAACAAGGCTGATCGACAATAAACTGTACGACAAATGATAGTAACGCCTCCAATATTAATTCTCCACAGTTTTTGATTTTTTCTTCCCAAGAACAGCCCTCTTCAAATACTTTCTCCTTTAGTTTTTTCAACAATAGCTGCCAAGACATCTCGATCATAAATCAATAAAACAAAGACTGACTGATAACAACTTAGTCATTTCGAAAGCCGACAAAGGTAACACTGTTGTTATCATGGATCGTAGCGAATACAGTCAGAAAGTTAACGATGTTATCCAACGGGATGATTTTGTGAGATTGGATTCCGATCCAACGAAAAAGTTTACAATTAACATTAAAGAATCCATACAGAATGCTTCCTACTTTTTTTCCCAGTCCCAATATTTCCCGGGATGGTCTTGTTCCAATGAATCCCAGAGCACCTATTTTATACGGTCTACCAAAAATTCATAAGGAAAACGTACCTATGCGTCCAGTTGTCTCATACATCGGTGCCCCAGCCTATTCCCTAGCTAAGAAATTAAATCTCCTCCTTCGGGAGAAATCTGGTTTCAGTCCAAATTATAGTCTTAAAAACAGTTTAGATCTCATTTCTAAAATTAAAGATATTGATTTACCCCCCAAATCCATTCTATTATCTTTAGACGTTGAGAGTCTTTTTACAAATGTCCCCCCACAAGACTGTTTGCGTATACTCGCAGATCATTTTAATAAACGTCGTCTACATCCCGGGGAAACAAAAGATCTTCTAAATTTGACTTCTCTTTGTATGAAACAGAACTATTTTCGGTTTGACAACCAATTCTATTTACAAAGAGAGGGTCTAGCAATGGGGTCCCCATTAAGTCCTCTTATGGCGGATGTATTTATGGATAACTATGAGAAACTAAACATAGTTGTCAATAAAAATATCCTTTACTACTACAGATATGTAGACGACATTATCATTTGCTGGACAGGTACCCGAAGACAACTGGACGTTTTCTTTAATAAATTAAACAAAATTCACCCCAAAATAAAATTTAAGATGGAATTGGAACAAGACTGTACTCTTAACTTTCTAGATATTTCAATATCCCATAAAAACGGCACCCATGATTTTCAAATTTACCGCAAACCGACCCACACAGATTCTGTCATCCCCGCGTCATCGTGTCACCCTTGGCAACATAAATTGGCCGCTTTCCATAGTTACGTTAATCGTCTATTGGCCGTACCTCTGAATAAGGATAATTATGCCAAGGAGCTCCAAATCATCTATCAGATTGCGGTCTCTAACGGTTATTCAAAAAATATTATTAACACCATTATAAAAAAGAAACAAATTCATATAGTTCGCAAAGATCTGTACGCGGCTACATCCCGAAGTGTTCGACGATATGTGAGCAGTTTGACCTACTTGGGTCCTGTATCTGAGAGAATAGCAAGGACTCTTAGGCGTAACGATATTTACGTTGCGTTCCGGACAAGCAATTCGCTGAGTGGGGCTTGTAACGTCAAAGACAAAATTGATGAACGCCAAAAATCCGGCGTTTATAAACTTGTTTGCAGTGAATGCAGCGCCGTTTACGTGGGTCAGACTGGTCGCAATTTCGATACCCGATACAAGGAGCATTTGGCCGCGTACAGAAATTGCAATCCCGACAGGTCACACTTCGCAAAACATCTTTTGGAAACTGGGCATAACCTGACTAGCGACCACACATTTAAAGTCCTACATATTTGCGACAAGGGGCTTCGGATGTGTGTGCTGGAACAATTAGAAATAATTAAAAATAAAAATAATAACATTGCACTGCTGAATGAACAAACAAACGTCTCGAATTCACCACTTTTAAATATCTTTAAATCCAGTACTTAAAGTTTAAATATACTCTAAGTAGTCGTTTGCTATCAATTCGGTCGCAAACGGCTGCTTATGTAAGTCGGGTGGTGGATTGTGTGAGCAAGCGGTCGCTATCACGATATTGTAATCGCAATGTCGTAGGTGGGGGCCGTTTGCGTCGCCTGTAGTATAAATAGGCAGCTCTTTGACCGCGCCGCTCACTCGGCGGCCGTCTGTCGTAGAGTCTATTACGCTTGATAATGCCTCGTTTTGGGGCGAAACACGTGTCGTGTTCTCGACTTCAGTGGTGTATATCATCTAGTGGTGGTATTGTAGTGGTTGGTGGAGGGTACCTGGTGGCGGTTCCTGGTGGCGGTGTTAGTTTGCTTGTGCACGCTACTGAGGGAGGGCGGGTGGTGCACTTCAAAAAACTAGGTAATATACACCATTTTTATATTTTGCATGCGGATCTTAGCAAATTAACTTACTTTTCTTCATTATAATGGATTTCCGCAAAGTAACGCCTGATTCTATTAACGGAACAGTAATGTTTGAACTGTACTGCTTCACGGCAGAATAACTGACCCTGATATGGTAGCTACCTAGACGGATTCCTGTCTAGTAATCCTATCACCACTTTAAGAATATCTCACTTACATGCCATGGGTAAACACTAAATATACTATTATAACTAGGTTTTTGAGTCTGGTTGTGTTGTGTATGTGAATTTTTGTATGTAAAACTCACCCAAGATACTCGTACAATAGAAATATTGCATCTCGGGTGAGTTTAGTAGTTAAAAATAAAAAGTAGAAACTTAAGAGAAAATTTAGTTTATTAGTTAATCACACAGTGGCCTAGACATCTATTTGACGATCCTTAATATAATTGAAAATATACCATTCCTCTAACAAACTGCTTTATTAAATAAAAAAAAACTCCAGTTTACTAAGACATGTGTCTTTGGTTTGTTTAAATTCAAGTAAGAGCTTCACAAACACAGTCGCGCCGTTTTTAAAACACTTCAATTCACTTGGTCTGGTTAGATCGTGAGAGTTGTTTTTGCCTTTAATTATATTTTTCTTTCACTTGGAAGTTTTTGTTTGGAAGTATGTCATGCTTATAGCGGCGTCGTGTGTCAGGTCATCCATTTCCATTTAATATGGTGGAGGAAGGCGATGGCTGCCACATGCGTCATACTTGTGAAGAAGTTCTGTTTGTGGAGGCTAATCTGCTTAAGTTTGCAATACACTTACATAGTTATGATGGAATCTGTTCGAATTTTTGTCATGGAGCGTGCTTCGTTTGTCTATGAGACTATTTATTTACTTTACATTTATCTAAGTAATATTATATGATGAAAGAATTACAAAAACGACCTGCGGAGTTTCTTTCGCATCTTTCTTCTCTCTCAGAAGAGCCTTCTTATACTAATTTTGGCCTCTCTCGATAGAATTCTGTCAATATTAAGTCAGTCATGAGAGTGACAATAAATAATTCAAGAATAAACAAAAATTTCGAACAGTAGAATTAATTTTTTTTTATTGTAGAAAGTGACGAAACTAGCAAAACGTTCACCTGATGGTAAGTGCAACGTCCGCCCACAACAAATGCTGTTTTCTTTTATTTACGCGAATATTACACATTTAAATAAAACTACTTTTTTACGGATTTTATCGCGTTTAATTTTTGAACTATTTTTACCCGAAGTTTCGGACGCTTTACAGCACCCATGGTCACGGGGGGACTGAGGTGACAGTTGTCCCGATGTCATAGTTAACCCGGAGTACCTTCAGCTTTTAATTATTATTTGTAGTCCGATCTACGCAGAAAGAGCTTACTGTGTCTTGAAGCCTTGCAGTGGTATGCTTGGTTTTTGATTTAATTTTATTAATAATAGGATCCCAAGCCGGTGGTAATACCCAACCATCTTCCCTATTGAAATTAGGATGTTTTTTAATTTCAATAGCCTCGCGAATCATCCTTGGTAGGAATCGGTGTTCTTTTGCAAGGATTTGTGGTCTATCAAATCTGATGTAATGGTTGGGATGATCCAGAACATGGTCACAGACTGCAGACTTCCTAGAGCGTCGATGCTTCACATCAGCTATGTGTTCTTTAACGCGGGTTTTAATGGATCTTTTGGTTTGCCCTATGTAAGAGAGACCACATTCACAATCCAGCTTGTATACTCCTGCATCTTGTAGAGGGATGTTACACTTGACAGATGGTAAAAACTGACTTATCTTCTTCGGCGGCTTGAAAAATGTTCTTATAGAAGCTCGCTTCAAGATATAGCCAATCTTGTCCGTGACTCCTCTGACATATGGAAGAACAGCAGGTACACGCTCGACTGTGGCCGGCTTCACTCGGTCACTGCGACGAAGGCGCGGAACCCGAAGCTTGTTGTCTTGCAAAACTTGCTTGACATGCTGAAGCTCGGCGGCCAGGTGTTTACTGTCACAGATCCCTTGTGCTCTCTGAAACAAAGATTTACCCACGGTAGCTAACTGTGAAGGATGGTCTTTTTTCTATACACAGTGTGACACAAGGTGTTATTAGGATTCCGAATTACTAACACATCCAGAAAAGCTAAAGAGTTATTTGCCTCTAACTCCATTGTAAATTGAATTTTAGAGTTTAGGGAGTTAAGGTGGTCTAGAAATGCAGTTACTTTATGCGATGGTAAAATTGTGAAAGTATCATCTACATACCGCTTGTAGAATCTTGGATTTACAGGAGAAGTACGGAGGGCTTTCTCCTCAAAGTCTTCCATGAAAATGTCAGCGACAATGGGAGATACTGGAGAGCCCATCGCCACACCATCTACTTGCTTGTAGTACTGTTCCTTCCACAATAGATAGCCAATCCTTCCACAATAAATTCAATCAAAAACCAAGCATACCACTGCAAGGCTTCAAGACACAGTAAGCTCTTTCTGCGTAGATCGGACTACAAATAATAATTAAAAGCTGAAGGTACTCCGGGTTAACTATGACATCGGGACAACTGTCACCTCAGTCCCCCCGTGACCATGGGTGCTGTAAAGCGTCCGAAACGTCGGGTAAAAATAGTTCAAAAATTAAACGCGATAAAATCCGTAAAAAAGTAGTTTTATTTAAACAAATGCTGTGTCACCCAGAATATTTCTGTGTGACACCACAATGCGCCCGTCACCCTGAGACATCAGTTCTTAAGTCTCAAATGCCCAGTGATTCCGCTAGCTCACAGTGCCCTTCAAACCGAAACTCAGTAATGTTTGCACACTACTGTTTCACGACAGAATACCGTCCGCCAACACACATTGGAGCAGCGTGGCGGATTCTTCCTAGCTCCAAAACCCTCTCGGAAATGAGAGGAGGCCTGTGCTCAGCAGAGGGACATTTATAGGCTGTTACTTATTCACAGCATTTGTTATGGGTAGACGTTGCACTTACCATCAGGTGAACGTTTTGCTCGTTTCGTCACTTTATAAAATAAAAAAATAAATAAAAAATATCTCGATTGCTAATTATCATTATTCCATTTACAAATGTAACAATCTAACTAAACATACTTTTATTAATCCCAA
Organism: Luehdorfia chinensis; assembly: GCA_019845155.1. Taxonomy (NCBI): domain Eukaryota; kingdom Metazoa; phylum Arthropoda; class Insecta; order Lepidoptera; family Papilionidae; genus Luehdorfia; species Luehdorfia chinensis. Next base: position 268,467 of record JAHVAK010000411.1, read on the forward strand.
TCGAAAGCGGTCGCGACTTTGCAAACATTTTCATAAATTTACATCATAAAGCAAAGTTTCAGCACTTCCTCTAACTGCAGTTCGTTATAATTTACGGCAAGTCTTCTGAAAATGAGCGACGAAATGTTTGAAAGAAACATTACAATTTTTTGAAGCCTAACTACTGAGCGAAAAAAGAATAGAAACCGCATCCGCGATAATAAAAAAAGGCGTGCAGTACCTAGTTTTGATTAGAGCCAACCCCCTCCCATAATAGCGTACTCAAACAAACTTACCGCCAGCGGGAACAACCACTGGTGGTAGGAAGTGGGTACCATCGCAATGACAGTTATTCTTACCGTTTTTCGGTTTGAAGAGCATTGGTAGCTGGTTTAATTGCTAGGCATAGTGCAGTGTGGAGCCACTAGTAAAACGTGTGCATTTCACACGCGGTATGAATGAAGTGAAAACTTCTTTGGAATGGTTCTAATTTGAGGAATCCGTCTAGGTAGGTACCACGCCAGGGCCAGTTATTCTGCCGTGAAGCAGTAATGTGCAAACATTACTGTGAACTAGCGTAAACTACATACAGATACAAAGGTACAGTCAAATACTGCTGAATATAAATATAAACCTGTGCAGTACAAAATATCTTCTATGCATCGATACCAAGTAGAACAACCCACCATTTGCCGTGACCAGAGAATTTTGTAAGTGACTTAAAAGTTATATTTAAAGGTGATTCAATATCTCGTTTTAGAAGTAGTCTAAAATAAATATAATTAAAATTAATAATTATTACTAAGACTGTAGTTGCTGATTTAATAATAACAATTTATACTTAAGACGAAAACTATTAACTGATTGCAGATTTCGAATAGGCAGTTTGTTCAGAGTTGTTCCAGCACTTGGTTGCGGTGCATCGGAAGCTTCCTCGGAATGCAACAGAGTGGTGAGGAGGCATCCGCAACATGTACGAAGAATTCAGTATACATTGTTTGTTATTATATTTATATTTTAGAATTCATCCAAATCTTCCATTTGTTCGTAGATGTCGCTCTCATTAGCTCCCCAACAAGATCAAAAACAGTAAATGATGTATTTCAATGATAGATCAAATCCAAATCAACGCATTTATTTCATACTTTAGTTACCATAAGCAAACTTGGGAGTTTGTATAATATGTATTGTGTTATAAAAAAGTAAAAGTAAAGATTCAGCCTATGAATGTCCCACTGCTGAGCACAGGCCTCCTCTCATTTCTGAGAGGGTTATGGAGCTAGGAAGAATCCGCCACGCTGCTCTTATGCGGATTGGCGGACTGCACATGTCTTCGAAATATGTTGATGTTTTGCTTCATCGCCGAGCACGTGGTAAATCAGCACTTAAAATTGCGACCATTTTAGTGGTGCCGGCACAGGGAATCGAATCCAGGTCACTCGCGTACTATGAAATTTAATGCGAGCGCCTAGCCCCTGAGCTACCACGGCTATATTTATTGTATTATATGTAGAATAAAATATATAATAATTTTCAAACATGGTAACAATTATTATAATAAATAAATCCTACAATTATCCTACTCTATGCATTCGTCTCATTCTCGCGAAGTTTATTTTCTGAAGATTTTGCTTCTATCGCGTGTGAACTGCACACATGTTTTATCTTAATTACTTATCGAATATATACAGTCACGCCTTTTCCCATACAAAGGGCAGGCAGAACCGGGCTGTCCGTAGAATACCTTAGTCGCCTCTTACGACACCTCGGTAGGAAAGAGGTAGTGGCTGTACTCTGCCGCACACCTAACGGCATTTTTTACCTGTCCAAATAGATCCAAAAGTGCACCGCAAAAAGTTTGCGAGCACATCTAGTATGTAATAGACTAAAACTACTCCATATATCTACAAGCTAATGAAGAAATGGAAATTAATTTCTTAAGATCCGTATGCAAAATATAAAATGGTGTATATTACCTAGTTTTTGAAGAGCACCGTCCGCCCTCAGTAGCGTGCACAAGCAAACTAACACCGCCACCAGGAACCGCCACTAGGCAAAACCGCCGAGCGGCTGTCAGCCGTAGAGTCTATGACATTTGATGATGCCTCGTTTTGGGGCGAAACACGAGTCGTGTTCTCGACTTCAGTGGTGTATATTACTATAACTTCCTTTCCTTCATTATAATGGATTTTCGCAAAGCAACGCCTGCTTCTATTAACTATCTTCAAGCTATACAAAATCATGAACGCTATTTCTTCAAAGAGCAATGCAATACGTCTCCAATATAAACTCGGAGCATAAAGAAAACGTACAGCCGAGTGAACACGTCTGCAATACTGTAATTGTACTCCTATTCTTGCTTTATAGGAAACTCATGTAGTTGGTTCGCTTTGCATTAAAACTTATTGTGACCTATTTAAACTTTTACAGATATTTTCAAACAATAATCGTGTTCAGTTCAGAGAATTCCGAAAATAAAAGGTACAACATTTTTTCGGGTGTTAATTGATATAATGTTTAAGGTAAATGTCGGAATGATTAAAAATATATTTATTTTGTCTAAATACAAAATAAAAATATCAAAAACGTCAAGCATATTGACATCGCATTTCGTCAAATTATATATAAAATCATCATCATCATAATTTCAGCCTATCAATAGTCTATTGCTGAACATAGGACTCTCCCAAAAATTGCGACAAAAGTTTGTAGCTCTCATTTTGGGGGATTCTGCCATAGTTGCGACGGTTGGCAGGCGGATTGGTAACTGCAGTTTATTTATTCAGATGTTCCAGGAGAGAATCTACCACCCCATCTCATCCCGTGGATGTCGCAAAAGTCGGCAGGAGGGAAAATAACTTCACTAGTTTCTTTTTCTGGTATTCAATAAAGTGTATTTCATACCCATCTCATTCCAGGAAAACCAGAAGTTGGGCAGCGGCATCTCCCTGTTACATGTGAATAAATAAACTGCGATTGCCAAGCGTGACAAGTATGGCAAAATCCTCCAAAATGATACCAACAAACTTTTGAGGCTGAAACGATGATGATGGTGACAAAGATGCTGCTGCCCATCTTCTGGTTTTCCTGGAATGAGATGGGGATGAAATACACTTTAATGAATACCAGAAAAAGAAAAAAATAAAAAGAATGAATTCAAATTTGGAAGTAATTCAATAAGCGGTATTAGGGCTTAAATGTTTTCTTTCGGATACCAAATTACAGGTTTTCCATTAGGAAATTGTTTACTAAAGTACACAGAAACGAAGACACGTTTATACGAATCAGAATAGCGCTTTTAAAGACATATGATATTACACTGGTGGTAGGATTCCTATGCAGAAGTCCGTCTAGGTAGGTACCATCCCAGGGCCAGTTATTCTGCCGTGAAGCAGTAGTGTGAAAACGTTACTGTGTTTGGGTTTGAAGGGCTCTGTGAGCTAGCGTAATCGCTGGGCATATGAGACTTAAGAACTTTTGTCTCAGGGTGATGGGCACAGTGTGGTGTCATTTGTTATGGGTCGACGTGGCCCTTACCATCAGGTGAACGTTTTGCTCGTTTCATCACTTTATCAAATAAAAAAAAAAACACGCGATCTTGCTGGGGAAATTAGTAAGTATAGCATGGAGTATTTTTTTTTTAAATCCCGCCCCATTATAAGTTTGCCGTTTTATCATGGATTCATTTTGCATTATCCATTTGCATTATTAATTTTGCATTTTGTGGATGTCCACATGCACCAACAAACTGGTGGTAGGATTCCTATGCAGGTATCCATTGTTTTTAAGACAAACTCTTGTGTATTTTATAATACCATAAAAAAACCTAAGACAAAGTAAACTTAGGTAAAATAAGAAAGTAAAACCCATTTTCCTAAACAAATCTGTTTTACGCCAAATAAGTGTATAACAAACAACCCGCCCACTTCACGGAACGACCTTTGCGTCTTAAAATTTGTCAATTTTCCGAAAGAACCTGCGCTATTTAGGCGTGATTCTCTAAAATTTCTTGAAGGTATTCAGTAGCGGATTTAATTTAATGTACACTAGAGAAAAACCAGTTACAAATTATATACATATTCTTGCCGTCTCTAATGCTGAGTCGGTTGCCTTTTCGTTGCTGCAATCCAGTGGGTACTTCTATTCGTAATTGTGTATGTGGTTGTGTATGTGTGCGCGTTCTTTTTTTTTAATGTATAAAGGTATTAAACGAGCAAAACGTTCACCTGATGGTTAGTGCAGCGTCTGCCCATAACAAATGCCCAGAACATTTCTATGTGACACCTCATTGTGCCCATCACCCTGAGACATCAGTTCTTAAGTCTCATACGTCTTGTGATTACGATAGCTCACAGTGCCCTTCAAACCGAAACACAGTAATGTTTGCACACTACTGCTTCACGGCAGAGTAACTGGCCCTGGGGTGGTGCCTACCTAGACGGATACGTGTATAGATGCGCATATTCATGCACATACGCATTAATAATTTTGGAAGTGTTACATTATTCATACTGACTTTACACTTTTTATTGTATAGTTTTCTATTATTAAGACTTTAGTTTAAGATGCTACTCTATGTCCTTTGTTATTTTAAATACTTTTTGCACTGCTTCACGGCAGATTAACCGACCCTGCTGTGTTGAACGTTGCGCTCGTCTCGTCACCCTCCCCTATAAATATGTTACAGAGAAAATTGTAGTGGCTAAACAGTAGTAAATCAATTATCCTCTAAACGGGCTCCTCTTGTGGCTTCCAGAATTACCAATTTTATTAAGCAATAAATTCCCTGTTGTCAGAATTATTGCTTCCCTTTTTCGTCATTGCCAATTTACAGATACCGTGGTTGGGAACGAGTCCAACAAATTAAATCTTGTTTTCATTGTTTTTATTTATAGCTATAATTATTTATTTAAATGCGAAATTAATTTTTATTTAATAATATTTTTTACTCATTGAGTGATTATCAAAATAAATTTTTACTGGTGGTAGGATTCCTATGGTAGCGGCTTAAGAGAATCTACCACCCCATCTCATCCCGTGGGTGTCGTAAAAGACGACAGAGGGAAAATGAAAACCAGGATATGGGCAGCAGCATCTTGCTGGAACATCTGAATAAATAAACTGCGGTTGCCAACCCGTCTGCCAAGCGTGGCAACTATGGCAAAATACCCCCTAAACGAGAGCTACAAACTTTTGTGGCAATCTATGGGGGAGGCCTATGTTCAGCAGTGGACTATTTATAGGCTGAAACGACGAGGATTCCTATGCAGGAATCCTTCTAGGTAGGTACCACCCCAGGGCCAGTTATTCTGCCGTCAAGCAGTAGTGTGCCAGCATTACTGTGTTTCGGTTTGAAGGGCACTGTGAGCTAGCGTAATCACTGGGCATTTTGAGACATAAGAACTGATGTCTCAGGGTGACGGGCGCAGTGTGGTGTCACACAGAAATGGTCTGGGTGACACAGCATTTGTTGTGGGCGGACGTTGCACTTATCAACAGATGAACGTTTTGCTCGTTTCGTCACTTTATAAAATAAAAAATAAATAATAATTAAAAAAAAAACGAAAGAAACAAAATTCGTATCGTAAGATCCGTATGAACAATTTAAAATTTTGTATATTGTCCCATTTTTGGGGACTGCGCTCGCCCTCATACACTAGCGTTCTCCACTTGTCTCTCCAAACTCTTCGTCAAAGAGCCACCGCTGCAGCTGTTTCTCGTAGATTCAATATCACTCGATAATGCATCGTTGTAAGCTGAAACGTGTGTCGTGTTCTGTCAGTGATGCGTTTTGCTTAGAAGAAAATTGTAGTGGTAAAGGTCATCTGGTGGAGGTATATGTTTTCTTGTGTGGTTGAGGGTTTCTTCACGTGGTTTCGCGTACGGATCTATTTTATGTTTTTCGGCAAACAAATCTAAAGTCAATGCCTACGTGGCGCATTTACACATTTTCTTTTATTGTATAAAGTGAGGAAACGAGCAAAACGTTCACCTGATTGTAAGTGCAACGTCCTCCCACAACAAATGCTGTGTCACCCAGAATATTTCTGTGTAACACCACACTGTGCCCGTCACCCTGAGACATCATTTCTTAAGTCTCAAACGCCCAGTGATTACGCTAGCTCACAGTGCCCTTCAAACCGTAACACAGTAATGTTTGCACACTACTGCTTCATGGCAGAATAACTGGCCCTGGGGTGGTACCTACTTAGACGGATTCCTGCATAGGATACGTTCAATGTTCTGTTTGATCCTGTAGCATGGATAATCCATGTTTTTATTTTAAAAATAAAGACTGGATTTCAGCACTACTTTTCTCCTAATTTAATTAATTTTGCATGCATCTTTGTTCAAAATAGTAATGCTTTACGAATACAGCAGCTATAAGACCCATTTCAACCCGCATCCGTATCAAACTCTCCAAACTTAAATTATGTAAGCTCATGAAAATAGTTCATAACTCTCGACGTGAGACGTGCATAAAGTTTGGGTTATGAACAGCTAAAATTATTTCAGATATTTAATTATTTATATGGAAAAGTGTTATATAATTACGTTCATATTCAAATTACGGTGATATTCATAAAAAGTTTGTAACTCTGTTACATAGAGATTATCCATTTATGACAGAACTTTGCAACCAAATACACAAATTCACAGACCCAAGTAGACATGACATTTGATCAGAACGACAACATAATCATGATGAAGTATCCCATAGCGGAATTTTATAATACGTTTTGTAAGCCTAAGTAGCTTTAAAACTATTCAGTGTTATAAATCTGTCGCAGATGTTTTTTTTTAATTAATAAGACAATAACATTATATTAAGAAGGACTTATCACGCAAAAAACTAACTTTATTGATAGGATTTTATACGTTGTAATAAAAGTAAACATTAAGCAATGGAAGCGAGAGTGTGGAGGAATCCGCCTAGGTAGATACCAAGGCAGTTCCAGTCTGCAATCGGGCAGTTGTGTCCAATCATTACTGGGCTTCTCACGTGAGGATGTCTCAGAGGGGCAGGCGCAGTGTGGCATCACAAAGAAATATTGTGGATGACACAGTATTTTTATGGGCAGACGCTGCACTTAAAATCAGGTGAACGATTCGTTCGTCTCGTCACTGTCATCATTATCATCATTTCAGGTTATCACTAGTTCACTGCTGAACACAGGCCTCCCGATAGATTGCTTCTAAAGTTTGTAGCTCTCATTTTGGGAGGATTTTGACATAGATTTACTTATTCAGTTGTTCCAGGAAGATGCTGCTGCCTATCTCTTGGTTTTCATTTTCTCTCGGTCCACTTTTCCGACACCCACGGGATGAGATGGGCTGGTAGATTCTATTAAGCCACTACCACAAGGCTGTACTGTTTCACCACTGTTTGATACTCGTAATAATATAGAATACAAGGTGATGCCCGCGACTTGGTCGCGTAGATACAGGTTTTTTTTTTAATGCCCCGTAGGAACTAATCGTTTTTACAGAATGAAAAGGTTCCTATGTCTGTCTCTAGGATGCAAGCTATCTCTGTGCCAATATTCATCAAGATCGGTTCAGCGGTTGAACCGTGAAAAGGCAACAAACAGACAGAGGGACAGGCAGAGTTACTCGTACTTTCGTATTTATAATATTAGTATGGATTAATAGTTGTTGTTTGATTTCACATTTATTGCTGTTGTACAGCATTTCTGTATCTAAAATAATCTAATATCTTGTCTATATTTTTATCTAAAAGAGGTAAACATTTTTTTGAAGCATTTCTAAGCAGCATTTTTTTGAACTTATTGGTATGGAAGCCTTATAATTTGTTCACTCCCTAATGCTGCTTATAGACAATACTTTTCTTGACTTTTTTTAAAAAACAATATTAAAGAAATTTCTAAATTCTATCCTTTTCAGGACTCTAGACATTGCGCTTCAGTTGTTATCTAACTTAGTGTTAAGGAGATAATTATTTTGTTAGATAATGGTACAATAAAACAGTATAAAATTACTTTGTACAATTCTCTTTACTGTGTTTCGGTCTGAAGGGCACTGAGAGCTGGTTCGGCTCGGTTGGCGCAGTGGCTAAGCCCTTGCCTTCTGTCTTGGCCTTCAGATTGTTTCGGGTCTGGGTGGTTTTTTTTTATTGCATAAAGTGATGAAACGAGCAAAACGTTCACCTGGTGGTAAGTGCAACGTCTGCCCATAACAAATGCTGTGTCATCAGAAAATTTGTGTGTGACACCACACTGTGCCCATCACCCTGAGACATAAGTTCTTAAGTTGCATATGCCCAGTGATTACGCTAGCTCATAGGGCCTATCAAACCGAAACACAGTAATGTTTGCACACTACTGCTTCACGGTAGAAAAACTGGCCCTGGGGTCGTACCTACCTAGACAGACTCCTGCATAGGAATCCTACCACCAGTAAAGTGGTTTGTGCATGTGGAATTTATGTCTGACACCTTAACCTAAGGGATACAATGGGCGGACTTAATGCCTAGTGGCAGCGTGGGTTTTTTTTAAATAAGACTCCGTCAGACCTAAGAACTGACGTCGCAAGTTGCAAAGAGCAGTGTGGTGCCTAACATAAGATCACGACTGTATCCCATAAGGGGTAGTCAGAGACTGGGCACTCACTGCAAAAACAGATGACTGCCACAATCCACGTTTCACCAAAACAATATAATGCACTTGGTGTGATAGGTGGTGAGCCCATCGCTTCATGCGCTGTTGGGTGCACAGTGCAGTTTAATTCCTTACTCGCCTTTTACGAGATCCATTGGATGAGATGGAGTGGTAGTATTCTTTTAACGATCCGCCACCACACGTGCCTTGTGTGTGCCTAACACAGAAATATTTTGGGTGTCACTGCATATGGCATACGTTGCGATTATCACCAGGTGAACGATTTGCTCACCTCATCACTTTCTTGCATCGTTACAGCCTATCACAAGTTCACTGCTGAACATAGGCCTCCCCCATATATAGCTACAAAAGTTTGTAGCTCTCACATTGGAGGAATTTTGCCATAGTTGCCACGCTTGGCGGACGAGTTGGCAACCGCAGTTTATTTATTCAGATGTTCTAGGAAGATGCTGCTGCCCATCTCCTAGTTTTTATTTTCCTCTGTCGACTTTTACGACACCCACGGGATGTGACGGGGTGGTAGATTCTCTTAGGCCGCTACCACACGGCGGTTTCTTGCATAAAAAAATAAAATATAATATGAACCTGTATATGTAGTTGATATTTTCTTATATTCACCTATCGGCATATCGGTACCTACTTCTGTCCTAGCGAGGTGTCGTGAGAGACGACTTAGGTATTGTATGGACAGTGTTTATTCCTGCACAATAACACTATAATATGCAATCCTGTCACTGTAATGCTCGTGGGAACGCAATGGGGAGTAAGATTTTTTTTTACTCTAACCAAAAAGGCGGCGACGTTGTTCGACACCCGTCACGTCTCGTTTCCCACGGGGGCGAAAAGTGGGCTACGTGTTTTTTACTATTTAATAATTGCCACGTCTGCCCATGACAAATGCTGTGTCACCCAGAATATTTCTGTGTTCACCCTGAGACATTAATTCTTTAGTCTCATATGCCCAGTGATTACGCTAGCTCTCAGTGCCCTTCAAACCGAAACACAGTAATGTTTACACACTACTGCTTCACGGCAGAATAACTGGCCCGGGGTGGTACCTACCTAGACGGACTCCTGCATAGGAATCCTACCACCAGTAAACCTTCTTAATATAATGTTATTGTCTTATTAATAATTAGGTGGTACATACTTACACAGTCCTGCATAGGAATCCTACCCCCATTGGTAGTCATATATGTGTGACTATATATATTATATAATGGTATGCAACAACAAATCACTCATGTTCAAAAGCCATTCACAATCATGAATATGATTTTAAAAAAAATGCGATAGCATAATATACATCTCTTATACGTATTCATTGAATAAAGAAATCATGATACAGACTACGATCTGCAATACTTTCAATGCTCTTTCATTACTGCTGCCGTGTGTATGTAGAGTATGCAAAAGGCCGGTTTTAAACCAGAACGAAGTACATCTAGCTCAGACCTATAAAAAAGTAAAGTTTCAGCCTATAAATGTCCCACTGCTGAGCACAGGCCTCCTCTCATTTCTGAGAGGGTTTAGGAGCTAGGAAGAATCCGCCACGTTGGTCCAATGCGGGTTGGCGGACTTCACATGTCCCTTAAATATTTCTATTCCTCGGACATGCAGGTTCCGTCACGATGTTTTCCTTCACCGCTAAGCACGTGGTAAATCAGATCTATGTTTAACGATAATTTTAAATTTTTATAATTTAATTCGCAACACAGTGAGAATCTGTCACCCCATCTCATCCTGTGGGTGTCGTAAAAGTCGACAGAGGGAATTAAAAACAGAAGATGGGCAGCAGCGTCTTCCTGGAACATCAGAATCAATAAACTGCGGTTGCCAAGCCAAGCCTGGCAACTATGACGAAATTCCCGCCAAAATGTCGAGCTACCAACTTTGTAGCAATCTATGGGGGAGGCATATGTTCAGCAGTGAACTAGTGATAGGCTGAAATGATGATGATGATGATAGTGAGGTCTATTAGACTAACAACTCGTTATTAAACTTCAATGATAGTGAATGAACAAGGGGGTACAGGTTGGATAAAATTGATTTCGTTTGGACAAAGAAATAAACATTATTTAAAAAATTAACAGAAAGGTATAACCTGGTAAATACTGGTGGTAGGATTCCTATGCAGAAATCCGTCTAGATAGGTACCACCTAAGGGCCAGTTATTCTGCCGTGAAGCAGTAGTGTGTAAACATTACTGTGTTTCGGTCTGAATGGCACTGTGAGCTGGCTTAATCACCTCCAATATGGCACTTAAGAACTTATGTCTCAGGGTGATGGGCACAGTGTCCCGTCACACAGAAATTTCCTGGGTGAGAAATTTTATGATTGTAAATAGCTTTTGAACATGAGTGATTTGTTGTTGCATATCATTATATACATATGATGATGTTCTCCAAGCCGATTTCGACCACGGCGACAACTTCCGACTACTGTCGAGAGCCATCAACTGCGCAGGAGATATTATAGTGCCACAAGTGTACGCGCAAACACAGAGGCACTCACTTGTCCCAACCTACCCGCGCCCGATGTAACGCTGATGCGATAAGATCGGAGGTAGGCTAGGATTCAGTGTCAGAAACACTGGGGCAATCACAACACGACCAGACCCGAAAACCAACAATTTATGTTTTAGCACAAATGTTGGCTCCGGCTGGGATTCGAACCCAGGACCCGCGGCTTAGAAGTCAGGTACTCTGACCACTAGTCTATACATAGACACTGACTATATATAGTCACCAACATATGACTACCAATGGGGGTAGGATTCCTATGCAGGAATATATCTAGGTAGGTACCACTCCAGGGTCAGTTATTCTGCCGTGAAGCAGTTGTGTGCAAACATTACTGTGTTTCGGTTTGAAGGGCACTGAGAGCTAGCGTAATCACTGGGCATATGGGGCTAAAGAACTGATGTCTCAGGGTGAACACAAAAATGTTCTGTGTGACAGAGCATTTGTTATGGGCAGACGTTGCACTTACCATCAGGTTAACATTTTGCTCGTTTCATCACTTTATCCAATAAAAAAAAACTTTTTACAACTGCAAAATTTAAAAGAATACTAAAATTTTTCTGTTTTTACTTTCTCAAAGCTAATGTTATGCTTGGTAATAAATTAATACATAGTTAACAACTTCACCTTGACCTTTTGTTAGCCTTCAGACATTTAAAAATTTCGAACTTTGTTGATCTCCCAATTAATTGTCGCTCGCTAGTAAAAGTTTCATGTAGCCAATATGGCGCCGACAAAATGCCTGTCGGATCGACGTTGCCGTATGTTCTACTTAACTAGTAAACAGTGTGCTGGTTCTTTCTGTAAGGCCAATTATTACAGTTCGATCTTTAGCGATAAAGTTTCTGTTGTTGTAAATGTTCCGAATTAAAGAAGACAAAATGTTTTTTTTTGAACAGTTTTTTTCCTTACAAAAAGTTGTTAAGACAGGCCAAGATAAAATGTTACCATCAATGACATCATCTATTACACAATATTTATTTATTTATTTGAAAAAAAGCTACGAGACGAGTAAGTTCACTTGATTACCATCAATGCAACGTCTGCCCATACTGTGTCGCCCAGAACATTTCTGTGTGGGACTCATCAGTTCTTAAGCCGCATATGCCTAGTGATTACACCAGCTCTCAGTGCCCTTCAGACCAGATCACAGTAATCTATGCACACTACTGCTTGATGGTGGAATATGTGGCAGCTCAGTGATATGATTCCAATACAAAAATCCATCTAGGGTGAACAATTTGCTTCATAATCATCGTAAGCTTAGCATATCACTAGGCCAATTCTAAACTGCTAGAAGGATTCCTTTCCAGGAATCCTTCTAGGTAGGTTTAATAGTAGGCAGAATTTTTAATCAAAATTATTGGCCGTGTGGTGGCGGCTCGTTAAAAGAATACTACGACTCCATCTCATCCAATGGAGCGTAAAAGGCGAGTAAGGAATTAAACTGCACTGTGCACCCAACAGCGCATGGTGGCGATGGGCTCACCACCTATCACACCAAGTGCATTATATTGTTTTGGTGAAACGTGGATTGTGGCAGTCATCTGTTTTTGCAGTGAGTGCCCAGTCTCTGACTAACCCTTATGGGATACAGTCGTGATCTTATACAGAATTTATTATACCTAATGATGTAGTTTTCTGATGAGTGTATATGCCACCAAACCCCCACCACCAGGGACCACCCCAGGGCCAGTTATTCTGCCGTGAAGCATTAGAGTGCAAACATTGCTGTGTTTCCGTATGAAGGGCACTGAGAGCTAGTGTAATCATTGAGCTTAAGATATGTCTCAGGGTGACAAGCGCAGTGTGATGCTACGCAGAAGTATTCTGAGTAACACAGCATCTGTTATGGGCAAATGTTGCACTTAACATCAGGTTAACTTTTTGCTCGTTTCGTCACTTAATACTATTAAAAAAAAGTATTTATGTGTTGTTATGGTTGTAGCTTTCGTTGTAAAGCTCATACAACTTTTGCCTACTGCTTTAGATTCCTTCTGTCGCCTATTCATTGAGTCTTGCTTCTAATTTTTTTACTTCTAAAACTATCCCCTTGTCTGTTCAAGGGGATAGTTTTAGAAGTAAAAATAGCATTTAATGCCTTGATCGGCAGGTTAAACAATACTCCATACAAATGGTCAGTATTATAATTATATGGAAGTATCGTATCTTCATTACCTCTGGGTGTACTCGTGGGTGACGTAAAAGTCGACAGAGGGAAAATCAAAAACTGAAGATTGGCAGCAGCGTTTTCCTGGAGCATCAGAATAAATAAACTGTGGTTGCCAACCCGCCTGCCAAGCGTGGCAACTATGGCAAAATCCCCGCAAAATTATGAATGAGAGCTACAAACTTTTGTGACTATCTATGCGGGAAGTCTATGTTCAGCAGTGGACTAGTGATAGGCTGAAATGATGATGATGATGACCTCTAAACTTCTCCAAGCGATACTTATTAACAGGTACAAACATGTTTTTTTATTTTTTGGTTTTTTGCATATGTAAGATAACTAATGCCGTGTGGTGGCGGCTCGATAAAAGAATACTACCACTCCATCTCATCCAATGGATCTCCTAAAAGGCGTGTAAGGAATTAAACTGCACTATGCACCCAACAGCGCATGGTGGCGATGGGCTCACCACCTATCACACCAAGTGCATTATATTGTTTTGGTGAAACGTGGATTGTCGCAGTCATCTGTTTTTGCAGTGAGTGCCCAGTCTCTGACTACCCCTTATGGGTACAGTCGTGATCTTATGTATGTATGTAAGATAACTATATTACCCATCCAGAATGATCAGAAGTTATGTTGTGAACTATGGATTTGTTCAAAGACACATCTCTAAAAATATTATACGAGTATACACAAGTTGCACTAGATCCAGTAACACGTGTTGGTTTTTAAAACATATCATCATCATCACTTCAGCCTATCAATTCATCCACTGCTGAACACAGGCCTCGCCCATAGATTGCCACAAAACTTAGTATCTCTCATTTTGGGGGGGCTTTGCCATAGTTGACACGCTTTGACTATAGTTATTTCTATAGTTCTCTGATCAGACTGGCTCACAATATTTTCACCTTCTTTAAATTGCAATGATTTATTCACTCGTACTAAAGAGCCAACACGTAAAGCTTTTTCTCTATTGAAAGAACTAACTAAACTGGTTACTAAAAATAATTCAATTTCTAATTATTTAGTTCCGCATGCAAAATATAAAAATGGTGTCGAGCCGGCATTTTACTCGGCGGCCGTCTGTCGTAGAGTCTATGCTACTTCTGTCTGTCGTGTCTGTAACGCCGATAGCTCAGTGGTGAGGTAATAAAATAGCGGACTGTATAAATGATGTTGTAATTATAAACTGCACAACGGTTGTCGATAAGCTACGGTACAAAGTTAATATGCGTGAGTGCTTCTTATGAGGCGTAACAGCTGACTGGCCCGCCGCGACGCCGCTCGGACCAGCCGGTAGATGCGCCGTGTGTCCCCCGCTCCTCACGTCCCTCGCCTCGTCTGTGCTGTTGAGTTAGACGACTCAACATGTCTGTCGTAGAGATTAGTCTACGCTTGATAATGCCTCGTTTTGGGGCGAAACGCGTGTCGTGTTCTTGACTTCTGTGGTGTATATTATCTAGTGGTAGTATTGTAGTGGTTGGTGGAGGGTACCTGGTGGCGGTTCCTGGCGGCGGTGTTAGTTTGCTTGTGCACGCTACTGAGGGAGGGCGGGTGGTGCTCTTCAAAAAACTAGGTAATATACACCATTTTTATATTTTGCATGCGGATCTTAGCAAAGTAACTTATTTTCTTTTATTCTAATTATTTGCCTAAAATGCCTTCTATATTTTGATGTATACAATCTTAATTATTAACATTTTGTGAAGTGATACATATGTTTTTCTCAATTTATTACTTTCACAATTGTTGCTAGAGATTTCCTCTATTGTCTTATTACTTAAATTAAATTATTTTGAACAGATTCTAAATAAATTTCGGAAAATGAGACGGCTCAATAAAAGCAGATGTCTTTATAGCTAAATTCGGGGCTGTATTAAAAAATAAACAATGAGATAGCGAATTTCCTACTAGTCTTAAAATATACGACGTCTTATACTATTAGTATAAATAGTATCATATGGATTAATAATCAATAATAACTCATCTAGTAAAGTTAACTAGCATTCAGGCCACATTGTTAACTGTTACGCCCGTAGTCGATCTGTACGATTGTAACACGAGTGCGTTTAGTAAGTGCTTTGGCCCTCATCTCTGAGGTTAAGAATGCTCGACAACTTCGATGTAGAAATATTTCCTTTGTTGCTATTAACCACATTTTTTTAAATTAAACACGTTAAGGCTTAAGAAGTCAATATCGAAATTTTGATTTTGCAAGACAATGTCGAAATCCACTTCCCTTGAATATGGTCAAAGAGGGCGATGGCTGCCACATGTGTCATGCTTGTGAAGCGGTGCTGTTGGCTGAGGCTGGTCTGCTCGAGTTTGCAATGCATTTATACATTTATTATTGAATCTCATCTAACATTTTGTCACGGAGCGAGCTTTGGTTTTCTTTGAGGCTATTCTTTGTAAATGTATTTATAATATTTGACTAAGATAAAAAAAATAACAAAAAAGAGGATACCTAAGGAGTTCCTTTCGGCTGTTTCTTCTCCGTCAGAGGCAGAGAGCTCGCTTTAAATTTCATAGTACGCGAGTGACCTGAGTTCGTTCCCCGGTGCCGGGAGGTGACTTTTCGAAATTGTTTTGCAGTTTTTTGTGCTGAAATACCATGTTTTCATGTTTTCAGTTTTGAAGGGCAACATCGTAAGGAAATCTGCTTATCTGAGGAATTAAATATTTCGAAGACATATGAAGTTCGTCGGGCAGCGTCAGTTTTTCAAATTCTTACTCCCAATGCCCTGCGTTTATCCATTGCATAAAAATTGCATATTGCAGTGTCATTCTGCACGAATATGCTGTCCCTACAACACCTTAGTCGACTGTAACGACACCTCGGTAGGAAAGAGGTAGGTGCAACTGTACTCCTACGGCACATCTATAAAGCAAAGAGATGAAAATTAATGCAATAGTTTTTTGAAAGAGAAGAAAGTATGACGAATTGCAGTGTTCTGATTAAAGTAGAAAGAGTGCAGAAGTTTGTATGATTTGGTTCAAAGCTTACGAGAGACTGAAAGTACGACAGTGATATTAATACAAGATTGTTGACCGGAAATCGGAAATCAATTGCCGCGATTGGCTATACATAGAGGAGTACGGGTCATTATGTGTGGTAGTGAATGTTGTGTCTGCATCTAAAGTAAGATTAATGCTGTTGCAATGAAAAGTTTGAGAAGTGTAGCTGCAGTGACTTTCATGGACAAAGTGAGGAACAGCGTGATAAGGGAACGGAGAAAGAGTCGCTTAGATGAATAGAATAGAATAGAATAAATTTTTATTCAATATAGATTATTTATATAATACTTATTGAAAGTCATTTATTTTTCTTTTTTTAAACTACTCTTGTTCGCAAAATGCCTCTGTCCTGGGAAGAACCAGTAAGAAACCCAGCGAGCTTTTTTTAATGAGATGGTTTGGACACGTAGAGAGGCTGAATGGAAGATGGTTGTCGAACTAGACGTATGAGTCGAGATTGAATAGACAAACCGATAAGGGTCGACGTAGGCGAACGTATCACGATCAGATCGAAAACATTTTAAGGAAAGGCCACATCAAAATTACCCGCAACCGACGAGCGTGTATGAAACCGCACATGAAAGTAGAAAGATGATGTGGTCTCTGCCTACTCCAATAGGGAAGAGGTGTCATAGTCAGCCTGACTATATATATGTATGAAACACTAAAGTTTACGTTATGTGGTAGCGGCTTCAGAGAATCTACCACCCCTTCTCATCTCGTGGGTGTCGTAAAAGTAGACAGACGGAAAATTTAAACCAGAGGATGTTCCAGAAAGATGCTGCTGCAGCATCTTTCTGGGACATCAGAATAAATAAACTGCGGTTGCCAACCCGCCTGCCAAGCGTGGCAACTATGGCAAAATTCTCCCCAAAACGAGAGCTACAAACTTTTGTACCAATCTACGGGGGACGCTTTTGTTCAGCAGTGGACGAGTGGTAGGCTCAAATGATGACGATGATGATAGGTAACTATGTAATGATGATAGGTTACTCGAAAAGGAGTTGAAGCAGTCACCGGAACACATCAATCAAAAAATCAGGTAACTCGTTAAAAAATAAAGAATTTTTACCTTGACCAAATATGTTGTGCGATGTAGTCAGTTTCCTCATTAGTAAAGCAAAGGCGGAATATTCGAATAGCAAACATTTATGCGATATGAAAACATTTCATTTTTGAAACTTCATATCCTTTAAATTCATTTTTAGCGGGGATATGGGACGACAGACAGTGCATCAAGAGTATTGGAGATGTATTTGCGCTGGCGTATATTTTCTTTCTTCATTGCAAACATCGGAGATGTATTGCATCGCACTTTGAGTAAATAGAAACCCGTTGAAATAGGAATTCCCGAAGCTGACGTACGTTCATAAAGTAATGAGCTTTCAGTAATCGAGATTGTGATTAAAAATGGTCTGTATAAAAATAAAAAATATTTTTTTTTGCATAGAACGCGTGTTTTTGTATTACATCTGGGGTTGAAGTAAAATGGAATGGTATGCTTCTTGTTATATCCTTACGACTTGAGGAAAATATTTTTTAATGACAGATTAAAAATGTTGTCTGTCTGTCTGTTTGTTCCAGATAATCTCCGAAACGGCTGCACCGGTTTTGACGGATTTTCACTGACAGATAGCAGGTCTTAACTTACAGCGGGTAACTTAGGCTATTTGGTATTTTAGAAAAATTGGGGTTCCGCGCGAAAAAATTAAAACTTCAAAATCAGATTCAAAAAGGGAAGTACGAGTATATATATGTATATCATCGATCGGGGTCGGCTTTTTTACGCGGGTAAAACCGCGGGGCACATCTAGTTACTAATTACTACTCCATACTGATATTATAACGAGCCGTGGTAGCTCAGGGGCCTGGTCCTCGCCTTTAATTTTCATAGTACGCGAGTAACCTGGGTTCGATCCCGGTGCCAGCACCTCTAAAATTGTTCTACAACTTTAAGTGCTGATTTACCACGTGCTTAGCGGCGGAGGAAAACATCGTGAGGAAACCTGCATGTCCGAGGAATAGAAATTTTTCGGGGACATGTGAAGTCCGCCAACCCGCATTGGAGCAGCGTGGCGGATTCTTCCTAGCTCCTAAACCCTCTCAGAAATGAGAGGAGGCCTTTGCTCAGCAGTGGGACATTTATAGGCTGAAAATTTACTTAACTTTTTTTTTACTGATATTATAAAAGTGAAAGTAACTCTTCACGGCTCAACCGCTTAACCGATCTTGATGAAATTTAGCACAGAGATAACTTGCATCCTGGAGACGTACATAGGATACTTTGTATCACGGAAAATTATATTTTTATAAAAAGTGATATTTAAAAAAAATATATTGAAGTCGCAGGCATCGGCTAGTAATATTATAAATGCGAAATTAACTCTCTCTGTACCTCTGTCTGTTTGTTACCTTGTCACGGTTCAACCGCTGAACAGATCATGAAGCGATTTGGCACAGAGACGGACGTAAGATACTTTTTATCGCGGAAAATCAAAAAATTCCCACGGAATATTTAAAAAACTTATATCTACGCGGACGAAGAGAATCACGTCGGGCATCACCTATTATAAAATAAAAGTCCGGCTTTCAAATATATTGGTATAAACGTAAGTGTGCATTGTTGAGTACACTATGCCTTCAGTGAGTTAATGGAGTCAGGCGTTACTTTGCGAAAATCCATTACGCGGTCACACGGCGCTCACTTTGCGGCTGTCTGGTACAGTCTATATCACTTGATAATGCCTCGTTGTGACGTGTCGTGTTCTCGACTTCAGTGCTGTGTATTACCTACTAGTAGGTTTGCAGTGGTGGAGGGCATCTGATAGAGGTTCTTTTTGGCAGTATAATTTTGGCGTGTTGTTGTGGGAGGGTGGGCGATGCGTTTTAAATAGTAGGTAATAAAAATAATTTTTAATTTTGCATGGGAATTTGAGAAATCATGACCTCCCGGTCGATTTTTGACAACGGCGACCACTACAGAAATCTGTCGGAAGTTATCAACTGCACAGGAGATATTATAGTGCGCACATGTGTACTCGCAAACACAAGGGCACTCACTCGTACCAACGTACCCTTGCCCGATGTAACGCTGATATAAGATCGTAAGTAGGCCAGAATGCAGTGTCAGAGACACAAGGACAATCACAGCCAGACTCAACCGGGCCCCGGCTGGGATTTGAACCTAGGACCAATGGTGACCCAGAACTGTAACCGTCAAGAAAGAAAGTCATGGATCTAAGAAAATCACCTTTGTTGCTCTCCATTACTGCCTACAGTTGTCAAGGGAACGTTGCGGTGTGATAGAAAATGTAATGACAAAGATGGAGAAAGGGATGCTAAGATGGTTTGGACCCGTAGAGAGGATGGATGGAAGAAAACAGTCGTATGAGGCGACAGTGAATGGATAAACCGGCAAGGGTCGACGTAGGCAAACGTATCACGATCAAATCGAAAACATTTTGAGGAAAGGCCACATCAACATTACCCTTTTCCATTGATAAGGACATCGTTTACGTTGCTTCCCAAGGGCAGAGTAAATAGTTATAAGCTAACGCCGTTTCAAGTATTTACATGATGAACACTTCACAATAAAAAAATACATGCAGACAAAAATAACAGCCTGTATGTGGCGATGTTTACAATCCTCATTTAAAGTTTAGGCGGATTTTGGAGCGGGGAGAATCTGCAACGCTGCTCCAGCGTGTGTATCGCCGATTGTGTTTTTACTATCTGTGCCCTGCGGTTTCACACGTGTAAAATAAGCCGACCACGGGATTACGCCGTACTGAATGGTACCTCCTGACCTGAACATTCGCAGTTCGGCTCTTCTCGGTTATGTTCGGGGCTCAGCGTGATGCTCCTTAAGATTCTCGCATAAAGTTTTATAGCTTAAAACTTTTTCCAATAAACGCGCTATCTAAAAAACATTTTTTCAAATTGAATTAATATGTATTAAGATTAGCGCGTTCAAACACACAAACTCCTTTGCTGTTAAAGTACTAAGATTTCTCACGACCTCGGCAGTGAAATATCCTAACGATTATTTCACTGCAGAGTTCGAGTTAAACAGCACTAAAAATTCATCACCATTTCAGCCTGTCACCATTCCACTGCTGAACATAGGCCTCCTCAATAGATTGCCACAAATCTTTGCAACGGCCATTTTAGGGGGGTTTTGCCGTAGTTGCCACGCTTCCAGTTTCCAGGAAGATGTTGCTGCCCATCTTCTGGTTTTAATTTTCCCTCTGTCAACTTTTACGACACCCACGCGATGAGATGGGGTGGTAGATTTTCTGAAGCTGCTACCACACAGCACGGCCTTAAAAATGGAAGTAATTGTATAAAGTCACTTGCGTATTATATTAGATTCAAAGCGAGCGAATCTTTCAACTACCACGACTTCACGCTAAGACAACAATGTTAGTAAAACAAAATTACCTAACAATATCGTCGTCCGCCGAATGTATCCAAGTACTCTGCAAATCGACCCTCATCACAGATGGACGTAAGTTGATAATACATTGTGAGTGATATTGATTACTATTGTGTGCGTTAGCTCGAGTCTTTCGACATATTCCGTAAACAGATATTATTTAATTTAAGACAATGGAACGTTCACTATAAGACATGAATAAGGTTACGTATGTCGTGTCCATTCTCATTGAGGGACGGCAACAAAGATTTCAATTAACACAAGGCTAATATTAATTACAAAGAATGTTAAAGTCATATCGTCAAATAAAGCGGAAGAAGTTGTACAGTTAGATTAATATTTATGGAAGAAAGTGACATAACGAGCAACTGGTGGTAGGATTCCTATGCAGGAATCCGTCTAGGTAGGTACCACCCAAGAGCCAGTTATTCTGCCGTGAAACAGTAGTGTGCAAGCAATTATGTGTTTCGGTTTGAAGGGCACTGAGAACTAGCGTAATCACAGGGCGTATGGTACTTAAGAACTGATGTCTCAGGGTGATGGGTACAGTGAGGTGTACACAGAAATGTTCTGGTTGACACTGCATTTGTTATGGGCAGATCACTTTATAAAATAAAAAAAAATACGTTCACCTGACGGTAAGTGCAACTTCTGCCCATAAAAAATGCTGTTTCACCCAGAACATTTCTGTGTGGCACCACGCTGCTTTCGTTAGTTTTTAAGTCTGAGATCCCCAGTAATTACATTACCTATAAGTGCCCTTCACAGCGAAACACGGTACTCTTTGCATACTACTGCGTGTCGGCAAAATAACAACGCGATGGAGCAGACCGATTCCTTCATAGGAATCCTACCACCAGTAAACTCATTATCAACATCACCATCATTCAGCCCATCACTAGTTCACTGCTGAACATAGACCTCCCCCATAGATTGCTACAAACAACGTAAGGTTGTAACACTCATTTTAGGGGGATTTTGCCAAAGTCGCCGCGCTTGGCAGGCGTATTGGCAAACGCAGTTTTAATATCGAGATGTTCCAGGGAGATGTTGCTGCCCATCTCCTGGTTTTTATTTTTCCTCTTTCGAGTTTTACGACAATCACGGGATGAAATGGGGAGGTAGATTAAAATTTAAAAGTAAACCACTACTTCTTATGTACTAGTAGAAGCACGTACATAAGTAGGTTAGTTTAGAAATATAAGTGACATAAGACAACCTCGTAGCCGAAGCGGCGGTGTCCCTGACTCCTACGCCGCGGGTCCAGGGTTCTAATCACAGCCGGAACTAATATTTGTAGATGAACAAAAATGATTGACCTTCGAGTCTGGTAGAGTTGTGATTGTACCCGTATCTATGACACTGCGTCTAAGTCTATCGCCGATCTTATCGAGTGAGTGTAACAGCAGATGCCGGTAGGACAAGTGAGTGTCTTTGTTTTTGTGTATACACTTGTGGCGCACACACATAATGTACACATATTTCGTGTGCCGTAGACTTCTTCTGACATAAATTCGAAAGTGGAAGGGTTCTGTCTAGAAAGGTACCACCCCAGGGTCAGTTAGTCTGCCGTAAAGCAGTAGTGTGCTAACTTTACTGTTTCGGTCGGAAAGGCACTGACAGTGTAATCCACCGGACATACGAGACTTAAGGACTTATGTCTCAGGGTGACGGGCGCAGTATTGTGTCACACATAAATGTTCTGGGTAACACAGCATTTATTATTAACAACTTACCATTAGCTGAACATTTCGCTTATCTCGTCACTTCATCCAATAAAAAAAAAACAGGATGAAATAAATAACAAAAACCGTAAGGATTTTGTTAAAAAAAATTGCGAACTAATTTGTTAAGATAAAATAACTCATCTGTTGCGTCTATGTCATGGTCATCGTTTGTTACCACTAAAAACAGATCAGTGGACATCCATCACGTACCGGATCCATCTTCAATGGATTACCCGGTGAGTGATTTATTATTAAGTTTGAGCGATCACTTTAAATGCAAACGAGCAAACGAGCAAAACGTTCACCTGATGGTAAGTGCAACGTCTGCCCATAACAAATGCTGTGTCACCCAGAATATTTCTGTGTGACACCACACTGCGCCCGGCACCCTGAGACATCAGTTCTTAAGTCTCAAATGCCCAGTGATTACGCAAGCTCACAGTGCCCTTCAAACCGTAACACAGTAATGTTTGCACACTACCGCTTCACGGCAGAATAACTGGGCCTTGTATTTTTCCATAGTTGCCACGCTTGATAGGCGGGTTCGCAACCGCAGTTTATTTATTCAGATGTCCTAGGAAGATTCTGCTGCCCTTTTAATTTTAATAATAATTCTGTTTTTTTAAGGTCCCCTTGTCGACTTTTACGATACCCACGGGATGAGATGGGGTGGTAGATTCTCTTAAGTATACACACGATGGAATTATGAAAATATTATTTTATGAAAGAGAATTAAAAAGTGCAATAGTGTGCAAGCTAGACAGACGAATCGAATATTGTAATAAGATAGAAATAGAAAATAAAAATAGTGTCTAATGGCGAAGTCGTCTTTCATACGCATCTTACTTGGTTATATGTAAATAACTTAAACACTGGTACCTTTACTAAAGTTTTTATTCAAACCTCACGACAAAATGTTCAAAGTTGTGAAAGTCTTTGTCCATGAGAAGTCAAAGTTTCAAAATTTAAAATTCTTTATTCAATTTAGACTTGTGTAAAACTCTTTTGAACGTTAAAATTTACAATTGTTCGAAATATAAGACCTTTTCTAAAACATTGATATACTCGTACAAAAATCTAGATACCAGGGTATCATATCGCACCCGACTATATTGTGAATACACGTTCACGTATATATACCTTATGTATCATCAGGCTTTACTTAAGAATTTAGTTGTATGCATGACACTTGCTATTATTGCCTAAGATCTTGCATAAATAGATACTAACTGATCTAGTGGGATTAATTTCAAAAATATAAATATTGCTAAAACTTTTGTCCCCTAAATAAACCATTTTAGATCGTAAATATAACGTCGACTCCGTTTTTTTTTATTTTTTTTTATTTGATAAAGTCACGAGACGATCAAAACATTCACCTGATGGTAAGTGCAACGTCTGCCCAAAACAGATGCTGTGCTACTCAGAACTTTTCTGTGTAGCAACACACAACGCCTGTCACCCTGAGATACAAGTTCTTAAGACTCATATGTCCAGTGATTACCCTAGCCTATTCCAATAATCTTAAGAATGGTGCCCTTATCTGGGAGCCTGTAATGACTTCTGGGTTTCATTCATCATCATCATCATTTCAGCCTATCACTAGTCCACTGCTGAACTTAGACCTCTTCCATAGATTCTAGCGGCGTGTAAATCTAATGAAAAAGGTTGTGGCACGATAAGCTGTGTTTATAAATATTTTCAGCGATCGACGCTTTTTTATAATGTATTTTTGTAGGGAACTGTGTTTTTTTGGTTTTTATTGTATATCACTGTTGTCAAAGAAGACCAGGCAAGAAAACTTTTTTTCGATAACATATATCATATTATTAAATTAATTACAATATACTCTAATTATCTATGCGGGAAGTCTATGTTCAGCAGTGGACTAGTGATAGGCTGAAATGATGATAATGATGACCTCTAAACTTCTCCAAGCCATACTTATTAACAGGAACAAACATGTTTTTTTATTTTTTGGTTTTTTGCATATGTAAGATAACTAATGCCGTGTGGTGGCGGCTCGATAAAAGAATACTACCACTCCATCTCATCCAATGGATCTCGTAAAAGGCGAGTAAGGAATTCAACTGCACTGTGCACCCAACAGCGCATGGTGGCGATGCGCTCACCACCTATCACACCAAGTGCATTATATTGTTTTGGTGAAACGTGGATTGTCGCAGTCATCTGTTTTTGCAGTGAGTGCCCAGTCTCTGACTACCCCTTATGGGTACAGTCGTGATCTTATGTATGTATGTAAGATAACTATATTACCTATCCAGAATGATCAGAAGTTATGTTGTGAACTATGGATTTGTTCAAAGACACATCTCTAAAAATATTATACGAGTATACACAAGTTGCACTAGATCCAGTAACGAGTGTTGGTTTTTAAAACATATCATCATCATCACTTCAGCCTATCAATTCATCCACTGCTGAACACAGGCTTCGCCCATAGATTGCCACAAAACTTAGTATCTCTCATTTTGGGGGGATTTTGCCATAGTTGACTCGCTTTTACTATAGTTATTTCTATAGTTCTCTGATCAGACTGGCTCACAATATTTTTACCTTCTTTAAATTGCAATGATTTATTCACTCGTACTAAAGAGCCAACACGTAAAGCTTTTTCTCTATTGAAAGAACTAACTAAACTGGTTACTAAAAATAATTCAATTTCTAATTATTTAGTTCCGCATGCAAAATATAAAAATGGTGTCGAGCCGGCATTTTACTCGGCGGCCGTCTGTCGTAGAGTCTATGCTACTTCTGTCTGTCGTGTCTGTAACGCCGATAGCTCAGTGGTGAGGTAATAAAATAGCGGACTGTATAAATGATGTTGTAATTATAAACTGCACAACGGTTGTCGATAAGCTACGGTACAAAGTTAATATGCGTGAGTGCTTCTTATGAGGCGTAACAGCTGACTGGCCCGCCGCGACGCCGCTCGGACCAGCCGGTAGATGCGCCGTGTGTCCCCCGCTCCTCACGTCCCTCGCCTCGTCTGTGCTGTTGAGTTAGACGACTCAACATGTCTGTCGTAGAGATTAGTCTACGCTTGATAATGCCTCGTTTTGGGGCGAAACGCGTGTTCTGTGGTGTATATTATCTAGTGGTAGTATTGTAGTGGTTGGTGGAGGGTACCTGGTGGCGGTTCCTGGCGGCGGTGTTAGTTTGCTTGTGCACGCTACTGAGGGAGGGCGGGTGGTGCTCTTCAAAAAACTAGGTAATATACACCATTTTTATATTTTGCATGCGGATCTTAGCAAAGTAACTTATTTTCTTTTATTCTAATTATTTGCCTAAAATGCCTTCTATATTTGATGTATACAATCTTAATTATTAACATTTTGTGAAGTGATACATATGTTTTTCTCAATTTATTACTTTCACAATTGTTGCTAGAGATTTCCTCTATTGTCTTATTACTTAAATTAAATTATTTTGAACAGATTCTAAATAAATTTCGGAAAATGAGACGGCTCAATAAAAGCAGATGTCTTTATAGCTAAATTCGGGGCTGTATTAAAAAATAAACAATGAGATAGCGAATTTCCTACTAGTCTTAAAATATACGACGTCTTATACTATTAGTATAAATAGTATCATATGGATTAATAATCAATAATAACTCATCTAGTAAAGTTAACTAGCATTCAGGCCACATTGTTAACTGTTACGCCCGTAGTCGATCTGTACGATTGTAACACGAGTGCGTTTAGTAAGTGCTTTGGCCCTCATCTCTGAGGTTAAGAATGCTCGACAACTTCGATGTAGAAATATTTCCTTTGTTGCTATTAACCACATTTTTTAAATTAAACACGTTAAGGCTTAAGAAGTCAATATCGAAATTTTGATTTTGCAAGACAATGTCGAAATCCACTTCCCTTGAATATGGTCAAAGAGGGCGATGGCTGCCACATGTGTCATGCTTGTGAAGCGGTGCTGTTGGCTGAGGCTGGTCTGCTCGAGTTTGCAATGCATTTATACATTTATTATTGAATCTCGTCTAACATTTTGTCACGGAGCGAGCTTTGGTTTTCTTTGAGGCCATTCTTTGTAAATGTATTTATAATATTTGACTAAGATAAAAAAAATAACAAAAAAGAGGATACCTAAGGAGTTCCTTTCGGCTGTTTCTTCTCCGTCAGAGGCAGAGAGCTCGCTTTAAATTTCATAGTACGCGAGTGACCTGAGTTCGTTCCCCGGTGCCGGGAGGTGACTTTTCGAAATTGTTTTGCAGTTTTTTGTGCTGAAATACCATGTTTTCATGTTTTCAGTTTTGAAGGGCAACATCGTAAGGAAATCTGCATATCTGAGGAATTAAATATTTCTAAGACATATGAAGTTCGTCGGGCAGCGTCAGTTTTTCAAATTCTTACTCCCGATGCCCTGCGTTTATCCATTGCATAAAAATTGCATATTGCAGTGTCATTCTGCACGAATATGCTGTCCCTACAACACCTTAGTCGACTGTAACGACACCTCGGTAGGAAAGAGGTAGGTGCAATTGTACTCCTACGGCACATCTATAAAGCAAAGAGATGAAAATTAATGCAATAGTTTTTTGAAAGAGAAGAAAGTATGACGAATTGCAGTGTTCTGATTAAAGTAGAAAGAGTGCAGAAGTTTGTATGATTTGGTTCAAAGCTTACGAGAGACTGAAAGTACGACAGTGATATTAATAGAAGATTGTTGACCGGAAATCGGAAATCAATTGCCGCGATTGGCTATACATAGAGGAGTACGGGTCATTATGTGTGGTAGTGAATGTTGTGTCTGCATCTAAGTAAGATTAATGCTGTTGCAATGAAAAGTTTAAGAAGTGTAGCTGCAGTGACTTTCATGGACAAAGTAAGGAATAGCGTGATAAGAGAACGTTGCGGTGTTATAGAAGATGTAGCGACAAACATGGAGAAAGGGGTGCTTAGATGAATAGAATAGAATAGAATAGAATAAATTTTTATTCAATATAGATTATTTATATAATACTTATTGAAAGTCATTTTTTTTTCTTTTTTTAAACTACACTTGTTCGCAAAATGCCTCTGTCCTGGGAAGAACCAGTAAGAAACCCAGCGAGCTTTTTTTTAATGAGATGGTTTGGACACGTAGAGAGGCTGAATGGAAGATGGTTGTCGAACTAGACGTATGAGTCGAGATTGAATAGACAAACCGATAAGGGTCGACGTAGGCGAACGTATCACGATCAGATCGAAAACATTTTAAGGAAAGGCCACATCAAAATTACCCGCAACCGACGAGCGTGTATGAAAGCGCACATGAAAGTAGAAAGATGATGTTGTCTCTGCCTACTCCAATAGGGAAGAGGTGTCATAGTCAGCCCGTCTCATCTCGTGGGTGTCGTAAAAGTCGACAGACTGAAAATTAAAACCAGAGGATGTGCAGCAGCAACTTTCTGGAACATCAGAATAAATAAACTGCGGTTGCCAACCCGCCTGCCAAGCGTGGCAACTATGGCAAAGTTCTCCCCAAAACGAGAGCTACAAACGTTTGTACCAATCTACGGGGGGACGCTTTTGTTCAGCAGTGGACGAGTGGTAGGCCCAAATGATGATGATGATGATAGGTAACTCTGTAATGATGATAGGTTACTCGAAAAGGAGTTGAAGCAGTCGCCGTAGCCGAAATCGGCTAGGAACACATCAATCAAAAAATCAGGTAACTCGTTAAAAAGTAAAGAATTTTTACCTTGACCAAATATGTTGTGCGATGTAGTCAGTTTTCTCATTAGCAAAGCAAAAGCGGAATATTCGAATAGCTAACATTTATGCGATATGAAAACATTTCATTTTTGAAACTTCATATCCTTTAAATTCATTTTTAGCGGGGATATGGGACGACAGACAGTGCATCAAGAGTATTGGAGATGTATTTGCGCTGGCGTATATTTTCTTTATTCACTGCAAACATCGGAGATGTATTGCATCGCACTTTGAGTAAATAGAAACCCGTTGAAATAGGAATTCCCGAAGCTGACGTACGTTCATAAAGTAATGAGCTTTCAGTAATCGAGATTGTGATTAAAAATGGTCTTTATAAAAAAAAAAAGTTGCATAGAACGCGTGTTTTTGTATTACATCTGGGGTTGAAGTAAAATGGAATGGTATGCTTCTTGTTATATCCTTACGACGTGAGGAAATTATTTTTTAATGACAGATTAAAAATGTTGTCTGTCTGTCTGTTTGTTCCAGATAATCTCCGAAACGGCTGCACCGATTTTGACGGATTTTCACTGACAGATAGCAGGTGTTACAGCGGGTAACTTAGGCTATTTGATATTTTAGAAAAAGGTTCCGCGCGAAAAAATTAAAACTCCAAAATCAGATTCAAAAAGGGAAGTATATATGTATATCATCGATCGGGGTCGGCTTTTTTACGCGGGTAAAACCGCGGGGCACATTTAGTTACTAATTACTAATCCATACTGATATTATAACGAGCCGTGGTAGCTCAGGGGCCTGGTGCTCGCCTTTAATTTTCATGGTACGCGAGTAACCTGGGTTCGATCCCGGTGCCAGCACATCTAAAATTATTGTACAATTTTAAGTGCTGATTTACCACGTGCTTAGCGGCGAAGGAAAACATCGTGAGGAAACCTGCATGTCCGAGGAATAGAAATTTTTGCGGGGACATGTGAAGTCCGCCAACCCGCATTGGAGCAGCGTGGCGGATTCTTCCTAGCTCCTAAACCCTCTCAGAAATGAGGGGAGGCCTGTGCTCAGCAGTGGGACATTTATAGGCTGAAACTTTACTTTACTTTTTTTTTTTACTGATATTATAAAAGTGAAAGTAACTCTCTCTGTGCTCCTGTCTGTTTGTTACCTTTTCACGGCTCAACCGCTGAACCGATCTTGATGAAATTTAGCACAGAGATACTCGTAACTTGCATCCTGGAGACGTACATAGGATACTTTGTATCACGGAAAATTATATTTTTGTAATAAGGGGTATTTAAAAAAATATATTGAAGTCGCAGGCATCGGCTAGTAATATTATAAATGCGAAATTAACTCTCTCTGTACCTCTGTCTGTTTGTTACCTTGTCACGGTTCAACCGCTGAACAGATCATGACGCGATTTGGCACAGAGACGGACATAAGACACTTTTTATCTCGGAAAATCAAAAATTTCCCACGGAATATTTAAAAAACTTATATCTACGCGGACGAAGAGAATCACGTCTGGCATCACCTACTATAAAATAAAAGTCCGGCTTTCAAATATATTGGTATAAACGTAAGTGTGCATTGTTGAGTACACTATGCCTTCAGTGAGTTAATAGAGTCAGGCGTTACTTTGCGAAAATCCATTACGCGGTCACACGGCGCTCACTTTGCGGCTGTCTGGTACAGTCTATATCACTTGATAATGACTCGTTGTGACGTGTCGTGTTCTCGACTTTAGTGTTGTGTATTACTTACTAGTAGGTTTGCAGTGGTGGAGGGCATCTGATAGAGGTTCTCTTTGGCAGTATAATTTTGGCGTGTTATTGTGGGAGGGTGGGCGATGCTTTTTAAATAGTAGGTAATACAAATCATTTTTAATTTTGCATGGGAATTTAAGAAATCATGTCCTCCTGGTCGATTTGTAAAAACGATGACCACTACAGAAATCTGTCGGAAGTTATCAACTGCGCAGGAGATATTATAGTGCGCACATGTGTACTCGCCAACACAAGGGCACTCACTCGTACCAACGTACCCTTGCCCGATGTAACGCTGATATAAGATCGTAAGTAGGCCAGAATGCAGTGTCAGAGACACAAGGACAATCACAGCCAGACTCAACCGGGCCCCCGGCTGGGATTTGAACCTAGGAGCAATGGTGACCCAGAACTGTAACCGTCAAGAAAGAAAGTCATGGATCTAAGAAAATCACCTTTGTTGCTCTCCATTACTGCCTACAGTTGTCAAGGGAACGTTGCGGTGTGATAGAAAATGTAGCGACAAAGATGGAGAAAGGGATGCTAAGATGGTTTGGACCCGTAGAGAGGATGGATGTAAGAAAAAAGACGTATGAGGCGACAGTGAATGGATAAACCGGCAAGGGTCGACGTAGGCAAACGTATCACGATCAGATCGAAAACATTTGAGGAAAGGCCACATCAACATTACCCTTTTCCATTGATAAGGACATCTTTTACGTTGCTTCCCAAGGGCAGAGTAAATAGTTATAAGCTAACGCCGTTTCAAGTATTTACATGATGAACACTTCGCAATAAAAAAATACATGCAGACAAAAATAACAGCCTGTTTGTGGCGATAGGCACAATCCTCGTTTAAATTTAGGCGGATTTTGGAGCGGGGAGAATCTGCAACGCTGCTCCTGCGTGTGTATCGCCGATTGTGTTTTTACTATCTGTGCCCTGCGGTTTCACACGTGTAAAATAAGCCGACCACGGGATTACGCCGTACTGAATGGTACCTCCTGACCTGAACATTCGCAGTTCGACTCTTCTCGGTTATGTTCAAGGCTCAGCGTGATGCTCCTTAAGATTGTCGCATAAAGTTTCATAGCTTAAAACTTTTTCCAATAAACGCGCTATCTAATAAAAAAATATTTTTTTCAAATCGAATTATTATGTATTAAGATTAGCGCGTTCAAACACACAAACTCTCCTGCTCTTAAAGTACTAAGATTTCTCACGACCTCGGCAGTGAAATATCCTAACGATTATTTCACTGCAGAGTTCGAGTTAAACAGCACTAAAAATTCATCACCATTTCAGCCTGTCACCATTCCACTGCTGAACATAGGCCTCCTCAATAGATTGCCACAAATCTTTGCAACTGCCATTTTAGGGGGGTTTTGCCGTAGTTGCCACGCTTCCAGTTTCCAGGAAGATGTTGCTGCCCATCTTCTGGTTTTAATTTTCCCTCTGTCAACCTTTACGACACCCGTGCGATGAGATGGGGTGGTAGATTTTTTTTTAAAGTGACGTAACGAGCAAAACGTTAAGGTAAGTGCAACGTCTACCCATAACAAATGTGTCATTCAGAACATTTCTGTGTGACACCACACCACGCTCGTCACCCAGAGACACAGTTGTTAAGTCTCATATGCCCAGTGATTACGCTAGCTCTCAGTGCCCTTCGAACCGAAACACAGTAATGCTTGCACACTACTACCTCACGGCAGAATTACTGGCACTGGGGTGGTACCTACCTAGACGGATTCCTGCATAGAAATCTTACCACTAAAGCCGCTACCACAAGGCACGGACCTAAAATTGGAAGTAATTATATAAAGTCGCTCACATATTATGTTAGATTCAAAGCGAGCGAAATTCTCAACTACCACGACTTCACGCTAAGACAACAATGTTAGTGAAACAAAATTACCTAACAATATCGTCGTCCGCCGAATGTATCCAAGTACTCTGCAAATCGACCCTCATCACAGATGGACGTAAGTTGATAGTACATTGTGAGTGATATTGATTACTATTGTGTGCGTTAGCTCGAGTCTTTCGACATATTCCGTAAACAGACATTATTTAATTTAAGACAATGGAACGTTCACTATGAGACATGAATAAGGTTACGTATGTCGTGTCCATTCTCATTGAGGGACGGCAACAAAGATTTCAATTAACACAAGGCTAATATTAATTACAAATAATGTTAAAGTCATATCGTCAAATAAAGCGGAAGAAGTTGTACAGTTAGATTAATATTTATGGAAGAAAGTGACATAACGAGCAACTGGTGGTAGGATTCCTATGCAGGAATCCGTCTAGGTAGGTACCACCCAAGAGCCAGTTATTCTGCCGTGAAACAGTAGTGTGCAAGCAATTATGTGTTTCGGTTTGAAGGGCACTGAGAACTAGCGTAATCACAGGGCGTATGAGACTTAAGAACTGATGTCTCAGGGTGATGGGTACAGTGAGGTGTACACAGAAATGTTCTGGTTCACACTGCATTTGTTATGGGCAGACGTTGCACTTACCATCAGGTGAACATTTTCCTCGTTTCATCACTTTATAAAATAAAAAAAAAATACGTTCACCTGACGGTAAGTGCAACTTCTGCCCATAAAAAATGCTGTGTCACCTAGAACATTTCTGTGTGGCGCCACGCTGCTTTCGTTAGTTCTTAAGTCTCAGATCCCCAGTAATTACATTACCTATAAGTGCCCTTCACAGCGAAACACGGTACTCTTTGCATACTACTGCGTGTCGGCAAAATAACAACGCGATGGAGCAGACCGATTCCTTCATAGGAATCCTACCACCAGTAAACTCATTATCAACATCACCATCATTCTGCCCATCACTAGTCCACTGCTGAACATAGACCTCCCCCATAGATTGCTACAAACAACGTAAGGTTGTAACACTCATTTTAGGGGGATTTTGCCAAAGTCGCCGCGCTTGGCAGGCGTATTGGCAAACGCAGTTTTAATATCGAGATGTTCCAGGGAGATGATGCTGCCCATCTCCTGGTTTTTATTTTTCCTCTTTCGAGTTTTACGACAATCACGGGATGAAATGGGGAGGTAGATTAAAATTTAAAAGTAAACCACTACTTCTTATGTACTAGTAGAAGCACGTACATAAGTAGGTTATTTTAGAAATATAAGTGACATAAGACAACCTCGTAGCCGAAGCGGCGGTGTTCCTGACTCCTACGCCGCGGGTCCAGGGTTCTAATTTCAGCCGGAACTAATATTTGTAGATGAACAAAAATGATTGACCTTCGAGTCTGGTAGAGTTGTGATTGTACCCGTATCTATGACACTGCGTCTAAGTCTATCGCCGATCTTATCGAGTTAGTGTAACAGCAGATGCCGGTAGGACAAGTGAGTGTCTTTGTTTTTGTGTATACACTTGTGGCGCACACACATAATGTACACATATTTCGTGTGCCGTAGACTTCTTCTGACATAAATTCGAAAGTGGAAGGGTTCTGTCTAGAAAGGTACCACCCCAGGGTCAGTTAGTCTGCCGTAAAGCAGTAGTGTGCTAACTTTACTGTTTCGGTCGGAAAGGCACTGACAGTGTAATCCACTGGGCGTACGAGACTTAAGGACTTATGTCTCAGGGTGACGGGCGCAGTATTGTGTCACACATAAATGTTCTGGGTAACAGAGCATTTATTATTAACAACTTACCATTAGCTGAACATTTCGCTTATCTCGTCACTTCATCCAATAAAAAAAAACAGGATGAAATAAATAACAAAAACCATAAGGATTTTGTTAAAAAAATTGTGAACAAATTTGTAAAGATAAAATAACTCATCTGTTGCGTCTATGTCATGGTCATCGTTTGTTACCACTTAAAACAGATCAGTGGACATCAATCACGTACCGGATCCATCTTCAATGGATTACCCGGTGAGCGATTTATTATTAAGTTTGAACGATCAATTTAAATGCAAACGAGCAAACGAGCAAAACGTTCACCTGATGGTAAGTGCAACGTCTGCCCATAACAAATGCTGTGTCACCCAGAATATTTCTGTGTGACACCACACTGCGCCCGGCACCCTGAGACATCAGTTCTTAAGTCTCAAATGCCCAGTGATTACGCAAGCTCACAGTGCCCTTCAAACCGTAACACAGTAATGTTTGCACACTACCGCTTCACGGCAGAATAACTGGCCCTGGGGTGTTACCTACTTAGACGGATTCCTGCATAGGAATCCTACCACCAGTAAATATTTCACTGCAAAGTAATTGATTGATGATAAGTTATTTAACTGCATAATGTTCCATCATCATCATCATCATAATTTCAGCCTATCACTAGTCCACTGCTAAACATAGACATCTCCCATAGATTGCCGCAAAAGTTTGTAGCTCTCATTTCGATTGTATTTTTCTATAGTTGCCACGCATGATAGACGGGTTCGCAACGGCAGTTTATTTATTCAGATGTCCTAGGAAGATTCTGCTGCCCTTTTAATTTTAATAATAATTCTGTTTTTTTAGTTTCCCTCTGTCGAATTTTACGATACCCACGGGATGAGATGGGGTGGTAGATTCTCTTAAGTATGCACACGATGGAATTATGAAAATATTATTTGTATGAAAGAGAATTAAAAAGTGCAATGGTGTGCAAGCTAGAAAGACGACTGTAATTTTGTATTAAGATAGAAATAGAAAATAAAAATAGTGTCTAATGGCGAAGTCGTCTTTCATACGCATCTTACTTAGTTAAATGTAAATAACTTAAACACTGGTACCTTTACTAAAGTTTTTATTCAAACCTCACGACAAAATGTTCAAAGTTGTGAGAGTCTTTGTCCATGAGAAGTCAAAGTTTCAAAATTTATAATTCTTTATTCAATTTAGATTAGTGTAAAACTCTTTTGAACGTTAACATTTACAATTGTTTCGAAATATAAGACCTTTTCTAAAACATTGATATACAAAAATCTAGATACCAGGGTATGATATCGCACCCGACTATATTGTGAATACACGTTCACGTATATATACCTTATGTATCATCAGGCTTTCCTTAAGAATTTAGTTGTATGCATACACTTGCTATTATTGCCTAAGATCTTGCATAAATAGATACTAACTCATCTAGTGGGATTAATTTCAAAAATATAAATATTTCTAAAACTTTTGTCCCCTAAATAAACCATTTTAGATCGTAAATATAACGTCGACTCCATTTTTTTAATTTTTTTTTTATTTGATAAAGTCACGAGACGAGCAAAACATTCACCTGATGGTAAGTGCAACGTTTGCCCATAACAAATGCTGTGTCACCCAGAATATTTCTGTGTGACACCACACTGCGCCCGGCACCCGGAGACATCAGTTCTTAAGTCTCATACGCCCAGTGATTACGCTAGCTCTCAGTGCCCTTCAAACCGAAACACAGTAATGCTTGCACACTACTGCTTCACGGCAGAATAACTGGCCCTGGGGTGGTATCTACCTAGACGGATTCCTGCATAGGAATCCTACCACCATAAGCGGATCGTCTCGACTCCACGGTTCTCGAATCCACGCGAGCGCCGTATCCGTGCCGCGCCTTAGCATCACGGCGTACGTCGCCGCGCGCCATTTTTCTTAACGAAAATGGAGTATTCACAAAGATCCGCGGCGCCATTACTCATTGATATTAAATTATTATTGTTTGTGTAGAACTAATGTTTAATCAAATACTTTATTTGATTAAAAACTGATTAACAATAAGGTTTTGTGAGGTTTTTCTTATATAGCCGGGTAAAAGCCTTACAATTAGGCAATTTTGTATGCTGATCAATTGTACTTTTTTCGTTCTTTGCATAAAAAGCCTAATCTTTTTTTTATTTTATAAAGTTACGAAACGAGCAGAACGTTCACCTGATGGTCAGTGCAACGTCTACCCATAACAAATGCTGTGTCATCCAGATTATTTCTGTGTCACCACACTGCGCTCGTCACCCAGAGACATAAGTTCTTAAGTCTCATATGCCCAGTGATTACGCTAGCTCTCAGTGCCCTTTGAACCGAAACACAGTAATGTTTGCTCACTACTGTTTCACGTACCTAGACGGATTCCTGCATAGCTATGTGTAGTTATCCCATCTATTTACCAGACAATCCCTTGACACGCGATGTGTCAATAAGGATTTACGCAAACGCAGTTTTATTCTCGCCAAGCCACTGTTATTTCGCTTTCTATGAACTGTATTTTTAGTTTGCCTAAATTTTACTGATTATTTGTTCTTTCTACTTCACCTTTCAAACCGTATACAAGTTTGAAGGCTGTGATGTGTTTTTGTGCCGTTTGAAACTGCTCTGTGTTGGGCAGACAAATGTGTATATACTATTACTGCCACAGGCTCTCGTCGTATCTTCTCATGGTATTTATTTATGCTGAGTTTTACTCAAATTCTAACCTCTGTAAAGGTAAACGTTGGTATACTTTACAGAGGTTAGTAAAATTGAGTAAGGCAGTATGTAGTTTATTTTTACAATTAATACGTGCCGAGAAATTAACCAATATAACATCATTATCATCATCATCATTTCAGCCTATTACTAGTTACCACTGCTGAACACAGGCCTTCTCCATAGATAGCCGAAGTTGAAGTTGAAGTTGAAGTTTGTAGGTCTCATTTTGGGGGGATTTTACAGTTGCCACGCTTGGCAGGCGGGTTGGCAACCGCAGTTTATTTATTCAGATGTTCCAGGAATATGCTGCTCTCCAACACCTGGTTTTAATTTATCCTCTAACCACTTTTACGGGATGAGATGGGGTGTTAGATTATCTTAAGCCGCTACCACACGGTTATCTTAGTGGTGGTAGGATTCTTTTCAGGAATTTTCTCGCTTGGCTGCGGGTTTGCAACCGCAGTTTTTTCAATTATTCAGATGGTCCAGGAAGATGCTAGGAAGATGCTCCAGATTTCCTGGTTTTAATTTTCCCTCTGTCGACTTTTACGACACCTTTGGTGTTACATGGGGTGGAAGATTCTCTTATGCCGCCACCACACGGCCAATATCACATAACTCTTGAAATTTTCTTTAAGGCTCTTTTAAGCAGAATATTTAAAACTTAGTATGTTTAAGCTGATAAAAGCTTTCTGCAAAATACTTTTGTAAGTCATACCTCGATTACAGTATCTTAGTTGTTAACTTAGAAATAGTTTTAAAAATGTTGCGCCAGTAACTGTATTAGGAAGCAAAGTATTACATTTACGAGTGGTTACCCAAGTCAAAGAGGCAATTAATTTATCAGAACTTTTAAATGTCTCTCTGTTGAGCACAGACGTCATCTCATTTATAAAAGGATTTTGGAGCCAAGACGAGTCCGCCACGCTGCTCCAAAGCGTATTGGTGGACTTCACCTATCCTCGAAATCCTCTTATCCACTCATCATCAGGTAAACGTTTTGCTCGTCTCATCACTTTTTTCTATAAAAAAATATAGTTAACAGCGTTGAACATATGAGCTATTTATTAAGCTTCTCCTGTAGTCACATAGAGTTCTTTACATAGGCATTTCCCTTTGTTGACTCTTATGACGAGAGATAGAAGATGAGACGATACAGAATATTTTCTAACACTACTTCCCACCTTAAAATCCATTTTTCTTTCATTTTAGCGATTTTTTAATTTCATTTTGGCGAGTTGCCATTCTGCAGGTGCCACCAAACCAAGGCCGGGATCTACGACCGATGGGCACCACAGGGGATGGAATGAAGAGTTCCTTTCCCTGGAGTAACACGTCAGCGTCAGATTCGGCAACGACGTTGGGATCATCCAGCAGAAGTAGACCCGCCCCTGTAGGTGGAATGCAGAGAAAGACATCATCCCATCCCAATTCGCCGACTAAACCTTGAACGAAAACATGCTGAATCAGTACTTTGTTTTAGTGACACTACCAGTGCGAGTGATTAGAAGCCGACAGTTACTAAGCGACAAACTGACATCCCCCACCACAATTTACTACGTACTTGCCGCTAACTGAATCGTGTGAACAGCCAGCGAACATGCCTATTTTTGTATTTGGTATTTAAAATTTGGTGTCGGTGGTGGTGGTACATTTCGAACTGATGTCGTATCACTAATAACATTCTCTAATACCAACGTGTTTAAGTTACTTGTCACTTGTCACTGACCAGGTTACCACAAAAGTTAAAAACTAAGCATTATTTACTAATAAGTGGTGGCGGCTCGTTAAAATAATACTACCACTCCATCTCATCCAATGGATCTCGTAAAAGGTGAGTAAGGAATTAAACTGCACTGTGCACCCAACAGCGCATGGTGGCGATGGGCTCACCACCTATCATACCAAGTGCATTATATTGTTTTGGTGAAACGTGGATTGTGGCAGTCATCTGTTTTTGCAGTGAGTGCCCAGTCTCTGACTACCCCTTATGTGATACAGTCGTGATCTTATGTATGTAGTTACTAAGCTCGTGTAAGCTATACATAAAGAACGACTTTTTTGTAGTAAAGTGAGCTCAGATTCAACCAGTCTTTTTGCCAGTCACGTTCAATATGCGCGCAAAGAACACCATTACGCTGGCCATCCATATTTAGAAAACGACTCGAATAAAATTTCATAACCTTACTACACAGCGGCGTTATTACTCCTACATGTGCGCTTCTGAACACTTTTACTTCATAGCGTCTCGTTTATGCCATCAGTGCGAACATTTGCAGTCATTTTATTTTATACTGATTCTATGGAGATAAAATAGGATTATTATATTACATGAATTGTTGGTTTTCGGGTCTGGTTGTGTTGTGTTTGTCCCCGTGTTTCTGACACTGCATCCTAGCCTACCTCCGATCTTATCGCATCAGCGTTACATCGGGCGCGTGTAGGTTGGGACGAGTGAGAGCCTATGTGTTTGCGCGTACACTTGTGGCACTATAATATCTCCTGCGCAGTTGATGGCTCTCGACAACAGTCGGAAGTTGTCGCCGTGGACGAAATCGGCTAGGAGAACATCGTCATCATCATTATATTACTGAAAAGTTTTCGTAACGAGTAAGCGACGAGACCCGTAACCAGAAAGCCGTGTGGTGGCGGCTTAAGAGAATCTACCACTCCATCTCATCCCATGGGTGTCGTAACAGTCGACAGAAAGAAAATGAAAACTAGGAGATGGGCAGCAGCACCTTCCTTGAACATCTGAATAAATAAACTGCGCTTGCCAATCCGCCTACCAAGCGAGGCTTCTATTGCAAAATCCCCCAAAACGAGAGCTACAAACTTTTGTGACAATCTTTGGGGGGAGGTCTATGTTCAGCAGAGGTCTAGTGACCCATGCTACTTAGGTTTAGGTTTAAAGACTTTATTTCCCAAAAAGAACAAAAGTGCGCTGCTATATGATTAATAAAACACGTTGTACTTTTTTTTTATTTCATGAATGGATGCAACGAGCAAAACGGTACCTAACCTCATGGTAAGTAACGTCTGTCCATAACAAATGCTGTGTTACCCAGAAGATTTCTGTGTGTCACCACACCGTGCCCGTCACGTCATATGCCCAGTGATTACGCTAGCTCTCAGTGCCCTTCCAACCGGAACACACTGGTGGTAGGATTCCTATGCAGGAATCCGTCTAGTAGGTATCACCGCAGGGGCAGTTATTCTATCGTGAAGCAGAAGAGTGCAAACATTACTGTGTTTCGAATTGAAGGGCACTGTGAGCTAGCGTAATCACTAGGCTAATGAGACTTAGGAACTTATGTCTCAGGGTGACGGCCGCAGTGAAATGTCACGAAGAATTTTTCTCGGTGACACAGCATTTGTTATGGCCAGATGTTGCACTTACCATCAGGTGAATGTTTCGGCACTACAACCAATTAAAAAAAAACAAAATATTTACACACTTCTGCTTCACGGCAGAACAACTGGCCCTGGGGTGGTACCGACCTAGACGGATTCCTGCATAGGAATCCCACCACCAGTAAGCTGGATGATACCTGAGCAATCACAGTTCGGCTTTCGGTAATGATTTATCTTCTGCGTGCGGCTTTAACATGCAGTTTTATAAATCAAAACTTTTTGTCAACAAACGTGTTTTTTTCCGCCTGTCTAGTCTACTGCTGAACATAGGCCTCCCTCAATGATTACCACAGTTTGCAGCTCTCATTTTAGGGGGATTTTGCCATAGTTGCCACGCTTGGCAGGCGGGTTGGCAACCGCAGTTTATTTATTCGGATGTTTCAGGTAGATGCTGCTGCCCATTTTCTGGTTTCGATTTTCCCTCTGTCGACTTTTTCGACACCCACGGGATGAAATGGGGTGATAGATTCTCTTAATCCGCTACAAACGTGCTTATCTATAGCAAATATAATTAGTTTGCTAGTTATGCTAATGCACAGAGGCGAATGTTTTCTATCTCAAATTAATTCTGTTTTATCTCTATCAGGGGAGTGTCGTTACGTTTGCTTAAATTTCATTTATTATGGGCAGACGTTGCACTTATTATCAGGTGAGCGTTTTGCTCGTCTCGTCGCTTTGCCCAATAAAAAAAAGATATCAACTGCGCGCGAATTATTACGGAGCAACAAATAAATGCAGGCACCGAGGCACTCACTGCCTAATCTAGCCGAGGTAGGTCAGGATGCCGGTTTAGATACACAGAGACACAATTACGACCCAAACAAACCTGAAAACATGAAGTGTATTCTATGAGTTAATGTATTCCAAAATTACTTATAGGGGTAAAACAGCTTATGCCTCGTGGTTTTACCGTCTACCTCATGACTGTGCCGTATGGCATGGCCTAAGCATTCACAGTTCGGCACTTTTTTGGTAATGATTAATTCTTAGCGTGCTGCTTCAAAATGTAGTTTTATAAATTAAAACTTACCTCGAAAAACGGACTATTTATTACAGGAATAGTGTCCCAAATCAAATTAGTATTTTTTGAGATTATCGAGTTCAAACATATAAACTCTCCACCTTCATTATAGTAGTAAGATGATACGGTTCTTAGTTTATGATGATAAAAGCTGTCTAATCCACTTTAATTATCGGTAATAAAATTAATCGTCGCTTATAAATTTTAATAGCTCAAACGACTTTAAATTATCCAGTCAGGTGTTTCAGAGGATTGTAAGTTGATCAATACATATTTACTCGTCGTCATTAGCCTGTTCAGAGCCCATTGCTGGTCATAAACCGGTTCCGTAAAGCATTTTTAGAGCATTTATCTCAAGAAGAAAAGGGTAGCTACCTATATATATTTATTATATCGAGTGGTCTGATATGGGCAGGACGTCTCCTCAAACTAGGAATATCTAGATGTTGTATATATACGAGTAGTTCGCATCTCAGAAACTTTCATAGCGCAATTATGGAACGTATGAAATATTTCTTGAGCTTCTCATGTGGTGACATAGATGTCGCTACAGTATTAACAAAATGACAGCTTTTTACTCAATGGTTTTAAAAGTATATACGGTACTTATATAAAAAATACAATTTTTAAATCTTTCGTCCATCGGTCAGTCTGTCTGTTTGTTCCGGCTAATCTCCGAAACAGCTGCATCGATTTCGACTGAACTTTCACTGAGAGATAGCTAATATTATAGCAGGTAACTTAGGCAAGTTGAATTTTAGAAAAATGATTAGGGTTCCGTGCAAAAAAAATTACAATCCCAAAATCCGGTACAAATAGGGGAGTATATATGTATATAATCGACGGGCTTTTACGCAGATGATACCGCTGGCCACAGCTACTATTCAAATAAAAATTAAAAAAAGCTGTGTCAACCAGAGATATTAGTTCTTAAGTCTCATATGCCCAATAATTACACTAGCTATCAATTCTCTATATGCGGAGGATTTATCTTAATCATCATCATCACCGTCATTTCAGCCTATCGCTAGTTCACTGTTGAACTGCTCTTAATTTGGGGGGATTTTGCCATAGTTGCCACACTTGACAGCTGAGTTGGCAACCGCAGTTTCATCACCTGTTTTTAATTTTCCCTCTGACTTTTACGACAATCACGGGATGAGATGGGGTGGTAGATTCTTTTAAGCTTATTTTTAAGTTATCTTAATTGTGGTAGTATTCTTTTCAAGAATTCATTTTGGTACGTTATTAGAGGGCTTGTGAGACTTAATGCTGTTTCAGGACTACCAGCGCAATGTGATGCCATAGAGAAAAATTTAGGAGTCAGAGCATTTTTTATTAACGTCTGCCATGTTAGGTGCCAACAGGTGAACGTTTTGCTCGTCTCGTCACTTTTTTTATTAATAAAATACTACCCTCAGGTAGGGTACCCTGGTCAAAACCGGCTGAATTGCCCCACCCACTGACTGCTGTGTATGTTGGGCATGGTGCATTCCGCCGGTCGATAAATGCGAGTGCGCGGAACAGAGAACAAAAAGAACCAAAGTCAAAGTCTAAGTGAAAGAATTCTTTATTCAATTTAGGCTCGTTTAAAGCTCTTATGAAAGTCAAAATCTACACCGGTTTAAAAATGACCTTCTCAGAGAAGAACCGGTAAGAAACACTGGGGTCTCTTTTTTCAATGCCATATTAAATAATGTCATTTACAGATTAGAACCGGTCCCGAAACCTGGGTAAGGATTTTATTTAAATTATTTTAAGCCTAGCTTAAAATGTAATTTTTTTTGTCGTAATATGTGTATACATGTTATGTTACAATTTGAATTTGACGTATGTATTAAATAAAAATGTTATTTTAATTGGTCATATTTATATTTTGATATATTCTATATTTAGTTTAGTAAGATTTGCCTAATCTTTTTTTTGTTACATAATGATGACATATAACTACAACGTTACAACCCTGAGACATCAGTTCTTAAGTCACATATGCCGAGTGATTACACTAGTTCTCAGTGCCCTTCAAACCGAAATAGTAATGTTGGCACATTACTATTTCAGGAACTAGACGGATTCGCGAATGGGAATCCTACGACCAGTAAAACTCAATTTATCTACATATCTTCAAAAGTTCACAAAACACCAATAGCTTAACATTTAATTCATTTGCGACTTCTTCGTAAGAGTCGCGTGTATGTTTTATTTTGTAGGCTACCTCATACACTAACACCATATTCGTCAACTTCCACACATAAATACATACACCCGAAGACACACATAACATCTACATACCAATACCTCAAAATACTAACATACATACCAGTTGGCCGAGTCATCGAATGTTTAATGTCCGGCATCGAACCCCGGCCGTAGCGGCTGCAATCGGACAGCGCGCGACCGGACGATTATTAGTTGTTTTACCTCGATGACGTAGTAGCTGCCGGCTGGTTGCGCGAGAGCACATTGCGCCCGCCAGTCGCTTACCGCTTACGACGCCAGGTGCATGTCGCTTGCTATCGGTCACGACCTACTTTCACATCACGCTTCGCTAAAGACTTATTTTATATTTTTATCGTAATCTAATTTGCTCTGTTTCTGCCTTCTGCTTTAAAGCTGTTATCTTTGTTCTGTGTTTCTCCTTCTGTCTGTGTTTTGTGGACAATAAAGTGTGTAAGTGTTATTGACTAGACTCTTATTTAATTAACTATATTATATATATATTCGTCATCACCACACCACCTACACCACATTGGTGACCCTCCTTGGGACACTATGAGCAACGTCGAAAACAAGGAATTCGAAGATGCTAGAACGCATGAAGGTGACCCCGCTGAGCGGCATTATTCGCCTACCGCCCCGTCACAAATTATTTCCACAACGGAAATTTTTAAAGTCGGAGCACGTGTTCCACCCTTCTGGCCAGAAGAGCCTGAGATTTGGTTTGCTCAAGTGAAGGGCAGTTTGCGATATCCGGAATTACCAGCGACGCAACCAAATTTAATTATGTGATCGGTCAGCTGGACAACCAATATTCAGTGGAAGTCAAGGACATAATTATTAACCCACCAGCGACAAACAAATACGATAAGCTGAAAGGTGAGCTTATAAAAAGGTTAAGCGCTTCAAAAGAGAAAAAGCTGACGCAATTGTTGATGCACGAAGAAATGGGTGACCGGAAGCCATCACAATTTCTCCGTCACCTCAAAGGTCTTGCCGGCGTCCAAGTTTCTGATGACTTTATGAGGACAATTTGGATTAGCCGCCTCCCTACTGGCATCCAGACGTTCCTAGCAGGTCAACCGTTAACATCGATCGATAACTTGGCTGATGTAGCTGACAGAATCCATGACCTGGTACCATCTGCACCACAGGTCGCGTCAACAAGCCAATGTCACAGTGGACCGTCCTATAATGACCTTGCTAAAGAAGTAGCTTCACTCCGGAAACAAATCCAAGCACTGACGACCAACAGGAACAGCAGGTCACGGTCACGCACAAGAACCGCTCGGAGACACCGTTCTACATCAAGATCGCACTCGAGCTACAGAAAATACCCTATCTGCTGGTATCACTCCAAATTCAGCGACAAAGCCGACAAATGCGTCCGACCTTGCGACTATAAGTCGGAAAACTCCAAGGGCAATCGGTAATGTCGACCCGACGATTGCCCCTCTTCAACTGGTCGCCTGTTCATCACCGACCGCGCCACGAAGACTCAGTTTCTGGT
Source organism: Luehdorfia chinensis (assembly GCA_019845155.1). Taxonomy (NCBI): domain Eukaryota; kingdom Metazoa; phylum Arthropoda; class Insecta; order Lepidoptera; family Papilionidae; genus Luehdorfia; species Luehdorfia chinensis. The sequence goes on from JAHVAK010000411.1 coordinate 312,997, forward strand.
CGATACTGGAAGCGACCTCTGCGTCTTCCCACGGTCGCTGCTGCGAGAACGTCGTGCCCGGACAACGTATCAGCTAAGTGCAGCTAACGGTTCTAGTATAGACACTTATGGTTATGTGCATTTAAATCTAGACTTTGGTTTACGTAGAACTTTTTCATGGCGTTTTGTAGTTGCAGATGTAACTAAAGCTATTATAGGTGTAGACTTTTTAAATCACTATAATATTATGGTAGATTGTCGTAATAAACGCATAACTGACAACACCACCTCTGTAACAGCTACTGCCTCACGAGTTTCGAACGTAAACAAATATCGTCTATTAAGATCTTAACAGGGAATACAAAGTATCACAACATACTATCAGAATTCCCAGATATCACTCGACCAGCTGGTATGCACCGCACTACACTACACAACACAGTACACCATATACGCTCGACACCAGGCCCTCCAGTTTCTTGTTCACCTCGCCGCCTCGCTCCCGATAAGCTGAAAATTGCCCAAATGGAATTCCAATCCATGTTAGACAACGGCATAGCTAGGCCATCAGAAAGCCCTTGGTCTTCGCCACTCCACTTAGCCCCGAAAAAAGAAAACGGCTGGCGTCCCTGTGGAGATTACAGGATGCTCAACGCCCGTACTATTCCGGACAGGTACCCAATTAGGCATATTCAGGACTTTTCACATAGTATATCTGGTTGTAAAATCTTTAGCACATTAGACCTGTTAAAGCTTACAACCAAATACCAGTCAGTCCCGAAGATATACCAAAGACGGCAATAACTACACCCTTTGGATTGTTCGAGTTCCCGTTCATGAACTTTGGATTAATGAACGCTGGACAAACGTTCCAGAGGTTCGTGGACGAAATGACTAGAGGTCTGGACTTCTGCTACTGCTATTTGGACGACTTCTTAATTTTTTCAAAGGACGAGGCACAGCACGAACAACACCTAAAGATAATTTTTGAAAGGTTGAAAGAATATGGCATGTTAATTAATACGTCTAAGTGTGTATTTGGTGCCCGGGAAGTATCTTTTCTGGGATACCACATCTCGGATACAGGCACCAAACCACTGGACTCCAAAATAGATGTCATTAAAAATTTCCCATTGCCTACCAACGTACGTCAACTAAGGCGCTTTTTAGGCATGGTCAATTTTTACAGACGATTTTTACCGCGTGCCGCAGAAGTGCAAGCACCACTTAATGCCTTATTAACAGGCGTGTTAAAAAATAACAAACCAATCGTACTATCCGGCGAATCTTTAAAGCTTTCAACCTATGTAAAGAAAGCCTTTCGAACGCCGCATTGTTGGCACACCCCGACTGCCAAGCCAAACTGGCCCTCGTAACAGACGCTTCCGACAAAGCTATCGGAGCGGTGTTACAGCAGCTTAAAGATGACTCATGGCAGCCCTTAGCATTTTTCTCGCGCAAGCTGAGCACTAGTCAAACAAAGTACTCGCCTTATGACCGAGAGCTTCTAGCAATATATGAGGCTATAAAATATTTTCGCCACATGTTGGAAGCCAGACATTTTATAGTGTATACTGATCATAAGCCTATCAGTCGCATTCCATGAAAAGAAAAAAAAACTGTTCGCCTAGACAGTACAGGCACTTAGATTTCATATCACAATTTACGACCGACATTAGACATATTTCCGGCAAAGACAACGTCGTTGCCGATACACTGTCACGAGTCGAAGAATTGGAAGCTCCAATCGACCTCGAAGCTTTAGCAAAGAGCCAAGCTTCTGATCCCGAGCTCGAAAAGCTCATGAGAGAAGGTTCATCGTTACGTATAGAAAAACGTATTATGCCTGGAAGTCAAATTCCATTGTACTGCGACGTCAGTACTCCGACCTCCAGACCGTTTGTAACTAAGTTTTTCCGTAAGCAAGTCTTCGACAGTTTACATTGTTTAAGCCATCCAGGCGCCAATGCAACTGCCAAACTAGTGGCAGAACGTTTCGTATGGCCGAACGTAAGAAAAAACTGTCGAGACTGGGCTAAAACTTGTTTACCGTGCCAACGCGCAAAAGTAAGTAGGCATGTTACAACTCCACTTGGCACATATAGTTTACCTCGTACACGCTTTAAGCATATACACATAGATCTCGTAGGACCTTTACCAATATCTGAAGGTTTCCGCTACTGCCTGACGTGCGTCGATCGCTTTACACGGTGGCCAGAAGCCGTTCCAATCGCCGATATAACAGCAGAGACGGTAGCAAAGGCATTGCTGTCATGTTGGATTGCACGATTCGGCTGTCCTATAGACATCGTAACCGACCGTGGGCGACAGTTCGAGTCAGCACTTTTTCAACATCTTGCCAAAATAGCGGGATTTCAGCACAAGCGTACTACTGCTTACCACCCAGCCAGTAACGGACTAGTAGAACGATTCCATAGGCAACTCAAGGCGTCCATAATGTGCCACGCACAGGAGAACTGGACCGAGTCATTGCCATGGGTTTTATTAGGAATACGCAGTTCGTTCAAAGCAGACCTCCAGTCATCTTCCGCTGAACTACTATACGGCGAACCCTTACGATTGCCTGGAGAATTTTTTGAGCCGTGTACTAGTGGTACTACCGATGTAACTCAATTTACATCACGTCTACAAAGTTTTGCTCAAAAGTTACAACCGGTGCCAGCGTCTCGCCATCATAGCAAAAAAGTTTTCATTTTTAAAGATCTCGCAAACAGCGAACAAGTATTCCTGCGAGAAGACGCCTTACGAGGCTCTCTACAACCCGCATACACAGGGCCTCACAAAGTGTTATCGAGGAACGATAAACATTTAAGTTGTTAGTGAGAGGAAAAGAAGTCACAGTATCGGTTGACCGTCTTAAACCGGCCTACATACTGTGTGACACCTCTGACCATCGTCCAGTAATACAAAACAAAAACTTGAGCGAATTTACAACACGTTCTGGACGACGAGTCAAATTCACGGATTTTTATCGCCCTTAACCAGGTCTCTGGAGGGGGGGTGATGTAGGCTACCTCATACACTAACACCATATTCGTCAACTTACACACATAAATACATACACACGAAGACACACATAACATCTACATTACACATACCTCAAAATACTAACATACATACCAGTTGGCCGAGTCATCGAATGTTTAATGTCCGGCATCGAACCCCGGCCGTAGCGGCTGCATCGGACAGCGCGCGACCGGACGATTATTATTTGTTTTACCTCGATGACGTAGTAGCTGCCGGCTGGTTGCGCGAGAGCACATTGCGCCCGCCAGTCGCTTACCGCTTACGACGCCAGGTGCATGTCGCTTGCTATCGGTCACGACCTACTTTCACATCACGCTTTCGCTAAAGACTTATTTTATATTTTATCGTAATCTAATTTGCTCTGTTTCTGCCTTCTGCTTTAAAGCTGTTATCTTTGTTCTGTGTTCTCCTTCTGTCTGTGTTTTGTGGACAATAAAGTGTGTAAGTGTTATTGACTAGACTCTTATTTAATTAACTATATTATATATATATTCGTCATCACCACACCACCTACACCACAATTTCAAAATGGTCCAGAAACATTTTTTTCATTGTCATGTCAAGAGCCGTGGTAGCTCAGGGGCTAGGCGCCCGCTGTAAGTGCTGATTTACCACGTGCTCGGCGGTGAAGGAAAACATCGTGAGGAAACCTGCATGTCTGAGTAATTTAAAATATTTCCAAGACATGTGAAGTCTGCCAACCCGCATTGGAGCAGCGTGACCGATTCTTCCTAGCTCCGAAACCCTCTATAAATGAGAGGAGGCCTGTGCTCAGCAGTGGGACATTTATAGTCTGAAACTTTACTTTTACTTTTTTACATGTTAGAAGTTTAGATAAAAGAAATATTCTTCTAAATTATATTTAAAACAAATGAAAACTAAATAAAATGTAGTACTTACGAATTGTAGTAATTTATCGATTAAAACATTGCGTAAATTATGATTAGTGATGCTGTGAGAAAACGAAATTTGTTTAAACATTATCTTTAAAACGTTCCTTTATCTGAAGTTAACTAATGTGGCGGAGATGAGTAGATAGAATATACTCTCGTATATAAAATACGGCGCAATGTTGGATATTCATTCTGTTGTTACAGGTAAACACGATTCATTTGCTCGATGTCGCTCCTTTATGCTAGATCAGTGTCAGGTGTCAGTTGCTGTCGGTTTGCATAATTAGTGTGGTTTGTGTATTCTGGATGTAATCACGTTACACTGTATATTTTTTATCTATCGGAGAAAGTGACGGGACAAGTTCACCTAAGTAGGGAAAATGTAAACCAGGTGATGGCCAGCAGCATCTTCCTGAAACATCTGAATAGGACATCTAGTTAGGTACCACCCCAGGGCCAATTATTCTGCCGTGAAGCAGTAGTGTGCAAACATTACTGTGTTTCGGTTTGAAGAGCACTGTGAGCTAGCGTAATCACTGGGCATATGAGACTTAAGAATTTAAATTACGTTTCAAGGTGATAGGCACAGTGTGGTGTCATACAGAAATTTTACGTTTAAGTTATGGGTAACACAGCATTTGTTATGTTATATGTTTTGCTCTTTTCATCACTACATCCAATAAAAATAAAATAAATAAAAACTGCGGTTGCCAACCCGTCTGCCAAGCGTGGCAACTATGGAAAAATCTCTCCAAAATAAGAGCTACAAACTTTCGTAGCTATACTCGTAGATAGGGGGAGGCCTATGTTCAGCAGCGGACTTGTGACAGGCTGAATCAACGAAGCTGCAGAGCTAAGTCTACTTGCCAGTTTAGTTATATGGGGGACCCCATTGAAATTTCGCGTCAAGAGTTACTCCAAGAAAGACAGATCCACAAGGATCTACTCTTCCCTATTTACGACTACTACATTTACATCTAATCGTCTAAGCTTTAGTGTTGTGAATTTTATTACATTTAGTTTTATTGCCATTTAAAAGCAAATTGCTAGCGTTAAACCAATGTACTTATTTTGTAATAACATTATTCACGTTTATAATAAAAGTTGAAGTTTTATTTATAAATAGTTGATGTGTCGTTAAATAGGACTTGAAAAATGATAAAAAGTTACAAAATAACAGTTTAGTCTAAGTCAATAGTTGCTGGGATACGAGCTAAAAAGTGTGTGCCCTTCAGACCGAAACACAGTAATGTTTGCACACTACTGCTTCACTGCAGAATAACTGACACTGGGGTTGTACCTACCTAGACGGACCCTACTGCGGGACCCTTCACTGTGCGTAGTTCGACACGCACCTGACCAGATTTTCTATTTGATTTATTATACATTACTAGCTATTCCTCGCCACGGAGCCCTACACCGGCTAGTTTTTTTTTTCATACTAGAAACAATGAGATAAAACTACTAATCTTGATCACGTCAATCACATGATAATGGAATTAGTCTGCGTGACTGTGCGGGGTACCGCACCTAAAGGAATTGAAGAACTAATGAATTAAGTATATCAACAAGCCCACGACTATTGTACTACAAACCAATAGAAAACAACTTTTGTCTTTGAAGATTCCAATGAAGTAGGAAAATAAATTTGAATAGTCGTTAGAATGTATTTTTTATTTATTTATTAAATCTTTATTATACCTTAACTAAAAGGGTAACAATGGGCGGAATTAATGCCTATTGGCATTCTCTCCTATTGAGCTTGTGTTGTGAGAAAGTTGTGAAGGGTGCAATTTTAAAAAAAATACGAAAATTACCTTAAATATCACGCCGAAGTTAATATCAAAAACATAAATAAATTTATATATAACAAATAAACATACACACATCTTCATACATACTTCTTTATACATTATATAAAACTGCAATGATCGAGGAAGGCGTATACAAATTAGCTATCTGCAGATGTCTTTAGATAATATTCCCGCACCAACCTTTTAAAAGTATTTTTATAGGATACTTTTCTAATATCTTCGGACAGGGTGTTCCAGAGTAGCGTAGAAAGAAGAAAGAAAGAAAGAAAGAAAAAGCATTTATTAGTACAGCACAACAAGACAACGCTCACGCGCAACAAGAAAACTCATACACAATAGAAACACATACAAATTTTAAAAAATACAGTCATGAAAAAAAAATCAATCAAAAAACAAATTAACATAAGAAATGAAAAAAAGAAAACAGTACAAAAAAAAAGAATATATTACAAAATCAGTGGCAGTGTGCGTGTCTCACGGCTGAACCAATAGGTCTCCAGATCAGCTTAATGTCAGACTGTAAAGCCTGACGCTGGTTTTCATCTGGAACCTATGTGCACCACGGATGTCAATTTAAGCTGTAGCTATGTGGGTTACTAAATAGTTATTTATACGTTAACAAATTTAGGGCACAAGATAAATTTAGTATATATATAATTACATATACATACATACATACACAGATATACAAATATTATAACCATAATTCATATTTTTTTTTACTTTTTTATAACTAATGCATTAGTAACACATATTATACACTACATACATCCCAGCATCCACACTTCTTATCCATACAGACCTTAACAATGCCAAAACCCACACGTCCTCATGCGCGAAAGGTGCTAAAAAAGGCAGCACAATGTTCTCTCTTCACGTATTAAAATATAGGTAAAGATGTATAATAATAATGAAAAGAATAAAATTGCAGCACTATAATAGATACAATAACGAATTTAGACGTTTATCATATAAAAGACGCATTTAGGTTTATGATATTGTAACGATATACTATCTCTAATTACGTATATATCCAAGAGACCTTACCTCTCGAAGTACTATAGAAGTTAATAAAAAATATTACAATATAAAATTAACTTCATTTGTATGGAAAATACTCTATATATGTAGTAATTCATAATAAGGAAGTGTTCGTGCATTGAAATTTTATAATCCTATCTCTAAAAAATTAGAAAGTGTTCATGTAATACCAATTATAAAACCTTGCTAAAAATTAGAAAGTGTTCATGTAATACCAATTATAAAACCTTGCTAAAAATTAGAAAGTGTTCATGTAATAATACCAATTATAAAATTAGAAGGGGTTCGTGTAATGTCAATTACAAAATCAATCTTAAAATTAGAAAGTGTTCGTGTACAGCTAACACCATACTATTAAGTCCGAAGCTCGAGTACCGTGCGGAGGGGCATACCAACAGTCGTATCTACGTGTGTGAGGTCGAGCATGACTCGCTATAGTATCAAGTTGCATAGTGCTAATTGTCCATACAAAGATCCTATGTAAGTAAAGTATATGATAAAATGGTCTATCATTGAAGGTCTCTTGTAAGATATGATATTATAAAAATGAGTTGGAACTTAAATTATTAAGATAGAGAATTCATTAGACTTTCATACAATCACATAAGATAGGGTGTGGCTTTTAGCATTTCGGTGCTGGAGCTTACTCTTTCGCCCCATGTCTTAGAGCATTAGTTCACATGGTTCATACACCGGCGTCTTAGTGGCTTGCTACTATGACACGTTGGTAATTTTTTTAGTTAAACAACTTTTGCTAAAGTCGATAATTGTCATATAGGTGTGTTGTGAGGAGGCACCATCTATGTGATAGTCACAATAATACTTACTGCTATTGTGGTATTGTGTTTTAGTGACGGTTATATGAATGAGTCGATCTGATTCAATACAACTTATGATTCGGGTTGACGGAGGTTTTTTGCAGAAGTGTAGATATTTGCTAAGACTGTATAGAGGCCCTTGTGTAGGCGTATGTCTGAGCGATGGTCGTATTGATGCTTGTTGCACCTGTGACAATGCGTCCTAGTGACAGTTGCTTTGATGTCGTTAATATAATGGTTGCGTTTTGCACTTGATTTTACTCACATTTTCTTTAGCTTTGTCCAAGTCGGGTCTCTCTATAACGATACTGCAGACTGTCTGCCCTCCATGTGTTGAATAACAACAATATTAAATAAAGCTCTCAGTAATTCCCACAAATGAATGAAAACTGGAAACTTGGTAGTGCGTGAGACAAACTTGATCGAAATACATAATACTCAACGTCAATTACACAAACCCATTTGACGAATATAATAGAATGCTGATTGCCTGATGGCTGAATGATAATTATAAATGATAAATAATGGCAAAATACATCATTACAATGGTTGGTGGAGCTAATGCGTCTACTTCATGCGGATGGTAGCTGGCGGGAGGAAACTCTCAAGGCTGCAGCCGAAAGCTGCACAACGTGGGACCCCATACCCTTGAAGTGAGCAGTGGACTCATGACGTGCTCTGCGGCAAATTGCCGTGCTGACCTTGTATTGAATGTTGATGCCACACACTCGACATTCATCTACAGTTACAGCGGTCTGGCGAAGTGATGGCGCGTACGGAAGGCTTTACTAGTTTATTGGGCCGAGTGCTCATAACTGCTCAATGTGTGCCAAATCCATGCGACGTACATTCACTTAGACTGGACTTAGCTGTATACTTGTATGATGTAAACACGCATTGACATGCGAGACTTCGGTCTAAGTTTGTTCTTACGCACTAGCAAGAGGCCAAGCCCTCTTTTTGCTGGTTCGCCAGTGTTGCTGTGGACTATGGTCCTTGTTCCCGACTTCTTGTCCTGTGTCGGGGGGAGCGCATGGATTGGAAGGCGCTCACCGCACACGGCGGGAGTTGGAGCCGTGTGCCTTCCCCACATTTTTTTTAAATAAAAATGTTGGGGGAGCGATAGCTTGTAGTGGGTTATTAATAATTTAATGTAAATCTTATACAAGTGCGGAATACAAATCTCCTTGTATTAGATATTTTGATAAATAAACATTGTGAACCCTTTACAAGAGTATAGGGATTAGTAATTAATTAGTATTCATACACTGTCTTGGACTTGCAGCTTTTCTAGTGAATATACATTTTTCCATGATACACCTAAAAGAACAAGTTACTATAAATAAACACAACGTAGATAAAAGAGTCCTCCTACCTATGACGATCACAATTTATTAACATATATCATTCAAATGGCCTAGAATGAAATAACCTTTAGTAATGATCTTGAAAAAGATTAAGTCTATTTTCTGGTCACGAAATTAATTTTATCAACGTGAAAATTGAATAGTTACAATATCAAGCTTCCGTTGCGCATCAATCAGGTAACGCCGTAGGTTTTCCTAAATGAATTAATTGTTTTATGTAGTCTTAGAGGGGGAGGCAGATTATTCCATACCTTAGATGCTGCATAACGGAAGCTTCCTCTAAATGCAGCTGTTTTGTGTGGTGGAATTGATATTTGTAGTGAGCACTGCCTACTTGTACAGTCGCGTTTGCCAGACACCCAGCTGAGTTTATTATGTAAATATATAGGTTCCTTAAACTTAACAACACCAAACATAAGACAAGCCAGGTGGAGCTTACGCCTCGACTTCATTTTTAGTATGTGATGTTTATTCAGGAATGGCGTAACATGGCTCCTTCTTGGTACCATAAAACAAAAACGAGCACATGCGTTTTGAACCCTCTGAATAAGTCGATTTTTCCTTGATAATAGGCGCGGGTCATAGACTGTATCAGCATAATTTAGTTTGGATAAGATAAGTGACTCAATCAACTGCATACGCAGATCCTCTGACAAGAATGGTTTCATTTGATATAAAATCTTTAAACGATAAAAACAGCTCCGAACCGATTCAGCGATATGAATTTTGAACCTAAGACTGGAATCCATGGTTAGACTTAAGTTACGTGTTTCCTCTACTCTCTCAATATACTGCCCCATCAGCGTTATATTTAATGATGGTAATGACTGTAGCTGCTTTTTAGTAACGAATAACATGTATTTTGTTTTATTAGGATTTAGGACCAGGGAGTTTTTTTCTGACCAATCAACAATTCTCATTAGATCCTCATTGAGTGCCGCTATTGCCCTTTCGTGTCCACTAGGTTTAAATGACAAATATACTTGTGTGTCATCTGCATATATATAGAACTTACATTTATAAAAACATTTTACAATATCAGCGCAATACACGGGTCCCAGAATCGATCCCTGAGGTACACCCTTGGATAAACAGGCAACATCAGAGGTGAAAGTGCTTCCATCATTTAACCGGAGTTCTACACGTTGTTGACGGTTATTGAGGTAACTGTGGAACCACTGCAATGTTTTGTGATCGAACACGTAATAGCTCAATTTGGACAAAAGAAGGGAAGCGTTAATACAGTCGAAAGATCAAATGAATATATTGTTTTTAATTGAGATAAAACACGAGTTACAAACGTTAACACTAAACCTACCAACATTCTTTAAATATATATTTCTATGGTATAGCGTTTTAGAAGATAGTATGGCAAATAAACGTCAAAGTCAATTTAGAAAGTTTGAAGATACAAACTGATGTCAATTTAAACAAAATATTTTATGGATTATTACAAAATCCTACTTTTCACCATTTTGACTAAAGTCCAAAAAGCGTTCATTTGAACGCTGAGGTATAGTACTACACTAGGTATAGTGTTAAAGCAACATTTCACATGCAACGTAATACACACCAATAATAAATCACGTGGTCTTATTTTTTTATAGGAAGAGTGACGAAACGAGCAAAACATTCACCTGATGGTAAATGAAACGTCTGCCCATAACAAATGCTGTGTCACCCAGAACTTTTCTGTGTGCCCCTACGCCCGTCACCCTGAGATATCAGTTCTTAACTCTCATATGCCCAGTGATTACGCTAGCTCTCAGTGCCCTTCAGACCGAAACACAGTAATGTTTGCACACTACTGCTTCACTGCAGAATAACTGGCCCTGGGGTGGTACCTACCTAGACGTTGTCTTGCATAGGAAAAGCTGTTTCGGTTTAAAGGGCACCGTGAAGTAGCGTAATATGAGACTTAAGAACTTATATCTCAGGGTGATGGGTACATTGTGGTGTCACACAGAAATTTTCTGGGTGATACAGCATTTGTTATGGGCAGACGTTGCTAGCGGTAGCGTTGACGTGTGGTAGCGGCTAAAGAGACTCTTTTACCCCATCTCATCCCGCGGGTGTCGTAAAAGTCGACAGAGGGAAAACGAAAACCAGGAGATGGGCAGCAGCATCTTCCTGGAACATCTGTATAAATAAATTGCGGTTGCCAACCCGCCTGCCAAGCGTGGCAACTATGGCAAAATCCCCCCAAAATTAGAGCTACAAACTTGTGGCAATCTATGGGGGGGGGGGGGATATGTTCAGCAGTTGACTATTGATAGGCTGAAATGATGATGATGATGATGAGACGTTGCACTTACCATCAGGTGAACGTTTTGCTCGTTTCATCACTTTATCCAATGAAAAAAATATATAATCAGGCATTACTCTGTGGAATCATCATCGAGCCTTTAACATCTGTTTATATATATTCTGTTTATACGAGTACAGTGTCTGCGTGATACTAACATTGGCAGATCAGTAGAGCACCTATCTCTTTCCTACCGAGGTGTCGTAAGAGGCGACTAAGGTATTGTGCGGACTGCCTATATTAGTATAGAATAACACCATAATATGCAATTCTGTCAATATACTGCTAGTGGAAATGCAATAGGGAGTAAGATTTTTTTTAACTTGTACCGAAATGACGGCGACGTGGTTCGCCACCCGTCACGTCTCGTTTCCCGCGGGGTCGAAAAGTGGCCTAAGGGTTTAGTCTCTACCCCTTATATTTAAAAAAGGGGTTTCTGTATGCATGTGTTACGAGCTTAGAAGCGATTATATCCGCCAACTATCGCCTTAAATAAAATAGTTATTTTGAAACTTCTTCGATATTTTTGAAGTTTCATAGATTTTTTTTCCTTGTTTATTAAAGTAAGAAAATAGACCAGTAAAACGTTCACCTGATTGTAAGTGCAACGTCTGCAAATAACAAATGCTGTAACACCCAGAAAATTTCTGTGTGACACCACACTGCGCACGTTACTCTAAGACATCAAAGTCTCATATGCCCAGCGATTACACTGCCTCTCAGTGCCCTTCAGACCGAAACACAGTAATGTTTGCACATTACTGATTTTTTGTTGTTTTACTAAACCATTGTATAGCGGTTCATAAAAGACACCTTCCTTTATATTTTTTATGTAGTGCTAATAGTCTTCAAGTAAAATTGCTACGACATACGGACAGGACGAAATTATAAGTTTTCCGTTTTTGCCGCGGAACCCTAAAAAAGCTACATTTGAGTTCATTTTTGTATCAGTTGTGTTCGCAACTGTACTGTCCGTGGAAACGGTCTTGTTTTGCGATTATTGTTGTTCCGTTTCGACTGCTGCATCCGTTTGAAGGCTATCCATTGGTTCATTGCACAGCAAAACAATGAAACGACATTCTGTATACTCGTATGTTGAACACGTCTATTATAGGTGCACATGTCAAGATAATGTACTGTATGGTCTACGTTATGGTCTATTTTCGATATGTTCACTGTTGGTGTTCTGTTGGTTTTCATTATCGTCGTCATCATTTCAGCCTATCACTAGTCCACTGTTGAACTTAGGCCTCCCTAATAGATTGGCACAAATGTTTGTAGCTCTCATTTTAGGGGATTTTGCCACAGTTGCCACGCTTGACAGGCAGGTTGGCAACCGTAGTTTATTTATTATATTTCATTATATACTTACTTACCGTGGTAGCTCAGGGGCCTGGTGCTCGCCTTTAATTTCATAGTAAGCGAGTGACCTGGGTTCGATCCCCGGTGCCGGCACCTCTAAAATTGTTATTTTAAGTGCTGATTTACCACGTGCTCGGCGGTGAAGGAAAACATCGTGAGGAAACCTGCATGTCTGAGAAATAAAAACTATTTCGAAGACATGTGAAGTCCGCCAACCCGCATTGGAGCAGCGTGGTGGATTCTTCCTAGCTCCAAAACCCTCTCAGAAATGAGAGGAGGCTCAGCGGTGGGACATTTATTGGCTGAAACTTTACTTTTTTTTTACTTACTGTTTCTTGCGTTGTTCCATAAACCTTTTAATTTAAATTGTTCACTACATTAGATTTACTATATTCATTCAATTGCTTTTTCCTCAGATTATTTTTGTTAAAAGTTTGAGTTATTGTGTACTTGCCGTATTTGTAATGGAAATCGTAGTTGCTTCCCTCACAGGACAGGCATTTGCCTAGTGTGGGGTCACCGTTTCAACCATTGTAAAGAAAGTATGGTAAAATAAACAAATAAAATAAAAAAAATAAAAATTATTGAAATGTTGCGGGAAGGTGCTGTTGCCCACATCGTGGTTTTAATTTTCCGTCTGTCGACTTTTACGACACCCACGGGCTGAAATGGGGTGGTAGATTCTCTTAAGCCGCCACCACACGGCTTTTGACTCTATGCTCATGAAAGTATATACGGTACTTATAAGACGAAAACAATTTTTAAAATTTCTGTCTTTCTGTCTGTTTGTCTGTGTGTTTGTTTCGGCTAATCTCAGTAAAGGCAAGAGCGATTTTAACGGGACTTCCACTGACAGATAGCTGATTGTGGCGGGTAACTTAGGCTACTTTAGTCTTAGAAAAATAATAAGGGTTCCCCCGCAAAAAATTCAAGCCCATGCAATAGGGAAGTATATATGTATACCATTGATCGGGGTCGGCTTTTTTACGCGGGTAAAACCGCGGCTCACAGCTAGTTTAAACTATATAATTCTTTGGCATATTATATTGCCAATGAAAAGGGTAGCTACCCACCAGATCGGGTGGTCTGATCTGGGGAGGACGTCTCCTCCAACTATTAATATTTAGATGTTGTATATATAGTTCGCATCGCAGAAAACTTTCATATCGTGATTATGGACGTATGGGAATATTTCTTGAGCTTCTCATGTGGCGACATAGATGTCGCTACATCACTCCCCCGCTGAGACTGGAAGTCGTAGTTTTTAGCGTGGAGAACTTGAGACGTCAGGCGTTGAGGTGCAGTCTGGCGTTGCGGTGAACCTGTGTCCAGGTCTTCAGTGCGTCGAGACGTATGGAGACAAGTGTTGATGCCGCAGGAGTCAGCCTGAGGAGAAGGGGGCCCCACCCTTGATGATCCTCAGTGGCTGAGAGACTAGGAAGCACGCGTTGTGCCGACAGTAGTCTGGTGCTGTGACTGCGATGGCTGCCGATGACGTTATTGCTGTTTGTTCGGAGAAGCTGTTCTCCGTGATGTTCATCACGTCGGGGTCACCAGTTTGGCATATTATATTGCCAATGAAAAGGGTAGCTACCCACCAGATCGGGTGGTCTGATCTGGGGAGGACGTCTCCTCCAACTAGTAATATTTAGATGTTGTATATATAGTTCGCATCGCAGAAAACTTTCATATCGTGATTATGGACGTATGGGAATATTTCTTGAGCTTCTCATGTGGCGACATAGATGTCGCTACAATTCATTTGTTACCTTTGATGATTATGCTTTTGAACTTTTTACCTATTTTTCGTATTCTCAAAAACGACATTTTTGTAAACATAGCTAACGGAATCAGACGTTACTAGCCGGAAACCATTATAAATGAAAGAAAGTTAATTTGCTAAGATCCGTATGCATAATTTAAAATGGTGTGTATTACCTAGTCCGCTGAGTCTTGGCGGCTGACTGTCGTAGTGTCCGCCAATTTGATAATACCTCGTTGTGAGGTATTGAGGTTGTGTGAGGCACGTGTCGTATTCTCGACTTAGTCGTGTGTTTCGCCTAGTGGCAGAGTTGTCGGGGTGGAAGGTATCTGTCGGCGGCTCCCGGTGTCAGCATTACTTTGCTTGTGCACGCTATTGAGGGAGGTCGGACGGTTGTCTTCAAAAATTAGATAATACGCACACCATTTAAAATATTGCATGCGGATAATAATAATAATAATACTGTTTATTTCTCCTGACAGTTTAAACTATTTATAAAGGTACATTAAAATATAACTTATCAGTAAATTATTGTTACAGTCTAGTCTGTGTGAGGAGCTGGTGTCTGAGGTAGGCAAGTATACCTGTATTACAGATCACCAGGTCCTCACCCCACGGACTAAGGATCAGGTTTACTATTTTAACTGATATGGTTGTAAAAATAAAGCTAAGCTAAAAATCTTAGCAAAGTGACTTTCTTTCCTTCATTATTTTGTAAAATTCTGTTATCAAAATATAAATAGATTTCTATTTTAAATTCGCCGGCTTGTAAAGAGGAGAGAGAGAGGATAGGATTAATTTTCTTATTCGCAGTTAAATAAAAATGAATCAAGAATTCGTATTCTTTATTCATAAGTCCAAAGGCCTTAGTCACATATTTAACCTAGTTGTAATACTTGGCAAGAACGTTCAAACAATTATTATTTCTTCACGTAACAATTATTGTTCCTGCTCCGCCGGACACCTATATATACAATAGGTACATATATATTATAGGGGTCGGCCGAGTAGAATAGCACCTACCTCTTGCCAACAACGTAGGCCATGTTTCGCCCTCGCGGAAAACGAGACGGCACGGGTGGCGAAGCACGTCGCCGCCAATTGGGTGCGAGTCGAAAAAAATCTTACTCCCCATTGCCCCCCACGCGCAGTACAGTGACAGCATTGCAAACTATGGTATTATTCTGCACGAATGAAGGTGATGGCCGCCGTGTGGTAGCGGCCCAAGGGTATCTACCACCCAATCTCCTCTTGTGGGTGTCATAAAAGTCGACAGAGGGAAAATTCAAACCAGTAGATGGGCAGCAGCATCTTCCAGGAACATCTGAATAAATAAACTGCGTTTGACATAGACATAGACTTTATTCGACGTACACAATACAAAAACCACACAGAGAATGCAAATAAAAAAAAAATAAAAAAAAATTCCGGTACACTAATAAAAAGAAACAAACAAGATCTGTAAAACACTGGAAACAACAGTGACGCTGTATTGTGAAGTCGAAATGAACTCCACTCAGCAAAGAATGCTGCGGAAAGACCACAGCGCTGGTTTTCAGTGGAGCCACTACGCAAGTAAAGAGCGAACGCACGAACGTCGTGCCAACCTTCCACCGTGGCAACTATGATAAAATTCCTATTAAAATGAGAACTACAAACTTACAATAAATGGGCAAGGCAATCTATGGAGGTGACCTACGTTCAGCAGTGGACTAGTTATAGGCTGAAATGACGATGAAAGGCTGTCCGCACAATACCTCAGTCGCCTCTTGCGACACCTCGGCAGGAAAGAGGTAGGTGCTGTTCTACTCTGCCGGATGTGATTGGCCTA
This sequence comes from Luehdorfia chinensis, assembly GCA_019845155.1. NCBI lineage: Eukaryota > Metazoa > Arthropoda > Insecta > Lepidoptera > Papilionidae > Luehdorfia > Luehdorfia chinensis. Next base: position 329,217 of record JAHVAK010000411.1, read on the forward strand.
TTGGCTAATCGCATCCAGCCGGCGACATGCATTACCATAAATGATATACAACTGATTTTTTTTATTAAGAATAAAACAGTTCCACCAATGAATTAACAATAAAACAACGACCATGAGAGTACTTGACTACCACGCCGCAGGTCCTGGGTTCGAATCCCAGCCAAGCAACATTTGTGCAAAAACACAAATTGTTGGTTTTCGGGTCGGGTTGTGCTGTGATTGTCCATGACACTGAATCCCAGCCATCGAGCACATACCTTATTGTCCGAATGTCATTAATTTTGTTGAAATCAATTTCGTCATCGTCGGAATGCAACACTCCGATTGGCCGATTTCTATGGAATATTTTTTATTTCATTTTAATATTTTTATTTAATCCGATTGTATTCTATCTGAATATTAACTGGAAATCGGCCTATCGGAGCGCAGCTGCAACATAAAAATTTTTGGGTGATACAGCGTTTGTAATGGACAATCCTTACCATCAGGTGAACGTTTTGCTCGTCTCGTCACTTTATCCAACAAAAAAAAATGGAACTTGTATCTACTAAACAATTTTTCATGAAATATTTCCGCAACAATATATAACGTGTCGGTCTGTGACGAGGGTCGATTGTCTGCGGTAAGGATGTATACACATGTTGCTGTTGTGATCATTTTGCAAAAAAACTGGTATAAAATCATTTCGCACCTTTTTAATATCACTTTAATAAAGATAATACAAAACAGTGAAAAACTTCATAAACTAGAAGAATGTATGTAAGCTGTGTACATTTTTACGACACCACCAGAACAATTCTGTGGAGCACCACATTGCGCCCAACATCCTGAGACATTAGTTCTTAAGTCTCATATGCCCAATGATTACGGTAGCTCTCAGTGCCCTTCATACCGAAACACAGTAATGTTTGCACGCTACTGTTTCACGGCAGAATAACTGGCCCTGGGGTGGTATCTACCTAGACGGATTCCTGCCAAGAAATCCTTCTATTAGTACTTGAACCACAGAATGCCTATAGCCATTAAATACCCCATTTTTTAAAGCTTGTGTAATGTTTAAACTAAATAAAAAAGTTGAATACACATAGTTATATACACAGTAGAACAAGAGTAGTCGTAGAAACTCACATAGGTAAGTGGCCACATAGCTGGCCGGTCCAATTACGAACCGGCCAGCTATGTGGCTAACTCTAGGATCGATAAAGATAGGTTCTCAAGTGACTATCTCGTACGACAAATGCGATGTAAGACAATACTCCACTATAGTCCCCGTCACGAGAAGTATATAAGCTTAGAATTATATAAACAAACATTCAGAGCTTCGTTACATTTGGATCAAATTAAAAATACTATTTCTAATTAATCTTGTGTAAGATTTGAACATGGAGCTTGTTTTGGTTTTCCTTGAGACTATTCTTTGTAAATTTAATTATAAATTATTTTTAATGAGATAAAAAAGGATTTACAAAAAAGAGGCCACCTACGGAGTTTCCTTCGCCTGTTTCTTCTCCGTCAGAGGAACCTCATTACGAAACGGCAGTAGATTGTTAGAAATTACGTTTGACAAACGAAATTTATATTTCTTACTTCGAAAAATAAAGAATTTTTATTTTTTTTTGATCTTATAAAGTGACGAAACGAGCAAAACGTTCACTTGATGGTAAGTGCAACGTCCGCCCACAACAAATGCTGTGTCACCCAGAATATTTCTGTGTGACACTGCACTGCGCTCGTCACCCTGAGACATCAGTTCTTATGCGAAGTATCCGAATCACAGAAATGTTTGCACACTAGAATTCAATTTCGTTATATCACAGTAATGTTTGCACTTCACGGTAGAATTACTGGCCCAGGGGTGGTACCTACCTAGACGAATTCCTGCAGTGGAATCCCACCACCACTAAGCTCTTAAGCCGCCAATATACTGCTGTAAGACAGTCTCACCTTCCGTTTTTCTGTTGTTGATTCTGAGTTCTGAGTTGATCTGTAATATACAGCAAATATGATGATATCATTATTTCTACAGTAGCATTATTCTCCTTTTTTTTACGAAAGCGACAAGAAAATTACTTGATTTCTGTAATCTACTAAAATAAAGGCTAAGCAACGCCTGATTCTATTACCATTTGTACTTATTAGTAACGAAGTAAAATTGTATTTTCATAGCAAAAGTAATCATTTATTCAGTGCACGAATCAAAAGTTGACCAGTGGTGCAGCGCGAAGCGAAACGGGCGAAGAATGAAAATTGTTCTTATCAATTAAGTGGGTTCCACTGTCAATGCAGAGTTTCATTAAGAGTATAAAGAAATGGTTTCACCGATAAAAGGCTTTTGTTAACATTTAGTTTGTTCTCCTTAACAACACTTTAATGGAGCAGGATTCCTATGCAGGAATCCGTCTAGGTAGGTGCCACCCCAGGTCCATTTGTTCTGCCGTGAAGCGGTAGTCTGCAAACATTACTGTGTTTCGATCTGAAAGGCACTGAAAGCTAGCGTATTCACTAGGCATACGATACTTAAGAAATGCACCACACTGCGTCCAGTGATTACGCTACTGCTTCACGGCAGAATAACTGGCCCTGGGGTGGTACCTATTTAGACGGATTCCTGGAATACATGAATAAAGAAACTGCGGTTCCCAACCCTCCTGCTAAGCAACAACCCAAAATCCCTCCAAAATGAGAGCTGTAAATTTGTGTACCAATCTATGGGCAGCCTATGTTCATCAGTTGACTAGTGATAGGCCGAAATGATGGTGATCATTATGATAAATAATTATTACGCGGGCTTTATGTGTCGCTTAGTCTATGTTAAAGTTTGTCGGCGTTTGCGAATTATATATTCACTGAGCTAGCAGGATACATTTTCAAAGGAAATTCAATTTCCTAAAGCTGAATGAATCGTTAGTTTCAGTCGACGTATTCAGTTATGACTAACTTCAACGTTATTATCATGCATGGTTAGGAAAATTATCATATAGACAAGGATTATGCATGCGTTACAATACAATTTTTTTCAAATAACTTATTCTACATGCATGCAGACGTTCAGGACGTACAGTTCTGGTTACCGACATTAGTCGGAAAGTCATTGTCGCTTTACGTTCTCTTTATCGTCTGAAACATTTTCTCCCCGATCAGCTCACGCTTGTCCAAACGTAGATAAAACCCATTATCGACTACACAAATGTGTGTACCCAGACCTATCTGTAGACATTTTTAGCAAGCTGGAGTGCCTGCTTAACAACTGTATAGGATTTAAATAAAACTACTTTTTTACGGATTTTATCGCGTTTAATTTTGAACTATTTTTTATTTAAATGTGTAATATTCGCGTAAATAAAAGAAAACATTAACTGTATAGGACTTATTTTTGGTCTGCGAAAGTATGACCGTATTTCTCAATTCAGGTCTCAGCTTAATTGGCTTACCATTCGCCAAAGGCGCAATTCCGGGATACTGCTTGTTCTTCTCTCTATTTTAAATGATCCATTTTCGCCTTTATATCTCAATGACAAATTTCAGTATCTCTCTTCATACGTGATAGGTTTCTTCGTTCATCCTCTAACAATAAGATTTGCTCCGTACACTTTTCACCGGGTTCTTCAGGAACTCCGTCACTGTTCGGACTGCACTTCTTTGAAACTCCTTGCCCGATTACATTCCGATTACATCAGGAAAGCGCCCGACAAATACTCTTTTAAGAAATTGGTTCGTGATTACTTAGTAAAGAATTATGAGAACATAAATCGTTAGTAGTTTGGTCACCGTTACAAGTATGCATTTATTTTCGTGTATTTAAATGTATGGATATATAATATGCTTTTATTTTAAAGGAAGCAATAAAGGTTTAAAAATACGCACATACATACACACAGGCATGGTATTTTTCCATTTAAGGGGTAGGCAAAGACCACATCCGTAGCTAATTTCGCCCCCGCAGGAAACCAAACGTGAGGAGTAGCGAACCACGTCGCCGCCATTTTGGCACGAGTTGAAATTATTGCTCCCTATTCCGTTCCTACTCTACTGTACTAGCTAATGCCATCGGAATGGCAACCACTGGCTTGGCGGAGAGGAAGGTAAATGGTGGGTAGGATTTTTTTTATTGTGTAAAGTGATTAAACGAATGGACATGGAGTAGGGAAGAGGAAGAAGGTAAATTAATTATAAGGTGAAGGATACTACTATCTCGGAAGGAGCAAGAGGAGACAGCGGTAGCTCGGGCGGCCGGGGTCGCTTAACAGGTCCTCTAACGTATTTGCCTGCCTAAGCAACTACGTCAAATACTCCCTGGCGCTAATAATTTAATTTGCAAATATCCATAGCTTTCGTGGGCAACGAGACATGACGGATGGCGAAACACGTCGCCGCTATTTTGATACGTGTTATTTTGATACTAGTGGTCAGAGTACCTGACTTCTACGACACGGGTCCTGGGTTCGAATCCCAGCCGGAGCCAACATTTGTGCTAAAACACAAATTATTGGTTTTCGGGTCTGGTTGTGTTGTGATTGTCCCCGTGTTTCTGACACTGCACCCTAGCCTACCTCCGATCTTATCGCATCAACGTTACATCGGGCGCGGGTAGCATAGGACAAGTGAGTGCCGCTGTGTTCGCACGTACACTTGTGCCACTACAATATCTCCTCCGCAGTTGATGGCTCTCTGACAGGATTTGGCAGACGTCGCCATGGTAGAAATTGGCTAGGAGAACATAATCATCATCACGTGTCAAAAAGTCTTACTCACCATTGCTTTTCCACAACTAAACAAGGTGGACGAGATTACTATTTTAGACTTTAAAATCAACCTCTACCTACCGCTTATACATGAAAAAAGACGTGACTGAATGTGATGTAAATTGATCGGGACAAAAATATCCAAACCTTAATCATTGAATTAGGTAGTTACTAAAGAGAGAAATAAGGGGCTCTGTACTCTTAGCTCCCTGGAGTTTATTAATGCATGTAATAACGTGGCGAGAAGAAGGGTGCCCGTTAATGATCAAAATAGGGCACTTTGGGCGCAAATTAGTACGCCGTATCGTGCTAATTATATCCCAAAGTATGCCTTCCCCTATTCTCAAGTGACCAATCAGATGATTATAACTACAGAGTCGTATAATATCTGTGCATACAATACACACTTAGGGGTAATAAAGGAGCACATATTGTGCCTTATCGTAAACGGTTTTTTTTATTGAATTAAGGGAAGGAACGAGCAAAACGTTCACCTCATGGTAAGTGAAACGGCTGCCCGTGACAAATACTGTGTCATCCAGACTGTGTGACACCACACTGCGCCTGTCACCCTGAGATATCACTTCTTAAGTCTCATATGCCGCGTGATTAAACTAGCTGTCAGTGCCCTTCAATCCGAAACACAGTAATGTTTGCACACTACTGCTTCACGGCAGAATAACTGTCCCTGGAGTGGTACCTACCTAAACGGACTCCTGCATAGAAATCCAACCACCAGTAGGATGGTTATTGTGGACTGTGACGACTGCGGTGCATAGGGTCAGAGTGGGCCCTGGGTTCGAATTCTAGCCGAAACCAACATCGATACTAAAACAGAAATTGTTGGTTTTACTTTCTGATTGTGTTGTAAGTGTCTTAGATACTCGATCGTAGCCGAACTGCGATCTTAACACATGATACTCGTAGTTACATCGTATGCGGTAACTAGTAACGTACATTTAGTAGCAGCCTATAAATGTCCCACTGCTGAGCACTGGCCTCATGTTTTTTTTTTAATTTCTTTGGGAGTTCACCGCGCCCTAATGGACTTCACATGTCCTCGAAATATTTTATTTTTAAAATTTTCTTCAATATTTCTCTGTGGCACCACTCTACGCCCGTCCCGCTGGGACGTTGGCTCTTTAGTCTCATATGCATTGATAACGGTAGCTCTCTGTGCCATTCAAACCAAAACACAGAAACGTTGGCACACTACTGCTTCACGGCCGAATAACTGGCCTTACGGGGGTACCTACCCAGACGGACTCCTGCAAAGAAATCTCAACGATTTCGTTTTATTTTTTATTGTATCAGGTGACGAGACGAGCAAAACGTTCACCTGATGGTAAGTGGAACGTCCGCCCACAACAAAACCTGTGCCACCCAGAACGATTCTGTGTGGCACTGCGCCCGGCACCCTGAGACATCACTTCTGAAGTATCATACGTCCAGTCATTAAGCTAGCTCTTAGTGCCGTTCAGACCAAAACACAGTAATCTTTGCACATAATATCTGGCCTTGAGGTGGTACGTATCTAGAGGGCGTTCTGTATAGAAATCCTACCACATGTAACCAACTATTAAATTCAGAACTTTATCTTGACGGACAGCCTTACTAGTGTAGAATAATACCATAATGTTCAATGCTGTCAATATACTGCTCTTGGGAGCGCAATGGGGAGTAAAAATTTTTCGACTCTTGAAAAATCATCTAATATTGCTACTTTGAAAAAAAAAACAATTAAAAATAATTTCGTATCGAGATCAAAACAAATGCAGTGTCACCCAGAACATTTCTGTGCGTAACCTCACTGTGCCCATCACCCCGAGACATCAGTTCTTAAGCCTCATATGCCCAGTGATTACGCTAGCTCTCAGTGCCCTTCACATCGAAACATAATAATGCTTGCACACTACTGCTTCACGGCAGAATAACTGGCACTGGGATGGCACCTACCTAGACGGATGCTTAAATTGCAGTACTTATAAATTTAATATAAATCAATCTTTGTTCGGAACTCTAACAACGGCACACGATACAAATTCACGGAATATTGACGACCGCGTAGCTTAGGTTACCTACCTAGACGGATTCCTGCATAGGAATCCTACCACCAGTACAATACCTAAGTCGCCTCTTACGACACCTCGGTAGGAAAGATGTAGGTGCCAATCTACCCTGCTAGACACATATCGACTTTGGTAGAGCAATAAAAATATATTCAATTAGCTTCATGAAAATAATCTACACTCAATAAAAAAAATCTATTAAAACTGGTTATTTCTAATAAATGTTAATGAGCGCTTGAGGGAATATAAAGTAATAACTGCGTAATTTAGATGAGAAGGAACTTTAACAAGATCTCTTAAGGAGCGCGATAGGGCCGCGGAGATCGACTTGAATTTAATTATCCAAGTTTATCTCATTTCAACGTTGTCAGACATTTTGAACGATAAATAAATACTTGACACTAAAAAAAAATCTACTGGTGGTAGGATTCCTGTGCAGGAATCCGTCTAGGTGGGTACTATCGCAACGCCAGTTATTCTGCCGTGAAGCAGTAGTGTGCAAACTTTACTGTGTTTCGGTCTGAAGGGCACTGGGAGCTAAATAATCATTGAGAATATGAGACTTAAGAACGGATGTCTCAGGGGGACGGACACAATGTGGTTCCACACAGAAATCTTATGGGTGAGACAGCATTTGTTTTCAACGGGCGTTGCACTTACCGTCTGGTGAACGATTTGCTTGTCTCGTCGCTTTCTCTTATAAAAAAAGGGTACTAAGCGTCGTGCAAGGTACTGAATTGCGCAGTCCGATTATCATGGGAAATTAAAGAGATCTCTGATATGCCAGATGTAAAATACTGTCAAATACTTAGACCCCTAGCGGAATTCCTGTAGGCGTCTCTCTATCTGCATTAGCTCTGGTATATCAGGTACTCTTTTCAGCACATAATGAAGGGTTCCATAGTGGGGAATAGCGTGTTACCAAAAATATCCCATAGCTCAAAAACTTCACGACACATCTTATTCCGCGCTGTCTCTCTAAAGCCGCGCCGCCGCCCGGCTTCTTGCGACTTGGTCATCATCGAGTTGCGCGGCTCCCTTTGCGCAGCGGTCGAGAGCGGTCGTTTTATTTTGCTACCACGACCTCAAATATTGTTTTCAGGGAAGATCTAAGTCACTAAACTGTAATGGATTATTTTACAATGAATAAAACATTATTTTGGTAAAATAACCTAATGTTACCTGACCAGCCGCAGAGCCGCCGGTGAGAATAGTCACTCCAAAAAATGTATATACCATTGGGAAGCCGGTGCGGATCGCTCGTTTGAAATAAAGTGTATATTGTTTACCATTTTATTACTTACTGTGTATAAAAAAACATTATTTAAAGTCTAGGAACAAATAATATGCATACACGAGTTAATTATATTTACAACGGGGAGTGTTCCGAGGAATTGTTCGGAATAATTCCAGCCGCTGGTTTTCACCATCGCACTTTGCGGCAGAACACCAAATTCCTTCGTCACCACCTGGATGGTTGGCATTCCACCACAGTGCGTTTTTCGCGGAATTTTCTGCCACGCACTACCACTTTATGGAATCGGCTGCCGCCGGCGGTTTTTCCGCACCGATACGACTTAGGGACCTTCAAGAAAAGAGCCTATTCCTTCCTCAAAGGCCGGCAACGCACCCGCGATTCCTCTGGTATTGCGGTTGTTCATGGGCGGTGGTGATCACTTACCATCAGGTGAGCCACTTGCTCGTTTGCCCCCTCTCCTATAAAAAAAATATTATTTTCGTAGTAAAGGGAAGATTTGCTCTAGAGTATTTGACGTTGCGTGATCGGACGATATTATAAGGGTATCGTTTTCACTACGGAATCCTAAAAAGGACACTTGACCAACGGATAGGCCGTTGAACGTTCACCTTCACTGATGGTAGGATTCCTATGCAGGAATCCGTCTAGGTAGGTCCACTACTGGGCCAGGTATTCTGTGAAGCAGTAGTGTGCAAATATTACTGTGTTTGAAGGGCACTGTAAGTAATCACTGGGCATATGAGACTTAACTTCAATCTACACACATAATACATGGTTACACATAACATAAGGTATACATAATGCAAAGAAATTTTTTAAAGAAAAATAACAATGAAAAAAAAATGTGTTTGTGTGTGCGGTGATGAAGCGGCGGAAGGGACCGTCTAAGCATAAGCCGTGAAATCGCAGCGCTGATTTTCAGTCGGCCCCAAACTACAGTAAGGACGGCAACAGTAAGCGAGTAAATGTTTCTTATTTTTATTTTAAAGAGTAAGTAAGTATTCAATTTTATATTCATAACGTTCTGAAAATATTTGAAAATTAACATTATTGAATATGGATATCAAATGAAAACGTTATATTTCTATTAACTGAAAAATAAAAGTTAAATCAACGTTTAATGGGTGGAAAGCAAGTTGAAAGTTACCGTTGCTGGAAATTTTAAATGAGAAAAGTTTTTAGACAACGCCGTACTCGTCTCGAGAATTGAACAGATATGCCCATTTTTGAGTGGTTTTTACTTCTTATAAAAATTAACTATTGATGAAATCAACAGACTCCATAAAAAAGAGCGAAACTTTACTGGTTATTCTACCGTGAAGCAGTAGTGTGCAAACATTATAACGTGTTTCGGTTTGAAGGGCACTGTGAGCTAGCGTATTCACTGGGCATATGAGACTTAAGAACCTATGTCTCAGGGTGATGGGCACAGTGTAGACACAGAAATTTTCTGGGTGGCACAGCATTTGTTATAGGCAGACGTTGCACTTACCATCAGGTGAACGTTTTGCTCGTTTCATCACTTTATGCAATAAAAAAAACTGCGTAAATGTGACAAGTGATACTTTGTTAGCGAGCTGAACATCTATTTTTACGTATATCGTCATCGTTTCAGCCTGTCACAAATCCACTGCTGAACATAGGCCTCCCCATAGATAGCCACAACATTTTGTAACCCCTTTTTAGGAGGGATTTTACCATAGTTGCCATGCTTGGCAGGTGGGGTGGCAACCGCAGTATATTTATTTAGATATTCCAGGAAGACGCTGCTGCCCATCTCCTGACGACACGCGAACGTAGTCGCGGGGTTTAGCTAGTTATATACGAATGCAAATGCGAATCTCCCACTCCATCTCATTCCGTCGTAAAAGTCGACAGAGGGAAAATTAAATCCAGAAAATGTGTAGCAGCATCTACCTGGAAAGCGCCAAGCGTAACAATTATGGCAAAATCTCCGCCCCCCACCCAAAATTAAGAACCACAAACTTTTGTGGCAATTTATGAGGGAGGCTTATGTTCAGCAGTGGACTAGTGATCGGTTAAAATGATGATAATGATATGAGTATAAATATTTAAAATTAACATATACGTGACATGTGACAGACATAGATGTATATTAACATATAGGAAAGTAAATATTAACGCATTCCGCGTTATGATATCCGCGCATGATGTCATATGACATGATCTTCATTCTAATATAAATATTTTTTTAAATAGAATTATCAAACATACAAACGTCCCTTGACGTTCAAGTGAGTTGGGGTGAGGGGCGTATGTCCCTTGTCTCACACCTCACTTGAACCTGTGCTCATCCGATAGAGCACCGACCCAGTTCACCACCGTCCCAGTTCACCTTTATTTTTCTGCTTTGTTTTTCTGGTTAGAGTACCAGTATCTAAGGAGGGTAATGTCACCGGCAAACCTGCTTCTCTTAAATTGTCCCACAGAACATTGTATGAAACAGTTCAAAACCTTTCGACAAATAAAGGGACCACGCGTAGACCGGCGTATGGCTAGCAGTATAGTACCAGACAGTTTGCTTTAAATTAAAAAAAGCACTCTTGGTTTGAACCCAAGCATCATAAACACTTACGTTTTGCGAGAGGTGATTATTGAATAAACTGTCGAATACCTTGGATGAAGTGAGATGGGCCGATAGTTGCTCAGTGTGACGTGTCATCCGTCTATTTAAAAGTGAAAACTAGATTGATATCGTTATAATTTGAATCTCGATGAAACAAAGAAGCGACACTAAAAAAGAGACAAAAATATACATCTATAGGATTGAGCCTGCGAAAGAATGAGATAGAATACAGTATACAGTGTTTCTTATTATATTTATATTCAAATTCGTCCAAAACTTCGATTCTAATGATATATTAATCAAACACAAACCAATACCTTTATTTCAAGCTTTACTTACAGTAAGCCACTCGTGTCATTTGTTGGAATTGAAAACTTGGAGTGAATGTAAAGTAATTTTTAAACTTGGTAACAATGTTATTATTAATAAGCCCTACAATTATATTACTCCTGGGGGGACTTTTGCCGCCAACTCGAAAAGTGGACATAGTGTTTTTATTTACTTTTGTTATTTCTGTGTATATTTGGAGTTTTGATGTTTATTATCGACAGTTTTTTTGTTATGGAATAGGGTGCAAACGAGCATGCGGCTCACATGATGGTAAGTGATCACCGCCACCCATGAACATCTACAATACCAGAGGAATAGCAGATGCGTTGCCGGCCTTTGAGAAAGGAATAGCCTCTTTTCTTGAAGGTCATATCGGTCCGGAAAACGGTGGCGGCAGCAGATTCCATAAAGTGCTTGTGCGTGGAAAAAAATTGCGCGAAAAACGCACGGTGCTGGAATGCCAGCCATCAAGGTGGTGAAGATGGAATTTTGCGCTGTACTGCAATGTGCGATATGAAGCAAGTGCTCCTGAAAGTGTACAGTGATTGGAAAACTCAATTCAAGACCAAAATTGCGCTTTTCGTTTTGTCTCCATCAGTCCAGAAAGTCTTCAGCATAAGTCAACTATCATTTTACTGGCGATCAAAATTTTGAAGTCAAGTCTTGCTGCTCGAAGATTGTATACTTGGATATGTTACTTTACACTGGAAAATAGTTAATCCACTGTTTCCATTAACAAATTAATAGTAATAATAATACTACTCCTCATACTCTAAATTCGTCTCATTCTCTCGAAGTTTAGTTTTCTGGAGGTCTCACTTCTACCGCGTGTGAACAATTTTTAACGATTGATATTAATGTAGTTCGCATTAAAGCATTTGGTATGTACGAGTGACCAATACACAGGGCGAAAAATAAGGAGAGTACTCGTGGGAGATGGATGGTTGGTATTTACAGGCTTGCTGCGGGAATTTGAAATATATTTAGATATTATAGAATTAGTCTTCTCTGAAATTTAATCACGGAACATAATTCGAATGTCTACAATACGATTTTTTGTAACGGCATCACCGGACGGTGGTTGATTGTACGAGTATAAAAAAAGTTAACTGAACCAACGAAATGGTATTTCAGAATCTGATAGCACGTACAGAGACTCCATATATGATATCTGGAATCCCTCCATATATGATATATATGAATGACATCTAAATAAAGTATCAAAGGCAAAACGATTTCAATGAAAGAAATGAAGGTGTCGCGAGCAGTTCATTTGGAACGACGTGAACATAATATAACTCGTATACATTCATTATGCAAAAGTAAAACAGTTTTTTTTTTCAGTGTAGCGTGACAGGATGTCTAAAATTATTATTTTAAAAATAGAAGTTACAAAAATGCAGGTATCCGTCTAGGTAGATACCAGGGCATGATTCTCGGTCCATTTCTATTCCTTATTTACATTAATGATTAACCTTACTAGGGCATAACTATGATATAGTATTATTTGCTGATGATAAATCAGTGATTTTCAAAATAAAACGTCAAATTTTATATATAACGAGGTGAATAATGTTATTTCAAAAGTAGTACATTGGTTTAACGTTAACAGTTTTGAATGGCAATAAAACTAAATGTATAAAATTTACAACACCCAATGTTAAACGATTGGATGTAAATGTACTCGTAAATGAGGAAGAGTTGAGCCTTGTATATACCACTGTCTTTCTTGGAATAACTCTAAACGCGAACCTTCAATGGGGCCCCCGTATATATTTAAACTAGCAAGTAGACTTAGCTCTGCTGTGAAAAGGATTAGAAACCTGACTAATGTTGAAACTGCTAGATTATGATTTCTTATATTTACGCGAATATTACACATTTAATAAAATTACTTTTACGGATTTTATAGCATTTAATTTTTAAACTATAAAAAATATTTTAACCATGGCTCATCAATATGTATATTAAAACGTTATATATGTACTTAAGAATGTTAATCACTTTAATAAAAAAGTGATGTTCATAATGTAAGTGATGTTCATAATGTAAGTGATGTCCAGCAACAATCACTAACTAATAAAGCTAGTTACTCGACTTCACAGAGTCAGTAACTCTTTCATGGGGCAATGTATACGTTTTTACAACAAAATCCCAGACAGTGCACAAACTCTTTCAATCCAAAAGTTCAAACTATTTGTTAAACAAAGACTTTTTAAGAAGGGTTATTATAATATTAAGGAATACATGAAGGACGATAACGCCAGGGAATGAAGTGATCGCTGCCAAGCTATTTGTACATCTTTATAATACTGCTGTAAATGTAATTTATTTTTAAAATGACTGAAAAAAAAATCCCGCTGGGTTTCTTACTGGTTCTTCCCAGAACAGAGGCATTTCTTTGCGAACCAGTGTAGCTTAAAAAAATTACGTTCAATGAGTATTATGTAAAGGATCTATATTGAATAAAAAATATTCTATTCTATTCTATACCCCAGGGGCAGTTATTCTACCGTGAAGCAGTAGTGTGCAAATATATGTGTTTCTGATTGAAGGGCACTGAGAGCTAGAGTAATCACTGGGCATATGAGACTTAAGAACTGATGTCTCAGGGTGACGGGTGCAGTGTGGTGTCACACAGAAATTGTCTGGGTGACACAGCATTTGTTATGGGCAGATGTTGGACTTACCATCAGGACTTACCGTCAGGTTTTGCTCGTTTCGTCACTTCAACCAATGAAAAAAAAAAGTTATTGCCACCCATAAAAAGTGGTCCGCCAACCGTCATGTTTTGTTCACCGTGAGGGCGAAAAATGACCTCTGCCTCCAATGTAACAGAATATGTGTTTAGAACAGACTTTGTTCTAAAACAGTGAATCTTATTTAAATGAAACTAATTTTTACGGATTTTATCGCGTTTAATTTTATACTATTTATAACCCGACGTTTCGAGTGCTTTACAGCACCCATGGTCACGGGGGGACTGAGGTGACAGATGTCCTGATGTCATAGTTAACCCGGAGTACCTTCAGCTTTTAATTATTTTTTTCTTTGTGGTCCGATCTACGCAGAAAGAGCTAACTGTGTCTTGAAGTCTTGCAGTGGTATGCTTGGTTTTTGACTTAATTTTATTAATTATAGGATCCCAAGCTGGTGGTAATACCCAACCATCTTCTCTATTAAAATTAGGATGTTTTTTTAATTTCAATAGCCTCGCGAATCATCCTTGGTAGGAATCGGTGTTCTTTTGCGAGGATTTGTGGTTTATCAAATCTGATGTAATGGTTGGGATGATCCAGAACATGGTCACAGACTGCAGACTTCCTGGGGCGGCGATGCTTCACATCAGCTATATGTTCTTTTACGCGGGTTTTTACTGATCTTTTTGTTTGCCCTATGTAAGAGAGACCACATTCACAATCCAGCTTGTATACTCCTGCATCTTGTAGAGGGATGTTACACTTGACAGATGGTAAAAATTGACTTATCTTCTTCGGCGGCTTGAAAAATGTTTTTATGGAAGCCCGCTTCAAGATATAGCCAATCTTGTCCGTGACTCCTCTGACATATGGTAGGACTGCAGGTACACGCTCGACTGTGGCCGGCTTCACTGATGCTGATGTGAAGCATCGCCGCCCCAGGAAGTCTGCAGTCTGTGACCATGTTCTGGATCATCCCAACCATTACATCAGATTTGATAAACCACAAATCCTCGCAAAAGAACACCGATTCCTACCAAGGATGATTCGCGAGGCTATTGAAATTAAAAAACATCCTAATTTTAATAGAGAAGATGGTTGGGTATTACCACCAGCTTGGGATCCTATAATTAATAAAATTAAGTCAAAAACCAAGCATACCACTGCAAGACTTCAAGACACAGTTAGCTCTTTCTGCGTAGATCGGACCACAAAAAAAAAAAATAATTAAAAGCTGAAGGTACTCCGGGTTAACTATGACATCAGGACATCTGTCACCTCAGTCCCCCCGTGACCATGGGTGCTGTAAAGCACTCGAAACGTCGGGTTATAAATAGTATAAAATTAAACGCGATAAAATCCGTAAAAATTAGTTTCATTTAAATGTGTAGTGTTCGCGTAAATATAAGAAATCATTAAGTGAATCTTATGTCGAGGCGATAGCGTAGTAATCAAAATTTACTAACTTTATTTTCTCTCTTACTGTATTGTATCTATTCAAATCAATAAAATCGAAGTCTGTCTGTGATTTCGCAATAAATCATTATCATCATCATTTCAGCGTATCATTGCTCCACTTCTGAACAAACGCTTCCCCCACAGATTGCCAAAAAAGTTTGTAGCTCTCACTTTGGGGGGATTTTGCTATAGTCACCACTCTTTGCAGGCGGGCAACCGCAATTTAATTATTCAAATATTCCAGAGAGATGCTGCTGCAAATTCTCTCGTTTCCAAACCCAATCCTCCCCGCTTTCGGTTTTTACGACACCCACGGGATGAGATTGGGTTATTTTATCAATAAATACTTTTTCTTAATATTATATGATAATTTTCAGGATACCAAAACACATGTTTTTAGAATTTTTGTTTTACTGTCTGTTTGATGGTTTATCCAAGATAATTCTTTCTAGTGATAAGGGTAAGGTAGGAAATGGATGAATGGACTTGGGACAGGGAATGGGAAGTTGGGAAAGAAATTTTTAAGGTGTAGGATACTACTACATTCGAAGAAGCAGGCAGAGACAGCAGTAACTTGGCAGGCCTTGGCCGCTCGGTATTCTCTAAATTACTCCCTATTGATAAATTAGCATACATACATATAATCACGCCTTTTTCCCATATAAGGCAGGCAGGTAGGCAGAGGCCACATAAATAGCCTACTTTTCGCAACAGTTGGAAACGGGACGTGACGGGTGGTGATCCACGTCGCCGCCATTTTGGTACAAATAAAAAAAATCTTACACCACATTTGCGTTCCCACGAGCAGTATAATATGTTGATGAATATATAAATGCTGTCACTGATTTATATATTCATCAACATATTCAACAAGAATAAAGGCTATCCATAAAATATCTAAAGAGGTAGGTGCTATTCTAATCTGCAGGACAACTCAGCCTTATATTTTGTATATATGTATATATTTCGTTATTTTCCTAACCCCTCTTGGTTTCCTAACCACAATCTTCAAAATCTTCAAATTACTACCATTGATTTAAATAAAACTAATTTTTACGGATTTTATTGCGTTTAATTTTGAACTATTTCTAACCCGTCGTTTCGAGTGCTTTACAGCACCCATGGTCACGGGAGGACTGAGGTGACAGATGTTCTGATGTCATAGTTAACCCGGGGTCCCCTCAGCTTTTTATTATTATTTTTGTCCTATCTACGCAGAAAAACCTAACTGAAGTGTGTCTTGAAGTCTTGCAGTGGTATGCTTGGTTTTTAATTTAATTTTATTAATTATTGGATCCAAAGCCGGCAGTAATACCCAACCATCTTCTCTATTGAAATTAGAATATTCTTTAATTTCAATAGCCTCGCGAATAGGATGATTTCCTTTATAGGAATCGTGTTCTTTTGCAAGGATTTGTGGTTTATCAAATGTGATGTAATGGTTGAGATGATCCAGAAAATGGTCACAGACTGTTCAAAATTTAAAGCGATGAAATCCTTAAAATCTAGTTTTAAATGTGTAGTATTCGCGTAAATATAAGAAATCATTATACTGCCATTGATTAAACATGTAAGAAGCAAATTGAAAGTTTGGTTTCTTTAAAAGGTTTCGTCGATCAGTTTTCAGGTCCGCTCGTCTTACATAATTTAAAGTTTTCTTAATGTTCTACCATTACACAGTATCAAATAAACCTTCGTAATTATATATCATATTCGTTTTAGAAATTATTATCATTTTTATGCGTCAGTAGTCCGATCAAACTGTGACAACCACTGACCATATGTTCTGATATAAAATTGTCCAATTTGTTATTTGTCGGGCTGCACATCGTTTCAGGATTGAAACAATCACGCAAGTGAATAATAATAATAATTATGATTTCTTATATTTACGCGAACACTACACATTTAAATGAAACTAAGTTTACGGATTTTATCGCGTTTAATTTTTTACTATTTATAACCCGACGTTTCGAGCGCTTTACAGCACCCATGGTCACGGGAGGACTGAGGTGACAGATGTCCTGATGTCATAGTTAACCTGGGGTACCTTCAGCTTTTAATTATTATTTTTGGTCCGATCTACGCAGCTCTTTCTGAGCTTGATGCGTAAAAAATTAAAAGCGATAAAATCCGTAAACTTAGTTTCATATAAATAATAATAATAGTCATTTATTTTCAAGTATCAAAGACTCATCAAAGTATCGTTTACTGTTGGTACGATTCTTGTGCAGGAATCCGTCTAGGTAGGTACCATCCCAGTGCCAGTTATTCTGCCGTGAAGTAACAGTGTGCAAACATTACTGTGTTTCGGTTCGAAGGGCACTGAGAGCTAGCGTAATCACTGTTATGGGTAGACGTTGCACTTACCATCAGGTGAACGTTTAGCTCGTTTCGTCACTTCCTAAATAAAAAAAAACATGTTTTGTTAGTAACACAGGACTTAATCGCTATGTTAGTAGGTTATAACGCACAATGATTTTTTAACCAATGTTTGGGATACGTAACCCGCCACAGTGCATCATATAGGGACAGTCCACTCTGCTTGCTATCATCTGTAGGGTGGTATTGGGGCTGGCCAGTACCCTGCGCACTAGGGATACGCAGCGCTTACACATAGTAGCATAGAAGCAGTCTATGCGCGCCTCTGCAAACATCACCGATGCGCGGTAAAAACGGGCCAGCCCCCTATCAACACCCGGAACGCGTTTTTGTATTGGACTCGGAAAAAATAGTTGATTTTTTTGATCAGAGTAATTGTATGTCTTGTCTTTGTAACGCCAATTATAAATATTAATTATTTATCTGTGGAAAAGTTTGGCTCATATTTTTTTTGGATAAGTTTCGATATCGATTGCAGGACCACCACACTGCCCCCGACACCCTGATACATCAGTTCTTAATTCTCACGTGCCCAGTGATTACGCTAGCTCTCCGTGCCGTTCAAACCGACACACAGTAATGTTTGCACACTACTGCTTCACGGTAGAATAACTGGCCTGGGGTGAAACCTACCTAGACGGATTCCTGCATAGAAATCCTACGACCTGTTAGAAATCGTACCATATTCGCGTAAATATAAGAATCATCATGCGAATATTAATATGCTTAGACTTGAGATCAGTCTCCTAATTAGAACTGAAGATAAGTTTCGTGTAATAACTTCAAAGTCAGGATCAAAATTTCTTTATTCAATTACTGGTGGTAGGATTCCTATGCAGGAATCCGTCTTGGTAGGTACCACCCCAGGGGCAGTTATTCTGCCGTGAGGCAGTAGTGTGCAAGCATAACTGTGTTTCGGTTTGAAGGGCACTGTGAGCTAGCGTAATCACTAGGCATTTGTGACTTAAGAACTGATGTCTCAGGGTGGAATATTCTGGGTGAAACAGCTTTTAATGAAGAAAAGTAAGTTACTTTGCTAAGATCCGCATGCAAAATATAAACACCTTTTGTTGTGGGCGGACGTTGCACTTACCATCAGGTGAACGTTTTGCTCGTTTCGTCACTTTATACAATAAAAAATAAAATACAGGTTTCCTCACGATGTTCTCCTTCACCGCTGATAATGTGGTAAATTAGCACTTAAAATTGCAGAACTTTTTCAGAGCCGCCGGCACCGGGGATCGAACTCGGGTCACTCGTGTATTACACTCACAGTACGTGCAACCATCATGGGCATCGGTTAGTAAACGAATGAAGTGTTTCTGAATTAGAATTCACTTAATATAATTAAAAATAACATCACCAGCAATGAGTGTTATACAATGTACAATAACACGACCCTTGTTACAGACCGGCTGTACAGTACACAGCTGGTGCGAAAACGTATAATGGAAAACTGAACGTGAATACGATGGGATGAGGATGGGACAGGAAAAATTAAGTGGGAATAACTCGGCATTAAACGATTATATAAAAAGTGGCTGAATTTTAGAGACAGATTGTTAAAGAAATAAGATGTATTTATTTATATTGCACGCACCAACAAAGTGGTGGCGGTTTAAGAGAATCCACCACTCCATCTCATCCTATGGGTGTCGTAAAAGTCGACAGAGGGAAAATTAAAACCAGAAGATGGGCAGCAGCATCTTCCAGGCAACAAGAAAAATACCCGTTATCATTACGATTGGCAGACAATGTGATGTTAGCGTCTTCTTCGTGACGGATGCTGTATCTGACTAGCGTTATCCGTCCAGATGTGTACCACTTCAGTGTCAGATAATCTGCCTTCAAGCAGAAGTTGCAAAAAATACCGTATTTCAGTTTGGAAGGCACTATAAGCTAGTGTAATGCTTATGAGACTTAAGTACTGACGTATCGGAGTTAATTTTTTTTATTAGATAAAGTGATAAAACGAGCAAAACGTCCACCTGATGGTAAGTGCAACGTCTACCCATAACAAATGCTGTGTCACCCAGAAAATTTCTGTGCCCATCACACGGCTACAAATGCTGTATCACCAAGAAAATTTCACAACACGCTGTGCCTATCACCCTGGGACAAAAGTTCTTAAGTGTCATATGCCCGGTGATTACGTTAGCTCACAGTGCCCCTCAAACCGAAACACAGTTTTTTTTTATTCTATAAAGTGAAGAAACGAGGAAAACGCTCACCTGATGGTAAGTACAACGTCCGCCCACAGCAAATGCTGTGTCACCCAGAACATTTCTGTGTGACATCACTCTGCGCCCGTCACCCTGAGACATCAGTTCTTAAGTCGCATATGCCCAGTGATTACGTTAGCTCACAGTGCCCTTCAAACCGAAACACAGTAATGTCCGCACACTACCGCTTCACGGCAGAATAACTGGTCCTGGGGTTGTACCTACCTAGACCGATTCCTGCTTGAAAATTAAAAATTAATTAATTTAATTTATTAAATTAATGATGCTAACATTATGCTTTACTGCAGTGTTAAGTATACGCTACATAGTTACCCATTTGTCATATAGAAACGGGAGATACCTCGCTACTGGAGTGCAGTTCAATCTTGCAAGCTTAGAGAGAATTTTCGAAATTCTAGACTCAGCAACAGGAATGAGATGCGATCTGCTTTCGCATTTGTCAAGCTCATTGTGATTTGAAATAAAGCATGCATCTGTCACTTTAATAAAATACGATTGTTAGGAAACCTTATTCCATATTATACAATGTTTTAACTCATTCGTAATCACTTTCACTTAATGGACACATAATAGCAAAGTAACAGCCTATAAATGTCTCACTGCTATATATTGACCTCCTCTCATTTCCGAGATGACTTTGTTGCCGGGAAGTGTCCTTCACGCTGCTCCAATGCGGGTTGGTGGGCTTCACGTCTTAAAAAACATTTTTATTCTCCAGACATGCAGAAGCCGCGGTAGTTCAGGGGCCCGGTGCTCGCCTTTAATTTCATAGTAAGCGGGTAACCTGGGTTCGATCCACGGTGCCAGCACCTCTAAAATTGTTCTATAATTTTAAGTGCTGATTTACCACGTGCTTAGTGGTAAAGGAAAACATCGCGAGGAAACCTGCATGTCCGAAGAATAAAAATATTTCGAGGACATGTGAAGTCCGCCAACCCGCATTGGAGCAGCGCGGCGGACTATTCCCGGCTCCAAAACCCTCTCAGAAATGAGAGGGGGCCTGTGCTCAGCAGTGGGACATTTAAAGGCTGTTACTTTACTTTTTTTAGACACTTTTTTTTTCACGATTACTTTACTTTTCTTCACGATGTTTTCCTTCATCGAATTCAGGTCACTCGCCTACTGATATTATAGGCTAGTTCCGACCCCTGAGATACCACGGCCCCAATTTTCTTATGAATCTGAAGTAATTGATGTGTTCATTATCATAAAATGGCTCACCTGGGCAAAGCGTTCTAATAACCATCGGGCAGGTTCGTATGTTCAACCTAAACATGTTTTTACGGTTCCTCGTAAAATGACGTATTTGTTAACTTGAGCCGTGTGGTGGCGGCTCGTTAAAAGAATACTACCACTCCATCTCATCCAATGGATCTCGTAAAAGGCGAGTAAGGAATTTAACTGCACTGTGCACCCAACAGCGCATGGTGGCGATGGGCTCACCACCTACCAAGTGCATTATATTGTTTTGGTGAAACAGATGACTGCCACAATGGCAGTCATCTGTTTTTGCAGTAAGTGCCCAGTCTCTGACTATGGGATACAGTCGTGATATTATGTATGTTAACTTGACGCATCTGCTTCCCGGTACGATATTTCATAATGTAGATTTTCTTTATTGGAGATTGTGACGCGACTAGCAATACCTGATGGTTAGTGCAACGTCTACTTATATACAATCACGCCTTTTTCCCCATAAAAGGCGTAGGCAGAGGCCACCCCCGTGGGAAACGAAACGTGTCGGGTGGCGAACCACGTCAGAACTGTCTATCCCGGAAAATCAATTAGTTCCTACGGGATTTTTATGAAACCTATATCTACGCGGACGAGGTCGCTGGCATCAGCTAGTACATTACAAATTAAATATTTTTTATCTAAATACATTTCACACGCACGAGATCCGAAAACCAACAATCGAACCAAACCTAAGCCACGCGGTCGTCAATATTCCGTGAACGTGTATCGTGTGCCGTTGTTAGAGTTCCGAACTAAGATTGTAAAAAAAAGTAAAGTAAAGTTTCAGCCTATAAATGTCCCACTGCTGAGCACAGGCCTCCTCTCATTTCTGAGAGGGTTTTGGAGCTAGGAAGAATCCGCCACGCTGCTCCAATGCGGGTTGGCGGACTTCACATGTCACATGTTGCAGGTTTCCTCACGATGTTTTCCTTCACCGCTAAGCACCTGGTAAATCAGCACTTAAAATTGTAGAACAATATTAGAGGTGCTGGCACCGGGGATCGAACCCAGGTTACTCGCTTACTATGAAATTAAAGGCGAGCACCAGGCCCCTGAGCTACCACGGCTTGATTGAACTAAGATTGATTTATATTAAATTTATAAGTACTGCAATATAAGTACAGTTATTTCGAATATTTGTATAATAGTAATACCATTTAGTGTTGACCGTGTGGTGGCGGCTTAAGAGAATCTACCACCTCATCTCATCCCGTGGGTGTCGTAAAAGTCGACAGAAGGGAAAAAAACCAAGAGATGGGCAGCAGTATCTTTCTTGGAACACCTGAATAAATAAACTGCGGTTGCCAACCCGCCTGCCAAGCGTGGCAACTGTGGTAAAATGCCCCAAAACGAGAGCTACAAACTTTTGTGGCAATCTACGGTGAGGCCTATGTTCAGCAGTGGACTAGCGATAGGCCGAAATGAAAAATAAATATTCTCACACGAAACGGATCGCACACTTGAATACAAAGATCTCGATTAAAGAAAACAGAATATTTAATAAATCATTTCGTCTAGAAATTTAGGTGCGTCATAAAATATTTTATGCCTTTGTCTCGCTTACCATACTCGATAAAGTTTTATGACGTCATGTGCACTAAGAGGGGTGACAAAATGTTAAATATATCAAATGATTTTGCTAGAAAGTGTTGCTGACAATACTTTGTGGCCGTCCGCGGGTCGGACCAAAGAGCTCGACGACCGATAAGCTGACAGGGACTAAACCACGTGGTCTTAGCGCAGATTTTAGGATTCAGGAATCCATCTATGTGGGTGCCAACTCATTACCAGTTACTCGGCCACCAAGCAGTAGCTTTTTTATTTAAGACACAAACGAGCCAACGGCTCTCAGGGTGTTAAGAGATCACCGCCGCTCTTGAACATCCGCAATACCAGAGGAATCGCGGACGCGTTGCCGGCTTTTGAGAAATAAATAGGCTATTTTCTCTAAGGTTCCTAAGTCGTAGCGTTCCGGAAAAGCCACTGGCAAGTACCGAGAAAAGCGCACATTGGTGGAATGCCAACCATCGAAGTGATGTGGATGGAATTTTCTGCTGTGCCACAATGTGCGATGGTGAAACACAGCAGCTGGAATTGCGAACAATTCTTCGGAACACTCCCTATAGTAAATACAATAAAAAATGCAAAGAGACTCAGTCTCTTTGTAATGCCACTGAATCAAGCTGATCGGAATGAACCTGGTCGTCGACGATTCGAGCTGCTATTTGTTTTATTGCATAAAGTGATGAAACGAGCAATTCGTTCACCTGACGGTAAGTGCAACGTCTGCCCATAACAGATGCTGTGTTACTCAGAACACTCCTGTGTAGCATTACACTGCGCCCGTCACCCCGAGACACAAGTTCTTAAGTCTCATATGCCCAGTGATTACGCTAGCTCTCAGTGCCCTTCAAACCGAAACACAATAATATTTGCACACTACTGTTTCACGGCAGAATGACTGTCCCTGGGGTGGTACCTACCTAGACGGATTCCTGCATAGGAATCCTACCACCAGTAAATTACTGGTTCCATTTGACCACATCCAACTATTCGTTGGATGTGGTCAAATGGAAGTAGTGAATGCTGGGATGCCCCCGCCCAGTGATGAGAACGGTACTCCATGTATTGTCGAACTTGCGCCTTGTAAAGTTGCAAGCAGTGGGCCGACATGAAATGCTGTCCCGATCTACTGAGCATTCCAAACATTTTTGAGGTCAATTTGGCCTTCCCTTTCACGTAATTTACCGTCGCTCGATGTGTCAACGCTAAGGATTCCGATACTAACTAAGGCGACGAGGGGAGTCCTCTCAAAATAAGGATACTTGCCGAAGGGTTTCTCTTAAACGATAAGCGTTCAAACTTAACGACACTGCTAGCTAGTGTAATTACTGGGCGTATTAGACTTAAGAACTGATGTCTCGGGGCTAGGAGCGCAGTGAAGTAAGACATATGTGTTCTGGATGACACTAAATTTGTTATGATCAGACGTTGCACTTAGGTCAGTATATGTCATAATCGTCATCATCATTTCAGCCTATCACTAGTCCACTACCGAACATAAGCTTCCCTCATAGATAGCTAGAGAAGTTTGTAGCTCTCATTTTGGGAGGAATTTGCCACAGTGAGCTACCGCAGTTTATTTTTTTTTTATTTCATTTAAGTGACGGAACGAACAAAACGTTCATCTGATGGTAAGTGCAACGTCTGCTCATAACAAATGCTGTGTCACCCAGAACAGTGTGACACCACAATGCGCCCGTCACCCTGAGACATCAGTTCTTAAGTCTCATATGCCCAGTGATTACGCTAGCTCTCAGTGCCCTTCAAACCGAAACACAGTAATGTTTGCACACTACTGCTTCACGGCAGAATAACTGGCCCTGGGGTGGTACCTACTTAGACGGATTCCTGCATAGAAATCCTACCGCCAGTTGTTTATTCCGATGTTCCAGGAAGATGATGCTATCCATCTCCTGGTTTTCATTTTCCCTCTGTCGACTTTTACGACACCCAGTGTAAGTGATGGTAAGATATCTTCTCTTAAGCCTGCACACGGGTCTTATGTAGTATTTTTTTAACAGAATTCATTTTTCACCATTAATAACTTCTATGGATATATATAAAAGATTTCGTATCGAAATGTGGAATAAAAACTAAGCGAAACTTAATAAAGTGTCAAAACGGAGTATTAAAAAATAGACAAACTTGTTTTTAGCGAAGATTCTAGTTAAACTGACAAAAGCAGCCAACCTCGGCGAGCGCAACGACAATGCCCTTCGAAATGGAGGTTTCGCTCGCAGTGTGCTTTTCAAATAGCATGTGATTTTGTCGAAGTTTTAAAATATATGGAAAATATCACATAAGAATTAGAAACTTCAACGTGAATAAAACATTAATTTTGTCATTATTTTGAAACGTTTCCATATTTCCCTCTTTGCAATGTAACTGCTATTGTTATTAAATTACGCATCTAAGTGGCCCTAAATTCTAGTGTCTATGCGCCTAGTAATTCTAGTTTTCAGAAGATTAAAAATCCGTGTGTACAAAACTTTCATAAGACCCATTCTCAATAACGGTTGTGAAGCCTGGACTAAAAATGAGGAAACCAACGTTTAAGTTACAGATAGGGAAAACTATTACGAAGATGTTGAGTCCATTTCAGGTGGAAGATGACAGCTGGATGGTCCGGAAAAACTCTGAATATCTTATGGTCGAGCATAATATCATTGGAGTAATCAAATCATACCGTCACCGGTTGTTTGGTCAAGAGCGCATATGCTCAAGCCACCCGCATATATAGGTCGACTAATTGTCTGATGTCCGATCTGTAGTCCCAAACATCGCTGGAGCGATCGAGTGTAAGCTGACCTGAGACCGGAGACTACTGACGAGAGAGCGCAAGACAAAAACAAGTGACATGCTCATGTGTCGGAGGCCAAGACCCACTTCGGGGTCGTTGCGCCTAAACAGTAAGTAATACGATCGAGTTTGTAAACGAAAGATGAGAGAACATCAGATGTTATTATCATTTATCAAATAAATGGAGTTCATTGTCAACTGTCAGCTACTTAGAGGAGCGCCAGCTGATTAGTTATCGCCAGTACGGTTTCCGACGGCGTCGCACGGCTGGTGATCTTTTAGTGTACCTCACTCATCGACGAGCAGAGGTAGTTGAGAGCAAGTGGGACGCCTTGGCAGTTACTTTGTATTTAGCGAAGTCCTTATATAGCGAAGATCAGGTCTGGCATAGAGCGCTTCTGGCTGCCTTCCTGCGGGCTTCCTGAAAAATTATGCAATCACGACCAGTCACCTGCTTTCTTATAGGCCGGAGCATCAAGGTCGTAGTCGACGGTGAATGCTTTTGTTCCACAAGGCTGCAGCTATCACCAACACTGTTTCTTCTGCATATCAATGACATGTTATAAATTAGTAATATTCATTGCAATGCAGATACCAGTAGTGGTGATGCTTTATACACCGGCCGTGCTAATATTTTTTGGGAACACGTCGACGAGTGCCGAAACAATTTTGTAACTGAAATCGAAGTTTTATTAGACAAAATTTCGATATGAGACTAAATTTAGTCCTAAGAAGACACAGATTTGCGAGTATAAAGCTTAAAAGAAACTCTCAAGGCGCAAGTTCGTCCTCACATGGAAAACTGTCCTCATCTCTGGGCGGGGGCACTCTAGTGCCAGCTCCTTCCATTTAACCGAATCCAACGAAGAGCGGCTCGGAAGTTCAACGACCGACTTCTCTCCGATCAGCTCGATCGACTGGTTTTGCGAGGAGACGTTGCACCTCTTTGCATTTTCTACCGTGTTTACCATGAGGAGTGTTCCGAGGAGTTGTTCGGATTAATTTCACCACTGTGCGCTTCGCCAGAATTTTTCTGCCACTGCTGCCGCCAGTAGTTTTTCCGGTCCGATACGAATTAGCGACCTTTAAGAAAGGAGCCTACTTCTTTCTCAAAGGCCGGCAACGCTCCCGGAATTCCACTGGTATTGCAAATGTTCATGAGCGGCGATTATCACTTACCATCAGGTGAGTTGCTTGCTATATAGATTATTCTTCTAAAAATTAAGCTATTATTTGAACAATTCAAGTCAAACTTACTTGGGCGCAGATGCAAAAAAAATAATTCAAGGACGAATTTGATGCGACGTTTCAAATTTAGTTCGGTTCAGTTTCAAAATGAAATCGTTTTTGATGCAAAAAGTAAGGAAAATGACCACCATAGAAAAAAAAGAGAAAACTATGCTATATATGTTGCTGAGCTCCATTTTGTTCTTAATTAATATATTATTGATTTATTAATAATTAACATTTTGAGCAGTTATTTTATTGAATTTGTATTTTAATCAAATTTGTAATGATTTTTTACGTCTCTCACATGAGCTTTTTTCATCAGTTCTATTAATACGATATATTTTCGACATAATTCTTATTTGTTATTAGATAAGATGTAATTATTTGCAAAAACATGTGTAGATAATCTCCGTGTGGTAGCGGCTTAAGATAATCTACCACCCCATCTCATCCCGTGGGTGTCGTAAAAGTCGACAGAGGAAAAATTAAAACCAGAAGATGGGCAGCAGCGTCTTTCTGGAACATCTGAATAAATAAACTGCGGTTGCCAACCCGCCTGCCAAGCGTAGCAACTATGTCAAAATCTCCCCAAAATGAGAGCTACTAACTATTGTGACAATCTATGGGGGAAGCCTATGTTCAGCAGTGGACTAGTGGTAGGCTGAAACGACGAAGAACGTGTAACTAATAATACATGGCTGTGATGCTAATTATAGGAATAAAATAAATAACAGTTTAAAAAACTAAAAAATCATGCTTATATAGAAAATCCAACTAAAAATTGAAAATAAATTTTAATGAATTTGGATTAAGATTAGTGTAAATAAGAAATAAATGTATATTATTGGAAAAAAGCGTGGGGTGCATATAGTGTCAATAAAATGTTTATAACTATTGACACTGTACATGCATCCTACGGTTTTTTTTTAGTTGGATTTTCTATAAAAGCGTGTTTTTTTTAGTTTTTGTAAACTATTATTTATTTTGTTACAAACTAATTTAAGACGATGGCCTCTATAACAGGTAATATATTAGCGCCATCTATTGAGTAATTTAGTTGGATTTTCTATAAAAGCGTGTTTTTTTATTTTTATTAAACTATTTTATTTATTTTTTTAGTGGAATTATTGCATTGTCATCGGTCTTTGACAGGTGTGCAAAATTGGAATTAAATCTGATCGTTCAAAGTAGGAGAAAATCGTCGGTTACAAACAAACATACAAACAAATAAACATACATGTGAAGCTAATATAAATCGTGTAATAAGAGTTTGAACTAACATGTTTGACTAAACTCGGCTTGAAAAAAATTTGCAAAAGTATTTTACAAAATCAATTAAATTCCAAAACTAATTTAAAAAAAAGATAAGACAAATTACAATTACAAATTGCAACTTAAGAATCAATAAATTCGTTACACTCACAGAGCTTTATCATTCAGGAATTCATTAACATTATAATACCTTTTTTAAGTCAACAGCGTTTGAAAAGTTTTTTTTAAATAGGTTTGTATTCAGTAGTTTAATATTACTAAGTATTTTTTTATAGATTAATGGAGCCTTACACACTAGACTTTTATGCAGCAGGGCTGCTTTAGCAGGGTGAACACAAAGTCTACTGTTATCGCGGCGAATGCTACTAACAAGTAGAGATATTTCCATCATATAAAGTGATGGCAGTGTGAGAATTTTGTATTTAATTAATAGTGGCTTACAACTATCAGAAGCTCTGGATCGCGCGTAAGCATCCATTCTTAGAGATAACAATTATAAATGATTTTTACAAAATACAGTCACTTTTATTACACGTACACGTGAATTATCATCGCCCAAACAACATCAAATCCATATCCCTTAAGCTCCTGAACCTCAACTGTGAAAAAATAACATTTTCTTTTAATATTTTGAAAGAGAATAAATCAGAATAGATGTTGGATTTGCCGTTTTCGTGTTACATTTACGACAGTAAAGTCTTTTGGTATATGTGGGATTACGTTGTCAGTTCCCAACAATGCCAAATTGTTTCACTTCGCTAATGAATTTATCTGACTTATGTTGCCTTTATTTACGTTTTGGTCAATTGTTTTTATTGGTTTGTAATGATATAAAACAACATTGGGAAAATTATTACGAGTGACCTATGTCGATAGATAGCGCGATATATCATAATCAGCCTAACGTAGGCGTCTTGTAATAAGTTAGTACATCTTTATTGTAGAAAAAGACTAGGCGAGCACAATGTTTACCTGATGGTAATTACAACATCTGTCCATAACAAATACTGTATCACTCAGAACATTTCTGTGTGGCACCACACTGGCCCACCCTAAGATATCAGTTTTTATGTCTCATATGCCTAATAATTACACTACTTAACAGTGTCCTTCAGAACGAAACACAATAATGTTTGCCCACTACCACTTCTTGGCGGAATAACTGGCCCTGCGGTGGTACCTACTTAGAGGGATTCGTGTATAGGAACCATGAGTCCGCTGGGTTTCCTGCTGGTTCTTTCCAGGTCTGAGGAATTTTAATTTCCACCCAGTGGTAGAGTAAAAAAAATACTCACAAGAAGTGTTATGAAAAATAATCAATATTGAATAAAATCATACCGGCAAACTCAGTGTAAGGCCACTGGATGGAGCGACGACCTGCACGGTTTTGGGGGAATTCGATGGATGCACTGGCTCAGAACCGTGTTAGGTGGCTATCTATGGGAGAAGCCTATGTTCAGTAGTGGACTAGTGATAAGCTAAAATGACGACGACGACTACGACGATAACTATGTGCACATACGTATATTCATATTATACATGTACATACACGTAAAATAAATGCATTTTTTTTTATTGTATAAAGTGACGCAACGAGCAAAACGTTCACCTGATGGTAAGTGCAACGTCCGCCCACAACAAATGCTGTGTCACCTAGTTTATTTCTCTGTGACACCGGGTGAACGTTTTGCTCGTTTCGTCACTTTAGTACAATAAACTGCACTGTGAGCTAGCGTAATCACTGGGCAATTGAGACTTAAGAACTGATGTCTCAGGGTGACGGGCGTAGTGTGGTCTCACACAGAAATAAACTGGGTGATACAGCATATGTTGTGGGCGGACGTTACACTTACCACCAGGTGAACGTTTTGCTCGTTTCGTCAATTTTTCCAATAAAAAACCTGGTACCATAGTCGTTTAAAAAAATTAAGTAAAGCTCTTCATCACATGATAGGGTTCTTCGATCATCTTCTAACAATTAAATTTGCATTCCTACAAATTTCACCGGCTTCTTCAGGAACTCCTTCACTGTTCGGGTTTAGATATGCTTCTTTATAACTCCTTGACCGATGACGTCAGGAAAACGCCCAACAAATACTTCTTTAAGAAGTTGGTTCGTGATTATTTAGTAAAGAATCATGACAACATAAATTGTTAGTCGATTGGTCAACGTTACAAGTATGGTGGTAGGATTCTTATGCAGGAATCCGTCTAGGTAGGTACCACCCCAGGGCCAGTTATTCTGCTGTGAAGCAGTAGCGTGCAAGCATTACTGTGTTTCGGTTTGAAGGGCACTGTGAGCTAGCGTAATCACTCGGTATTTGAGACTTAAGAACTGATATTTCAGGGTGACGAGCGCAGTGTGGTGTCACGCAGAAATATTCTGGGTGACACGGCATTTGTTGTGGGCGGACGTTGCACTTACCATCAGGTGAACGTTTTGCTCGTTGCGTCACTTTATACAATAAAAAAATGCATTTATTTTACGTGTATGTCCATGTATAAAGTGCATATATGTATGTGCACATGTTTATCGTCGTAGTCGTCGTCGTCATTTTAGCTTATCACGAGTCCACTACTGAACGTAGGCCTCCCCCATAGATAGCCACAAAAGTTTGTTGCTCTCATATTGGAGGGATTTTGCCATAGTTGCCACGCTTGGCGGGCGGGTTGGCAACCGCAGTTTATTTATTTAGGTGCTCCAGGAAAATGCTGCTTCGTATTTATATTTATATCTGTTTCATATTTATTTTTAGTATATTTGTATTATCCTTATTTACGAGTTACATAAGGTTTTTGTTATTTATTTTTCTTTCTTTGTGATATGTTTCATTGTATTATCTTATAGTATCGGTTATAGAGTTTAAAAGCCTTTTATATATTGACTCGCACAAATGGATACTGTGAAGTTACACAGTCCACGGGTGTAATGGATACTGTGTAACTTCACAGTATCCATTACAGCTGTGGTAGCTCAGGGCCCGGGTGCTCGCCTTTAATATCATAGTACGCAATTAACCTGAGTTAGATCCCCGGTTCCAGCACCTCTAAAATTGTTTTACAATTTTAAGTGCTGATTTACCATGTGCTCAGCGGTGAAGGAAAACATCGTGAGGAAACCTGCATGTCCGACTAATAGAAATATTTGGAGGACGTGTGAAGTTCGCCCGTATTGGAGCAGCGTGGCGGACTACTACCCTCGCCAAAACCCTCTCAGAAATGAATAGACCTGTGCTCAGCAGTGGGACATTTATAAGCTATTACTTTTTTTTAATCCCTTTCACCTCGAATTTGGAATTCGAGCTTGACCTTTTGATCAATGTGAAATTCCTTATTGTTCTTACTCGAACGGAAACTTTGCTCAAATATAAACTAAACAATAATTTACGAGAGAGCAGCGGTTTAAGCGCAGTTTGAATTACTTATTGCATGTTAGTTACAAAGACGCTCTCTACGGACGTGGAAATAACTTCATCATTTTCGGACAAAGCACTTTACTCTGTTCATGTCTTGTGTACTTCCGTTAAATCATATCAGAAGTTTACGTTGGTCCAGTATTTTTTTTAAATTCTTCTAATGTTACTATATGTCTTATTTTTTTTATTTGATAAAGTGACGAAACGTCAGCCCATAGCAAAATTTTTCATTCGAAACATTTCTGTGTTACACTGCGCCCGTCACCTGAAACACCAGTTCTTAAGTCTCATATGTCCAGTGATTACACTAGCTCACAGTGCCCTTCATACCGAAACACAGTAATGTTTGCACACTACTACCTCACGGCAGAATAACTGGCCCTGGGGTGGTACCTACCTAGACGGATTCCTTTTAAAGTTAAATTTATCGTAATCCATAATTGACTATGTTTTAATGTAATAATCGTTACTGTTTTATTATTTTCTGTAAGCTCTTAAATTCCTTCAATAAATAAATAAAAATATTTTTTTTTATTATTAGTGATGTGAGCAGCGAAAAATATTTTTTTTCTTACAATTCGAACCGATATGTTCACGATTATATGTTTCAGTAACATTCTCATCGTCTTAGGTAATTAAATAAAGTACAGTTATGGTTACGAAACGGTCGATGGGCTTTCAAAGTTCTAAGTTTTCCACTAATTAAGGTTTAACTGTTACTTAAGTTAGAGGTTCTCAACGTAAAGCAATTAATTTGCTCGCCTTTTCTTTAATTGTTGTTTCATGAGTGTCGTTGAAGATCGACAGATCTATTAATTATCTATCGCTCGCTTTAAAATTCATAGTACGCGAGTGACCTGGGTTCGATTCCTGGTACCGGCACCACTAAAATTGTTAATTTCAATTTTAAGTGCTGATTTACCACGTGCTCGACGGTGAAGGAAAACATCGTGAGGAAACCTGCATGTCTGAGGAATAAAAAATATTTCGAAGACATGTGAAGTGCGCCAACCCGCATTGGAGCAGCGTGGCGGATTCTTCCTAGCCCCAAAACCCCCTCAGAAATGAGAGGAGGCCTGTGCTCAGTAGTGGGACATTTATAGGCTGAAACTTTACCCAGAAAAAAATGTTTTTTTTATTGGATAAAGTGACGAAAAGAGCAAAACGTTCACCTGATGGTAAGTGCATCGTTTGCCCACAACAAATGCTGCGTCGCCCAGAACATTTCTGTGTGACACCACACTGCGCCCGTCAGCTCGAGACACCAGTTGTTTAGTCTCATATGCGTAGTGATTACGCTGGCTGTTAGTGCCCTTCAAACCGAAAAGCAGTAATGTTTGCACACTACAATGGAAATCCGGAATCCTACCACCAGTTTAATCTAGTCCCTTTCTCCATATTAGTAACTACATCTTCTACCACACCGCAACGTTCCCTTATCACGCTGTTAGAATACTGCAGCTTATTATAATGATTATTTTTAGTATAATATAAGTTTTTTTGATAATCTTTATGCGTTTATCAAAAATTTATTTCATGGTATGTGAAGAAAGACCGTCAATTTGTCCCCGCGTAACCCGCGTACAGTCTTAGCATAAATGCATGCGGAGGAAATTAACTTTATTTCCTTCATTATAATGAATTGCCACTAAGTATACACTGGTGGTAGGATTCATATGGAGGAATCCGTCTAGGTAGGTACCACCCCAGGGCCAGTTATTCTGCCGTGAAGCAGTAGTGAGCAAGCAAGCAAGTCTTCAAGCTACGATTGTTCGATTTTATTTTTGCTTTCGATACATACATACATGTCCTGTTTTTTCATTGAGCAGATACATCTTTCCACTTGGTGTGGTTCGGTGAAAGAGTGAATGAAAAAAGAAAGATTCTATTCATAAAAAAAGTAAAAAAGTTTTAGCCTATAAATGTCCCACTGCTGAGCACAGGCCTCCTCTCATTTCTAAGAGGGTTTTGGTGCTGGGAAGAATCCGACACGCTGCTCCAATGCGGGTTGGCGGACTTCACATGTCATCGAGAGAGGAATACCTCGGAAATGCAGGTTTTCTCACGATGTTTTTCTTCACCGCTAAGCACGTGGTAAATCAGCACTTAAAATTGTAGAACAATATTAGAGGTGCTGGCACCGGGGATCGAACCCAGGTTACTCGCTTACTATGAAATCTAAGGCGAGCACCAGGCCCCTGAGCTACCACGGCTTATCTATTCATAACTACAACATAACACACAATACAAAGCTTTAACGTTACAAAAGATAAGTAATTACACTGTTGCATTTTATTCACAAATATACGCTGGACTGTAGAAACGAAAAGGCTGTCGACTCAGCGTAATGCTATCTATGGCGGTGTTGCCACAGCGCTGTTATTCTGCCGGTGCCTCAGGTTTACCGAGCAGCTACCGGACATATTATTAATAACTATTTTAAAACAAACAAACATAAGCGTACATATATACATACATACCGCCGTGCGGTAGCGGCCTAAGATAATCTACCACTCCATCTCATCCCGTGGGTGTCGTAAAAGTCGACAGAGGGAAAATCAAAACTAGGTAATTGCCAGCAGCATCTTCCTGGAACATCTGAATTAATAAACTGTGGTTGTCAACCCACCTGCCATACGTGGCAACTGTGGCAAAATCCCCCCAAAATTGAAGCTACAAACCTGTGTGACATTATGAAAATGATAATACAAATACAAATATACATATACACATAATGATATATATACATATACACATACACACACATACACGAATGATATAAATTGAATAAAAATGTATGCATAGTTTTACAGAAACGTCTGAAATACTTATCCCTAATCAAAATTATTCAATACTATACTTAAATGTAGTGTATACAAAAAATATAATAAAAACAAAGGTCGCAAAATGTCAGTCACTTTTTTAACTTATTGCAGGCTTACAAAGTCTACGATAACAGTACTATAACAGTATACGACATACCGACAAACATTCGCATCGACACTTCTGTTGTGCCCCGGAAATGAAAAAACAATAAATTATTTCAGACTTAGGTCTAACTACATTATGAATTTTGATTCTACATTTCCCCTCAACGAATAAAATACGTTTAGACATTAATTTATAATCGTGACCTTAATTATTTATGGTATCTTATTACAATTGGGCCGTGTGGTGGTGGCTCGTTAAAAGAATACTACCACTCCATCTCATCCAATGGATCTCGTAAAAGGCGAGTAAGGAATTAAACTGCACTGTGCACCCAACAGCGCATGGTGGCGATGGGCTCACCACCTATCACACCAAGTGCATTATATGGTTTTAATGAAACGTGGATTGTGGCAGTCATCAGTTTTTGCAGTGAGTGCCCAGTCTCTGACTACCCCTTATGGGATACAGTCGTGATCTTATGTATGTATGTATCTTATAACAATTCGTCGTGGAGTGGTGGCGTAAGAAAATCCATTACTCCACATCGTCCCTTTAGGTTTCGTTGAATTATATCAAGGTGCCAGGGGCAAATGAATTGGTTCCCTGTAAATGATCCAGTAACGTTTTCAGATTTGATGATCATAATTGATGATGATATTCTCCTGGCTGATTTCGACCACGGCGAAAACTTTGGAATATTGTCGATAGCTATCAATTGCGCATGAGATATTATAGTGCCACAAGTGTACGCGCAAACACTGAGGCACTCACTCGTCCCATCCTACCCGCGCCCGATGTAACGCAATGCGATAAGATCGGAGGTAGGCAAGGATGCAGTGTCAGAAAGACAGGGACAATCACAACAAAACCAGACCCGAAAACCAACAATTTGTGTTTTAGCACAAATGTTGGCTCCGGCTGGGATTCGGACCCAGGACCTGCGGCTTAGAAGTCTGGTACTCTGACCACTAGGCCACGCGGTCGTCAACAATTATCAGCCCCTTGACGGTTCACTGTTAGATCTTCTCTCAAGCTATGAGGATTGGCAATCGCAACTGCAGACACCTCGCACCTATGCTATGATGCCTATGCAGGAATCCATCTAGGTAGGTACCACCGCAAGGTTACTCCTCCGTGAATCAGTAGTGTGCAAACAATACTGTGCTTTTCAATATGAGACTTAAGAACTGATATCTCAGGGTGACGGGCACACTGTGATGCCAAACAGAAATGTTCCGAGTGACACAGTATTTGTTACGGACAGAGGTTGCTTGTGGTGAACGTTTCCATTGTCTCGTTATTTTCTCTTATAAAAAACGACGATGCCTATTTAGACAAAGATAATAGACCAGACGAGCAACAGTGAGAACTTTATGTTGCAAGACATCTGGATCTATGATCAGACAGTCGATCGCCTACTAAGCGGGATGACTTCGTCAGATCTTTGCGATTTGATAATGGCCTACGTCAAATAGTAACAATTGACGAATTGATTATGAGCTGACTAACAGTAAAGTGAATTCATCAAAGAAATTAATCTGCTTGATATCGGATACAACTGGCGAGAGATCACGGAGAACGGCGACAAAAGGTGTGCTCTCGTGTCGAGGCCAATTCCCACTGCGGGGTCGCTGAAAGAGTTATTTAGTGATCTAGCAATAACAACGTTGTCAGTCAAGTACTGCGCCGTGCTGTAATAATTAATGTGTCAGTTTTATACTTTTATTAAGAGAAAACTATTTTAGACCCGATTTCTCCGATCGCCTTGGAAACCAAGTTTAATAAAACCACGTTTTACTTGAACTCTGTTTTCGTCGAACCGATTTCACTGCCTCCATTTTGATCGCGTTCAGAAAAACGAAGTTTACGTGAAATATCGTCACAATCTAAAACAAAAACTCGATGTATTTATTATTTTGCGACATCAAACATCCTGTTTTTATGCATAAGACACATAGGTATGCAAACAATAAACAAAACGTATTAAAAATATTTATTGTGTTTACATAGTTGTGCAATTGACAATGACAGCTCTCTAAACGCGTTTAAAGAGCTGAACGTCGAAAATTGGGCGTTCAGAATTTGAACCGCGTTCAGCTTTAATCGCGTTCAGTTGATGTTGGTGAAATGCAAACAGTAGCATTAAACTCAGTTAAACGCTTAAACTTCGTTCAGCTTGAACTGATCGCGTTAAGTTTCAACGGTGAAATCCGCCCTTAGTCGAACGCGCGTTGGCATAGAGGGTTTTAAAAAATTTAAAACGTCTCTCGGTATAATCTTCATCTCAACTGTCCAAACATACGAGTACGAATATTTTCTTTAAGCCAGCTCGTTAATTGTGGAATTAATTGCACGTAAACCAGATTATAGTCATTACGTGAACTGTATATAGATATGGAAAATATAATTATTTTAATTGTAAATTATAATTTTAACTTGCCGTAGGATTACCATGCAGGAATCCATCTACGTTAGCTCACAGTGCCCTTCGAACCGAAACACAGTAATGTTTGCACACTCCCGCTTCACGGCAGAATAACTGGCCCTAGATTGGTACCTACCTAGACGGATTCCTGCATAGAAATCCTACCACCAGTTATGATATTATATGTTATGATATTATATGTTTTAAAATAACTGTAACGTTTTTCACATTTACTTGTATACATGATTACCATGCAGGAATCCATCTAGGTAGGTACCACCCCAATGACAGTTACGCTGCCGTGAAGCAGTAGTGTGCAAACATTACTGTGGTTTCGGTTTGAAGGGCACTGAGAGCTAGCGTAATCACTGGGCATATAAGACTTAAGAACAAATTTTTTAGGGTGACGAGAGCAATGTAGTGGCACACAGTAATGTTCTGGGTGAGACAGCGTTTGTTATAGGCAGACGTTGCTCTTACCGTTCACCCGACGGTAACTGCAACGTTTAGCTCGTTTAGCCAGTTCATCTAGTAAAAAAAAAGGGTACAAGATTTAGGGCATCCTGGAGTCATCAATTCGAGCTCCTTAAAACACTCACGTTCGACGCAAAGGCGCAAAGATGCCAGATTGATACTGCACTGACTCAGTATAACGTTCGACTCTGCACGCTGGGCAACACTGGGCAATGCCCAACTATAAGCGGGGCACCGTTCCTTAATCCACAAAAATAAACAATAAAATACTTCACTTGAAACAGAAACTGGTAAAACAATACTAGACTAATTTTACACGAACACAAACTTTTCCCTCAACAAACTTCGCAATACACTCTTATACGAAATGACTCAGTATGATGCGAGTGCAAGTCTAACTTAAATGAATATTGTTTTGTGAAGAATGCGAGTAGTTACTTAAGTAAGCATTTCCATGTTAATAATTTATTTATGTTATGATATTATATGTTTTGAAATAACTGTAACGTTTTTCATTTACTTGTATACATTTACATACATACGTAATATCACGATTGTATCCCATAAGGGGTAGTCAGAGACTGGGCACTCGCTGCAAAAACAGATGACTGCCACAATCCACGCTTCACCAAAACAATATAATGCACTTGGTGTGATAGGTGGTGAGCCCATCGCCACCATGGGCTGTTGCGTGCACAGTGCAGTTTAATTCCTTACTCGCCTTTTACGAGATCCAATGGATGAGATGCAGTGGTAGTATTCTTTTAACAAGCCGCCACCACACGGCTAAATTGTATACATTTAATAATTCGAAAACACGAAAGATGCCATTTCATACACTAAACATCTTTTTTTTGTCTGAAAGAATCCTAAGTTGAAGTAACTTTAGATTTATTTGGATCTCTCTATTTTGAGAATATAAGATATAGTTGCCGATAGATGTCCGGCAGAATAGAATAACACCTATCTCTTTCCAGCTTACAATGTACTTATATTACTGAATTGACGACCGCGTGGCCTAGTGGTCAGAGTACCTGACTTCAACGCCGCGGGTCCTATGTTCGAATCCCAGCCGGAGCCAAAATTTGTGCTAAAACACAAATTGTTGGCTTTCGGGTCTGGTTGTGTTGTGATTGTCCCCGTGTTTCTGACACTGCATCCTAGCCTACCTCCGATCTTATCGCATCAGCGTTACATCGGACGCGGGTGGTTGGGACGAGTGAGTGCCTCTGTGTTTGCGCGTACACTTGTGGAACTATAATATCTCCCGCGCAGTTGATGGCTCTCGACAGTATTCGGATGTTGTCGCCGTGGTCGAAATCGGCTAGGAGAACATCACATAATGACTGAATTAATCTTGTCTAAGATTTGAACATGGAGCTTGCTTTGGTTTTCCTTGACGCGATTCTTTGTAATTTTAATTATAATGGAATTTTGACTGACATAAAAAAGGTATTTACAAAAAAGAAGATACCTACGGAGTTTCTTTCGCCTGTTTCTTCTCCGTCAGAGGAACCTCATTACGAAACTGCGGTAGATTGTAAAGGAAGGACGTTTGACACACAAAATTTATATTTCTTACGTCGAAAAATAAAGAATTTTCAATTCATTTTAACCGAGGTGTCGTAAGAAGCGACTAAGGTATCGTACGGACAGCCATTATTCGTGTAAAATAACTATGCTATATATATGCAATGCTGTCAGTATATCGCTCGTAGGAACGCAATGGCGAGAAGGATTTTTTTTTTACTCTTACCATAATGGAAACTCGAGCAGACCAGCCTCCACCGACATCACCTGTTCACAAGTATGATGCATGTGGCAGCCATCGCCCGTCCTCAACCATTTTAAAAGGGAGTGGACGCCCGCCACACGACGCCGCCACAAGCAGAGACATTAAAGCGAGCATGACATACTCAAGTCTACCGAACAAATTAACATTATTTAAATTATTGTCTTTTACTTTACACAGCGCTCTTATAGTGTTCCACAAGATAATTTACGTTTTATTTATTTATTTATTTATTCTTTATAGCATTCACCTGATTTTAATAATAAAAAAAGGATTACAAAGGGCGGACTTAATGCCTTTAGGCTTTCTCTCCCAGTCAACCCAAGGCATAGAGAGACATTGTTATAGGTGCTTTACGAATTCATCATTTTAAATTATTGCCAATAAAAACAATACGCTAATTGTATTAATATACTGATTGATTAGATATCATTAAAAATAATATTTAAAATCATATTACACATAAATATTTACATAGATATATACACTAAATATACATGCACGTGAAACTGATAAATACATACATACATACATACATACATAAGATCACGACTGTATCCCATAAGGGGTAGTCAGAGACTGGGCACTCACGGCAAAAACAGATGACCGCCACAATCCACGTTTCACCAAAACAATATAATGCACTTGGTGTGATAGGTGGTGAGCCCATCGCCACCATGCGCTGTTGGGTGCGCACAGTTTAATTCCTTACTCGCCTTTTACGAGATCCATTGGATGAGATGTAGTGGTAGTATTCTTTTAACGAGCCGTTACCACACGGCTAAATAAGTACATATACAATTAAAAAACCTAAAAAAATACATAGTACGTAGCTGTCCACAAAATAACAATCATTTTGTGCTATAGAATAATTGTATGTCTCCCTGGATGGATTTTTTTTTATTTTATTTGAGTGACGGAACGAGCAAAACGCTCACCTGATGGTAAGTATAACGTCCGCCCATAACAAATGCCGTGTCACCCAGAAAATCTCTGTGTGACATCACACTGCGCCCGTCACCATGAGACATCAGTTCTCAAATCTCACATGGCCAGTGATCACGCTAGCTCACAGTGCCCTTCAAACCGAAACACAGTAATGTTTGCACACTACCGCTTCACGGCAGAACAACTGGCCCTGGGGTGGAACCTACCTAGACGGATCCCTGCACAGGAATCCTACCAACAGTTAAAGTGGTGGATACTTTCCATGCGTCCTTATCATTGAAATAATTATTCAAATTGTAATAAGCTTTGGAGCTCGCCTTTCGCTTTAAATTTCATAGTACGCGAGTGACCTGGGTTCGATTCCCGGTGCCGGCACCACTTAAATTGTTAATTGCAATTTTAAGTGCCGATTTACCGCGTGCTCGGCGGTGAAGGAAAACATCGTGAGGAAACCTGCATGTCTGAGAAATAAAAAATATTTCGAAGACATGTGCAGACGCGCATTGGAGCAGCGTGGCGTATGCTTCCGAGCTCCAAAACCCTCTCAGAAATGAGATGAGGCCTGTGCTCAGCAGTGAGACATTTATAGGCTGAAACTGCACTTTTACTTTTTTTTTTGGAGCACAGACTTTTTTAATATAAGTTTAAAATTTAGTCACTATTCGATTATCTGTTTTACGTCATCGAAACAGCTACGTTACAATACACAGGCCCAAGATTGACTGAGTAAGAAAGAGACCGACAATACAGCGTTTGTCCTGTTCCCAATCAAATGTGACGGTTTTTTAAACACAGAATTATTGTTAAGTCATTTTATGAGCATAATTCATTTTTCGATTCGATTTTTTTTGAGTCGTGTCGTTAGCGTCCAAAAGGTGTAATATTTCCAATCCTTCAATTTTATAATTATTGATAACTTTTTGTGTGCCTAAAGTAAAAAAGTGCAGTTTCAGCCTATAAATGTCCCACTGCTGAGCACAGGCCTCCTCTCATTTCTGAGAGGGTTTTGGAGCTAGGAAGAATCCGCCACGCTGCTCCAATGCCGGTGGGCGGACTACACATGTCTTCGAAAAATGTTTTTATCGTGATGTTTTCCTTCACCGCCGAGCACGTGGTAAATCAGCACTTAAAATTGCAATTAACAATTTTAGTGGTGGCACCGGGAATCGAACCCAGGTCACTCGCGCACTGTGAAATTAAAAGCGAGTGCCTATTTTCTAGCAAACAAATGTATTTTCTTATCTGTAAACGTATGCTACGTCACCGTTTCGAATAACGTATCCCCAATTAAAGTATTTCATTACGCATACCTTGCTACATATAAACTTAAGGTATTCATGGCGGAACTTTGCCGATAAGGGGGGAACTTTGTCACTTTAAATACTTACAAGCAGGTAACATTGGTAGTAATAAATTTAACTTCCGTAGACGGCTTTAGCTATAAATCATTGTAGACATTAATTATACGTTACATAACGTGCCGTTAACGGCCGTTTACCGGCGGCTTAAGAGAGTCTACCACCCCATCTCATCCCGTGGGTGTCGTGAAATCGGCAGAGGGAAAGTGAAATCCAGGAGATGGGCAGCAGCATCTTCCCGGGACATCTGAACAAATAAACTGCGGTTGCCAACCCGCCAGCCAAGCGTAGCAACCATGACAAAATCCCCCAAAATGAGAGCTACAAACTTTTGTGGCAGTGAGGGAGGGTTCAGAAGTTTACTAGTGTCAGGCTAAAATGATGATGATGATGAAATATTTAACTTTTTCTTTGAATAAATTTTAACATAAATTTTTCTATAGGTTGTTCGAAGTTAAGATAAATTATTTCAGATAAATTGTTCAACGTAGTTATTGAAGCGTAGTAAGGTGTAACCATTTCTGTGCGTGTCGTGCTTCTTCTATGGTTTAGTCTCAGCCTTATCGAAAAAAGCGGCACTGTATGTGAAAGATATGCCAAGAAACTAATTTTATTTATTTGTTGAATCGCCAACATAGCAAACACTCTTAGCAAATTACAAATGATGTGATGATGATGATGTTCTCCCAGCCGACTTCGACCACGGCAACAACTGCCGACTACTGTCGAGAGCCATCAACTGTGCAGGAGCTATTATAGTGCCACAAGTGTACGCGCAAACACAGAGGCACTCGTCCCAACCTACCCGCGCCCGATGTAACGCTGATGCGACAAGATCGGAGGTAGCCTAAGACGCAGTGTCAAAAAACATGGGGGCAATCACAACACAATCAGACCCGAAAACCAATAATCTGTAAAGTAAAATAGAAAAGTTTCAGCCTATAAATGTCTCCTTTCATTTCTGAGAGGGTTTTGGAGCTACGAAGAATCCGCCACGCTGCTCCAATGCGGGTTGGCGGACTGCACATGTCGTCGAAATGTTTTTATTTCTCAGACATGCAGGTTTCCTCACGATGTTTTCCTTCACCGCCGAGCACGGCATAATAACTGGCCCTCGGGTGGTACCTACCTAGACGGATTCCTGCATAGAAAGCCTACCACCAGTAGCAAATTATACAAAGTATATAGAGTTTATATTAATTAATTTCATTTCATTATATAAATGATAGTATATAAAGGATGTCAAGTTATATAAAGTACTCGTACATGGAAGAATATTTATAACTATGATGATAATGATTATATACTCTAGACTATGCAGAGGCAGTGTATTATTCTGAACTTCTCACTTTTAGAGAAATGTTTAAGTGATACGATCAAAAGAATGTTCGGATGTAGTTTCAGAGACATAATTCAAAATTCAAATTTGGAATGCCCGGGGTATTCTTCTAGTTTATTTATTTATTGAGACACCAAACAGTCGTTTAACAAATAAAAAAGAGAAAGAAAACTGAATACAAAATGACTTAAAATTTAAACAATAATGCTGAGATAACTAATTACTAAATTATCTAGGTTTTCTATTCATACTACTTATACTTAAACTATCTTACTGCAGTAATATATATTATAAATTACCAATACTTAATCTATCTAACTATCTAATAGAGTAAGGGAGTCGGAGAAAATGTCGATGCGTAACAAAGATTTATTATAAAATGTGCATGAACGTAAAACGAATGTATTTATTGCGCAATTTGTATTTTTTGCGTGTTATCTATTAATGACTATTGAAAAATATTTAAAATATGTAAACTGCCGAAATAGGTATCCTACCAGCGGAGTTTATTTCGGCAGTTTACTCTCCATACAGAGGAATCTCATTAAGAAACGGTGGTAGATTGTAAAATATGATATTTGAAAAACGAAATATGAATAATCATCATGGTAGGATTCCTATGCAGGGGTCCGTCTAGGTAGATACGACCCCAGGGCCAGTTATTCTGCCGTGAAGTAGTAGTGTGCAAACATTACTGTGTTTCGGTTTGAAGGGCACTGTGAGCTAGCGTAATCACTGGGCATATGAGTCTTCAGAACCTATGTTTCAGGGTGATGGGCACAGTGTGGTGTCACACAGACATTCTGGGTGACACAGCATTTGTTATGGGCAGACGTTGCACTTACCATCACGTGAACGTTTTGCTCGTTTCATCACTTTATGCAATAAAAAAAATAAAAAAAATCATCATTACAGCCTTTCACTAGTCCACTGCTGAACATAGGCCTCCCCCATAGATTGTCCCAAATGTTTGTAGCTCTCATTTGGGGCAATTCGCCAT
Organism: Luehdorfia chinensis; assembly: GCA_019845155.1. NCBI lineage: Eukaryota > Metazoa > Arthropoda > Insecta > Lepidoptera > Papilionidae > Luehdorfia > Luehdorfia chinensis. The sequence continues at coordinate 372,768 of JAHVAK010000411.1, forward strand.
AGTTGCTACGCTTGGCAGGCGGGTCAGCAACCGCATTTTATTTATTCCGACGTTCCAGGAAGACGCTGCTCTCCATCTTCTGGTTTCAATTTTCCCTCTGTCGACTTTTACGACACCCACGGGATGGGATGGGGTGGTAGATTCTCTTAAGCCGGCACCACACGGCGGATTTGAATTATGTCGAAGAAAAATATATTTCGATTCATAAATAAGACCAGGGATTTTTCTATAGATATAATATATTTATAGCAAAATTATATTAAGTCGCGCCAGATATTTTATTATGGTTTACTTTGTGAACAAGGTAAGCACAAAGTAACTTCATAAACTCAATAAATTGCACTCGTGGCCGCGAATCTCACGAGAGACGGCACTGCATTTGACACTTTTGTAGAATCCCCTAGAAAGCCGATAACTTCAGATAACGAGAGTGTATTGGTGAAGTATGTTTTCAAAGCTGACTTATTATTTTTATATTTTTGACGGTGGTGGGATTCCTATGCAGGAATCCGTCTAGGTAGGTACCGCCCCAGGGCCAGTTATTCTGCCGTGAAGCAGTGCTGTGCAAACATTACTGCGTTTCGGTCTGAATGGCACTGAGAGCTAGCGTAATCACTGGGCATATGAGACTTAAGAACTTGTGTCTCGGGGTGACGGGCGCAGTGTAATGCTACACAGGAGTGTTCTGAGTAACACAGCATCTGTTATTGGCAGACGTTGCACTCACCACCAGGTGAACGTTTTGCTCGTCTCGTCACTTTATCAAATAAAAAAATAAAAAGAATAATAATACGAGTATTATAACTCATAATTTTGAAATAAAATAAAATCCCTGAAGATGATATCTGCAGCAGAGCTGGAGTAACCTAAATTGCTCTAAGGATCGGTAAGCTGAAGTGGCAATGGGCTGGTTATATAGCTCTTAGAACCGAAAACCGTTGGGATCGAAAGATTCGGGAGTGGCAACCTCGTACCGGCAAACGCAGTGTAAGGCGACTGTGAGGGACGAGCAGACGAGGATCTGCGCAGTTTTGCGGGAAGTCGATAGATGCAAGTGGTTCAGGACCGTATTTTGTGGAAATCTATGATGGAGGCCTATATTCAGCAGTGGACTAATGATAGACTGAAATAATGATGATGATGAAGTATGAATATAAAATGAGCTATTTATTTAATAGAGCTGTGGCAGCTCAGGGGCTAGGCGGTCTCTTTTAATTTCATAGTACGCCAGTGAACTGGGTTGGACTGCTGTGCCGGCACCACTAAAATTATTAATTGCAATTTTAAGTGCTACTGACTGATTTACCACGTGCTCGGCGGTGAAGGAAAACATCGTGAGGAAACCTACATGTCTGAGGAATAAAAAATATTTCGAAGACATGTGCAGTCCGCCAACCCGCATTGAAGCATTGTGACGGACTCTTCCTAGCTCCAAAATGAGAGGAGTCCTGTGCTCAGCAGTGGGACATTTATAGGCCGAAACTTTACTTTATTTAATTTATTTATTTAATTTTTGGGGACGGAAGGGGGACTTAATGCCTATAGCCATTCTCTATCACTCAATCCACGGAGCGGTGAGATTATTATGTAGGCATAACAATGATGTAAACGATCGCGAGGCCTAGTGGTCAGAGTACCTAAGTTCACGCCGCGGGTCCTGGGCTCGAATACCAGCCTGAGCTAACTTTTGTTGTCACAAAAACATTTGATTTTCTGTTCTGATTATGAAATTGATGTCTGTAAAACGCACCCGCGTTACAGGGAATTCCTTCTGTGTTTTATTATTAAAAAATACGAAGCGGGTCGATTTTGGCAAATCCTACCAGTTGGGTATAGAAAGAGGCTATATCCTACAGTTTTTTTTATTGGGTGAAGTGTGGAGGTGAGCGAAAAAGAAACGTTCACCAGCTGCACATCGAATGCCGTATCACCCAAGAACATTTCTGCGTGGCACCACACTGCGCTCGTCACCCTGAGACATCAGTTCTTAAATCTCACATGCCCAGTAATTACAATAGCTCTCAGTGCTCTTCAGACCGACACTGCTTCACGACAGAATAAATTGCCCTGGGTTGGTATCTACATATTTTTTTTATTTTTTATTTTATTGTTTGAAGTGATGAAACGAGCAAAACGTGCACCTGATGGTAAGTGCAACGACTGCCCATAACAAATGCTGTGTCACCCAGAAAATTTTGATGTGACACCACACTGATTCCTGCATAGATAGTGATAAGTATTCATGTAATGTATGTCTGGTGGTAGAATTCCTATGCAGGAATCCGTCTAGGTAGGTACCACCCCAGGGCCAGTTATTCTGCCGTGAAGCAGTAGTGTGCAAACGTTACTGTGTTTCGGTTTGAAGGGCACTGTGAGCTAGCGTAATCACTGGGCATATGAGACTTAAGAACTGATGTCCCAGGGTGACGGGCGCAGTGTGATGTCACACCGTAATTTTCTGGGTGACACAGCATTTGTTATGGGCAGACGTTGCACTTACCATCAGGTGAACGTTTTGCTCGTTCCGTCCCTTTTATGAAATAAAAAAAAAAATATATAAACATTCGAGAAACACAGAGATCCATCTACTCCATATATCAATTGAAACCTGTATTCGTTTGTTAAGCACGACTTCATTGAATATACCGTTGCATGGGGATTTTCGTTTGTTCAAAGAGCGATGCAATGCACCTATACCCGATACGCATGTTCAGTGAACAAAGACAAGTAACGGCAAAGCGTCCTCCGCAATATTCGAAAGAAACAAATAAAATAACTTAATTCGTTGCTACGCTCAATACAACAACATAAAAAACCTTTGCAGGAATCCGTCTAGGTAGGTACCACCCCAGGGCCTGTTATTCCGCCGTGAAGCAGTAGTGTGCAAACGTTACTGTGTTTCGGTCTGAAGGGCACTGAGAGCTAGCGTTATCACTGGGCATATGATACTTAAGAACTTATGACTCCGGGTGACGGCCGCAGTGTGGTGCTACGCAGAAATATTCTGAGTAACGCAGCATCTGTTATGAGCAAACGTTGCACTTACCATCGGGCGAACGTTTTGCTCGTTTCATCACTTTGAAAAAAATGTTGTGTCGAATGAAGGAAAGGAAGTTAAGCAAACTAGCACCGCCACCGGGAACCGCTACCAAATACTGCACCACTAAAACACTACAATTTTTTTTTTTTTTTTATAGAATAGGAGGCAAACGAGCAGGTGGCTCACGTGATGGTAAGTGATCACCGCCGCCCATAAACACCTACAATACCAGAGGAATAGCAGATGCGTTGCCGGCCTTTAAGAAAGGAATAGGCTCTTTTCTTGAAGGTCCCTAAGTCGTATCGGTCCGGAAAAACCGCTGACGGCAGCACATTCCATAAAGTGCAAGTGCGTGGCAGAAAATTCCGCGAAAAACGCACTGTGGTGGAATGCCAACCATCAAGGTGGTGACGATGGAATTTGAGGTTATGCCGTAAGGTGCGATGGTGAAATTCAGCGGCTGGAATTAATCTAGGATTAATCTATTAATTAATTAATCTAATTAATCTAATTAATTAATCTATTTATCTAATTAATTTAATTAATCTATCTTATTATTAATTAATTAGGCCGAGTTTCACTCGGCGGCGGACTGTAGTAGAGTCTACATCACCTGATCATGCCTTGTTTTGTGAAACACGAGTCGTGGTCTCGACTTCAGTGGTGTCTATATTATATTTTGCATGCGGATCTTGGCAAGTTAACTTTCTTTCCTTTAATATAAAATGGTGTATATTACCTAGTTTTTGAAGAGCACTGCCGCCATCCCTCAGTAGCGTGCAAAAGCAAATCTGGTGGCGGTTCCTGGTGGCGATGTTAGTGAGTTACTAGCAACGCCTGATTCTATTAATTAAATGTTGTGTTGCGCAGACTGTAACCCACACAATTCTGTGTGGTACCACTATGCCGCCGTCCCCCAAAGACATCTGTTAGTAAGTAGGTTATACCCAGTAATTACACTAGCACTTAGAATATTTTTTTTATTCAATTTGGATTATTTACATAATAATTATTGAAAGTTTTTTTTTAACTACACTGGTTCGCAAATAATGCTCTGTCCTGGGAAGAACCAGTAAGAAACCCAGCGGGATTTTTTTTTCAGTCATTTTTTTAAATAATGTTCAATCACAGCAGAATTATAAAGTTGTAGAAATAGCTTGGCGGCGATCACCTCATTCCCAGGGATTATCATCATCTATGTATTCTATAATATTATAATAACCCTTTTTATGAAGTCTTTGTTTAATATAAAATTTGAACTTTTTGATTGAATAGGAATCCTACCACCATCAATATGTAGATACAAGGAAAAGTGTATCATTATTTGATTTTGATTTCAAAGTACGCTCAAATACTGGCATCTTAAAGATTTACGGGTGATTGTATTAATGAGTTCTTAACATTTTCTATAACTCAGAATACTATAAGATATTACGATGAAATAAGGATTAAGTAAGGATAATCCCGAGATTACTTTAATTCTCGGAGATTTCGTGTTAATGGTTTCAATAGCTTTTAGGGTTCCGTAATAAAAACGGAACCCTAATTTCATCGTGTCCGCCTGTCACATCGATTTTCTTGGACACTACTGGCACCATATAGTTGAATTTCTGTAAGTGTTTTTTTACGAATCGCAATGGTGTCTGGAAATTATGAAAAAATAAGGGTTGCATAAAGCCATGTAATTAACAGATAAAAAAAATCAGTTAGTCTTAAAAATGATAAAGAAGTTTTACCATAAATATTTTATTTAAACCAATACTTAGCGCATATACGCGCTTCCTAAGTCGTATAAAGCCTAATAAAGCGCAGGGACCTTCAAGAAAAGAGCGTATTAATGTCTCAAAGGTCGGCAACGCATCCGCTATTGTTCTGGTAGTGTGTGATTTTTTACGTTCCTGGCAGTTGTCGCTTGGATAATACGCATACACTCTGCTTGAATGCTGCAGTGTACGGACAGCTTTTATTCGTGCAGAATTTTTGAAGGAAAATACCTCACGACTACAGTGCGATAAAACCTTATAGATGAGTTCAAACAGCATTTACAATTTTAGATTATGTAACAAGTATAAAATCTAATATGCACACGTATCTCATTTATGAGGCTTATACGATTCCAAATGTAACATTCGCAACACAACACTAGCGAAACTTTAAGAAGGACGTATGAGCAAAACTGGATATAAATAATTCACTTCTTTACTTGTGGTATGATTCCTATTTTTTTTTTTATTGTATAAAGTGACAAAACGAGCAAAACGTTCACCTGACGATAAGTGCAACGTCCGCCCACAGCAATTGCTGTGTCACCCAGAATATTTCTGTGTGACACCACACTGCGCACGTCACCCTGAGACATCAGTTCTTAAGTCCCAAATGCCCAGTGATTACGCTAGCTCACAGTGCCCCTCAAACCGAAACACAGTATTGTTTGCACACTACTGCTTCACGGCAGAATAACTGGCCCTGGGGTGGTACCTACCCAGACGGATTCCTGCATAGGAATCCTACCACCAGTCCTATGCAGGCAGGTGCCACCGTAAGGCCAATTATTTTGTCGTGAAGCAGTAGTGTAAACATTACTGTTTCGGTCTAAAGGGCTCTGAGATTAATGGGCATATGAGACTTAAGAACTGTGGTCTCAAGGGCGAAGGACGCAGTACGATGTCAGAAATAAATAAACTGGACGACACAGCATTTTAGTAGACGTTGCACTTACCATCAGGTGAGCGTTTTGAACACATCATCCTTTGCGTCTATAATTAAAATCATCGTCGGTATTACGCGTGGTCTACTGGTCAGATTACCTGTTTTCTATGCTGCGGGTTCTGTCGGTAGTGGCGGTGACTGTAATTATTTTTGTTGGTTACCATTTTATAAATTAAATTGTGTTTATAGCTTATTATCAATCATCATCATCATCATTTCAGCCTATCACTAGTCCACTGCTAAATATAGGCCTCTCCCATAGATTGCCGCAAGTTTGTAATTCGTTTTGGAGGGATTTTGCGGTAGTTTTCACGCTTGGCAGGGGGGTTGGCAACCGCTTTATATTTATTCAGATGTTACAGGAAGATGCTGCTGCGTATCTAAAGATTATTCATGTCCCTTTATCGACTTTTACGACACCCACGGGATAGGATGGGGTGGTCGATTAAGCCGCTACCAATACAATGTTCTTTCTAATTATTTCCAAAAATTTCAGTAGTTAGGACGTCAAGTATAAGAAGGATGACCCAAAGGTACACTTTAGTCAGCAAATATAAGTTAAAGTGGAAATTACGACTAATTACGGTGGGTCACCTCGCAGCTATTAACATTGTTCAACACTTCGCTGGTTAAACTGTTGTCGTCCTTTGCTAATGCTCAAATTAAAAAGGGTTTTATTCAGTTGATCCGCAAATACAGCAAGGACACATTAAATATGGCACAGAATTCGTACATTTTATTTCACCTAGGATTGCGTATATCTGTTTTAAAACGTAATGAAATATCTTTACATTACATTAAATTACATTGTACTAAAAATGACTGAAAAAAAAATCCCGCTGGGTTTCTTACTGGTTCTTCCCAGGACAGAGGCATTTTATGCGAACCAGTCTAGTTTAAAAAAATAAAAGAAAATCACTTTTAATAAGTATTATATAAATAATCTATATTGAATAAAAATGTATTCTATTCTATTTTATTCTAGAAAGACACTTGATATATCAAAATAATTATACGCGTCATATTAAAAGCTATTTTGATATATTATATTTGATAGATGATGATTTTCCTGGTGGTGGGATTCCTATGCAGGAATCCGTCTAGGTAGATACCACCCCAGGGTCAGTTATTCTGCCGTGAAGCAGTAGTGTGCCAACATTACTGTGTTTGCACACTATATGCCCAGCCACCAACGATAGATACAGCCACCGACGATATCCAGTGATTACGCTACCTCACAGTATCCTTCAAACCGATATGATGATGTTCTCCTAGCCGATTTTGACCACGGCGACAACTGCCGACTACTGTCGAGAGCCATCAACTGCGCAGGAGATATTATAGTGCCACAAGTGTACGCGCAAACACAGAGGCACTCACTCGTCCCAACCTACCTGCGCCCGATGTAACGCTGATGCGATAAGATCGGAGGTAGGCTAGGATGCAGTGTCAGAAACACGGGGACAATCACAACACAACCAGACCCGAAAACCAACAATTTATGTTTTAGCAGAAATGTTGGCTCCGGCTGGGATTCAAACCCAGGACCCGCGGCTTAGAAGTCAGGTACTCTGACCACTAGGCCACGCTGTCGTCAAAACTTATTAGTCATCAGATAAAACAGTTTTCTTTCCGGCTCCCGAAAAGTTAATAATATCCACATACGGGTTTTCTAGCGCAACGACGTTAAGAGACTTAAGAGCTGACGTCTCGGGGTGACGGACGCAGTGTCACACAGAAATGTTCTGGGTGACACAGCATTTGTTATTGGCAGACGTTGCACTTACAATCAGGTGAGCGTTTAATTAAAAAAAAAAATATTGTTGTTGGTCAAAGAAATTTAAATGTAACTTGTCATATTTTTTATCAATCGGCCATCATATTCTACTGAGGTTCCTGGCTGAAAAAGAAACGGGCGAAATAAAACTCTGTAGGAGTCTTCTTTTAATTATTTGAGTTTATCAATGTTAGGAGAAGACAAAAGCACAAGAAACCATTTTCTTTTTTCTTTTTTAAACATCATCATAATTTCAGCCTGTCATTAGTCCACAGCTGAACATACGAGTAGATTGCTACAAAAGTTTGTACCTCTCATTTGGAGAGGGGTTTGCTATATTTAGCACGCTTGGCAGGCGGGTTGGCAAAAAGGCAAGGCAAGGCTTGGCAAATTAATTTATACAGTAAGATTTCCAGGAAGATGCTGCTGCCCATCTTTTGGTTTTAATCGTCCCTCTGCCGACTTTTACGACTCCCACGGGATGAGATGGAGTGGTAGATTCTCCTAAGCCGCCACCACGGACTTTTCAATAGGAGTCATATCAGGATGTAAGAAATTATCACATGATTTTTTTATATTTACTAACATCCTGGTTAAGATCACCTCATTCTTTTATCGTATTTGATGCTATAGCACACATTGGATAAAATATCAGTTTTATTGTTCTTCACAATGTTATGTATACGACCGCGTGACCTAGTGGTCAGAGAACCTGACTTCTACGCCGCGGGTCCTGGGTCCGAATCCCAGCCAACATTTGTGCTAAAACACAAAATGTTGGTTTTCGGGTCTGGTTGTGTTGTCCCCGTGTTTCTGACACTGCATCCTAGCCTACCTCCGAACACCTCCGATCTTATCACATCAGCGTTACATCGGGCGCGGATAGGTTGGGACGAGTGAGTGCCTCTGTGTTCGCGCTTACACTTGCTGCACTATAATATCTCCTGCGCAGTTGATGGCTCTCGACAGTATTCGGAAGTCGTCGCCGTGGTCGAAATCGGCTAGAAGAACATCATCATCGCCATTCATTTTTGCAAAAGAAAAAAGCTTATAGAAGACTTCGCATTCACAATTTTATACTACCATGATTCAGAATGGATCAGACATATTCATAAAAAGGTACGGAATATAGCTTCATTCAAGAATATAGGCTCCGAATTGGGTGCTACATGAGACTGGTTTAGCCTTAGAAACAAAAATAACATTTTTACAACAACAGTCTCGGAAAAAAAGCTAACTAGATGACGTGAAATTAATGAATTATTATTTTTAAATAAACGAAAAAAGTAAATTTACAAAGACTCCGGCAAATTAACTTTCTTTCTTTTGTTATAATGAATTCCCGCAGAATAAGCGGGATTCTATCAAACATTTCGTTTTTAATTACAGATTATAAAATTTCAAGATTGGATTATATCGTGTCGAATTAATTAATATAGTCTATATACTGAGCAATTATTTAACAGAGTTTAATATTTTCGATTTTAATCTGATTTCTAATATCCATAAATAATACTTTATATTATAAATGCTACTGGTGGTAGGATTCATATGCAGGAATCCGTCTAGGTAGGCACCACCCCAGGGACAGTTATTCTGCCGTGAAACAGTAGTGTGGAAACATTACTGTGCTTCGGTTTGAAGGGCACTGAGAGCTAGCGTAATCACTGGGCGTATGAGACTTAAGGACTCCTGCCTCAAGGTGACGGGCGCAGTGTGGTGCTACACAGAAATATTCAGAGTAACACAGCATCTGTTATGGGCATACGTTGCACTTACCATCAGGTGAACGTTTTGCTCGTCTCGTTACTTAATGAAATAAAAAAAAATTCTCTCTGTCCCTCTGTCTGTTTGTTATCTTTTCTCGGCTCAACCGCTGAACCGATCTTGAAGAAATATGGACAAAGGATAATGATAAAGTAAAAAAATTAAAAACTGAAGGTACCCCGGGTTATTATATGGCATAAGGACATCTGTCACCTCAGTCCTCCCGTGACCATGTGTGCTGTAAAGCGCTCGAAACGACGGGTTATACATAGTTTAAATTTAACGCGATAAAATCCGTCAAAATAGTTTTATTTAAATGTGTAGTATTCGCGTAAATATAAGAAACCAGAGGATACTTGTTGGCGTTCCGTTGCATTTCGCCATGTTTTTTTTTTTTTTTTTTTTATTTATTCCAATAAAAGATTACAAAAAATATTAACAGTTCTTCCTCGCCAAACTATAATCATAGTTTGTAGGCGTTACGCTCCTCTTCTTACTTTCCTAACGTAACATTTTTTAACATCGTTAATCTAATACTTAAAATACTTACTAAAAAAATACTTAATAAAAAAGTCGCATTTCTAAGTTAAGCTACCATATTATTTCACTAATATACAATCTTTTAATTTTCTTTTTAATGTTACTTTACATTTAATTTTATTTTTGCTTAATAATAAATCAGGATAATTATTACATAATTTCGGAATTATGTACTTTCGAGTCCGCTTACCATAATAATTATTTGCCCTTAGCTCAACTAATCTCCCTCTCGCTTTAGACCTTGTATATTGTTTAATATTTCTTTTACATTTATGTTTGTCACTACAGTATGTTTCAGTTGCAAGCAAATAATCTATTTTTTTATTTACAGCCAATATTTTACAGTGTGCAAATAGCCTATTATAGTCGTCTTTGCACTTATCTCTAACTTTTTTATCGACTAATAACTTTAGGAATCTAATTTGTAATTTCCGTCCGTCCGTCCGTCTGTCCATCCGCGGCGGAACTCATAGAGCTTTAGTTACTAGAAAGTTGTCATTTGGCATGGGTATACATATTAATCACGCCGACAAAGTGGTAAAATAAAATCCCGCATAATAAAATAAGGTTTTTTTTTTTTATTTTTTTTTTTTTATTTATTAGGAACAACAATTGTAAATACACCTTACTCTAAACACTCATAAACTAAAAAACTTATATAGTAATTGTACAACCAGCACCGTTGTCCACAGAATATCTAGCACATTATTTCAATATCTAAAAGCAAACACTACATGCTACATTTAAATCCTAAAATTACACAAGAAAGAAAAGAAAAAACGAATAAAAATAATCGTATTATATCATCTATAAAGATGCAAGATTCTCAATCACACATTTTTTAAACTTTACTCGAGTTGTAGCAAATATATCTACATCATTAAAACAGCGATTGAAACATTTCATGATACGCTGTAAAGGCGCTCGTTCGCCAGCATTAGTCCTACATAGCCTAGGTGAGAATAGTAAATAATTATATGTGTCACGTACACGTTTAGAACGGCTAGGAATACGAATATACAGTTGTTTCAAAAGTTCAATGCAATCATATCTATTTTGAATAATATTAAAAAGGAACATTTGATCCAAGAGTGATCTTCTTGATTTTAGTGACATAATCGAAAATTCATTCAATAGGTTATCATATGGTATTATTTTACGAAAGCATTTATAATAAACTGTTCGGAGATATTTACGTTGCACAAGTTCTATTTGGTCATTATACTTATCGTAAAAGGGATTCCATACGGCACTGGCATATTCCAACTGAGATCTTATTAATGATTTATACAATAGCAGATATGAGGCAGGTCGTTTAAAGACACTACACATGCGCATTACAAATCCATACAGTTGAAAGGCTTTGTTAGTGATGTATTCAATATGTGCATCAAAGTGCAGTTTGCTGTCTAATAGTATCCCTAAATCACTAATTAGTGATACCTTTTCAAGCTGAAATCCATTTAGAGAGTAATTATAATGCATAATGTTTTTATTTTTCGTAAATGTTATAGATTTACATTTAGGTATACTAAGGTGTAGTTTATTTTCTTTACAATAAATAGATAATCGATCAAGATCTTCTTGTAATTTACAACAATCATGTATACTCTTAATGTCTTTATATATTTTAAGATCATCAGCATAAAGAAGAAATTTGGCATTTTGAAAGCAAGAGTTAATGTCATTAATATACAAAATAAACAATAACGGACCTAAAATTGAGCCTTGGGGTACACCCGATGATATATTTTTTATACTTGATGTAAATCCATTAATCACAACTTTTTGACATCTATTTAACACGTACGAATAAAACCAACGTAATAAATTGCCCTTTATATCATTAAAAGCTAATTTCTGCAACAATATTGCATGGTCCACCTTGTCGACAGCCTTACAAAAATCGGTGTATATTGAATCCACTTGAATTCGATCATCCATACGTTCGAATAAAAAAATTGTATATAAGTACTATTAGATTGGTAACAGTAGAGCGATTTCTCACAAATCCATGTTGTTCAGGAATAATGATATTATGTAAAGTTGTGTATATGGATGCGTGTACTAACCTCTCAAGTTCTTTCGACAAAATAGAAAGCAAAGATATGGGGCGATAATTGCTGATATCATTTTTATTACCGTTTTTATATATTGGTGTTAAATTGGCAATTTTCCAGATACGAGGAATAACTCCTTCCTTTAAACTTGTGTTATATAAAATATTTAAAGGCAAACTTATAGTTTCAGCAGTGTGCTTAAAGAAGAAAGGTGAAATGCCATCAGGACCGGGTTCCTTAATTACATCAAGTGACTGAAGTTCCTTTGTAATCAATCATATCTCTAGAGAAATGAGCATCAGTTATATTTACAGTACAGTGCTCAGAGGAAGATGAATTATCGAAATCAAAACCAACTAAAGAACTTTTTTCATAAATTGAACTAAAAAACATAGAAAACAATTCACAAATTTCTTCGGGATTGTCCGAATTTATATCGTTGTACATCATGCTATTGGGAATACCGGCTTTATCTTTGTGACTTTTTACATATGACCGAAACACCTTAACATCTTTTTGAAGATTAGCCTCAACTGAATCAATATAAACTTTAAAACATCTCTTGCAACATCTCTTAAACCTTTCACGAAATAAGGAAAATACCTCATAATCTGATCTGTTGTTGTATTTTTTCCATTTTCTCCAGGCCTTTTCCTTATTTCGGAATATATGAATAAGAGGACGTGTGAACCAGACTGGGAATTCACTAGGTTTAACTGGTCTTAAAGGTATATGCATTTTCATTATTTCATAAATTTTCTTATAAAATAGATCAGTAGCAGCAATAACAGAAACATTACTGAATAAACTCACCCAGTCAATGTTTTTGATATCATTATTAATATTTATATAATTACCTTCTATAAAGCGATACTTAGGCAAAGGACGTTGGTTCATATGCTTAGAGTATAAATTAAAATTAACATGTACATAAAAAGGAGGATGCAGTACATCTATAGGAACTAAATAATTAGGCGGTGATTATAAATATTAAATGTGCCCACAGACATAGGAGTTAAGTCATAACGAGTTGCTTTTAACTGTCGCCGCACTGCTATTAAAATTCCACCTCCATCTAATTTGCCCGTTGTCACGCGGTCCTTATCGCTGCGGTACACAGTATATCGAGAATCAATATATTCATTATCAGAATTGTTGGGTATTAACCAGGTTTCTGTAAGAATAATGACATCATAACATTCCGCTAATACGTTGTTGTATAAGGTATTTAATTTTGTTCTAAAATCCCGGCAGTTTTGATAATAAATAAATATTTTGTCTTCCATCATTATAACAAAAGAGTAAAAGCGTTACTTATCTCAATTCTATATAATTATTTCATATATGAACACATAGGTAATACTAGAACGATAAATGTTGCTAAAAATGTAACATAATAATAACGGTTTGAATATTTACTTTTTGATTTATAATGCAAAGTAATATAGAAATGATTGCATGAACGATATTTTGTATAAACATATATTTTTTAAAAGCTATAATGTAGGTAGAATAGTAACATTTTGTAAAGAACAGAATGCGTAACGAACACATAAAGTAATGAGTGATTGAGAGCTTGCACGAAATAACATAGTAAGTAATATCTTGTGAGTTTATATACTCGTATATACACTTCCTTTTAAGATGTCTGAGAAACAATTTTGGACAAGTCACCTTCTGACCGGACTGCAAAAACACGTGATGTATCTTTTGCTCGAACAAGAATAGCTCCACGCTTAATCCACACGTATCTATAGCCATATTTTTTGGCTGCCTCACGTCACGTCACGATGCTCATTGATGTATATCTTGTGAGGTGGACCAGCAATATTTAAGTTTTCAGATGTAATTCCTCTTTTTCGTCTTGCGGCTGCGATAAAATTGTCACGAATAATTTGGCTTGAAAATTTTATAACGATATTTTTGGAGTCGTATTTCTTGGATTCATCTGTGGAACACGATGAATTGAGACTATATCTTGCGGAACTATAGAATGATTTATTACAGTTAATAGAATCAGGCGTTACTTTGCGGAAATCCATTATAATGAAGAAAAGTAAGTTACTTTGCTAAGATCCGCAAGCAAAATATAAAAATGGTGTATATTACCTAGTTTTTTGAAGTGCACCACCCGCCCTCCCTCAGTAGCGTGCACAAGCAAACTAACACCGCCACCAGGAACCGCCACCAACCACTACAATACCACCACTAGATAATATACACCACCGAAGCCGAGAACACGACACGTGTTTCGCCCCAAAACGAGGCATTATCAAGCGTAATAGACTCTACGACAGACGGCCGCCGAGTGAGCGGCGCGGTCAAAGAGCTGCCTATTTATACTACAGGTGACGCAAACGGCCCCCACCTACGACATTGCGATTACAATATCGTGATAGCGACCGCTTGCTCACACAATCCACCACCCGAATTACATAAGCAGCCGTTTGCGACCGAATTGATAGCAAACGACTACTTCGAGTATATTTAAACTTTAAGTACTGGATTTAAAGATATTTAAAAGTGGTGAATTCGAGACGTTTGTTTGTTCATTCAGCAGTGCAATGTTATTATTTTTATTTTTTATTATTTCTAATTGTTCCAGCACACACAGCCGAAGCCCCTTGTCGCAAATATGTAGGACTTTAAATGTGTGGTCGCTAGTCAGGTTATGCCCAGTTTCCAAAAGATGTTTTGCGAAGTGTGATCTGTCGGGATTGCAATTTCTGTACGCGGCCAAATGCTCCTTGTATCGGGTCCCGAAATTGCGACCAGTCTGACCCACGTAAACGGCGCTGCATTCACTGCAAACAAGTCTATAAACGCCGGATTTTTGGCGTTCATCAATTTTGTCTTTGACGTTACAAGCCCCACTCAGCGAATTGCTTGTCCTGAACGCAACGTAAATATCGTTACGCCTAAGAGTCCTTGCTATTCTCTCAGATACAGGACCTGTTGGGTCCAACAATTAGAAATAATAAAAAATAAAAATAATAACATTGCACTGCTGAATGAACAAACAAACGTCTCGAATTCACCACTTTTAAATATCTTTAAATCCAGTACTTAAAGTTTAAATATACTCGAAGTAGTCGTTTGCTATCAATTCGGTCGCAAACGGCTGCTTATGTAATTCGGGTGGTGGATTGTGTGAGCAAGCGGTCGCTATCACGATATTGTAATCGCAATGTCGTAGGTGGGGGCCGTTTGCGTCACCTGTAGTATAAATAGGCAGCTCTTTGACCGCGCCGCTCACTCGGCGGCCGTCTGTCGTAGAGTCTATTACGCTTGATAATGCCTCGTTTTGGGGCGAAACACGTGTCGTGTTCTCGGCTTCGGTGGTGTATATTATCTAGTGGTGGTATTGTAGTGGTTGGTGGAGGGTACCTGGTGGCGGTTCCTGGTGGCGGTGTTAGTTTGCTTGTGCACGCTACTGAGGGAGGGCGGGTGGTGCACTTCAAAAAACTAGGTAATATACACCATTTTTATATTTTGCATGCGGATCTTAGCAAAGTAACTTACTTTTCTTCATTAGAATGATTTATGTTGTTGGCAATGTTTTCAAATATATTCAAAAGGTTTTCACCTCGTTTTTCTGGCAAATTACTAATTTCTACATTGCATTGCCGTGCTCGTTGTTCCATATCATCAAACTTTGCTTCTAGTTGATATATTCTTCGATCAGTATTTTGACATAATTCAGACTTACGTTCTAGAAACGAGACTCGCTTGTTAACATCCTCTGTTTCTCTGTGTAAGTCATCATATTTGTTACTTAGGAATTTTAAAGATGTCTTAATTTCGTCAAAGTCTTGAATAAATTTTGATAACTTCTCATCCTGTTTCGTGAACCACGAATAAATCATATTTAGCATGCTTGATTGAAATTCTTTTAACTCCTTACGATAATCAAGAGTATCTTTTTGTGCCAATTCTTTGCGGAATGTTATACACGGCGGAGGAGACTCTGTCTCGATAAGTGAGCCACTGTTAAGGCTGCTTTCTCCTTCTTTATGATGACTTTCGTCACTTTGATTGAAAGTTTTGTTAAATGTAGACATGACAAACACACTGCTTTCTCTGTTTTGAATATTAATCTGTGCACTATTTGTAGTAAGACACGCTTAACCGATGCACCGTGTAAATATGCGTTGAAACGACCGGTGTGCACCGCAGCGCGCGTGAGACATGTTAGGTTAAGGGTAACAAGGTTAAGGGAGCTACACGTAATTTGGGGACGAACTTGTTTCTCGTCTATCTTATGGTCTGCTGCAATATTTTATAAGACATATCCAATGACACCCGTCATTGAATAGTTCTTATAAAATATTGCGGTTGTGCCAAAAAAATTTTTAGATTCAGGGATCAGTTTGCGAAATATTAAGCTCAAAAGTTTTTTTTTATTTTATTTTATAAAAGTGGTAGGATTCCTATGCAGGAATCCGTCTAAATAGGTACCACCCCAGGGCCAGTTATTCTACCGTGAAGCAGTAGTGTGCAAACATTAATATGTTTCGTGCTGCCCATCTTCTGATTTTTATTTTCACTCTGCCGACTTTTTACTCACGTGAGTAGATTGGGTCGTAGGTTCTCTTAGGCTGCTACCACACGGCACAATACTATTATTGCAAGTAACTATACTCACACGTATAGTATGTTAAAGAAAATGTGATGGAATAATAATTGAATAGTAACTCTAAGCCTTATGAAGTTCGTACACCACGACTTGTGCTGCACGGTGGACTGTGACTGACCCCTTAACATTTCTAAAAATGAGACGAAACCTCTCATGTAAAAGTAATTAGTTCTTATGGATTATGACGTCACAAGTTTAATGCCGGTAGACCCGAAAACATACAAGTTAATCTTCTTCCAACAATGCGGGTATTTGTACCGAGAATCTCAAGTTTTTAATTAAACTAATGCACGCAACATGTTCACTGCGACTCTTGAAATCAGCGGTGAACTTTACGATCCGCGCGGAAATTGTGAAACTCCGTTGTTCAACTTAATAAAGCTTTTTTTATGTACTTTTTCGTTGGTTAAGAATTATTGTTTTTACTGTCGCTTGGTTACTTATAGTGAAGCAAAGACATTGGCCATCGGGACTCTGTATTATTGGGTTAAAAGTAAAGTAACAGCCTATAAATGTGCCACTGCTGCACAGGCTTCCTCTCATTTCCGAAAGGGTTTTGGAGCTGGGAAGAATCCGCCACGCTCCTCCAATGGGTGTTGGACTTGTCATCATGTCTTCGAAATATTTTTTATTTCTCAGACATGCATGTTGCCTCGCGATGATTTCCTTCACCGCCGAGCACGTGGTAAATCCGCCGTGGCGGCTCAGAGGCTAGGCGCTCGCTATAAGTTTCATAGTCAGCGGGGACTGAACCCAGGCGAGTGACCTGGTGCTGGCACCACTATAATTGTTAATTGCAATTGTAAGTGCTGATTTACCACGTGCTCGGCGATGAAGGAAAACATCGTGAGGAAACCTTCATTATTGGGTATCTCGGGTCTATTGGTCGACTATTGGGACTGCCCCCAGGGACCATGTTAATAAATGGTTAAATGAAACCCGATAAAAGCTGTAATTTAACTTTTATTAAATACATAAACATTACTACTCGATGACCTAATGGCCAGAATATCCGATTTCCACGCCGGTGGTCCCGGACCTCCTCCTCAGATTTTTCGTAATCTGTAGTTCTAATTTTGTCAGACGGATTGGCAATCGCAGTTTATTTATTCAGATATTCCAGGATGACGCTGCTGCCAATCTTCTGGTTTTCATTTTCCCTTATTCGACTTTTACGACACCCTCGGGATGAGATGGGGTGGTAGATTGTCTTAAGCCGTCACTACTCGGCGCCAGTATAGAGGATTGTTTGATTCTGTTTTCTTTCATCTAGGATTTCCATGTTGAAATTGATTCAGATGAACTAGCTTTTACAATAATCGATCGCATCAGTTCCGTTACACGACGCAAACATATCATACCCCTACTCTCTGCGTACAAAGTAGTCGATTGACGTCGTCATTACTTCGGAAACAGCCGAATTAGAATCCCTAATATGCAAATTCTGAAGGAAATATATATATATATATATATATTTATAATATATATTTCGTGTGGCAAGTATTTAAAAATTTTAATTTGACGACCGCGTGGCCTAGTGGTAGGAGTACCTGACTACCACGTCGCAGGTCCTGGGTTCGAATCCCAGGAGGAGCCGACATTTGTTCAAAAAATGAAATTGTTGCTTTTCGGGTCTGGTTGTGATTGTACTAGTATTTGTGAAATGACAGCCGCCTGTCTGTCATAGAGTTTATAACACTTGATTATGCCTCGTTTTGTGGTGAAACACGTGTCGTGGCCTAGACGTCAGTGGTGTTTATTACCTGGTGGTAATATTGTAGTGGTGGAAGGTATCCGGTGGCGGTTTCTGGTGGCGGTGCTAGATTGCTTGTGCACGCTAGGGTAGAAGGGCGGGCGGTGCTCTTAAAACAACTAGGTAATATAGATCATTTTATAGTATTTAAGTACATTTTGAATGCGGATCTTAGCAAATTAACTTCCACTCCTTCATGAAATGAAATGAAATATATTTATACTCTGACGTAAGAAATTCAGATTTAGTTCGTGAAATGTAATTTTTTAACAATCTACCACCGTTTCTTAATGAGATTCCTCTGTACGGAGAAGAAACAGGCGAAAGAAATTTCGCAAAATGGCATGAGCGTTATCAGGCACGGGTATTTTTGGAGGAGTGTTTAAGTGCTTGTTACACTTGTGGCACTATAATATCTCTTGCGCAGTTGGTAGCTTCCGACAGTATTCGGTAGTTGTCGGCATTGTTGAAAAGCGACCAGAAGTACACGAGCAATCGAACATCCCAACATCATATTACACAGGGAAAAACTGGAGCAATGTTTTTTTAAAGTAGACGCTTGCAATAAAGGCCGTGTGGTTGCAGCTTTAGAGAATCTACCACCCCATCTCATCCTGTGGGTGTCGTAAAAGTCGACAGAGGGAAAATTAAAACCAGGAGATGGGCAGCAGCATCTTCCTGGAACATCATAATAAATAAACTGCGGTTGCCAACCCGCCTGCCAAGCGTGGCAACTATGGCAAAATTCCCCCAAAATGAGAGCAACAAACTTTGTGGCACTCTGGGGGAGGCCTATGTTCAGCAGTGGACTAATGGTAGCCTGAAATGGTGGTGGTGTCGGTGGCTTGCAATAAAAACACTAGCAGTATTAGACAACCAGAATAACTACATACATACAGTTACGCCCTTTTCCTATAATAAATAATAAGGGGTCTGCATAGCCCCCAAACGCCCACCTTTCGCCCTCGCTGGAAAACGAACGGGTGAAGACGCGACGTGTGGCAAACAACGTCGCCGCCATTTTAATACCAGTCATAAAAAATCTTACTACTTAGCGTTACCAAAAGCAGTATCCCAGTGGCATTACATATTATGGTATTATATTGGACGAAAAAAGGCTGTCCGTACAATACCTTCATCATCATTTTATTCTATCTTAGTCCACTGTTGAACACAGGCCTCCCCCATAGATTGCCACAAAACATGGTCCTGAGCCACCTGCATCCATCGCCTTCCCGCAGAAGGCCTGAATAACTGCGCTTTAATTTTTCATAAACAACTATGGATACATGCACGGTTTTTTTATTGGAGAAAGGGACGAGACGAACGACAAAACGTTCACCTGATGTTAAGTGCAACGTCTGCCCATAACAAATGCTGTGTCATGCAGATTATTTCTGTGTTGTACCACACTGAACGCGTCCCCCGAGACGTCAGTTCTTAAGTCTCATATGCCCAGTAATTACGCCAGCTCTCAGTGCCCTTCAAACCGAAACACAGTAATGTTTGCACACTACTGATTCACGGCAGAATAACTTTCCCTACTAAACGGATTCCCGCATAGGAATCCTACCGATTTCATAAAATAAATTTAAAAAAAATTAAAGCTTAATATATCGCAAGCTGATCCCTGAATCGAAAAATGTTTTTTGCACAACTGCAATATTTTTATAAGACCTATCCAATGGCACCCGTCATTGGATAGGTCTTATAAAATATCGTCGTGAGGCAACCTGCATGTCTGAGAAATTAAAAATATTTCGAAGACATGATGACAAGTCCAACAACCTTTGGAGGAGAGCGGCGGATTCTTCCCAGCTCCAAAACCCTCTCTGAAATGAGTGTTACTTTACTTTACTTTACTTTTTACTCAATAATACAGAGACTCGATGGCCAATGTCTTTGCTTCACTATAAGTGATCAAGCGCCAGTAACAAAAAAAATATTAACGAACGAAAAAGTACATAAAAAGCTTTATTAAGTTGAACAACGGAGTTTCACAATTTCCGCACGGATCATGAAGTTTACCGCTCATTTCAAGAGTCGCAGTGAACATGTTGCGTGCATTAGTTTAATTAAAAACTTGAGATTCTCGGTACAAATACCCGCATTGTTGGGAGAAGATTAAGGCAACTTGTATGTTTTCGGGTCTACCGGCATTAAACTTGTGACGTCATAATTCATAAGAACTGATTACTTTTACATTAGAATTTTATTAACGGAGAGAAAGTTAATTTGCTAAGACCCGCATGCAAAATGTAAAGTGGTGTGTTTTACCTAGTTTTGATGAGCACCGCCCGCCCTCCCTCAACAGAGTGCACAAGAAAACCAATACCGCTACTGTGAGCCGCCGCCAGATATCCTCCACCACTACAACACTACCACTAGGCAATACACACCACTGAAGTCGAGAACACGATACGTGTTTCACCTCAAAACGTGGCATTATCAAGTGATATTAAATCTACGAGGGCATCTGGTGGTTCTCAAACATCTTCAAGTTAAATTGGTACTTCACCTAGACGAATTGGCACTCCATTCAGACGAGTTTATACTTGACCGACGGTGGTAGGATTCCTATGTAGGAATCCGTCTAGGTAGTGTAACGATATACTATCTCTAATTACGTATTTTTACGTTTTAGAAAGATTTAAGAAAATATTAAAAATTATAAAAAAAAAAAAATGGTGGTCCAAAAAAGTTGGGAAAATATATATGAGGACCAATCCCAATAGTGAAATTTCATTATTTTCAATTTAATTTTTCTTGAAATAATATTACATAGATCAGTGCCTAAAAATTACTTTAAAACATATAAAATATATCCAAGAGACCTTATCACTCGAAGTACTATAGAAGTTAATTAAAAATATTACAATATAAAATTAACTTCATTTGTATGGAAAATACTCTATATAGTTATTCATAATAAGGAAGTGTTCATGTAATGCCAATTATAAAACCTTAAAATCTTAAAATTAGAAGGTGTTCGCGTATTGCTAATACCATACTATTAAGTCCGAGACGCGAGTACCGTGCGGAGGGGCATACCAACAGCTCAACATAGACGTGTGTGAGGTCGAGCATGACTCTCTATAGTATCAAGTTGCATAGTGCTAATGTTCCATACAAAGATCCTATGTAAGTAAAGTATATGATAAAATGGTCTATCATTGAAGGTCTCTTGTAAGATATGATATTATAAAAATGAGTTGGAACTT
Organism: Luehdorfia chinensis; assembly: GCA_019845155.1. Lineage (NCBI taxonomy): Eukaryota > Metazoa > Arthropoda > Insecta > Lepidoptera > Papilionidae > Luehdorfia > Luehdorfia chinensis. The sequence continues at coordinate 394,271 of JAHVAK010000411.1, forward strand.
AAAATTATTAAGATAGAGAATTCATTAGACTTTCATACAATCACATAAGAGAGGGTGTGGCTTTTAGCATTTCGGTGCTGGAGCTTACTCTTTCGCCCCATGTCTTAGAGCATTAGTTCTATGATACATGGTTCATACACCGGCGTCTTAGTGGCTTGCTACTATGACACGTTGGTAAATTTTTTAGTTAAACTTTGCCAAAGTCGATAATTATCATATAGGGGTGTTGTGAGGAGGCACCATCTATGTGATAGTCACAATAATACTTACTGCTATTGTGGTATTGTGTTTTTAGTGACGGTTATATGAATGAGTTGCATCTGATTCAATACAACTTATGATTCGGGTTGACGGAGGTTTTTTGCAGAAGTGTAGATGTTTGCTGAGACTGTATAGAGGCCCTTGTGTTGGCGTATGCCTGAGCGATGGTCGTAATGATGCTTGTTGCACCTGTGACAATGCGTCTTAGTGACAGTTGCTTAGATGTCGTTAATATAATGGTTGCGTCTTGCACTTGGTTTGACTCACATTTTTTTTAATAAAAATGTTGGGGGAGCGATAGCTTGTAGTGGGTTATTAATAATTTAAAGTTAATCTTATACAGGTGCGGAATACAAATCTCTTTGCAATAGATATTAAACATTGTGAACCCTTTACAAGAGTGTAGGGAATAGTAATTACGTGTAGGTCGTCGCTCCATCTAGTGGGGGGTCGCCCTACACTGCGTTTGCCGGTACGAGGTTGCCACTCGAGAACCTTTCTTCCCCAACGGTTATCGGATCTCCGAGCTATATGGCCGGCCCATTGCCACTTTAGCTTGCTAATCCTTAGGGCTATGTCGGTTACTCTAGTTCTGCTGCGGATAACATCGTTACGGATTTTATCTCGCAGAGAAACTCCGAGCATAGCCCTTTCCGTAGCTCGCTGAGCGATTCTGAGCTTCCTCATGCGGCCTGCAGTAAAAGACCACGTCTCGGTTCCATATGTCATCACTGGCAACACGCACTGGTTGTACACTTTTGTTTTGAGGGATTGCGGTATACTCGACGAGAAGATGTGACGCAGTTTCCCGAACGCTGCCCAGCCGAGTTGGATCCGTCGATTGACCTCTTGGTCGAAATTGGACCTACCTAGTCGGACAATCTGTCCTAGGTATACGTATTCGTCAACAACTTCGATCGTAGTGTTCCCAACAATAACCGGTATAGGTGTGACATGGACGTTAGACATGATCTTCGTCTTGTCCATGTTCATCTTAAGGCCTACCCGTTGGGAGACACTATTGAGGTCATTGAGCATAGCGCTAAGATGCTCCAGCGATTCTGCCATTATGACTATGTCGTCGGCAAATCGAAGGTGAGTGATGTATTCGCCATTGATGTTGATACCGTATCCTTTCCAGTCCAGTAGCTTGAAAACATTTTCCAATGCAGCGGTGAAGAGTTTCGGGCATATTACATCACCCTGTCTTACACCTTTCTGCAATTGGATCGGTTTCGTACTCTGGTTATGTACTCGGATAGCCATCGTAGCATTGGTATACAAGCACTGCAACGCATCGATATACCGACAGTCAGTTCAGCACCGCTGAAGCGACTCTAGCACCGCCCAAATTTCGACGGAATCGAAGGCTTTCTCATAGTCCACATACGCCAGACATAGCGGAAGATTGTACTCTTCGGTCTTTTGTACAATCTGGCGAAGGGTATGTATGTGGTCTATGGTACTATAGCCTTTTCGGAATCCGGCTTGTTCGGGGGGCTGGAAGTCATCAAGTCTGCTTGCGAGACGATTCGTTATGACTCTCGAAAACAGCACGTAGACGCGGCTTAGAAGCGATATCGGTCTATAGTTCTTCAAGAGGGCGTTATCGCCCTTCTTGAAGAACAGGACAACCACGCTTCTACTCCACGCTTCCGGCGTAGCGCCGCCCCGGAGGACGGAATTAAAGAGCTTCTGAAGGACTCCTAGTATCGGTTTTCCACCCGCTTTCAGAAGCTCTGCTGTGATTCCATCCTCACCCGGCGCTTTGCCATTCTTAAGCTGTTTTAGAGCCATACTAATCTCGCTCAGACTGACGTCCGGGATATCATCGGAATAGTGTCGGACGAGACTTGCTCTTGGGTCGTTACTCACACTAGTGTGTGGCTCCAACGATGATGTGTACAGCTGTCCATAAAATCTCTCGATCGCACTCAAAATCTCTGCTCTAGCGGAAATGACGCCACCGCTTTCGGTCCTCAACTTAGTGAGTTGGCTCTTTCCGGCAGACAGATGCCTGGCAAACACCTTGGAGCCTTGGTTTCGCTCTATCGCTTCCTCAATGCGAGCTGTATTGAAGTTGCGAAGGTCTCGCCGCATACATTTGGAGATCTGTCTGTTCAGTTGCCGATATGCTGACGCATCAGTTGAGGACTGTAGCCTCATTTCTCGCCTAGCCTCCATGAGATTGAGAGTGTGGTCGGAGAGTTTCTGGATCTTTTTTGTGCGGTGGGTCTTGCAAAAATTGCCACCACCGCATGGACAGTTTCCACGAGCCTCTCGTTCATATCGTCCACTGTAACGCAATCTTCCAGGCACTGAAAACGATTTTGCAATTCGAGCTGGAAGCTTTCGGGGTTTTGGATAAGGGCACGAGATGGACGGAGCGTGGACTTCTCCAGACGCGACCTCTCCAGCTTTACGTTCAGGTTCAATGTGCCTCTTACCATTCGGTGATCACTGCCGGTTTTCACCCTAGCGATCACAGAGACATCATTGAACAGCTGTCGTTCGGTCGTCATGATGAAGTCGATCTCATTTTTGGTGGAACCGTCTGGGCTCATCCAGGTCCACTTTCTGTGGGGCCGCTTTTGAAAGAAGGAGTTCATCATAAAGAGTCCCTCCTTCTCCATAAAGTCGGCCAGCTGTTGGCCCCTTTGGTATCGTTGCCTTATTCCAAATTGCCCCACTACCAGTTCATCGTCTTTTTTCATGCCCAGCTTCGCGTTAAAGTCTCCCATCAACACCGTGTAGTGAGTTTTGGAGGAATGTATGGCTCTTGATATGTCCTCATACATTAACTCCACCTCATCATCAGGATGTGCCGAGGTAGGTGCGTATACCTGTATGACCTTCAGCGAATACCGTTTGGTTATTCTGAGTATAAGGTACGCAACCCTAGTCGACACACTCCCGATCTTGACAACGTTGTTAATGAGAGACTTGTGGACGATAAACCCGACACCTCCTTGGGACAGATGGTCGCCCTCCCGGTGGTAGAACAAGTTACCGGATTCAAGAATTACCGTGTCCTCCCCCTGTCTTCGGACTTCAGATAATCCTATAATATCCCAACGTAACTTGCTCACCTCCTCTTCCAGTTCCAAGATCTTCTCGTCGGTCCTCAGCGTGCGTGCGTTAAATGTTGCCAGGTCCAGTCGTCGGTGGTGGTAACAAGATCTCCTCCTCCGGAGATTCTTCGCACCCCCTGCCCCGCCGTTACCATGACCGTTACCGTAGCTAGGACTAGCGGGGCCGCCAGAGACTAGGGACCGTTTTAGTTTTGTACCTCTCATTTTGGGGGGATTTGCCATAGTTGCCACGCTTGGCAGGCGGGTTGGCAACCGCAGTTTGTTTATTTTGATGTTCCAGGAAGACGCTGCTGCCCATCTCCTGGTTTTCATTTCCCTCTGTCGACTTTTACGACACCCACGGGATGAGATGGGGTGGTAGATTCTCTTATGCCGCTACCACACGGCGGCAATTAATTAACATATATCATTCAAATGGCCTAGAACGAAATAACCTTTAGAAATGATCTTGAAAAAGATTAAGTCTATTTTCTGGTCACGTAATTAATTTTATCAACGTGAAAGTTGAATAGTTACAGTAGGTACCACCCCAGGGGCAGTTATTCTGTGTTCGTGAAGCAGTAGAACGGGCACTAAGAAGAGCTAGCGTAATCACTGGGCATATGAGACTTAAGAACTTGTGTCTCAGGGTGACGGGCGCAGAAATGTCCTGAGTAACATAGCATCTGTTATGCCCAGGAGACCTATGTTGAGCAGTGGACTTGTGATGGACTGAAACGACGATAAAGTCAGGTTTAAAATAGGGAATGAGAATATGTATTTTTAGGGCATAGCCATAAGTTTTAAGTGCATAAGAATATTAAAGCGCATAAGAAATCAAGTAGCTTCTTTAATTCATTCCTAGCGGGTTCACACTTCGGGGATGAAATGTGGGAAATGCTGAAATGGGTGTTTATTTTTGTGCTTTGCCGCCTGGCCTAGTGTTCAGTGCGCCTGACTTCTACGCCGCGGGTCCTGGGTTCGAATCCCAGTCAAATTCAACATTTGTGCCAAAACACAAATTGTTGGTTTTCGGGTCTGGTTGTATCGTGTATGTGAAATGTATGTCTGCAAAACGCACCCGCGATACAGAAGATATCCAAATGTGGGGCCTCGCTAAAGAAAAGATTAATAGGTATTCACCTATTATTTTTTTCTGGCCCGTACAATCTTTGCCGCCCCCGTTTTCTGAATTGCAAGTATCTTTTATAAACATTGACCTATCTCAAAATCTACCTATATATCTGGTTGTTGGATTCCTATGCAGTAATCCGTCTAGGTAGGTACCACCCCAGGGTCAGTTATTCTGCCGTGAAGTATTAGACATTACTGTGTTTTGATTTGAAGGGCACTGAGAGCTAGTGTAATCACTAGGCATTTTAGACTCAAGAACTGATGTCTCAAGGTGACGGGCGCAGTGTGGTAGCTCACATAAATGTTCTGGATGACACAGCATTTGTTATGAGCAAGCGTTGCACTTACCATCAGGTGAACGTTTTGCTCGTATTTTTCAATCATTTTTGTCATTTATCAAAAAAAAAACACTCAGTATATACCTAAAATCCAAAAATGAAAACCGACTTTCTCAGCATACACTTATAACGCACGTCTTTGGTTTGGACAGACGCCAAATCTTGTTAGCTTTAAAAGCGTCAATATTATGCAAGCGCTGCGGTCTGTGGTGGTCTTCTTCGGTTTTTTTTTTTTAGAATAGTTATATTTGTGAGAGTTTTATTGTCTAAATATATTTTAAATAAAAGTTATTTTTGAGAGAAAGCAACTGTGCCCGCGGTTTCACCCCCTTAAAAAAACCGACCTCGATCGAAAATACACATATATCCTTCCCTATTTGAATCGGATTTTAAGATTTTTATTTTTTTGCGCGGAACTTGATATTAAAGCCAGTGATTTAGGTTACTTACTTTAATTAAAGTAACTTAAGTCACTGGCTTTAATATCAGCTATCTGTCAGTAAAAGTCTCGTCAAAATCAGTCCGGCCGTTTCTGAGATTAGCCTGAACAAACCGACGGACAGACAGACAAAAATTTAAAAAAAAAAATTCTTATAAATTCCCTATTATTATGGGCATTGTTATGGGCAGACGTTGCACTTACTATCAGGTGAATGTTTTGCTCGTTTCATCACCTTATCCAATAAAAAAAATCTATTGGAGACCTATGTACCTATGTTCAACAGTGGACTAAAATAGGCTGAAATGATGATGGTGATGATGAATATATTTTCGCGTGGAAATAATTTAGACTAAGAAGAGCTCGGATCAAAGTAATTGTTAAGAATTATCATTTAAAACTTCATTTATGCAAGTAAAGACTGCTTTGAACCAATAAGATATTTTTTTATTGGATAAAGTGATGAAACGAGCAAAACATTCACCTGATAAGTGTAACGTCTGCCCATAACAGTTGCTGTGTCACCCAGAAAATTTCTGTGTGACACCACACTGTGTCCATCACCTTGAGGCATAAGTTCTTAAGTCTCATATGCCCAGTGATTACGCTAGCTCACAGTGACCTTCAAACCGAAACACAGTAATGTTTGCACACTACTCCTTCACAGCAAAATAACTGGCCCTGGGATGGTACCTACCTAGACGGATTCCTGCATAGGAATCCTACCACCCCTACTTACTATTTCATACATACATACATACATAAGATCACGACTTTATCCCATAAGGGGCAGTCAGAGACTGGGCACTCACTGCAAAAACAGATGACTGCCACAATCCACGCTTCACCAAAACAATATAATGCACTTGGTGTGATAGGTGGTGAGCCCATCGCCACCATGCGCTGTTGGGTGCACCGTGCAGTTTAATTCCTTGCTCGCCTTTTACGAGATCCATTGGATGTGATGGAGTGGTAGTATTCTTTTAACGAGCCGCCACCACCTCTGATTGTTTTTTTCGAATTGACAGTTGTCATTGTATACAATCCTGAGATTGAATTGAAGTAATTTGTAACGTGTGTAAGAAACACGTTTTTCACAATAAAGTCTCTGAATCTATCTTTAATCTAAATCATCCACGAATAAACGGTAATCTTTAGAAATAACAAGTCTTACGTTAAAGTTAATACTTAATATTAAGTAGGTATTTTGCGTTCGTAAACCTGTCAAAACATATTATGTACTGTTGCTAACGTTTGCGCTCAAGTTTTCATTAACAACGCGCCGACAGTACACTGTCTGTACTGTCTGTCACGGTCCGTCTGTGACGAGGGTCGAGTTACAGCGGCGTACTTGTTACATGTGGTGGATGATGGAATAAAATTAAAGCTTCGTTTACGTTTTTTTTATGTTCTTTTAATAACCAATTATTAATTAATGAATTCCCTATTCGTTTTAGAGAAAAAAACTATCCTGGTGGTAGGATTACTATGCAGGTATCCGTTTAGGTAGCTGCAAACCCAAGGCCAAGGTTATTCTGCCGTGAAGCAGTCGTGTGCAAACATTACTGTGTTTCGGTTTGAAGGGCACTGAGAGCTAGCGTAATCACTGGGCATATGAGACTAATACGTTCACCTGATGGTAAATGCAACGTCTGCGCAGAGCAAATGCTGTGTCACCCTGCTGAGCTGGGGTGGCCCAGCTCAGTTACTTTGCCTTGAAGCAGTGTTATGCAAACATTGCTGTGTTTCGGTTTGAGGGGCACTGAGAGCTAGTGTAATCACTGGGCATATGAGACTGAAGCACTGATGTCTCAGGGTGACACACAGAAATGTTCTGGGTGACACAGCATATGATAAGGGCAGGCGTTGTACTTTCCAGCAGGTGAACGTTCTGCTCGTTTCGTCACTCTAACCAATAAAATAAAAGTTAATTTGCAAAGATCCGCATACAAAAGTTAAATGGTACACTTGATAATGCCTCGTTTTGAGATGAAACACTTGTCGCGTTCTCGACTTTAGTGGTGTGTATTAGGCAGGTAGTGTTTGTAGTGGTGGAGGGTATGTAGTGGCGGTGTTAATTTGCTTGTGCACGCTTTTGAGTGTGGGAGGGCGGCGCTCTTCAAAAACTACACAAGCAAAAACAAATTTAAATTTTGCACGCGGATCTTAGCAAATTAATTCTTTTTCTTTCATTATTATGGATTCCCGCAAAGTAACGCCTGATTCTATCAAATATTTACCCGTCTTTATTGCACGTCTCGTGGCGCGAAGTGGCGTGAGATAGTGGTTAATACCAAGCATGTCAAGGTCTAGCTATTCGGCGCTCTTCAAATGCCTCTATCACAATAATATTGCACTTATATGCTGATTTGAATAAACTCATATCAAGAAAACACTTTAATTAATTCATTAAAATTATTTTGAAAATCATCCAATATTGCTACTTAGAAAAAAAATTGTTAAAAATAAATTTACGTATAACGTCCGGCTTTTTTTAGGGATGTGGTCACGATAACTCCCGAAAAAATTGACGTATCGAGACCGGGTTTTTCAGTCGTGTCCAGATTTTAATCTACTGGTTTTCTATTTCACTTGTAGTAAAAATGAGTACAAAAAAGTTTTCTTGTTGTTTTCATCTGAAATGGAAGAGATTCGGAAATGTTTGAACCTCAATACGATTTTTTTTCTTAAGAGTTAAATGTGCGTCATGAGATGTGCACTTTTGGATTTTCTTTTTGAACAATCTTTTTCTTGATGAGATTTAACGAAATGAAAAGATTATCATTTAGTTATTGCGATCTCATATCAGAGAAAATGAGGAATATGAGGAATATGTTGATTGGTCAGGTATACCGGCAACGAAGGATTCCGTCATCAGGGTTGCCTTCTTTCTTAGATCATGTTCGATCTATAAAAGATCAATGCAGAGTGTAATGGGAAGAGCATTTAGGCCTAAGCAATACGTTCTTTAAGTTCGTGTAAGGCGACGTGGTTCCCCATCCGTCACTACTTGTTTCCCGCGGGGGCGTATAGTGGGCTACGGAAGTGGTCTCTGCCTACCTTATATGCGAAAAAGTCGTAACTGTCTGTATGTATGTCGTATTAGAAAGGTATCTGGTATCGAACAGTTCTGCCACATTCCAATATCCGTGGATATATACTAGCTTACTTAATGGAAATTGTTTAAAGACTTCTTAGATTACGCTCGGGACGCATTCCATCGTACAAGTTCGCTTTTTTGATGAAAAAAGTTCCATCACCGAATGTGACGCACGTGTTGTAATTGTAGAGTCAATCATAATCTCAATATATTTTGGTAACCGCCGTGTGTTGGCGGCTTAAGAGAATCTACCACCTTATCTCATCATGTGGGTGTGGTAAAAGTCGACAGAGGGAAAATAAAAACCAGGTGATGGCCAGCAGCATCCTCCTGGAACATCTCAATAAATAAACTGTGGTTGCCAACCCGCCCGCCAAGCGTGGCAACTACGGCAAAATCCCCTAACATAAGAGCTACAAACTTTTGTAGCAGTCTATGAGGGAGGACTATGTTCAGCATTGGACTAGTGATAACCTGAAATGATGATGATGACGATGAATATAATATTTTGATGGAATGTGACAGGAACGAATCAGAATACCATGTTTGCGCAGTAGAATGTCAGAGGAAGCTACAATGCCGCTCTATTTAGAGAATAAATTTGCTTTTTGTACCTTAATTTTTGTAGTACTCTTTAGAAGACGGTGGCCGTGGTAGCTCAGGGGCTAGGCGCTCGCTTTAAATTTCGTAGTACGCGAGTGACCTGGGTTCGATTCCCGGTGCCGGAACCACTAAAATTGTTAATTGCAATTTTAAGTGCTGATTTACCACGTGCTCGGCGGTGAAGGAAAACATCGTGAGGAAACCTGCATGTCTGAGAAATAAAAAATATTTCGAAGACATGTGAAGTCCGCCAACCCGCATTGGAGCAGCGTGGCGGATTCTTCCCAGCTCCAAAACCTTCTCAGAAATGAGAGGGAGGCCTGTGCTCAGCAGTGGGACATTTAAAGGCTGAAACATTACAACAACAACATAGAAGACGGTGGGGTCGGACAAAGACATTATATCAATAAATTATAAGAAATCTATTATCGACATAGATACAGTATGTGATGAACTGTCAGAGAGACGGGACAATGAATATATATCCGACTCAATTATAATCATAATATAGTTAATAGAATCAGGCGTTACTTTGCTGAAATACATTACAACGAAAGAAGGGAAGTTAACTTGCTAAGAACCGCATGCAAATCTTAAAATTAGATGTATAATAGAGTATTACCTAGTTTTTAAAGAGCACCGCCCGCCCTCCGTGCCACGTACATCAGCCGACAGACTGCTCGGCGGCTGTCTGTCGTAGACTTTTACTGGTGGTAGGATTCCTATGCAGGAATCCGTCTAGGTAAGTACCACCCCAGGGCCTTTACTAAGCATTACTGTGTTTCGGTTTGAATGGCACTGTGATCTAGCGTAATCACTGGGCATATGAGACTTAAAAACTTATGTCTCAGGGTGATGGGCACATTGTGGTGTCACACAGAAATTTTCTGGGTGATACAGCATTTGTTATGGACAGACGTTGCACTTACCGTCCGGTGAACGTGTTGCTCGTTTCATCACTTTATCAAATAAAAAAAAAAGACTATGACACTTGATAATGCCTAGTATATACACCATTTTATATTTCAAATGCAGATCCTAGCTACCTAACTTATTTTCCTTCATAATAATCATAATCTTTATATGCAGGTATATTGGTTGTACAAAGATGCTTTAGTTAAATTCTGTAGTAATCAAGATATTCTATCTTAAAGGCATGCAAACATTACAAATAATGGCGGTTCAACATAAAAAAATTATATTTTTTATTTTTTTATTTTATAAAGTGAAGAAACTAGCAAAACGTTCACCTGATGGCAGGTGCAACGTCTGCCCATAACAAATGCTGTGTTACCCAGAACATTTCTGTGTGACACCACACTGCGCCCGTCTCCCTGAGACATCAGTTCTTAAGTCTCATATGCCCAGTGATTACGCTAGCTCTCAGTGCCCTTCAAACCGAAACACAGTAATGTTTCACACTACTGCTTCACGGCAGAATAACTGGCCATGGGGTGGTACCTACCTAGACGGATTCCTGCATAGGAACCTCTAGAACATACCCCTTAACTGGAAAAAAGGAGTCAATTTATGTATGTGTAAAGTGTGGTGGCGGCTCGTTAAAAGAATACTACCACTCCATCTCATCCATTGGATCTCGTAAAAGGCGAGTAAGGAATTAAACTGCACTATGCACCCAACAGCGCATGGTGGCGATGGGCTCACCACCTATAACACCAAGTGCATTATATTGTTTTGGTGAAACGTGGATTGTGGCAGTCATCTGTTTTTGCAGTGAGTGCCCAGACTCTGACTACCCTTTATGGGATACAGTCGTGATCTTATGTATGTATAAAGTAAATAAAAAGATAGAAATTTAAGATGATTTTGTCACATTAATAAAATTAACTATTTGTGGAAGTAACTCAGCGTTTTTCCGAAAATAATTTCGTAAGTCAAAACCTAAGCCGGATAGAATCACAAGACTATCTCAAAGAAAAACCATCAATACCCAGGGCCAGATAGTCTGCCGTGAAGCAGTAGTGTGCAAACATATCTGTGTTTCGGTTTGAAGGGCACTGTGACCTAGCGTAATCACTGGGCCTATGAGACTTAAGAACTTATGTCTCATGGTGATGGGCACAGTGTGGTGTCACACAGAAATTTTCTGGATGACACAGCATTTGTTATGGGCAGACGTGGCACTTTCCATCAGGTGAACGTTTTGCTCGTTTCATCACTTTATACAATACTAGCGATCCGCCCCGGCTTCGCACGGGTAGATAGATATTAGAAAGATAAATTAGTACTTTATTTGGACAAACAGAACAACAACAATTCTTTCACTAACATTTTTTGTAGCGACTATGCTCATCGGCCAGTTATTCTGCCGTGAAGCAGTAGTGTGCAAACATTACGGTGTTTCGGTTTGAAGGGCACTGTGAGCTAGTGTAATCACTGGGCATATGAGACTTAAGAACTTATGTCTCAGGGTGATGGGCACAGTGTGGTGTCACACAGAAATTTTCTGTGTGACACAGCATTTGTTATGGGCAGACGTTGCACTTACCATCAGGTGAACGTTTTGCTCGTTTCATAAAAAACAAAAAACAATAAAAAACAAATAAAAAACAAAAAAAATCGGCGAATCTGTAGCTGGTCAGGTAAGATTAAGTTATTAAAAGAATGTTTTATTTATGGGAACATAAGCCATGAAAGTTTAGTGGGTCAGAGGTTCCTTGTAAGCAATATTTGATGTCGTGTTAGCAAAATAATACGACCGCTCTCGACCGCTGCGCAAAGGGAGCCGCGCGCCTCGATGATGCCCAAGTCTCATGAAACCGGGCGGTGCGGCGTTTGAGACCGCGGCTACTGTATTTATTAACGAACGTTTCCAAAGATTTAAATAAAAATATATATATAATTAAAATTACAAACCACTATTCAATTATTTCATGTTTTTATAAAAAATTTAATGAGTAGGTAGGTAATCAATAGAACTTAGTATAATCGCGAGTAGCGCGGGCGAGCGTACGGCTGTTCGCTCACACCGCAGCATTTTTCTTAATTTTTTTTGTACCCGTCGTAACTTCTAAACGATAGGTCCGATTCGAATAATTTAAAGAGGAATTGACATGTACAGAATCAACCTGAACTGTAAAACTATTTAGTAGTATAAGGATTAATATTAAGAATCGAATGTCATCATCTTTCGATTCTAACCGTGTTTTGATTGACAAATTTGAACAAAAAGCGGTTATTGTGACTTAACTATTATAGTTAGACATATAGCCACGCGGATTTTTTTGTGAGTAATGCTGAGTACTATGAAAATGTAGTACATTATTTTCTTTATCATTAATAGTTTTTGCAGTGCACGCCAATTAATGACTTTAATCAGTAAATTTTTGATACCTTGAGTTACATCTAAGCAATTTTCGTAGGAATCTAGGTTTTTTTAAAATTAAATACAGCTATTTCTATTATTCTATTTTTAGAAAAACAAAGCCCCACACTAGGATTTCCTCCTGTATCGTGGGTGCGTTTTACAAACATACATTTCACATGCACAACACAACCAGACCCGAAAAACAACAATTTGTGTTTTTGCACAAATGTTGCCTCCGGCTGGGAATCGAACCCAGGACCGGTGGCGCAGAAGTCAGGTACGCTAACCACTACGCCACGCGGTCGACGAGTTGCTGTTCCGTCAAGTAAAATATATATCCGTGACCATCTGTAGTCTGAGCCAACAAGGGTGAAATAACACCTCAAAATAAAAATTAAAAAATTTGCCGTATATACAATACATTCATCACCATGAGTGGGGAGGACCATAAAATACAAAATAAATGAAAATAAATAAGTAAATGAAAATAAAACAAAACGAACAATTTTTATTTAGTTTTATTGTCATAAAACGTAGATGATTGTGGAGGAAACATTTTTTTTGAGTTGTGTGGAATAAAATTATGTATGGCTTTGATCATATTTTAAATAAAGTGAGAGTTTCTTCCTAAAAGTTCGAATTGTTTTCAGGGCACGCAAAGGTGGAGGGAGGTCGTTCAAACAGCGAGAAGCTGCGTACCTAAAAGACTCTCTGAATGACATGGTCCTATGTTTAAGGGTTACGAATACATTGCTACAATTTCGATTAGGATATCTAGATTGATCACTGTACCATACTAGCTTATCATATAAATAAGTCGATGTTTTAGTAGTGATTACTCCAAACAAAAGGGTAGCAAGGTGCAGTTTTCGGCGCAATGACATTTTCAGAAGACTAGCATTGTTAAGAAACGGGGTACATACATTCTAGGTGGTATCAGCAAATACGACTTTTATTATATATACGAGTATATATATATATATATATATATATATATATATATATCTGTGTGTGTATGTGCGTGTGTGTGTATAAATAATTGTTAAATACTTATATTAGTTTATGTTAAAAGTATTAGATTATCGATGTTCAAAAAAATTATGCAAGGAAAGCAAGAAGAGGAGCGTAACGCCTACAAAATATTATTATAGTTTGGCGAGGAAGAAATTTGTAATATCTTTGTAATCTTTTGTTGGAATAAATAAAAAAAATAACAACAACCCTACAACAACCCTACATCAACTTGTACTAATACTAAACTTCAGGGTAGAACCCTGAACTTTTGAAAGTTTCAGCGGCGAAGTAACTATGCCGCGTAATAACACTGCAGATCAAAAGCCTTCACATAATATGCAATATAAAGTTTTGCTGTTTCAAAAATACTGTGTCAGCTATCTTCTATGTAAATTTCAATTTAATAAAAATGCACTTCAATTTCAAAGTATAATAAAATGCAAATGTGTTGCTAAGTAAGTACACAATTCTCGTAAATGAAGTTGAGATTATTAATATTATTTTAACTGAATAAAACGAAAAATTTGCAATTATCAGTTTTAGTGGTCCCGACCAACGATTTTTACTTTACTGGTGGTACGATTCCACGGCTGCCGTCTGTCGTAGAGTCTATGACGCTTGATAATGCCTCGTTTTGGGGCGAAACACGTGTCGTGTTCTAGACTTCAGTGGTGTATATTATCTAGTGGTAGTATTGTAGTGGTTGATGGAGGGTATCTGGTGGCGGTTTCTGGTGGCGGTGTTAGTTTGCTTGTGCACGCTACTGAGGGAGGGCGGGTGCTCTTCAAAAAACTAGGTAATATACACCATTTTTATATTTTGCATGCGGATCTTAGCTAAGTAACTCATTTTAATTTTCCTTAAACAAATTTACCTTAAAGAAAGTATAAAAAATATAATTCAACGGGCATTGCAACGCATCCTGTGCACTTTATTTTATAAAAGAAGCCGTTTCTATCCTAAGTCCTGTATCAGTCAGATGTTCTTATAAAACAAAAAAGTATTTTTACCTATTTAAAGAAAATCTACAGTTCAATAAATTTGGCAATTCCAATGATTATTTGCATGCTGTGTGGTAGCGGCTTAAGAGAGTATACCACCCCATCTTATGCAGTACTGGTGGTAGGATTCCTATGCGGAAATCCGTCTACGTAGGTACCATCCCAGAACCAGTTATTCTGCTGTGAAGCAGTAGTGTGCAAACATTACTGTGTTTCGGTCTGAAGGGCACTGGGAGCTAGCGTAACTACTATCATCATCATCATCATTTCAGCCAATCGCCACTAGTCCACTGCTGAACATAGGCCTCCCCATAGATTGCCACAAAGTTTTTAACTCTAATTTTGGGTGGGTTTTGCCATAGGTACTTGCCATGCTTGGCAGGCAGGTAGGTAACCGCATTATATTTATTCTGATGTTCCAGGAAGCTACTGCCCATCTTTTGGTTTTCTTTTTCCCTCTGTCGACTTTTACGACACCCAAGGGGTAAGATTTTTTTTATTCGATATGATGAAGAAACGGGCAAGACATTCACCTGATGGTAAGTGCAACGTCTGTCCATTACAAATGTGTGAACCAAAATTTTTGTGAGATCACGCCCGTCAGCCTGAGACATCAGTTCTTAAGTCTCATATGCCCAGTGATTACGCTAGCTTACAGTGCCCTTCAAACCGAAACACAATAATGTTTGCACACTACTGCTTCACGGCAGAATAACTGGCCCTGGGATGGTACCTACGTAGACGGATTCCTACCAATCCATAGAAATCTTACCACCAGTAGTTTAGTTGTAGTAAAAATAAAAGAACATTTTTTTATATTATTTCTAACAGAATTTTATCGCATTATTGGAACGTCACGAATAAAAGAGCACAGGTGTACAGCAATAAAAGCGGAAACCTTTTTTTCATAAAGGTTACGTGAGTGTTTACAAATCGAGCCCCGCTTCTCGGAACGACCCTTGACGATTGTAAATTGGCATTCCCCGAGTGAACCCTCTTATGAAGATTTATCCAACCTACTCTTAATTTGCACTTCGTGTTAGAAGTGTTGTTGTAATGCGAAGCTAGACCAAAAGAGGGTACATATTTCAGAGAAGCAAACAATAAACTTGGCGAAAGCATAAGCCGCACGCAACGTAGTGACTACAATGATATTAAAAAATAAAAGGGACATTACCAGCGTTCCGTAGAGAAGCTAAGGAAAGGCGACTATTGTCGCCTTTCGAGACGAGCAAAACGTTTACCTGATGGTAATTTTAACGTCAGATGATAACAGATGCTGTGTCACGCAGAACAGTGTGACACCACATTGCGCCCGTCACCCTGAGACATCAGTTCTTAAGTCTCATATGCCCAGTGATTACGCTAGCTGCTCGTATCAGTGCCCTTCAAACCGAAACACTGATTCAGCCGTTTCGGAGATTAGCCCGAACAAATAAAACGACAGACTGGCAAAGTTTTTTACGTGTGATTGACTTTTGGTAAAAAATTCATCATCATCATCATTTCAGTCTATCACTAGTCCACTGCTGAACCTAGTCGTCCCCTACAGATTGCAACACAATTTTACAACTCTCATTATGGGGGTTTTGGCCATAGTTGCCACGCTTGGCAGGTGGATTGGCAAACACAGTTTTTTTATTCAGATGTTCCAGGAAGATGCTGCTGCCCTATTCTGGTTTTAATTTTGCCTGTCGCCTTTTATGTCCCCCACGAGGTGAGACGGGATGGTAGATTCTCTAAAGCCGCTACCACACGGTGCAAATTACCATACGAGATTAAAAAAAAGTATTTGTTGCGAAATCACAGACAGGCAATTCAATTTTATTTATTATAATAAGTATAGATAACGAAAATACAAAAAGATACTCGTAGAATCAACTCTGTTACGTTTTCAGAATCGTACAATATCTCGCTGAATGAACTCAATTCCAATTTCAATACAATGTTTATCAACGAGTTTCTTATATTGAAATATTGATGTCTCGGAGCGATATCAGAAATGAAGTCATAGATTATAGCTTCTGTAGTAACTTGCAAATCTCTTTGATTGATTCATCTTTGATCGATTTTACATCTAATAATAATTACTGGTGGTGGGATTCCAACGTAGGAGTCCATTTGTTCTTTCTCAAGCTGTTTACAAATATTACTGTGTTCCAGTCTGAAGGGGACTGTTAGCTAGTGATGATGTTCTCCTAGCCGATTTCGACCACGGCGACAACTTCCGAATACAGTTGAGAGCCACCAACTGCGCAGAAGATATTATAGTGCCACAAGTGTACGCGCAAACACAGAGGCACGCACTCATCCCAACCTACCCGCGCCCGATGTAACGCTGATGCGATAAGATCGGAGGTAGGCTTAGGATGCAGTGTCATAAACACGGGGACAATCACAACACAACCAGACCCGAAAACCAACAATTTGTGTTTTAGCACAAATGTTGGCTGCGGCTGGGATTCGAACCCAGGACCCGCGGTGTAGAAGTCAGGTACTCTAACCAATAGACCACGCGCTAGTATTACACTAGCTACTGGGCATTTGGGACTAAAGAACAGATGTCTCAGGATGTCGATCGCATTATGTGGCACACACATAAAACTGGAAAGTTTGGTAAGAAACTAAAGTAAAGTTACAGCCTATAAATGTCCTACTGCTGAGCACAGGCCTCCTCTCCTTTCCGAGAAGGCTTTTTTTGGAGCTGGGAAGAATCCGCCACGCTGCTCCAATGCGGGTTGGCGGACTTCACATGTATTAGAAATATTTTTTATTTCTCTGACATGCGGGTTTTCTCACGATGTATTCCTTCACCGCCGAGCACGTGGTAAATCAGCATTTAAAATTGCAATTAACAATGTTAGCGGTGCCGGCACCGGGAATCGAAACCTGGTCACCCGCGTACTATGAAATTTAAAGCGAGCGCCTAGCCCCTGAGCTACCACGGTTTAATGTGACACCGCATTTGTTTATTTATTTATTTAGTGTTTTAAGGGAAACAAACAGCAATAAACATTAAAATAATATAAATGAGACTTACAGATAAAACACTTAAGCCAGTAAAGTTACCACAAATGTATAAATCATTACTTTAACTTAACAGGCACACACAAGATAAGTATTTAGGGTACATGTAATTACAATTATTATCTAAGTATTAGCTATAACAAATGATTGGAAAATAGATTTTTTGAATTTACCTAAAGTTAAGTGAAAAATATCAAAATTTTTAAACATTTTGCCACCGTGCCGAGTGTTGGCGGCTTTAGAGAATATTTCTCCTCATCTCATTCCGTGGGTGTCGTAAAAGTCGACAAGGGAAAATGAAAACCGGAAAATGGGCAGCAGCATCTTCCTGGAACATCTGGATAAAAAAACTGCGGTTGCCAACCCGCCTGCCAAGCGTAGCGACTAAGGTAAAATGAGAGCTACAAACTTTCGTGGCAATCTATGGGAGACCTATGTTCAGCTGTGGACTGGTGATAGGATGAAATGATGATGATTTTGACATAAACTACAAAAAAGTATGTGTAAAGGGCAGTATTTACGTTATTCTTTCTTCGGCTATGACCGTTCACAGTATATAAGTCACCACTCCGGAACTATTGTTTTTTATTTTGTTACCTTTATTATTATTTTATTTATATTGTCATAAAATTCATACTTGAAATTCTGTTATCACACTGTATAAAGAATTATACATCATATTGTAAAATACAAATCAGTAATACACTAATGACAGATATTATTATACGAGTAATGACTCCTTAAAATATAAGCGCAGCTTCTAAGAAATAATATAATTCCACTGATTTCAGATACTTGTAAGATTCCCAACTTTCCCGATAAAAACTTTGTTGAATAAATTTATACCAAGTATGTTCTTTGTCCAAAAATTACATTCTGGTAATAAAACTTGACGTGAACGATTTTACTGTTTCCGATATCAAGGATTTACGTTCGATAGAACCCAGTCTTGCGTAAAAGTTGAATTGTTATCCTGAAGTATTGGTTTCTGTTACGAGAGTGGATAGGATTTTTTTTTAATTTCATTAACGAAAAATATTTGTTAACGTAACAAAAGTGTAAATTTAAGTAAACCATATTACATCGTTGAGCACGTAATTTTCAAAAAATAAAAAAAGTTTTTTTTTTATATAGAATAGGTGGCAAACGAGCAGGTGGCTCAAGTGATGGTTAGCGATCACCGCCTCCCATGAACACCTACAATATCAGAGGAATAGCAGATGCGTTGCCGATCTTTGAGAAAGGAATAGTCTCTTTTCTTAAAGGTCCCTAAGTCGTATCGGTCCGGAAAAACCGCTGACGGCAGCGCATTCTATAAAGTGCAAGAACGTAGTAGAAAATTCCGCAAAAAACGCACTGTGGTGGAATGCCAACCTTGAAGGTGGTGACGATGGAATTTTAAGTTGTGCCGTAAGGTGCGATGGTGAAATTCAGCGGCTGAAATTAATCTGTTCCTCGGAACACTCGCTGTGGTAGATCCAGTAGAAAATGCAAAGCCAGGGGACCAAGCTGATCAGATAGGACAAGGTCGTCGACGATTCGTTGAGTGAGGTACACTAGAAGACCACTAGCTTAGCGACCCCGACTGAAGCCGTACTGGCGGTCTCTAATCAACTGGTGGTCCTCTAACTACCTCAAGACCTGGCAGTTCATAATAGATTCCATTATTTTTGAGAACAAGGGGGTGATGGCGATCGGTCTGTAGTTGGACGGATCTGAGCGGTCGCCTTTCTTAGGGATTGGGTGCACAAAAGCTGTCTTCCATGCCTTCGGGCGACACCTAGAGAGTAGGAGTACCGGAAAAGACGCGTAAGAACCGGTGCCAACTCTGGAGCACACATCCTCAACACAATAGGGGGTATCCTATCGGGCCCACTCGACAATATCACCGTAATAACACCGTAATATGCAATGCTGTCACTATACTCGAGGGAACGATATGGGCTGTAAGAATAGTTTTGAACACCCGTCACGTCTCGTTTCCCGCGGGGCCGAAAAGTACGCTACGTGCGTGGTCTCTGCCTACCCGTTATGGCAAAAAGCGTGACTGTATGTAAGTATGTATGCTCATTGTATGTCGAACAAAAAACATTGCGTGCTACATTCTACGTTGCTTTTCAGTTAATTATTTTTTAAGCAGTTGGATTTTTTTTATTTTTTTTTCTCTTTTAGGCACATCTTTTTTTATTTATTTTTTTTGGTTCTTAGTGCATACATACAGTCACGCCTGACTGTACCCCATGGCTGTCGTAAAAGTCGACAAAGGGTAAGTTAAAACGAAGATGAGCCCCAGTACATTCTTGGAAGATCTGAATAAATAAACTGCGTTTGCCGACCCGCCTGCCAAGAATCACAACTATGGCAAAATCCCCCCAAATGATAGCTACAAACTTTTGTGGAAATCTGTGGGGAAGGCCTATGTTCAGCAGTGGATTAGTGATAGGCTAAAATACCACACACGTAGCCCACTTCCCTACCTCGTGGGGAACGAGATGTGACGGATGGCAAACCACGTGGCCTCCATTTTAGTAGGATTCAAAAAAATCTTACTTCTTATTGCGTTCCCACGTGCAGTATAGTGACAGCATTGCATATTATAGTGTTATTATGCACGAATGAAGGCTGTCCGTACAATAACTTAGTCGCCTCTTACAACGAGCGAAAGAGGTAGGTGCTGTTCTACTCTGCCGGACACCTATCGGCTTTTTGTTATATAATACTAGCATTCTATTTACTTAACTAATATACTGGTAATAGGATTCCAGGAATCCGTCTTAGTAGGTAGGTACCACCGCAGTGCCAGTTATTCCGCCGTCTAGCAGCAGTGTGCAAACATAACTGCGATGCTCTTCTTTTGTTACAAGCTTTTATTTAAGTTGTTTTCTTCGTATGTCTTTCCGTATCAAATATTGTAAGTCAATTTTGACCTACTTTCCGAAGTCCGAGTGAACTGAAACTTGATATACTTACTCGTTGCTTCGATGATAATTAATAATATGTTACCATGGAGCTGGTCTCAGGATGCACCCAGAAGTTGGCCACTAATGGTTTCCAACTTTTTTTTAAACTTTTTACTCGTAGGATTCTTATGCAAGTATCCGTCTAGGTCAGTTATTCTGCCGTGATGCAGTAGCTCGCAAACATAACTAGGTTTCCGTCTGAAGGGCACTGAGAGCTAGTGATTACTGGGCATACGCGATTTAAGAACTGATATCTTGGGGTGGCGTGCGCAATGTGGTGCCACACAGAACTGTTCTAGGTGGTAGTGGTGGTAGCTAGTGCAATCACTGGGCATACGCGATTTAAGAACTGATATCTTGGGGTGGCGTGCGCAATGTGGTGCCACACAGAACTGTTCTAGGTGGCACAGTATTTGTTCACTTTTACAAGAAAAAATATAAAAGAGTATTTATGTCAACAGCGAGAACATGGGCGGCGGTGATTACTTACCATCAGGTGCGTGCGTTCCCACGAGCAGTATAGTGACAGCATAGTATATTATGGTGTTATTATGCACGAATGAAGGCTGGTCGTACAATAACTTAGTCGCCTCTTACGACACCACGGCAGGAAAGAGGTAGGTACTATTCTACTCGGCAGGACATCTATCGGCACTTGTAGATTAACGATCGTCTCGTTAAAATTTAGGTAGTGGTTTATTTTATTTATTTAAATTTTTTTGCTTCCTTTATAATAAAAGGACTCAAAGGGCGGACTTAATGCCTTTAGGCATTTTCCCCGGTCAACCCATGCAGTGGAGAGATTTTGATGAAGTGCAGCAATAAAGAGAAGAGAAAGAAAGAAAGTAACTCATAAGTAAGTATAATATAAATATAGTATATATATATGCAACAAACGAATATAAAACACATAAATATGCTAGTGGTAGGATTCATATGCAGGAGTCCGTCTAGGTAGGTTGGTACCACCCCAGGTCCAGTTATTCTATCGTGAGGCAGTATTGTGCAAACATTACTGTGTTTCGGTTTGAAGGGCACTGTGAGCCTAGCGTGGGCATTTGACTGGGGATATGAGACTTAACAACGTATGTCTCAGGGTGATGGGCACAGTGTAGTGTCACACAGAAATTTTCATTTGTCACTCAGACAATTTTCTGTGTGAGACAGCATTTGTTATGGTCAGACGTTGCACTTACCATCAGGTGAACGTTTTGCTCGTTTCATCACTGCAATAAAAAAAACATATATACAGCATACATGCATATTATATATACAAATAAACGTAAAATAAAAAAATGCATGATGTAGTCTTTTAACTAAATAACATTTGTGTCAAGCTATATTCAAATGACACAGTAATATTAAATTTAAAAAAATATCACTTAATTGTACACCATAACAAAAAATACAAAAACGTAACAAAAAGGTACAATTGGCAGCCTTATCACTAAAAGCGATCTCTTCCAGGCAACCTTTGGATGGACACACAAACAAATCAATAAACTACATAAATAAAACTTAATATCAAGTAAACAAATTAGTACCTATAATTATTTCCAAGCGTGATTGAAAGTGAAAGTTAAATATAAACGAATCCTTATAAAAATATTTTCGCAAATGTTCAGCCAAAAAAACATGTCCGCCTCCACTAACAAAATAAACATATTCAAGTTAAATAAATATTCACATTTTCAAAGAGGAGCTCACAATTACGGATACCAAAAACTTATTTCTCTGCTCAATGAGCACTGAAAATGACAAGGGTCTATGAAAGCTGGGGCGGTCTCCTGAATTTACTTTAATATGTCGTATAACGACTAGTCGATCCAAATATATCAGCTCCCTAGTCCCGGACGGGATTTTCGCTCCTGCAGGAAGTGGCGTTAACTTTGTATAATTTAATGTAACATACGTAACGTTGATATTGGATTTATTTTTAATATATATTACATACATACAGTAATGCCTTTCTCTGATACAAGGGGTAAGCAGCGGCTACACACGTAGCCCACTATTTGCCCCCGCAGGAAACGAGACGCGACGAGTGGCGAATGACGTCGTCGCAATTTTGGTAGGCAAAAAAAAATGTTCATACTCCCCATTGCGTTCCCACGAGCAGTATAGTGACAGCATTGCATATAACGGTGTTATTCTGCACGAAAAAAGGCTGTCCGTACAATACCTTAGTCACCTCTTACCACACCTCGGTAGGAAAGAGGTAGGTGATGTTCTACTCTGCCGGTCATCTATCTACTAACAGATATATTTAAGTATGTTGAGTTTAATGATTTCTTATATTTACGCGAACACTACACATTTAAATGAAACTAATTTTACGGATTTTATCGCGTTTATTTTTGTTATTTATAACCCGACGTTTCGAGTGCTTTACACGGGGGGACTGAGGTGACAGACATCTGTCATCTCAGTCCCCCCGTGACCATGGGTGCTGTAAAGCACTCGAAACGTCGGGTTATAAATAACAAAAATAAACGCGATAAAATCCGTAAAATTAGTTTCATTTAAATATGTTGAGTTTGATAAATCTTCACTATGATGAGCGTGCCGTACGCGCCGTGGTAGCTCAGGCCCTCGCTTTAAGTTTCATATTCAGCGAGTTTCCTGGGTTAGATTCTTGGTGCCAGCACCACTAAAGTTTTTAAAAGTAATTTAAGTGCATGCTCGGTGGTGAATGAAAACATCGTGAGGAAACCTGCATGTCTGAGAAATAAAAAATATTTCGAGAACAGAAGTCCGTCAACACGCACTGCAGCAGCGTGGCGGACTCTTTCCGGTTCCCAAACTCTGTCAGAAATGAGAGGAGGCCTGTGCTCAGCAGTGGAAGATTTATAGGCTGTTACACTTACTATGATGATGTCTAAACCGATTGGACTACGGCGACAACTCCCGAATACTTTCGGAAGGGAACAACTGCGCGGGAGATATTGTAGGTTTTTGGCTCTACGCTGTGTGGTGTACCTGCAAACACAGGCACTCGCACATTTTAACCTATCCCGCAATCGATGTAATGCTAATTCGAAAAGACAATAGGTAGGCTAGGATGCAGTGTCAGTGATACGGGGACAATCGCAACAATACCAAACCTATAACAACAATTTATGTTTCTTCACTAATGCTGGCTCAGCATGGGAATCCAACCAAGGGTCCATGGGATAATAGTCAGGTGCTCTGAGCACTAGTCCATTCGGTCTTTACTTCCACTTACTGTATCTGTGTTTAACTTTAAAATTGATAATATGAAAAGTTTGCCGTGTGGTAGCGGCTTAAGAGAATCTACCACCCCATCTCATCCCGTGGGCGTCGTGAAAGTCGACAGAGGGAAGACGAAAACCAAGAGATGGGCAGCAGCATATTCCTGAAACATCTGAAGAAATAAACTACGGTTGCCAACCCGCCTGCCAAGCGTGGCAACTGCAGCAGAATCCACCCAAAATGAGAGCTACTAACTTTTGTGGCCTTTTAATGGGACCCAGTTCAGTAGTGGACTAGTGAAAGGCTGAAATGGTGATGATGATGATGATAATGATATTAAAAGTTTTATAAAATTCTCAAAGTCTTGCCATCTTGCAAAAAAAGCGCCGGGATGGCGAATTTTAGCACTTATTAAATGTAAAAAAAAGTAAACTTTTAGCCTATAAATGTCCCACTGCTGAGCACAGGCCTCTCACTTCTGGAAGGGTTATGAAGCCGTGAAGATCCGCCACGCTGCTCCAATGCGGGTTTTTCTATTCCTATTCCTCGGACATGCAGGTTTCCTCACGATGTTTTCCTTCACCGCTAAGCACGTGGTAAATCAGCACTTAAAATTGTAGAAAACAATTTTAGAGGTGCTGGCACCGGGGATCGAACCCAGGTTACTCGCTTACTATGAAATTAAGGGCGAGCACCTGGCCCCTGAGCTACCACGGCTAATTATTAAATGTGCGTGCGGAAAAAGTAGGGTAGGTGCGGTTATAATATATAGATTTGGAGAGTGCCGTTATCACATGCTTTCAGCGTTGCCAGACGTCTCGATTTTAGCGGGATATTCCAATTTTTAGCCCAATATTATATGTCCCGCGTGGGATGGACTCAGTCTCTCTTTTCAGGGATTACTCGATAATCTCGCGTGCGGAGGCGCTGGCGTTACAGGCAAGTGTGTTGAATGGCCGGCGGCCTGATGTAGGCGTTTTTAACTCTTTGGTTCACTGTGCCGAAAGTTTAATGTGATTCGAATGTTGTGGAACACTTGTGTCCGCCGTGTGGTGGCGGCTTTAGAGAATCTACCACCCATCCCGTGGGTGTCGTAGAAGTCGACAGGTACACAAATAGAGAAAAGAAAAACTGAGAGATGGGCAGCAGCATCTTCCAGGAACATCTGAATAAATAAACTGCGGTTGCCAACCCGCCTGCCAAGCGTGGCAATCATGTCAAAATACTCCCCAAAATGAGAGCTACAAACTTTTGTGTCTCTCTATGTTGGAGGCATATGTTCAGCAGTGGACTAGTGATAGGCTGAAATGATGATGACGACTTGTGTCCGATCATTTCACCTGACACTGACACAAATGTTCGTGTTCTATGAACCACATACGAGCCGTTTGTTATTTGAGATTGAGTCATTGATTCTATAAGCTCGAAAAAAAAAGTAAAGTAACAGCCTATAAATGTCCAACTGCTGAGCACAGGCCTCCTCTCGTTTCTGAGAGGGTTATGAAGCCGTGAAGAGTCCGCCACGCTGCTCCAATGCCAGTTGGCGGACTTCACATGTCTACGAAATATTATTCCTCAGACATGCAGGTTTCCTCGTGATATTTTCTATCACCGTCGAGCACGTGGTAATTCGACACTTAAAATTGCAATTAACAATTCTAGTGGTGCCCGCACTGGGTACTCGCGCTAACTCACTCGCGTAGTATGAAATTTAAAGAGAGCGTCTAGATAAAAAATAATAATAAGGGAAATCTTAAGGAATTAAGGAATCGTACGCTGAGTACCAAATATTGCCGAGAAAGGCTGAACTTTGAACGCACAGATCATGAGGTACTACGATGTACGGCGCAATAGACTTATTTTACGCGGGCGAACCGCGGGGCTTAGCTAGTCAAAAATAACTTTACATGTATCAACATTATCATCATCATTTCAGCCCACCACTAGTCCACTGCTGAACATAGGCCTCCCCCATGGATTGCAACAAAAGTTTGTAGCTCTCATTATGGCGGGATTTGGCCATAATTGCCACGCTTGGCAGGCAGGTTGGAAACCGCAGTTCATTTATTCAGATGTACCAGGAAGATACTACCCATCTTCTGATTTTAATTTTTACTCTGTCGACTCTTACTACACCCACGGGATGAGATGGGTAGTAGATTCTCTTAAGCCGCCACCACGCGGCTTTACATTGATGATGATGATGATGATATTATACTGGCCTATTGCGACCACAGCAAAAACTTTCGAATAGTGTCGAGAGCTATTAACTGCACAGGAAATATTATAGTGCCACAAGTGTACGCGCAAACACAAAGGCACTCACTCGCCCCACCTACCCGCGCCCGATTTAACGCTGATGCGATAAGATCGGAGGTAGGCTAGGATTCAGTGTCAGAAACACGGGGACAATCACAACAGGACCAGACCGGAAAACCAACAATTTGTGTTTTAGCACAATTTTTGGCTCCGGCTGGGATTCGAACTCTGGACCCACGGCGGTCGTCGATTTTACATTATATATATACTGATAGACAAAATAATTGTTATTGTTTGTAAATAAGTAAAGTCTTCATTGTCTTTTTAACAAAACACAGGGAAGATGTAACTTTGCAACAGTATGTAAGCATCTTCTTAATTTTCCGTTTCCGTTTTAAAACGATGAGTTACGAGATTCAAAAGATACAGGAAATCGGATTTTTTTTCTCGAATTTTAGACAACATGCACAGCGGGGCTTCCAGCAATCAATTGTTACAATAGCGTTCACAATTTTTTTTAAATCCAATCTGAAATGCGTTCACTCACATCTATAAATGTTGTAATTTACATTCTGGGGAAATAGTTTAGTTTAATAGTCAAATAAATCTCCCACAAGTGATTACAGACCTCTCATTTTCAGAGATGGTTTTGGAACCGGGAACTCACCGCCACGCTGCTCCAGTGTGAGTTGGCGGTCTTCTACAGATGTTTACCTCCACCGCTAAGCACACGGTAAATCAGCACTTAGAATAGTAATTAACAATTTGAGTGGTACCAGAGATTGAACCCAGGCCACTCGGCTCCTCGGCCACTGTGGCTCTAATCAGTATACTCTATTATCTAGTATCCACTACCCTTTATTTAATATTATAGATAGATAGATAGACTACTTTATTCATTGCATCACAGCCAAGAATTACAATAAAATAATAAAAAGAAAAAAAAATGTTATAACTAGAAAAATAGGAATATGTAAAATATTACAAAAAAAATTAGTAAAGAATCAAGAGATAAAATAGGAATATATCAAATTATACATAAAAAAAATAAAAAAAATAAAGAAAATAATAAAAATAAAAAAATATGAATATATAAAATTATACAAAAAATTAAAAAAAAAAATTAAAGAATAAAGAGAAAAAAATAGGAATATATCAAATTATACAAAAAAATAAACAAAAAAAAAGAAAAGAATATAGAGAAAAAAATATGACTATATCAAATTATACAAAATAAAATAAAAAAAAATAAAAAAAAGAATAAAGAGAAAAAAAGTATGTGAAGATACTAAAGTTGCAACCTAAAATCTGTTTTTTTCTTCTTCTTACTATACGTGACAGTTTTTATACTACAGTGTGACGCAACGAATAGGTCTGCGGTCAGCATCAATGTTATGTCAACGAAAGGAAAGTATGACTGTGATATTGAGCGAAGAGCGTTGGCAGGAATCAAGTAAATGGGGTCCTGCATAACTTTATGAGCCAGAACGTATCTAAAAAGACACAGTCGTGGCTGTGAATGTTGTGTGTTGATGTTAGCGAATGTTGGGTCTGGCATAAGAAGCATGAGAGTAGCATTGATGCTGTGGAAATGAGAAGAATGAGAATTATAGCTGGAATGACTTTGATGGACAAACTGAGGAACAGTGTGATGAGGGTACGTTGTGGTATGGTAACAAACTTTTTTGGCATTCTACCGGGGAGGCATATGTTCAGCAGTGGACTTGTGATAGGCTGAAACGACGATGCAATACTGTCACTATACTGCTCGTGGGAACGCAATGGGGAGTAAGAGTTGTTTGACTCGTACCGCCCATTACGTCTCGTTCCTCGCAGGGGCGAAAAGTGGGCTACGTATGTGGCCTCTACCTACCCCTTATATGGTAAAAAGGCGTGACTGTACGTATGTAAACAGTAAATTCACATTTTTTACACTATCAGTTGTTTCAGAAAAGGTAAGAAAACAGTTAATTGGTGGTAGGATTCCTGTGCAGGAATCCATCTAGGTAGGTTGGTAACTACCACCATTGGCCAACCCTGGGCCAGTTCTTCTGCCGTGAAGCAGTAGTGTGCCAACATTACTGTGTTACGGTTTCAAGGCCACTGAGAAAGCTAGGGTAATCACTGGGCGTAAGAGACTTAAGAACTGATGTCTCAGGGTGACGGGCGCAGTAAGGTATCACACACAAATATTCTGGGTGATACAGCATTTGTTATGGGCTGACGTTGCACTTACCATCAGGTGAACGTTTTGCTGGTTTCGTCACTTTTATGAAATAAAAAAAGTTAATATATCAGTACGACATGATGAAAGAAAGAAAGAAGAAGGAGATATTTATCACAAAAATACAGTTCATATAAACACAATGCCACAGTTTTCTAATTAATCAACATATAAAACAACATTAATAATTTAAAACAGGAACAACCATTTGGCAAATGCCGAAAACTTTAATTTATGGGAAATAATAAAAAATAATACAAAAAACTAAAAAAAAAAGTGGAAAAATACATATCTACCTGTAGATGGTGCTATGCTTTAAAAAGGAATGCAGCAGGATATGCTAGGATGTATTAACCCAACACAACCTCTCCCTGATTTTCAGTGGCATCCTATATAATTATTTATCTACTTACATAATATTGATGCAACTACCCAGTTTAAATTTCATATCGCAGTTGTTTTGTTTTTACATAAGTAGGAGTTGAAAACCATAGAGCAACGACCGAGTGTAGAAATGTAAAGTGAAGTACATAATCGAACTTTCTTTTTGAACGCTCTCATTTTGTGCTTGCTAACAAGTGACCCACAAGTACGTAATACAATACACTTAACGTGAATCGAACTTCGACTTTGAGAGCCGTCAATAAGGACGGGGTCAATAGGTATAGTACTTAAAATGACCGGGCACAAGAGTGTATTTCGAGTAGACATTAAATCTGGGACCTCGCATTTGTTGGCAAGTGCGATGTAGTCGCAGTAATGACTTGTTTTGGACTAATAGAGATGTGTTTTTTCTTTTTTATAATTCAAATACGATTTACCGATAGTGTAGTTTTTTTTTAGCGAGTTTATATACTCGTATTAACAACTCCCTGTGTAATGTGAAGAAACTATTTTCCCTATGCTGTACGAACACACCAATAACATAAAGGCATGTGTAAGTTTATTTAATATTAAAATTCGACCGTAATTCATAAAAAAAATAAGTTTGAATTGAGACTTGAGTAAAAATAAGTTGGCAACATTTTAAAATTATATGACGATAATCTCTACTCTGTGCGGCTGTTACCACAGACTATTTTGTATTTGACATTGGCAGTTTGAACGTAAACAAACCATAGACTATTATATGATTGAAGTTGTCACTATGAACGCGAATAGTTTTTTTATTTAGTTATTCAATTTAATGTTTTTGAAACAAATATATAAATTTTAGCTTTCTTGCTTGTTCTCCATATAAAAAAACTATGCCAAATCTACTTTATAGAATCAAGCGTTACTTTGCAAAAATCCATTATAATGAAGGAGCGCACTATGTTGAAAAGGGGTACTAAGTTTTGTCTTCACGTATTAATAGTATTAATATACAGAAAATAACGTATCCCACATAAACGCTACGTTGGGGTACTCCAGTTTCGACCTCGTATATTTTTTTTATGGGTGAAAGTAACGCAACGAGCAAGACGTTCTGATGTTAAAGGCTACGTCTGCCCATACCAGTCGCTAAGAGTTATCAGTTCATAAGTCTCTAATTTCAGTCTTAATTCGCCCGTGTTGTGGCGGCTTAAGATAATCTACCACCCCATCTCATCCCGTTGGTGTTGTTAAAGACGACAGAGGGAATGTTAAAACCAAAAGATGGGCAGCAGCGGCTTCCTTGAACGTCTGAATAAATAAATCGCGGTTGCCAATCCGCCTGCCAAGATTGCAACATCCCCCCAAAATGAGAAGTACAAACATGTAGCCATCTATGGGGGAGGTCTATGTTCAGCAGTGGACTAGTAATAGGCTGAAATAATGATGAAATGATGAAGTCTCTAAAGCCCTCTTTTAAGGGGTTTCTAAATGGGTAACCTAATGTAATTATGTAAAGTGACTAAAAAAATTGCCCACTGGGTTTCTTGCTGGTTTTTCTCAGCATTTGCGAACTGGAGTCGTTAAAAAATGACTTTCAATAAGTATTATCTAAATAATCTGTTTAATGGAAATCAATAAGGAATGTACATACACTACTTCGCTTAAGTGTTCACTTTACATAAGTATGTCTTTAGGTGTCTGTAGCACATCGTGACCACTTATGTGCTGCCGTTCACGGTTCGTCATTACAATTCATTACATTTATTTTTTAAATAAAAATAATCGTATTAGTGATTTGAATATTAGAAAGTTACGCGAAGGTGTTCTTCACAGTACCGTCGCCAGCGAACTGCTTTTTATTCAGAGAGCGTAGATATGACTTTTCTCAATCATTTAGCAAGAGAGATGCTGCAAGTGGTAAGTAATGATCCAGACTTAAATTTTTTAGAATGCGAATATTTTATAAAGATAAAAGGTAACAGTAGCATTGTGAGAAAACATAATGGAAAGAAAGAAAGAGAGAACGAACAATTTTATTATCTGCTGCAAAAAAACTAAAATATTTTCAAAAATAAAAATATCGTTCAAATCTTAGCATATATGATAATCATTAACAAGTTAATAGAATCAGTCGTTACTTTACGGAAATCCATTAATTTGAAGACAGACCACCGCCCGCCCTCCCTCAGCAGCGTGTGGGAGGGCGGGCGGTGCTCTTCAAAACTAGGTAATACACACCATTTTACATTTAGCATGCGGATCTTAGCAAATTAACTTTCTCCTTTACTAATCATTAACAAAACAAAGAAAAAGTAAATAATGCAACAATGTAAACAATAAATTTATGATATATACGAATTTATATGTACCAATTAAACTAAAAGTGTATTGCAACGAAAAGGCAACCGACTAAACATATATGACGCACAATGTTACTATGGTACCGATGTTCTGTCAGAGCAAAAGAAAATATATGCAGGAATCCGTATAGGTAATTATCACCGCAGCGTCAGTTGTTCTGCCGTGAAGCAGTAGTGTGCAAACATTACTGCTTCGTTCTAAGGAGCTCTGAGAGCTAACGTAATTACTAGGCAAATGAAATATAAAATCTGATGTCTCAGAAGGACGAGGGCAGTGTTCTACCACACAGAAATGGTCCGAGTGAGACAGTATTGTCATCTGCAGAAGTTGCACTGACCATCAGGTGAACGTTTTGCTCGTCTCGTCCCCTTATCATGATAATAATATTTTTAATATTCATAATAAGGATTAAATTCATGCAGATTACAGTTAAGCAATATAATAATCTAATCCAATAAACATCTTACTGGTGGTTGGTTTCCGGGAATCATTGGGCATATGAGACTTAAGAACTGATATCAAAACGTTCATTTAAAACATTCACGCCCTACGTCTACTTATAACAAATGCTTTGTCATCCATTCCGAGTGGCACCACACTGCACCTGTCACCCCGAACCAACAGTTCTTACGTCCCATGTGCGCAGTGATTACACTAGCTCGCAGTGCCCTTCAGAAATAAAATGAAATGAAAATTCTTTATTTTTTTCTACGTAATTATAATGCTGAAATGATAATGATGACGAGTCTAATAGATAATCATCAATCGCTCCATGACAAAAATATCTATCAGATTTAATAATAATACATGTATAAGGAAGTGTTGTGGCGGCGTTAGGGAATCTACCACCCCATGTCATTCCATGGGTGTTGTAAAAGTCGATGAAGGGAAAATTAAAATTAGAAGAGAGGCAGCAGCATCTTCCAGAAGCATCTTAATAAATAAACTGCTTTTGCCAACCCGCCTTTCATGCGCGGCAACTGTGGCAAAATCCCCCAAAATGAGCGCTACAAACTTTCGTGGCAATCCATGGGGAGGCCTATGTTCAGCAGAGGACCAGTGGTGGGATGAATTGATAATTATGGTGATGATGACATGTACAAGTGTATTGCAAACTCGAGCAGACCAGCCTCCACTAACAGCACCTGTTCACAAGTATGACTCATGTGGTAGCCATCGACCTTCTTAACCATATTAAAAGGAAGTGAAAGATCCGCCACACGACACAGCCGCAAGCAGAGACATTAAAGTGAGTATGATATACACAAGTCTACCAAACAAAATCGACATAACTAAAAAGCTGTCTTGTATCATCAAATTCCGCCGAAATGTGCCCTCCGCCTGGCGGACACGGGAAATCCGTTGAATGCGCCTTGGTGGGAGAGGACTTGGAGAAAGGAGTTGTTCTCTCTCGAGAAGGGGGCCGTCGATGGTAAGTAGCTGGCGACGGTAGACCCGCAGACAATATTCACGTACACGTACGTAAAGGTCACGTACCTATAACAAATGCTGTGGCACCCAGAACATTTCTATGTGATGAAGTAAACAAAGATAATTTGCTTAGATGAGAGATGCAATGCATGCGGATCTTAGCAAATATCACCATCTTTACTTCATTATAATGGATTTCCGCAAAGCAATGCCTGAGTCCATTAACTATATTTCTGTGTGATACTACAATGCGCCCGTCACGCTAAGACATCAATCAGTTCTTGAGTCTCATATGCCCAATCATTACACTAGCTCTCAACGCCTTCAAACCGAAACACAGTAATGTTCGCACACTACTGCTCCACGGCTGAATAACTGGCCTTTGGTAGCACCTACCTAGACAGATTCCTGGATAGGAATCCTACCACCAGTGAATTTTATGCGATATTTTAGCAAATTTAAGTTTCATTAGTTCACGCTGATGAAATTTCGAGCAGAAATCTTGATACGAATAAAGTTTTATATTTAAGCACCAAATACTTATTGTGCAAAATGAGCCGAGTTAATCTGTTCATTGCGCTGGAAGCTCTTAGAATTATGAAAACAACAGTTTGAACAATTGTCGGCTATTCTGAAGAAAATTTAAATTCAGACTTCGTAATTGCTTTATGTTACATTTCGAATGGTTTTAGATATTATTCCAGTTTCTCTCTTGCATTGTACGTGAATCCAGTTCGCATTGCTAATTATTACATTTACGTACATAAGATCACGACTGTATCCCATAAGGGGTAGTCAGAGAATGGGCACTCACTGCAAAAGCAGATGACTGCCACAATTCACGTTTCGCTAAAACAATATAATGCACTTGGTGTGATAGGTGGTGAGCCCATCGCCACCACGCTGTTGGGTGCACAGTGCAGTTAAATTCCTTACTCGCCTTTTACGAGATCCATTGGATGAGATGGAGTGGTAGTATGTTTTTAACGAGCCGCCACCACACGGCTTACATTTACATTTACGATAGTACAAAATCCTGAATCGAGTCTTTCGATTGGGATTAATAGTTGAAGAGTTTTTATTTATTTAATTAACGGTTTACATGCGATAAATTATATAAAAAGACTAGATGTACCTCGCGGTTTTACTTGCATAAAGAGCCAGATCGATGATATACCTATTCGAATCGGATTTTGGGGTTTTAATTTTTTCGCGTGTAACCATAATTATTTTTCAAAAATTATAGTAGATTACGTTACCCGCTATTATATCAGCTATCTGTCAGTGAAAGTCCCGTCAAAATCGGTCCAGCCGTTTCGGAGATTAGCCGGAACAAACAGACAGACAGACAGACAAAAATTATAAAAAAAATATTTTAATTAGTACCGTATATACTTTCATAAGCATTAAGTAAAAAGCTGTGATTTTGTTGTTACAAACAGACACTTCAATTTTATTTATTTGTATAGATGATTAAGAATAATTACCTAAAAAGACAGTGCTTATTTCTTTTTTTTATTTGATAAAGTGACGAAACGTGCAAAACGTTCACCTGATGGTAAGTGCAACGCCTGCCCATAACAAACGCTGTGTCACTCAGAACATTTCTGTGTGACACCACACTGCGCGCGTCACCCTGAGACATAAGTTCTTAAGTCTTATATGCCCATTGGTTAAGCTAGCTCGCAGTGCTCTTCAACCCGAAACACAGTAATGTTTGCACACTATTATTTCACGGCTGAATAACTGACCTTGGGGTGGTACCTACCTAGACGGCCGGTTATTAAACAGTGTGATTGAGAAGGATATTCAGTACGCACTTTTCAAATTGTACTTACATAGATACACATGCATACAATCACGCCTTTTTCTCATATAAGGGGTAGGCAGAGACCACATCTGTAGCCCACTTCTCGCCGCCGCTGGAAATGTGACGTTACTGGTGGCGAACTACTTCGGCGCCATCTTGGTACGAGTCGAAATCCTTGCTACCAATTGCGTTTCCACGAGTAGCTAGCCATCGGCACAACAACCACTGGCTTGGCTGAGGTATAATTGCGGCGTTATAATCAACTTCACAATTGATAAAATTGGTTTTTAAAAAAGAGGGGGATAACGAGCACGCGGCTCACCTGATGGTAAGTGATCTCCGCCGCCCATGTTGTCGCTGTTGTCATCAATACTCTTTTATATTTTTTCTTGAAGTGACGAGACGAGTAAAATGTTCACCTGATGGTAAGTGCAACGTCGGCATCAACTAGAACATTTCCGAGTGGCACCCTGCGCTCGTCGCCCTGAGACATCAGTTCTTAACTCGCATATTCCCAGTTATTACACTAGCACTCAGTGCCCAGACCGAAACACAATAATGACTGCACACTACTGCTTCAAAGCAGAATAACTGGCCCGACCTACCTAGACGGATTCCTGTATCAGAAACCTGCCAGTCGAAAGTACTCAATGCTCCACGAATCATTGTATCATTATGATTCATCTTTATGCAAAACCTTTACATATAGTGCCTCAAAGTACTCCATTAGGTTGGCAATATTCACAAAACGTCTCGCATAAAACATTATGACCTTAAACATATCGGCATCATTACCTTTAAATTTGCGCCTCAGAGACATTTCCTTAAGGACGTCATTTGTTTTTATCTTGATTGCAAGGAGAGAAAGTTAATTTGCTAAGATCCGCATGCAAAATGTAAAATGGTGTGTATTACCTAGTTTTGGGCGGGTGTTGGTCTATCTTATTCGCTACACTGAGTACCCAAGATAGATCAACGCCTATGCTACTCACCTGTCCGGTGAGTAGTTTGGCGAACGGTTTTCGGGGAGAGCGCAGGTCGTGATGATCCCCAAAACAAGTCTGAGGAGTTGTCCTTCCCGTGGTTGCTGCCCGTTATAGATCTGGTTCACTAGGAAACGGACAAAACTGAAACACTCAGACGACCCACAGGTTCCTCCCTACCCGTTCACCCTCCCCTACCCTCCTTAACTCTTTCTAACCCTCAAAACCACATTTTCCCCACTCTTCCACCGGAGAATGTGGGCGTATCCGGCGGACAATGACGCCCACCTGCGCTAGGACCTGCGCCGTAAGCGGGGATGACGGAGTCCTGGAGGGTTGAGCCGATCGTCACATGGGGTACAAGTGGCGTTAGGCAACACGCCCTCTTTGGTCCCGATTTCAAGCGAAACGGTTGCCCTGTCCGCTAGCCACTGATGGGGAAATGGCCACGTGTCCCTTCAGAGGGCCACAGGCGAGGGGCGTGGAGTCCGCAGACGTTGCCCTAGGCAACTGATGCGGTGGTAAAAGCCATGCTGACGGAGCGAGAGAAGGCTATTTGTAGGCAGTGGGGATGGGCCACTTCAGCCCTATCTGCCAGCCGGATCGAGCACCCGATGTCGCGCTGTAAGCCAGCTCTGCGTTCCTATATCCTCCCGGTAATCTTAACGTCTGAAATAACAAGTAAGACGTTCCCAAAGGTGCGGGCTCCATGAAGGGTAGGAAGCCGGGGGGACGAATTCTTTATACACAAATGGATGGTTCAAGGCCCAAATAAAGCCAAACGACACAGGCGTCATAGGTGCAAACCATAGACGCCAAACATAAACATGGTGAGGTCACTAGCATGCTGGTGGCTCCATCAATTGCAAAAACACCTTCCAACGGTGGTGGTCCCTCGGGTAAAACTGGGGACGTAAACCCATTGAAGGGAGAGCGTAATGCTATAAGTCGTGCCATGGTGAAAACCAAGGGCAATGACGAAAAAGCCAACGCACTACAGGGTGACTCAGCAAAGGGTAATACCAGCAATGGTTCCCTCACCTCGGCTGTCAAGGTTCCTTTGGAACCACAACGCACCGAGGATGCATTCTCTGCCGCTTGGCAGGTGGTGAGCCGAAAAGGCAAAAGGGTAGCGCCAGCAAAGGTGCCACACCGGCCCGATGGCCCCCCCGGGGAATCCACCTCCACCAAGAGAAGGCAGAAAAAGAAAAACAAGAAGCAGCGCCTGAAGGCCCTTTTGAGGGCTGAGATGGCTGCTTCAAAGACAAATGCCAAGTCTGCCAGCCAGCCATTGCCGACCGCGTCGAGCTCTTGTGCCGGTGCCAGCGGGCGTCCCAAGGTGGGAAGTGGTGTAAACCAACGTCCAGCCAAGGGACCGTCCAAAGGTGTCGGTGCAGAGTCTATGGCAAAGAAGGCAAAGGCTGCCAAACGACCGGGCAAAAATGAACGGGCCGTCAAAAGAGTGCTCGATGAGTCGACATCGCCGAGAGGCGAACATAAAAAAGTACGGCTGGAGCACTCAAAGCGGATCTCGACGGTCAGCTACTCCTCGGTTGCCAAGACGGAACTGTGCGTCGCAGTAACATGCGCACGCACAGGGCACTTGAAGGAAGACGCCGACAAAGTCCTCACTGGCATCAAATGAGGATTATAAACGAAGCCTGGAACGCAAAGGATCCTGGAACAGCAGGACCTGTGTTCAGAGGCAAACCAATACACACTGAAGGTGTAATTAAACTCTGGTGCGAAGACCAGAAAACACTTCAGTGGCTGCACGGGAATATTTCGGACCCGAACCTTGTCCCTGGCCTTCAGCTGGTGACAAAGCGACATTCCGAACTACCACGACACATACGTTGTGGTATCCTTATCCCAGACGAGCCGGGCATCTGGAAGGACTCACGCGACATTGGACGCGTTTTGGCCTACCAGAATCCCTGGATCGATGTACCGAAGTGGCTCTTACTCGGTGCAGAGAAACAGAGCGAAGGGTGGTTCGTGGTGGTCTCGATCCCAGAGGACCAAATCCCGGCCCTGCTGAAGGCTGAGCGCCGCCTTGCATGTGTGTGTGGGGCGGTGTATGTCAAATTCCAGGGCCGGGGCGGCAAAATTGTCGAAGCTCCCCCGGATCGTGACTTTGCGGGCACCTCGGGCTCGACCAGCGCCGGGTCTACCGCCGCACAAAACACCCAGTCGGCAATGGAGAGCAAAGCACCTGTAACAGGGTCGGACCCTCCAGCCGACCCTGAGACTCAAGATCGCCTCTCTGCAGAGGAGTTGGACTGCACGATGTCGTCCAACCCCGACACAGAAAAGGATGATGAGGCTCAGGGCCTTTTGGCTGGGCTATACATTGGCGAAGATGGAGGCCCCCTTAGTGATGGCGTCCCCTTCGTCGCCAATTAATATGTTACAGGCAAACCTTCACCACAGTGAAACTGCGACGGCTCAGATGCGCAAGTGGATGGAGGTTCAACACACGGCAATAGCCCTGACACAAGAGCCGTGGGTCAGGGCTAGCCACATACGGGGCCTCCCTAATTTAAGGGGTAAGCTATACTGCACTAACGATCACGACTGCCCAAGAGCGTGTATCTACACAACAAGTAATGTAAAAGCACAACCTTTAACAGATTTCTGTTCCAGAGACCTGTATGCCATAAGGATCCAACACGAACAGGAACCGAACATGGTCATCGCCTCGGTATATATGCCAGAGGCTGATGCACCACCACAATACGACCTCACCAGGCTAGTACATCACTGCGAGCGGACTGGACTGGAGGTCGTCATCGGAACTGACTCCACCGCACATCACCCACTCTAGGGGATGGAAACAATCAACGACAGAGGTAAGACCCTAGTTGAATATCTATTTACAACAAACCTCACATTGATAAATGTGGGTTCTGAACCAACATTTGTCACAAGACGAAGTCGCACAATTATTGACCTAACACTTGCCACCGAAGGTGCGACCGAACTCATTCATGGATGGCATGTGTCCAATGAGGCTTCGTGCTCAGACCATAGGTGGATTCTATTTGAATTACAGGTCAATATTAAATCAACACTCCCAAAACGTAACCCCCGCAAGACTGATTGGGTCAAATACAAGAATACACTTATCCCCAGACTTGCGGAGCTCCAAGTTACAGACAGACTGGAGGATACAACTTGAATAGAAAAACAGGTAACAAGTCTAACCACTAATATGTTAGATAGCTACCACGAAGCTTGCCCAATGACCAATCCTGCTACGAAGCCTAGCAAAGATCCCTGGTGGGGTAATGAACTAGAGCGGAAGCGTAGGAAGGTCCGGAAGGCTCTAAACAGGGCAATGAACACATCAACTTACTTACGACTTATACAAATTCGCCAAGTCCGAGTACAAAAAATGCATCAGGTATCGACGAACAGTGGGATGGCGCAAATTCTGCAGCAAAATAGAAAGCTGTAAACAAGCAAATCGGGTAAGGAAAGTCTTGGCCCAACAAACCACCTCGGGGCCTAGCACGCTCTGCAAACCCGATAACACATACACCACTTCGCCAGCTGAAACACAACAAATCCTACTAGAAACACAATTTCCAGGGTGTAGACTAGTTCAGAATATAGACTGGCAAGAGGAAAGAACAATCCCAAAACACCATGACTGGAACTATAATAACTATATAGAGCTCAACGAGGAAAAACTCCAATGGGCTATACGCAATTTTCACCCATACAAGGCGGCTGGATCTGATGGTATCTTCCCTGCTCTTCTTCAGTGGGGACGACACTTGATAATTAAAATACTAGCCGTCATCATGCGAGCATGCCTGGCACACATACGTCCCGAAAGGGTGGAGGGAAGTGAAGGTAATCTTCATTCCTAAACCAGGTAAAAGCGACTACACAAATACCAAATCTTTTAAGACCAATCAGCCTCACGTCCTTCCTGCTAAAAACAATGGAAAAGGTATGTGAAAGAGAACTGAGAGGAAAGGCAATAATAAACAAACCTCTACATAGCAACCAACACGCTTATAGCTCAGGTAAATCGACAGAATCGGCACTCCATTTGGTGGTAAACCAAATCGAGGAAGCCCTTTGCCAGAAAAATAATTGTCTTGGCACCTTCATTGATATAGAAGGAGCTTTTGACAAAACTAGCTTCACCAGTATAGGCAACTCCCTTGTCAAACATGATGTGGAACCTGCCCTAATAAGCTGGATTATAAACACACTGATATATGAACAAAAGAATAGTGAGAATTACAAGTGAGAGTAAAATGGCATTAATAACCAGAGGCTGCCCTCAAGGTATTATCACCACTCTTAAGGAACATAGTCATCAATGACCTCATCACAAAACTAAATGTGAACCATTTTTATACAATAGGGTATGCAGATGACCTAGCAATTCTAATATCAGGCAAACAAGCTAGTACAGTCTGTGACCTTACACAGGCAGCGCTACATATAGTAGAACGCTGGTGCAGGGAATATGATCTAACAGTAAACCCAAACAAAACTGAAATGGTAATGTTCACTCACAAACGATTGCTGAATACTTACCACCTACCCAGATTATTCAGCACTGAAATACAGCTGTCATCAGACGTAAAATACCTTGGTATAATACTGGACAGCAAATTAAACTGGAACAATCACATAGAAAATAAGATCAATAGGGCATGTATCACTTTTTGGCAATGTAGAAGAATGATTGGTAAACGCTGGGGTTTGTCACCGAAAATCGTTCTAAGGCTGTATAAGATGATCATCCGCCCAATGATTTCCTACGGAGCAGTAGTATGGTGGCCCAGAACGAATCTTACTACTGCTAGA
Source organism: Luehdorfia chinensis (assembly GCA_019845155.1). Taxonomy (NCBI): domain Eukaryota; kingdom Metazoa; phylum Arthropoda; class Insecta; order Lepidoptera; family Papilionidae; genus Luehdorfia; species Luehdorfia chinensis. The sequence continues at coordinate 434,018 of JAHVAK010000411.1, forward strand.
AACAAATTGCAAAAATGTCAGAGATTAGCGTGTTTGGCCACAACAGCATGCATGAGAACAACCCCCTCAGCAGCCCTTGAAGTCATGTTGGATCTGCCACCACTGCACCTGTATATCCAACAGGAAGCAGCTTTGGCGGCCATAAGACTTAAGACTCTGAATCTCCGGAACGACAACAAGATCCCACACACCAATATACTTAAAGAACTTGTAACGATATACTATCTCTAATTACGTATTTTTACGTTTTAGAAAGATTTAAGAAAATATTAAAAATTATAAAAAAAAAAAAAAAAAATGGTGGTCCAAAAAAGTTGGGAAAATATATATGAGGACCAATCCCAATAGTGAAATTTCATTATTTCCAATTTAATTTTTCTTGGCATAATATTACATAGATCAGTGCCTAAAAATTACTTTAAAACATATAAAATATATCCAAGAGACCTTATCTCTCGAAGTACTATAGAAGTTAATTAAAAATATTACAATATAAAATTAACTTCATTTGTATGGAAAATACTCTATATAGTTATTCATAATAAGGAAGAGTTCATGTAATGCCAATTATAAAACCAATCTTAAAATTAGAAGGTGTTCGCGTATTGCTAATACCATACTATTAAGTCCGAGACGCGAGTACCGTGCGGAGGGGCATACCAACAGCTCAACATAGACGTGTGTGAGGTCGAGCATGACTCTCTATAGTATCAAGTTGCATAGTGCTAATGTTCCATACAAAGATCCTATGTAAGTAAAGTATATGATAAAATGGTCTAGCATTGAAGGTCTCTTGTAAGATATGATATTATAAAAATGAGTTGGAACTTAAAATTATTAAGATAGAGAATTCATTAGACTTTCATACAATCACATAAGAGAGGGTGTGGCTTTTAGCATTTCGGTGCTGGAGCTTACTCTTTCGCCCCATGTCTTAGAGCATTAGTTCTATGATACATGGTTCATACACCGGCGTCTTAGTGGCTTACTACTATGACACGTTGGTAAATTTTTTAGTTAAACAACTTTTGCCAAAGTCGATAATTATCATATAGGGGTGTTGTGAGGAGGCACCATCTATGTGATAGTTACAATAATACTTACTGCTATTGTGGTATTGTGTTTTTAGTGACGGTTATATGAATGAGTTGCATCTGATTCAATACAACTTATGATTCGGGTTGACGGAGGTTTTTTGCAGAAGTGTAGATGTTTGCTAAGACTGTATAGAGGCCCTTGTGTTGGCGTATGTCTGAGCGATGGTCGTAATGATGCTTGTTGCACCTGTGACAATGCGTCCTAGTGACAGTTGCTTAGATGTCGTTAATGTAATGGTTGCGTCTTGCACTTGGTTTGACTCACATTTTCTTTAGATTTGTCCAAGTCGGGTCTCTCTATAACGAGACTGCAGACTGTCTGCCCTCCATGTGTTGAATAACAACAATATTAAATAAAGCTCTCAGTAAATTCCCACAAATGAATGATAACTGGAAACTTGGTGGTGGGTGAGACAAACTTGATCGAAATACATAATACTCAACGTCAATTACACAAACCCATTTGACGAATATAATAGAATGCTGATTGCCTGATGGCTGAATGATAATTATAAATGATAAATAATGGCAAAATACATCATTACAATGGTTGGTGGAGCTAATGCGTCTACTTCATGCGGATGGTAGCTGGCGGGAGGAGACTCTCAAGGCTGCAGCCGAAAGCTGCACAACGTGGGACCCCATACCCTTGAAGTGAGCAGTGGACTCACGACGTGCTCTGCGGCAAATTGCCGTGCTGACCTTGTATTGGATGTTGATGCCACACACTCGACATTCATCTGCAGTTGCAGCGGTCTGGCGAAGTGATGGCGCGTACGGAAGGCTTTACTAGTTTATTGGGCCGAGTGCTCATAACTGCTCGACGTGTGCCAAATCCATGCGACGTACATTCACGAAGACTGGACTAGCTGTATACTTGTATGATGTAAACACGCATTGACATGCGAGACTTCGGTCTAAGTTTGTGCTTACGCACTAGCAAGAGGCCAAGCCCTCTTTTTGCTGGTTCGCCAGTGTTGCTGTGGACTACGGTCCTTGTTCCCGACTTCTTGTCCTGTGTCGGGGGGAGCGCATGGATTGGAAGGCGCTTACCGCACACGGCGGGAGTTGGAGCCGTGTGCCTTCCCCACATTTTTTTTAATAAAAATGTTGGGGGAGCGATAGCTTGTAGTGGGTTATTAATAATTTAAAGTTAATCTTAAACAGGTGCGGAATACAAATCTCTTTGCAATAGATATTAAACATTGTGAACCCTTTACAAGAGTATAGGGAATAGTAGTTAATTAGTATTAGTACACTGTCTTGGACTTGCAGCTTCTCTAGTGAATAAACATTTTTCCATGATACACCTAAAAGAACAAGTTACTAAAAATAAACACAACGTAGATAAAAGGGTCCTACCTATGACGATCACAATTAATTAACATATATCATTCAAATGGCCTAGAATGAAATAACCTTTAGAAATGATCTTGAAAAAGATTAAGTCTATTTTCTGGTCACGTAATTAATTTTATCAACGTAAAAGTTGAATAGTTACAAGCTCATCGAAGAAATGCCAGTTCTACAGGCTGTGTATGACAGGATCCCCAAACAATTTTTCTTTGATAAAAAGTACAAAATACAATTACATGAGAATCATCGCACTGACGGCCTGAATCCACAAGAACTCAGGATCTTCACAGATGGCTCCAAAACAGAGACAGGTACCGGTTCTGGAACCTTCTCAGAGGACCTAAAAATTCGAATAAGCACATCACTTGGTATACACAACACGGTGTTTCAAGCAGAGTGTATGGGCATTATCGAAGCAGCATCGGCCATGCCGTGGACGAGCTTGCTCGGGGGGGATCCAACAGGTGTGCCGTGGGACCAAAACCCATAGTCCAGCTTCCCTTCAGGTATGTTCGTACGCTAGTTTGTAACCGCACTAGAAAGCAACATGCACACCTCTGGAAAAACCATCCAGAGTGCAGACAGACAATAGCAGCTCTGCCTGCTATAAACAATCGCATCTCCAACGTGCTACTCCGTCTGAAAAAGCCCCAAATCAGAATGGTTAGTAGCGCCATAACAGGACATGGATCATTCAACAAATAGCTGTTTTCTTTAGGTATCACGGACAGCCCTCTGTGCAGAGCCTGCAAGGAAGAGGATGAAGCAGCGGCCCATGTCCTCCTGGACTGCCCAGTGATCGCAGAATACCGGGCTAAGTATCTCGGTTCGCCGAGATCTCTCCCCGAGGTCGTGGGCAACACCAAAGGTTTGCTGCGGTTCCTGGAGGAGATAGGTGGGTTCGAATAAACCTATTATTCCTGCCTCAACGCAAAATACGCGCATAGACGTGGAGTTGGGGAAATCAGCCCGAAGCAATCTACAATCTACAATCTACCTAGTTTTGAAGAGCATCGCCCGCCCTCCTCGACAGCGTGCACCAAAAAAAAAAAAAAAACCAATACCGCCACCGGGAACCGCGACTGACAGTCTTGACAGTCGTAGAGTCAATATCACTTGATAATGCCTCGTTTTGAGGTGAAACACGTGTCGTGTTGTCGACTACATTGTAGTGGTGGTGGCGGTTCCCGGTGGCGGTATTGGTTTTTTTTTGGTGCACGCTGTTGAGGGAGGGCGGGCGGTGCTCTAACTAGGTAATACACACGATTTTACATTTTGCATGCGGATCTTAGCAAATTAACTTTCTCTCCTTACTATAATTCATTTCCGCAAAGTAACGCCTGATTCTATTAACTTTATCTTAATTCACTAATGGAAAGTTGTTGCATGAATTATGATATAACTATAAATGTTCACGTTCACTGGTGGTAGTTCAGTGGTAGGATTCCTATGCAGGAATCCGTCTAGGTAAGTACCACCCCAGGGCTAGTTATTCTGCCGTAAAGCAGTTTCGTCACTATCTATACATTCATACAAATAAAAAAATGAATGTCTGTTTGTAATAACAAAATAACAGCTTCTTACTCAATACTTTATAATATTAAAATATCATTGAAGGTACTACTATGAGAAAGACAATTTTTAAAGTTTTTGTCTGTCTATCTGTCGGTTTGTTCCGGCTTACCTCCGAAACGGCAAGACCTATTTCGACGGGACTTTCACTGACAGATAGCTGATATTATAGCGGGTAACTTAGGGCTACTTTAATTTTAGAGAAATAATTAGGACCCCAAAATCCGATTCGAATAGTGAAGTATATAGGTATTACATCGATCGGTTCGGTTTTTTACGCGGGTGAAGCCGACAGAAATAGCTAGTATCCAATAAAAAAAATACAATTTTTTTTTAAATTTACTAGCTATGACCCGAGGTTTTTTGCGCCGTACGGCATGATACCTTGCTTACCTGAGCATTAACAGTTCGGCCATTCTCGGTAATGTTCGGTTCGCAGTGTGCGGTTCATTTTTTTTGCGCGTAATCTTAATACTTTTTCTCATATAAAAGTAGCCCAAGTTACTCTTTATAACATCAGCTATTTGTCAGTGGAAGTCCCGTCAAAATCGGTCCATCCGTTTCGGAGATGTCCCACACTATGTACCGGGTTATCTCCTGTACCGTGGGCCTGTTTTAGAGACAGATATTTCAACATGCACTACACAATCAGACCCGAAAATCAACAATTTCTGTTTTGCTCAAATGTTGGCTCCGGCTGGGATTCAAACCAAGGACCTCTGACCACTAGGCCACGCGGCTGTCAAAAATATGGTCGGGTATGGTGTCCTCTTGTCGGATTTTCTGCTACGGCGCAACTTTCGAAAACTGGGGGAAAGCGGCGTAGTAAGCGATCAACTTTGCTGGAGATATTATAGTGTAATATCCTCGTAAACACAACAGACACTTACTCATTGTAACCTTTCATCTCCAGATACAACGCATGTGCGGTAATAGCGAATTCAGGCTAGGATAGCGCGGCAGAAAGAGATGACAATCCAAACATAACTAGACCCGAAAACCAAAACTTGTGTTTTTGCACAAACGTTGGGTCCAGCTGGGATTAGAACCAGTGTAATAGTCCGGTACTCTAGTAACTACTTTTTTGTCGTCCGATCTAAACAAAGTTTGCGATAAGACGAGAATGAGTGAGACGTTGATGAGTGTTCGTGTCTTACTCACGAAGACTCTCTCGGCGGCTGTCTGTTGTAGAGTCTTGATAATGCCTCGTTTTGGGGCGAAACATGTTTCATGGTCTCGACTACAGTGGTGTATATTACCTAGTTACCACTAGACAACCAATACTACCGTATTGTTACAATACTACCGTATTGTAGTGGTGGAAGGTATCTGGTGGCGGTTCTTGGTGGCGGTGTTAGTTTGCATCTGCACGCTAAGGGAGGGCGGGCGGTCCTCTTCAAAAACTAAGTAATACACTCCATTTTATATTCTGCATCTGAGCAAATTAACTTTCTTTCCGTTCTTATAGTTACGTCAATGTTACACAATTAAATGCAAATAGATTTTACGGATTTTATCGCGTTTACATTTACACACTTTTTATAACCCGACGTTTCGACCGCTTAACAGCACCCATGGTCACGGGAGGACTGAGGTGACAGATGTCCTCATGTCATAGTTAACCCGGATATACCCGTTAACCCGGTAACCCGTTGTTTGCCGTATGTAAGAGAGACCACATTCACAATCCAGCTTTTAATTATAATTTTTGTCCGATCTACGCAGAAAGAGCTTACTGTGTCTGGAAGTCTTGCTGTGGTTTGCATGGTCTTTGATTTAATTTTATTAATTATAGGATCTCAAGCTGGTGGTAGTACCCAACTATCTTCTGTATTGAAATTAGGATGTTGATTAATTTTAATAGCCACAATAATCATCGTTGGTAGGAATCAATGTTCTTTAACGAGAGTTAATCAAAACCGACTTCCTAGAGCGATTCCTAGATCGTTTTATATTTCATAGTATCATTTAATTTTAAAACTATATTGTATGTTTGTGTGAGTCCTAATTATTTGAAATTATTAATTACACCCACTAAGTGAAATTTGACATGTACTTATAGAATTTAAATTTGTAATTTTTTATTTATGTATTTATTTATATAAAAATAGCTAAATAGGTTTTAGCCACGTATTATGTCATTATAATAACCAGCTTGCTCCATTACCCTATTTATAGCGAAATTTTGAATTTTACAATGATTTCTTATATTTACGTGAATACTACACATTTAAATAAAACTAATTTTACGGATTTTATCGCGTTTCATTTTACTATTCTTAACCCAACGTTTCAAGTGCTTTACAGCACCCATGGTCACGGGGGACTGAGCTAAAAGATGTCCTGATGTCATAGTTAACCCGGATATACCCGTTAACCCGGTAACCCGTTGTTTGCCGTATGTAAGAGAGACCACATTCACAATCCAGCTCGTATACTCCTGCATCTTGTAGAGGGACACAGTTAGCTATTTCTGCGTAGATCGGACCAAATAATAATTAAAAGCTGAAGGTGCTCCGGGTTAACCATGGGTGCTGTAAAGCACTCGAAACGTCGGGTTATAAATAGTAAAATCAAACGCGATAAAATCAGTCAAATTAGTTTCATTTAAATTTGAATTTGAATTACTTTATTCTTCAATGCTGATTCAATTCTTAATGGATAATAATTGTTATAAAAATATTAAAAAAAAAGAAAAGTAAGGGAGTAACGAGGACGGTGACATTTACATAACATTGACACTTTTTTTCAACTAACGAGGGTTGGAAACTTTCCAAACTGAAGATTGTGATTGTGACTGCTATGAAAAAGTAACGCCTGATTCGGTTAGAAAGTTCGTTTTCTCTCGTGAATGTTTATCATACTAAGAAACTGTCCGATATATAGTTTCATGGTATGTTACTAAACAAACACAACTTTAACTAGTGGTAGGATTCCTGTGCAGAAATCCGTCTAGGTAGGTACCACCCCAGGGCCAGTTATTCTGCCGTGAGGCTTCCTCCATAGATTGTCACAAAAGTTTGTAGCTCTCAATTTTGGGGGATTGTGCCATAGTTACCGCGTTAGGCAGGTTGGCAGCCGTAGTTTATTTATTTAGATGTTCCAGGAAAAGTTTTTGCACAAAACTTTCCTGCTATTCGCAATATTCAACAAAAGTCTCAAATAAAATATCATTACATTATCAACATATCGACATCATTACCTTTACAGAGTTCCTTTGAATACATTTTTGTCAGAGCGTCTATTTGCTGCTATCAGCGTGGGCATTTGCGATCCTTTATTTTTATCTTGATTCACATATTAGTGCGAGTATTTATAAGAAGTAGTAGTCGCCGTGCGTCGAAATTTGTCCTTAATCCACGATTTTTTTTAAGTTTGAACGTTATTGAGGTTTGAGTAATTATTTGTTGACAACAATTTTAAATTCTGTGGCGACAATTTTTACTCTGAGTATCTGTTTGACCGCACTATCTTCCGGGTTAAGACCGCAGTCTTCTACATTGGCAGTATGAACGTAAACAAACGACAGACTATTATGTGATTGACATTATCAGTATGAACGTAAATAATAAACTTCGGCTCTCTCGCTTCTTCTCCCTACAAGATTAAACTATCCCAAACATCGCACTCCTTTGTGAACGCAATATGCTAATAAAGGGATTCAAAACTTTTCTTTTCTCTTATTAATATATACATATTACGGATATCTAATGTTATGCACAGCGCAGGTGATTTTGTTAGAAGCAATTGTTTATAATATGGTTTAATACGGAGCCGTGGTAGCTCAGAGGCCGGGCGCTCGCCTCATGTTTTATACGAGTAATACGCGTGTGACCTGAGTTTAATCTCCGCGCCCGGCACCTCAAAAATTGCTGTACACTTTTAAGTGCTGATTTACACACAACGTGCTTAGCGGTAAAAGAAAAGATCGCAAGGAAATTTGCATGACTTATAAATAAAAATATAAATAAGTCCACCAATCCGCTCCACAGCGTGGCGGATTCTTCCTAGCTCCAAAACCCTTTCAGAAATGAGAGGAGGCCTGTGCTCAGCAGTGGGACATTTATAGGCTGAAACTAACTAACTAAAAAAGAGCGGGCAACGAGCATGCGGCGCACCTGATGGTAAGTAATCACGCCGCCCATGTTCTCGCTGTTGTCATCAATACTCTTTTATATTTTTTCTTGAAAAAGTGACAATAAGAGCAAAACTTTAACCTGATGGTAAGCAACGTCTGGCCATAACAAATACTGTGCCACCTACAATAGTTCTGTGTGGCACTACATTGCGCACGCCACCCCCAGATATCAGTTCTTAAATCGCGTATGCCCAGTGATTACACTAGCTCTCAGTGCCCTTCAGACTGAAACTTAGTAATGTTTGCGAGCTACTCACGCATCACGGCAGAATAACTGACCTAGACGGATACTTGCATAATAATCCTACCAGTAAAAAGTAAAAAAGAAGTTGAAGACCATTAGTGGCCAACTTCGCGTGCATCCTTAGACCAGCTCCATGGTAACATATTATTAATTATCATCGAAGCAACGTACGAGTAAGTATATCAAGTTTCAGGTCAATCGGACTTCGGAAATTAGGTCAAAATTAACTTACAATATTAGAAACGGAAAGACGTGAAGAAAGCAACTTAAATAAAAGCTTGTAACAAAAGAAGAGCATCGCAGTTATGTTTGCACACTGCTGCTAGACGGCGGAATAACTGACACTGCGGTGGTACCTACCTAACTAGACAGATTCCTGGAATCCTATTACCAGTATATTAGTAAAGTAAATGGAATTGCTAGTATTGTACGAGTATATAACAAAAAGCCGATAGGTGTCCGGCAGAGTAGAATAGCACCTACCTCTTTCCAACCATGGGGTCGTAAAAGGCGACTAATTTATTGCATGGACAGCCTTTATTCGTGCAGAATAATACCATCTGCAATAATGTCACTATAGTGCTCGTGGGTAGGCAATAACTTTTTCACTCGTGCCCAAATGGCGGCGAGGTTTGCCACCCGTTACGTCTTGTACGTGGCAAAAATTGGGCTACGGGTGTAGTCTCTGCCTACCCCTTATATGGGAAAAGGTGTGACTGTATGTATGTTGGTATATACAAAAAATATCCAGTCATGTGAAACATAATCGTAGCATTGCAAATCTCTACACCACAAGGTAGGAAGTAGGAACAAGTTCGTTATATGTGCATGTAACTAAGCCGATCTCTGTGGCAGCCTGAAATGTAAAACTTTGTCTGAGTAGATTTCAGAGTTTTTGATTAAAATAATATATGAACTATGTTTGCTTTCACGTTCCAAATGAGTTAAACTTTATGATTGTGCAGTTACAGTTAAGCTTATCATCGCTGTTCTATTCATTAATACAGCTTTTGGAGGATTTTGCCGGCGGTATAAATTCTTTATTAATAGTGTTGAAATGAACATATCTCATTATGTTTATTTAAATGTATATTTGTATGAGTTGAGTCGTTGTCGGACATCGGACACGGGACCAAATTTGATTAGCCAGCTTGGCTGACTGGCTTCATTCGAGGCTGCTGACCCCTTATTTACTCAGTCTGGTGGCAGCTTAAGAGAATCTACCACCCCTTCTCATCCCGTGGATATCGTAAAAGTCAGCACCATCTTCCTGGAACATCTGAATAAAAAACTGCGGTTGCCTACCCGCCTGCCAAGCGTGGCCACTATGGCAAAATCCCCCCAAAATGATACCTACAAACTTTTGTAGCAATCTATGTGAGAGGCCTATATTCAGCAGTGGACTAGTGATATGCTGAAATGATGATGGTGATACAGAAATGGCGTGATTGACCTTTTTCCTATAAAAGGGGTAGTAGGCCACTAACGTAACCCACTTTTCGCCCTCGCAGGAAACGACACGTGTCGGCTGGCGAACCACGTCGCCGCTATTTTCGTACGAGTAAAAAAAATTCTTACTACCCATTGCGTTCCCACGAACAGTATAGTGACAGCATTGCATATTATGGTGTTATTCCGCACGAATATAAATATATAAAGGCTGTCCCTACAATACCTTAGTTGCCTCTTACGACACCTCGGTAGGAAAGAGGTGGGTGCTATTCTACTCCACCGGACACCTATCGGCTTATATAGAAGGTTTACAATGGTGTAATATTGTAATTTGAAGTCACTACAAACAACGTAGTGTACATAACGTTGCCTTAACAAACTGAATAATTTATGCACGCCCAGTTCGTATCCCAAAATAGGAGCTCGAGGAAAATGTGTCGGTATAGTGAATTCACTTCTCTTTGTTAAACTCCAAACACTAAAATTAAGTTTCTATAAATACTAGCTGACGCCGGCGACTTCGTCCACGTGGATAAAGGTTTTTTAAATATTCCTATTGGTGGTAGGATCCCTATGCAGGAATCCGTCCAGGTAGGAACCACCCCAGGGCCAGTTATTCTGCCGTGAAGCAGTAGTGTGCAAACATCACTGTGTTTCGGTGTGAAGGGCACTGAGAGCTAGCGTAATCACTGGGAATATGAGACTTAAGAACTTATGTCTCTGGGACAGGCTCGGTGTGGTGCTACACAGAAATATTCTGAGTGATACGGCATCTGTTGTAGGCAGAAGTCGCACTTACCATCAGGAGAATGTTTTGTTCGTCTAGTCACTTAATCAAATAAAAAAAATCCGAAGAAACTATGTGATTTTCCGAGATATAAAGTATCCTATGTCCGTCTCCAGAATGCAAGCTATCTCTGTGAAAAAATTACAAACCTTCTAACTCTGCCACCTCTGAAACAAACCAGTTTACCGCTCTTTTGGGAAAGTTAATTAATAAATTACAGGAGCACAGTAAAAGAGTTGAAAGCGCGTAAAATTGGAAATGGAGTGACAATCCCAACTACACTGTGTACACTGTGACTTCTGCGTATGTGATATGACGCGGGGATGACAGAATCTGTGTGAGTCGATTTTGCGGTAAATTTGAAAATCATACATGCCGTTTCTTTTTTTTTTTATTGTACAAAATGACGAAACGAGCAAAACGTTCACCAGATGGTAAGTGCAACGTCCGCCCACAACAAATGCTGTGTCACCCAGAATATTTCTGTGTGACACCGCACTGCGCCCGTCACCCTGAGACATCAGTTCTTAAGTCTCAAATGCCCAGTGATTACGCTAGCTCACAGTGCCCTGCAAACCGAAACACAACACACTTTGCACACTACTGCTTCACGGCAGAATACTGGCCCTGGGGTGGTACCTACCTAGACGGATTCCTGCATAGGAATCCTACCACCAGTAAAAGTTTCTATGGGATATTGACAGATATAGGAATTTAAGAGTACCATTTTGTTACAACTCAATCTTAAATTTTTTTAAGGTGAAATTCCGACACAATGAGCATTTAGCCGCGTAAAGAAATTGCAATCCCGACTGATCACACTTCGAAAAACATCTTGTGGAAACTGGACATTACGTACCTAGTGAACACACATTTAAAGTTTTACATATTTGCGACAAGGGACTCGGCTGTGTGTGAAAAGTAATAACATTACACTGCTGAATGAACAACCAAACGTATCGAATTCGCCACTTTTAAATATCTTTAAATCCGGTACTTAAAGTTTAAATATACTTGAAGTAGTCGTTTGCTAACAATTCGGTCGCAAACGGCTGCTTATGTAATTCGGGTGGTGGATTGTGTGAGGAAGCGGTCGCTATCGCTATATTGCAATCGCCATTGTTATTTGCGTCACCGAAAGTATAAATAGGCAGCTCCTTGACCGCGTCACTAGGGCACAAGCGCTCTACTCAGTACAACACACACGCAACATCGCCATCATACCGCCCCCGCCGTCGGAGGGCGTATCAAAGTTATTCGCGTTACCGCTGCATCTCAGGCCGGTTCTCCCCTATAGTGTCATACATAGAAGCGTCGCTGGAGTTTCTTACGCCATTTTTTCTCCAGCGGAAACGCATTCCGAATTGGTGGGAAACTTGCCCTCAAAAGTAGTAATATTGCCCTCCCGATAAAAGTAACTAACCGAGCCGATGCCGGCCTTCTAGGGCATCCTCGAGTCAGTTACTCTCGCGAACAGGATGACGGTCCAAGCCGAGGTCCCCTCTCGGGGGCCCTTACGCCAGTCATCCATAAACAAAGGTTCGGCTAAGCGCCCTCAGCGCTCTGCCACCTTTCAATCCGGCGAAGCTGTAAATGCCTTCGGGCTAACAGTGACCATCAGTCCTAAAAAAAAACACTCGGCGGCTGTCTGTCGTAGAGTCTATGCCACTTGATAAAGCCTTGTTTTGGGGGCGAAACACGTATCGTGTTCTCGACTTCAGTGGTGTATAATTATTACCAAGTGGTAGTATTGCAGTGGTCGGTGGCGGTGTTAGTTTGCTTGTGCACGCTTCTGAGCGAGGGCGGGCGGTGCTCTTAAAAAAAACTAAGTAATATACACCTTTTTATATTTTGCATGCAGATCTTAGCAAATTTACTGCTTTCCTTCTTTGAAAAGGAAAATTTTCTGGAGGCACATAGTCTGATGAAAGAAACGATTCCTTGCGCTACCCCACTTCGCAGAAACCTGAAAACAAAAAACAATAGATAACAAAAGAGCAAACAAATTAAGTAAAATATATGAAATAGTATAATAGAATATTAGATAAAAGTAAAAATATTAAAACTAAGTAAAGTACAGCGATAAGATGGCCGCATGTATAGTGTAAAACAAGATGCGTGTCACAGGATTTATACTAAAACAGTTGTCGTAGTCATAAGTAAAGACAGATCGATAAATATAGATAGAAAAAAAATAGTAACTGGAGAAAATGAAAAATGTATAAAAAATATATTATAAGGCCATGAAGAAAAAATAAATAAAACTTAAAAATATTGAAAACAAGCTAAAAGAATTTAAATTTAAAAATTTAATTTTATTCCAGCCGCTGATTTTCACCATCGCACGTGAAACACAGTTGCGGCACAGCGAAAAATTCCACCGTCACCACCTAGATGGTTGGCATTCCAGCACAGTGCGTTTTTCGCGGAATTTTCTGCCGCGCACAAGAATAGAATCTGCTGCCGCAAGTGATTTTTCCGGACCGATACGACTTAGGGACATTCAAGAAAAGAGCCTATTCCTTTCTCAAAGGCCGGCAATACATCCGCTATTCCTCTGGTATTGTAGATGTTCATGGGCGATCGCTTGTCACTGATCTTGATCCGCTTGATCGGTGATCACTTACCATCCGGTGAGCCGCTTGCTCGTTTGCCCCCTCTTCCAGAAAAAAAAAATGGAACTAAATTAATTTAAGCAGTATTTTGTAAATTACTCAAAGTTACTAAGACATCACCTCGTTGTAATCAATTGATGCACTGTCCCCGTCTCAAAAATAAAAACCATAAGTGCCCAATTTTGTAACCATGGTGTCGTAATAGAAGACGAATATTTTGTACGGACAACCTTTATTCTATATAACATATAATATGAAATGCTGTCACAACAACGCTCGTGGGAATGCAATGGGGAGTAAGAATTTTTCACTCCTACCAAAATGGCGGCGACGTGGTTCGCCACCCGTCACGTCCCCCGCGAGGGTCAACCCATATACAGAAAAAAGGCATGACTATATCTATGTATGTACAAATACCTATCAAAGAAGTACAACACCAGTATATTTTATTAAAACACAACAAGCAAGAGTTACACAAATAGCAAGTTAAAAATTCAGCAGACAACGCTTGACGTCCAAATTGCAAATGGACTGGCACAACGCCGCCGGATGAACAATAAGCTTTCTGACGCTCGGATGGAGCGGGCGTGTTAAACTGTCAAACGTACAACATCCATCAATTGTAATGCTTGTTGAACTTTTTTTATTAAAAAGAAGACGTAAAAATATTTTCAGCTGACAACACAAGTCAGTTATCAATTGCATTTAAGTCTGAAATAGAGAGAGATAGAGACAACAAAAGTGTACAAAGCCGCGACAGGTGCGAGATAACAGGTGGTTGGAATTCTATGCAGGAGTCCGTCTAGGTAGGTGCCATTGCAGGGCCAGTTATTCTACTGTGAAGCAGTAGTATGTAAACAATACTATGTTTCGGTCTGACGTGCACTGACATAATGATGATACATGATAATGCCTCGTTTTGGGGCGAAACACGTGTCGTGTTCTCGACTTCAGTGGTGTATATTATCTAGTGGTAGTATTGTAGTGATTGGTTGAGGGAATCTGGTGGCGGTTCCTGGTGGCGGTGTTAGTTTGCTTGTGCACGCTACTGAGGGAGGGAAGGCGGTGCTCTTTAAAAAACTAGGTAATATACACCATTTTTATATTTTGGATGCGGATCTTAGCAAATTAACTTACTTTCCTTCTTTATAATGGATTTCCGCAAAGTAACGCCTGATTCTATTAACTAGGGAATACTTGACCTCGTGCCTTGTCTGGCAAGTTGATTTCATTGATTGACTACCGAGTGCCATATAAGCGACCTCCCGAGCTACTACCGTCTCCTCCTGCTCCCTATTTTTTATTCTCTACCATTTCCTACCTAATACTTTTTCCTTCATCTCTGCCAAGCCAGTAGTTGCCGTGCCAGTGACTGCATGGCTAGCGGCGATCCTAGTTGTTAGCGTGCCGATTTGCTCTGGGTCCGGGCGACCTCAGAATAAGGGTAGCCAAACATGCGGAACTCTATTTAGGTGGATAACTTCTACCCTAGCTACTCGTGCGAATGCAGTGGGGAGAAGAGAGCAAGAATTTCAACACATACCAAAAATAGCTGCGACGCGGTTCTCACTTCGCGTGGGAGCGAAAAGTGGCCTGCGAATGTGGTCACTTCCTACCCCAGTGGGCGTGTATAAAATAGAAATAGAAATAAATGTATAAAATAGAATAGAATAGAATAGGATGGCAAATTTAAAAAAGCGAAATTCCAAATAAATAAAACCTACGATAAAGCAAAACTAAATACAAATAAAAAAAAACTAATTATTATTTTGGTATTACTTTACACATCAACCTTCTTCGAATAGCGGGGTCGCAATTTGCACCGAAGAATGAACTGCATGATGCCAAAATGGTCCCGCTCAGCAAAAAAACTGAAGCATTCGCTCCAGCACTGATTTTCAGAGAAACCGGATTTCGGAGCAAAAAATGTAACCCGAAAGCAGAGGAGCAGCTTGTACCACTAGCAATAGGTGACGGCACCAAATTCCATCCACATCACCTTGATGGTTGGCATTCCACCACTGTGCGCTTTTCTAGGAATTTTCTTCCGCGCACGATCACTTTGCGGAACTTGCTGCCTGGCGGCTCTTCCGGACCGATATGACTAAGGGATCTTCAAGAAAAGAGCCTATTCCTTTCTCAAAGGCCGGCAACGCACCCGCGACTCTCCCGGTGTTGGGGATGTTCATGGGCGGCGGTGATTGCTAAGCATCAGGTGAGCCGCTTCGCTTTCGTTTGCCCCCTCTTCTATAAAAAAATAGGTTTTAATTTTTTTTAAAGAATTCTAGCAATGCTATATTAACATTACTAATATTCCTGTTAACCACTACAACTAAGCGTAAAAGCTTGTGCTAGGAGATGGTTCACGACAATAGTGGAATGGCGGGCCCGATCCTGCGACGTCATGTTTCACAGTTATACCCTAAACAATTAGGCTATTGCTTACGCTTAATGTAATGTAATTACTAACACGATATGGCCCACAGTCAGCTTTTTTCCGATTTCTATATTGAAATATTCATAATCATCATCATCATCATTTCAGCCTATCACTAATCCACTGCTGAACATAGGCCTCCCCCATAGATTGCTACAAAGTTTGTAGCTCTCATTTTGGGGGGAATTTTGCCGTAGTTGCCACGCTTGGCAGGCGGGTTGGCAACCGCAGTTTATTTATTTTGATGTTCCAGGAAGACTCCGCTGCCCATCTACTGGTTTTAATTTTCCCTCTGTCGACCTTTACGACACCCACGGGATGAGATGGTGTGATAGATTCTCTTTAGCCGCTACATACACAATATTATAAAATAATAATAAAATCGATATAAATTTATAAACCAATAAATTTCTTTGTTATTTCAAATTAATGTTAATGAGCACGCCGTGAAATTGAAAATCTTGACCGCGTAATTTTGTGGAAAAAAAAACTTTCACGTAGTCTCTAATTGCCCATGAGCGTACTGTGGAAATTATATTTAATTAGCTTAGCTTAAAAGCCGTGGTAGCTCAGAGGCTAGGCGCTCGCTTTAAATTTCATAGTACGCGAGTGACCTGGGTTCGATTCCCGGTGCCGGCACCACTAAAATTGTTAATTGCAATTTTCAATGCTGATTTACCACGTGCTCGGCGATGAAGGAAAACATCGTGAGGAAACCTGCATGTCTGAGGAATAAAAAATATTTCGAAGACATGTGAAGTCCGCCAACCCGCATTGGAGCAGCGTGGCGGATTCTTCCTAGCTCCAAAACCCTCTCAGAAATGAGAGGAGGCCTGTGCTCAGTAGTGGGACATTTATAGGCTGAAACTTTACTTTACTTTTTAAACATACTTCGACGGAGTCAAAATTTTACAGTTTTAGAAGCATTTTAGCGGTTATAAAAAACAGATTACATAATTAAAAAAAAAAACTTAATCTTAAGGTGTTTTGCCATTTATTCCCCGAAATTTGGAGCGCATATCAGTAAACAGTTCATAAGCGCATGCTGTGATCATCTGTTATTGGTGGAACAATTACCTCGCTGTAAACTTCGTCTCTATATAAACTTGAATGATTGTATCTACTGTTGATGGTCCTAAATAAAAAAAAAAAAACTACAGTATATGACCGTGTTAAGGACTGTTTTATATCAGATCGACAAACCGCAAATATCCTAATCTATACAAATAAATAAAAATGAAATGTCTGTTTCGTCGTAAATATGTATATCGTCGATCGGGGTCGGTTTTTTTTACGCGGGTGAAACCGCGGGGCACAGCTGTTTATATATTTTTTTTTATTGTGTAAAGAATGACGAAACGAGCAAAACGTTCACCTCATGGTAAGTGCAACGTCCGCCCACAACAAGTGCTGTGTCACCCAGAATATTTCCGTGTGACACCACACTGCGCCCGTCACCCTGAGACATCAGTTCTTAAGTCTCAAATGCCCAGTGATTACGCTAGCTCTCAGTGCCCTTCAAACCGAAACACAGTAATGTTTGCACACTACTGCTTCACGGCGGAATAACTGGCCCTGGGATGGTACCTACCTAGACGGACTCCTGCATAGGAATCCTACCACCAGTATTATAACTACTAAATCTATGAAACTTCAATAGCGCTGTGTAGGATAAAGGAGGTCGGTCCGACTGGGCTTCCCAAGCCCAATTGGGATGCGAACAGAAGCGAATTTCTAACATGTTAGTTTCACATGCATCAGTTCACACTGAGTTTCACGTACTCTTATTTTAAAAAAGTCGATATATCCGTAATATCTATACTTATACTTCTAAGCCACAGGTCCTGGGTTCGAATCCCAGCCGGAGCCAACATTTGTGCTAAAACTGAATTGTTGGTCTGGTTGTGTTGTGATTGTCCCCGTTTTTCTGATACTGCATCCTAGCATACCTCCGATCTTATCGCATAAGCGTTACATCGGGCGCGGGTAGGTTGGGACGAGTGAGTGCCTCTGTGTTTGCGCGTACACTTGTGGCACTATAAAATCTCCTGCGCAGTTGATGGCTCTTGACTGTAGTTTTCTGTCTTTTTAGTCAGTAAAAAATAATGTACAATTACAAGATTAAAAAGATGTTGAAATAGCTTGCTAGCGATCACTTCATTCCCAGAGATTATTATTATCCATGTATTCTTAAAGATTATTATTATCCTTTTTATGAAGAATTAATATTTATCCAAGACCAATATTTACAAATATCGATATTTCCAAAATCCGCTAAAGAAGTTTTGCTTCAACAAATAAGCGACTAAAAATATTTAAAGTCATACTAAAAAAAAAATCTGATAGAAGTTTTGATAAAAGTTTTACTTATATTTTTTTATTGTATAAAGAATGACGACTCGAGTAAAACGTTCACCTCATGGTAAGTGCAACGTTCGCCCACAACAAGTGCTGAGTCACCCAGAATATTTCAGTGTGACACCACACTGCGCCCGCCACCCTGAGACATCAGTTCTTAAGTCTCAAATGCCCAGTGATTACGCTAGCTCTCCCTGCCCTTCAAACCGAAACACAGTAATCCTTGCACACTAGGTACTGCTTCACGGCAGAATAACTGGCCCTGGGTTGGTACCTACCTAGACGGATTCCTGCATAGGAATCCTACCACCAGTATTATGTATTCTACTTAATTTTCCAGTACAACAATAATGCCTCTATTTTAACAAACACAGTTTTATTGTTAAAAATACGAGTAAGTTAATATAAATTACAGGAAATAACTCTATTATTTGGAGAGAGAGAGAGAGAGAGCTCACTGAAAAATATCAATATCCAGTGATAAAAAGTAAAGTAACAGCCTATAAATGTCGCACAGCTGAGCACAGGCCTCCTCTCATTTCTGAGATGGTTTTGGAGCCGGGAAGAATCCGCCACGCTGCTCCAATGCGAGTTGCCGGATATCACATGTCTTCGAAATATTTTTTATTTCTCAGACGCATGTTTCCTCATGTTTTCCTTCACCGCCGAGCACGTGGAAAATTAAAACTTAAAAATGCAATTAACAATTTTAGCGGCACCGGGAATCGAATCCAGGTCACTCGCCTACAATGAAATTTTAAGCGAGCGAGCTACTACGGCCCCAGAGATAACATTGCACGGCAGTCGACATTTACACCGCGTACAAGCGATACACCCGTGTTCGAGGGCGGTTCTCACTGCCCAGAGTTACCGACACACAAGTCGACAGTCCGACAGGCCCGCAGCCTCCATCGGACGGTCATTAGACGACTTAAAATCATTTGAGATATTCGAAATCGCGCAAGCACGCAGCGAACGCGACACAGTCCGAATTTCGAGGTTTTTGTAGGAGTTTATTTAAGTATTTATGTTTGGGTCAAACCAAATCTGGCACGCGGGCCCCTGGCTCGTGAGCACAGTATCCGATGAAGCTGTAAAAGCCAAAAAGACTAACAGCAATTACATTACCGAAATTATATAAATAACATTTATGTGAAGAATCGAACGTCGGCCACCGATCACAATTTCATCCGACGTTAAACATAAAAAAAAACGAACTCACTATTGCCATCATAAGCTAAGCCGGCGTCGAGTTGAGTTTATCAAATTATCGTGAAGAGTATTTAATCAAGTTTTAAAAGTCCTTCAATTTACTGTGTGTTCATTAGTTGCGAAGAAGTTAAAGACAAAACGATCCTTTTTAATTTTTCAGATATCTCAGCAAATAATTGACGTAGACGAGAGTAAAGCTGAAGAGGCAGGTTAGCTGACCTTAATGACCGAGTCAGGAAATTATTTCGTCGTCCGGACAAAAAAATATGTCATAAATTTTTTGGTTCGCGCTATTTCTTATAATTATTGCGACAACGGTAGTTATGACGTACTTTATAATTACCGTAGACAACCCGTGTGGTAACCTACCACTCCATCTCATCCCGTGGGTGTCTTAAAAGTCGGCAGAAGGGAAATTAAAACTAGGGGATGGGCAGCAGCGTCAACCTGGAACATCTGAATAAAAAAAATGCGGTTGCCGACCCGCCTGCCGAGCGCGGCAACTATGGCAGAATCTCCCCAAATGAGAGCTACATACTTTTGTGGCAATCTATGGGGGAGGCTTATGTTCAGCAGTGGACTAGTGATAGGCTGAAATGATGATGATCATGAACGGTAGTTCACAAAATTATATTGCCAAAGGATTTTAAAACAAGAAACTTAAGGCTTCCAAAATGATACGGGATATTTTTTTGTAACTTTTTTCCCGGATTACTCGTACTTTGATATTCTCGTATTGTTATCATAATTAATTCATCGTGTTTCTGAATTTTATAATGTAAATAGCGTAATGTAATTAATTTTGTAAAATATTTCCATGAGCAGAATAAGTGCCTATACTGATGGAAGAAGGTCCGTCTAGGTAGGTACCACCCCAGTGCCAGTTATTCTGCCGTGAAGCAGTAGTGTGCAAACATTACTGTGTTTCGGTTGAAGGGCACTGTGAGCTAGCGTAATCACTGGGCATATGAGACTTAAGTACTTATGTCTCAGGGTGATGGGCACAGTGTGGTGTCACACGGAAATGTTCCGGGTGACACAGCATTTGTTATGGGCAGACGTTGCACTTACCATCAGGTGAACGTTTTGTTCGTTTCATCACATTATCCAATAAAAAAAAATATACATACATACATACAGTCACGCCTTTTTCCCATATAAGGGGTAGGCAGAGGCCACTCACGTAGCCCACTTTTCGCCCTCGTGGAAAACGAGACGTGACGGGTGGCGAACCACGTCGCCGCCATTTTAGTACGAGTCGAAACAAATCTTACACCCCATTGCGTCCCCACGAGCAGTATGGTGACAGCATTTCATATTATGATGTTATTCTGCACGAATCAAGGCCGTCCGTACAATACCTTAGTCGCCTCTTACGACACCTCGGTAGGAAAGAGGTAGGTGCTATTCTACTCTGCCGGACACCCTTCGGCTAATAAATAATTTTAAAAAAATATGAATTATGAAAAACTGCTTCCAGTGGTAGTAAAAGGAAAGTGTAAAATTTCAAACGAACGTACGATTGTATTTCTTAGGAAACGTTGTTGCGTTTCGAACAAACAAGACAGCACAAATTAATTTCTCTTATTTCAGATCCATTGTCCTGTAGACATCGTGCTTTTAATTCAACTCGAGTCCGGCGAGGAAATTAGTTACAACAGAACTGTTTAAATTAACTGTTGTGAGGAAAAATTCCTCGTCGTCTACAAATCGTTTTATAATTATTCATTTTGTACTTTCAACTTATCTCCATTGTAACACTGTTGCGTTTAATGGCAACTTTAATTAAGAAAGTTTATTATGTCGGTCCACAAGTTAGTTACGGAATCGGGCAAAATTCCTCATTGTTGTAATTAAAGTCAACTATTTGTTAAGTTCTCAGTTCATTCAAGTACACGTACGCCTCATAGTGTAACAATTAATTAGCGCTACAACATTTTTACTTATAATTACGCTCCGAAAATAACCTGTGATAGTATACCTATGCAGGAATCCGTCTAGTTAGGTACAAACCCAGGTAGCGTGTGGTAGCGGCTTAAGAGAATCTACCACTCCATCTCATCCCGTGGGTATCGTTTAAGTCGACAGAGGGAAAATGAAAACCAGGAGATGCGCAGCAGCGCCTTCCTGGAACATCTGAAATTATTAACTGCGGTTGCTAACCCGCCTGCCAAGCGTGGCAACTATGGCTTAATCGCCCCAAATCTATGTGGAAGGCCTATGTTAAGCAGTGGACTAGTGATAGGCTTAAATGATGAGGTACAACCCCAGAGCCAGTTATTAAGCCGTTGGCACTAGTTGCAACTAGTTGTGTGCAAACGTTATTGTGTTTGGTCTGAAGGTCGCTAACGTAATTAATGGGCATGTGACATAAAAACAGATGTCTTAGCAATGGTCAGAGATGGACGTTGCGTTTTTTTTTATTGTGTAAAGTGACGAAACGAGCAAAACTTTCACCTGATGGTAAGTGCAACGTCCGCCCACAACAAATGCTGTGTCACCCACAATATTGCAGTGTTCCACACTGCGCCCGTCACCCTGAGACATCAGTTCTTAAGTCTCAAATGCCCAGTGATTATGCTAGCTCACAGTGCCCTTCAAACCGGATCACAGTAATGCTTGCACACTGCTGCTTCAAATCGTTTACTACTCGTATGAGGTAAATGTTTTGCTTGTCGCTTACTCTTATAAACAAATCGATTTTTTTATATTGTACGTTGTTAGCCCGGCTATTTTCACAGCTTAGTTAAGAGATACTCGTGAGCCGGAGTCTGCAATTTTAAGTGCTGATTTACCACGTGCTCGGCGATGAAGGAAAACATCGTGAGGGAACCTGCATGTCTGAGAAATAAAAAATATTTCGAAGACATGTGCAGTCCGCCAACCCGCATTGGAGCAGCGTGGCGAATTCTTCCCAGCTCCAAAACCCTCACAGAAATGAGAGGAGGCCTGTGCTCAGCAGTGGGACATTGGCTGAAGCTTGACTTTACTTTTTTATGCTGCTCCATCGCACTCGGACCCTTGTTAACGAATTATATAATACCCGACCGTGGCCGATAGATGTCCGGCAGAGTAGAATAGCACCTACCTTTTCCCAACCAAGGTGTCGTAAGAGGCGACTAAGGTATTGTACGAGCAGCCTTCATTCGTGCAGAATAATAACAATATGCAATGCTGTCACTATACTGCTCGAGAGAACGCAACGGTGTTTCGCTAACCGTGGCGTCTCGTTTCCCGCGGGAGGGAAAAGTAGGCTACGGATTTTGTCTCTTCCTACCCCTTATATGAGAAAACGGCGTGACTGGAGTATTTATGGTTGCTCAGGGGCGGGCAGCTCGCCGTTAACTTCATAGTGTGTGAGCGCTAAGTGCGATTAGTTTTGCAATATTAAGTGTTATTCTAAGAGCTCAGCGGTGAAGGAAAAGTTTTTATCGAATTAGGTTACGAGACGAGCAAAACGTTCACCTGATGGTAAGTGCTATGTCCGCCGAATGGTTCACAACAAATGCTGTGAACAATTCTGTGCGGCACCATACTGCGCCCGACACCCTGAGACATCAGTTCTTAAGTCTCATATGCGCAGTGACGCCAGCTTTCAGTACGCTTCATACCGAAACACATTAATGTTTGTACACTACTGCTTCACGGCAGAATAACTGGCCCTGGGGTGGACCCAGACGGATTTCTACAAAGAATCCTATTCATATTTGAGTAATGTAGGGCGGCTTCAACACCTTCTCAAAAATGAGAGACCAGTGCTCAGCAGTGCGACATTTATAAGTTGTTGCTTTACGTTTAAACGACTAGATATAAGTCGGAATTAAGTAACAGAGCCGCGTGAGTTTAAGTAACTGTGAGGTCACAACGTATAAACGGTTATTGAAGAGCACATTGTGTGCAGCCAAACCTTCATTTCGAAGGCATTGTCGTTGCACTTTCACCGAGATTTGCCTTCTTTTGTTAGAAAAGAAATCGTTGGAAGAGGAGAATTGTTTTAAGCAAAATAATTTTTGAAAATGTTTCATTCTCTTGCAGACTTCGTTTTCTTGCAGTTGTTTTATCGGTCGGGAAAATCGTACATTTCAATTATATCCTTATTGGTGTTGCTCAATGGTGGAGGCTGGTCTGCTCGAGTTTGAAAGAAAGAAAGAAAAACTTTATTCAATACTAAAACACAACATACATTAAAAGTTCAAAAGATAAATAAACAATTAGATATGACGTATTACATTTACAAACGTACGTTGGGCTGTAGCAACGAAAAGGCCGTCGACTCAGCATAATGCTATGGGAGTGTTGCCATTGCCGTAACTTACCTTCATTTGTTATTAAATCTTGTATAACATTTTGTCATGGAGCGTGCTTTGGTATGAGACTGTTATTTGTAAATTTATTTTTAATGTACTTTTGAGAAACATAAAAATATAACAAAATAGAGTATACCTACGGAGTTTCTTTCACCTGTTTCTTCTCCGTCAGAGGGACCGAACCATTACGAAGCGGCGGTAGATTGTTAAAAATGACGTTTGACAAACGAAATTTATATTTCTTACGTCGTAAAATAAAGAATTATTAATTTTGGTTATTTTTTAATGTATAAATGTATGAATAAATGTTCTATTTATTTACTGGTGGTAGGAGCAGACATCCGTATAGATGAGTACCAGTGGAGTGAACAATTCTAAGGTCAAGCTGTGTAAAGTAAAAAAAAAGTAAAGTTTCAGCCTATAAATGTCCCACTGCTGAGCTCAAGCCTCCTCTCATTTCTTAGAGGGTTTTGGAGCTAGGAAGAATCCGCCACGCTGCTCCAATGCGGGTTGGCGGACTGCACATGTTTTCGAAATATTTTTTATTTCTCAGATATGCAGGTTTCCTCACGACGTTTTCCTTCACCGCCGAGCACGTGGTAAATCAGCACTTAAAATTGCAATTAACAATTTTAGTGGTGCCGGCACCGGGAATCGAATCCAGGTCACTCGCGTACTATGAACTTTGAAGCGAGCGCCTAGCCCCTGAGCTGCCACGGTGTACTAGTGTGTGCAAACATTATTTATTTAACTTTTATTGTAACACCTTAATCGCAAGAATACAATAGGCGGACTTAATGACTAGAGGCATTCTCTGCCAGTCAACCCTGGGAGACTAGAAAACTGATGGCAGGTGCAAATAAGTAATATATGGATTGCAGTGTGAAAAAGTTAAAACTATTACATAATAATTATATAATAATATAAATAATCAATATATATATATATGAAACAATTATTGCTTCTTTCTGAAGAGCACTGTTAGCTACGGTTCATTGTCGGTTACTCTTGTTGTGTTGCGGATATCCTCGTTATATCAGGATTCCTATGCAGGAATCCGTCTAGGTAGGTACCACCCTGGTTATTCTGCGGTGAAGCAGTAGTGTGCAAACATTACTGTGTTTCGGTTCGAAGGGCACTGAGAGCTAGCGTAATCACAGGGCATATGAGACTTAAGAACTTATGTCTCAGGGTGATGGATACAGTGTGGTGTCACACAGAAATTTTTACAATAACAGCATTTTTTATGGGCGCACGTTGCACTTACCAACAGGTAAACGTTTTCCTTGTTTCATCACTTTATCCAATAAAAAAAACATGAGGAACAACCCTTGAGCCAGTTATTCTGCCGTGAAGCAGTAGTGTATAAACATTACTGTGTTTAGATCTGAAGGGTACTAAGAAACAAAAGTACCCGCAACCGACGATCATGTGTGAAAACGCTAATGAAAGTAGAAGAAGCTAAAGATGTGTGTCAGGATAGTAGCAAGTGGAAAGATGTGGTCTCTGCCTACCCCTATGGGAAAGAGGCGTGACTGTATGTATGTATGTGTATGGGTACTAAGATCTGGTGTACTGAGCGCGCTGACTCACTGAGCGTATGAGACTTAAGAATGTCTCTTGGACGCAGTGTAGTTCCACACAGAAATGTTCTGGGTTACACATCATTTGTATGACCAGACGTTGCACTTATCATCAGGTGAACGTTTTCATGGTCTCGTAACTTACCTTCTGCAAAATGAGAACTATAAGCTTTTGTGGCTATCTATGGGGGAGGCCTATGTTCAGCAGAGGACTTGTGATAGGCTGAAACGATGAAACGACGATGCAAAACGTTAGAAATGTCTATTATGATTATGTGTAATCTAAAATAAAATTTAATATAGAACAATAAGTACGCAAATAATAATAACAAATAAAACAGTAGCGTTGCTATGAATATTAACATATACAGTAATACCTAATTTTGTCTTTTCTTTTATTTGAAAAGTGACGGAACGAGCAGAACGTTCACCTGATGGTAAGTGCAACGTCTGCCAATAACAAATGCTGTATCACTCAGAACATTTCTGTGTTACACCTCACTGTGCCCATCACCCTGAGGCATCACTTCTTAAGTCTCATATGCCCTGTGATTACGCTAGCTCTCAGTGCCCTTCAAACCGAAACACAGTAATGTTTGCACACTACTGCTTCACGGCAGAATAACTGGCCCTGGGGTGGTACCTACCTAGACGGGTTCCTGCAATAAGTTCACTTAATATTCTCAACCAATAAGATTTCACGTTTCAAAATGGCAAGGCAATATTAATATTTCGTTTTCTATATAAAATAATTACGCTTATTTGAGTATTTTTTTTTCTGAAAACGTATTTAATTTTTGTACGAAACTACGCTGTTTAACAACGCAATTAATCTTTCTAGAACAACAAGAAAGTTCGTCTAAGTTTGTTGAATTGTTAATTGAATTATATATTCAGTACCGGTGAGATAATTGTGAAACAGCCTTTGTAGATAAAAAATTTTTTGACTTCTCTCAGATTATATTGGCTCATTGAAACAATATTCGCAGTGCTTAAATATATCATCATCATTTCAGCCTATAACTAGTCCATTGCTGAACATGAGCCTCCCCCATAGATTGCTACAAAAGTTTGTAACTAATTTTTTTTAGATTTTGTCATAGTTGCCACGTATGGCAGGCAGAATGGCAACCGCAGTTCATTTATTCGGATGTTCCAGGAAGATGCTGCTGTCCATATTCTGGTTTTAATATTTCCTCTGACGTCTCTCACGACACCCACGGAATGATTGTAGGTAGATTCTCTTAAGATTCTCCTAATTGCTTTTTATATTAATTTAGTCTGTGATGATAAACTGATAACCAAAATGGCAAAGACTTTGCAAAACTACAACAATCTATTTTGTAAATATGGTGCTTAGGTATGACTCCATCTCTTTGATCAACAAAATGTCAAGACGAGCAAAACGTTCACTTGGTGGTAAGCGCAACGTCTGCTCATAACAAATGCTGTGTCACTCAAAACATTATTGTATCGCACCATACTGCGCTTGTCACCCGGAGACATCAGTTCTTAAGTCTCATATGCCCAGTAATTATACCAGCTATGTGTCCTTCAGACCGAAACACACTAATGTGCACACTACTGCTTGACGGTAAAGTAATATGCACTACGGTAGTACCTAATGGATTCCTGCAGCGGAATCCTACCACTATACATAGAGTCACGCCTCTTTTTCATAGGGGTAGTCAGAGACCACATCTTTCCACTTGCTACTATCCTGACACACATCTTTAGCTTTTGTTAATCCACCAGTGAAGTGTATTAATATTGTAATGAAATCTAGTGATAGATTAATGTTCGATGTTACTGTACTGTAATTCAAAAACTTATCTAATATTCTCTGTGTTGTGTGTTGTTAATATGTGTTGTTACTTAATTCTCTAGTCGACATCTTCAAGACTAGAAAAAAAGAATTGAATAAATGTTTAGCATTTCGATAAAAAACACTGCCAAAAAAGCATATCTTGTGGATTCCTTACTCTTATAAAGAATTCTGAAACAGCAGGACCCTAACTTAAAAAAGAAAGAAGTGATTCCTGTGTGCGAAAAGAAATATTGGTTTTGGAATGGAAATTGATCGGTAGTGTTTAGAAAGTACATTTTTTTACACTTAAACGTTTTATCATTAAAATAAATTTTCGGTAATATATTTTAATGATAAAATATACGAAAATGTCTGTGAGCAGAAACGCACGAAGGACCGTAATGTGCATAATATCCACTGACACCTTTAAAATAAGGTTTGGCGAATTTCCAAACCGAAGCTGAGGTCTGCAAATGCGAAAGACACGTCGCCATTTTTGAGTGTTTTGTACCCTCAATAGTACTTTTGAAAGTTAATCTATACTTATGAATGCAGTGAATAAATGGGCCGTAGTTTCTTGCCGGTTCTTCTCTGAGAAGGTCTTGATTTTCGAACTGGTATAGATTTTTATTTTCATAAGAACTTCAAACAAGCCTTAATTGTTTAAAGAAACATTTTCTTTGTATCACCTTTATTTTTTTAAATAGATTGAGAGAATTACCACCCCATCTCATACAGTGGGTGTCGTAAAAGTCGACAGAGGGTAAATAAAAACCAGGAGATGGGCAGCAGCATCTTCCTGGAACATCTGAATAAATAAACTGCGGTTGCCAACCCGCCTACCAAGCGTGGTAACTATAACCAAAACCTCCCAAAATGCGAGCTACCAACTTGTGTTGCAATATATGGGGGAGACCTATGTTCAGCAGTGGACTAGTGATATGCCGAAATGATAATGAAGATGAAACCTATGGGGATCACTTTGAAATCTTCTACGATCACTAGGCCCATTCTTTTTTGAAGAATGGTCCGACCATCGCATTGATATTGCTGGTTAATTGTTTGTTTAAATAAGTTTTAAATTGTTAAATATTTGAATGGCAAAAGATTTTTTTATTGAAGAATGTAAGAACTTTCACTGGTGGTAGGTCTAAGTAAGATGGTAAGTACCACCCCAGGGCCAGTTATTCTGCCGTGAATAACTCGTGAAGCAGTAGTGTGCAAACATTACTATTACTATTTTTTATCTCTTTTTTAATTGGCACTGCGGTGCTTGTAAAATGTTTTGGTTTAAGTTACATACCTTCGATATGTGAAGTGATGGGTCGTCTTTGCTAAAAAATACTGCTTCTTTCTTGTCGTTGTTATATTCTTTCCGTCAATGAAACACATCCCCAAGTCTATTTTATTGTGTACATTTCTTAATAATTGCAATCCTTTGTTATAAAGATGCAAAAAAACTATGTATAAAAAGGCATCGATTAGTATTTAAATTGATTGGTAAGTTTTGCTTGCACGATATAAGATTCGCCATCGCCATTATGAAATCTATTGTTAGGAATTACTATAAGTGTCAGAAAGCTACGTATTTATTTTCAAAATTTTATTACTGTTTTGTATATTATTACCGTAATATTGTAATTATTTATATATTTCATATTATTTTTTTATTTTCTTTAAACGACATCGGAGTGCAAATGGGGGTTGACACTGAAAATCAGTGCTGTGACGGAATTCGCTTCCGCCACAGTTGTGCTGAGTTGTCAACTTCGTTTGCTAGGAGTACGGCGTACAATTTCCATACTTTTATTTTAGGTATTATTTGTGTTTTTAGTTTCTTTTTTTTTTTATATTTTTGTACTGCTATTTTTATTTTTTTATTATCTATTACTTTTGTGTACGTCCTGCTTCAAGCAAATAAATGATTTTTCTTTCTTTCTTTCTTTACTGTGTTTCGGTTTGAACGGCACTGAGAGCTAGCGTAATCACAGGGCATATGAGACTTAAGAACTGATGTCTTAGGGTGATGGGCACAGTGAGGTGTCACACAGAAATGTTTTGGGTTACACAGCATTTGTTATGAGCAGACGTTGCACTTACCATCAGGTGAACGTTTTGCTCGTTTCATTACTTCATACAAAAAAAAAAACAAAGAAGATAGAAAATCGACTAATGGTATGTGCTACTTCTGGCCATAGCAAATGCTATATAACCTTCCTACGACATCACACTGCGTATTCCCTATATTACATTAGTTATCAGGCAGAGTAGAATAGTACCTCCCTTTTTCCTACAGAGGTGTCGTAAGAGGCGACTAAGGTATTGTGCGGACAACCTTTATTCGCGCAGAATAATACAATAATGCAATGCTGTCACTACACTGAACGCAATAGAGAGTAACAATTTGAAACAAATTTGACGTGGACGTCAGTTAGTGGGTTTATAAACTAGCCTCTCTCGAGTATTCTGATGGTAGGATTCCTGTGCAGGAATCCATCTAGGGCCAGTTATTCTGCCGTGAAGCAGTAGTGTGCAAACATGTGTTTCGGTTTGAAGGGCACTGTGAGCTAGCGTAATCACTGGGCATATGAGACTTAAGAACTGATGTCTCAGGGTGATGGGCACAGTGTGGTGTCACACTGAAATTTTCTGAGTGACACAGAATTTGTTAGGGGCAGTCGTTGCACTTACCATCAGGTGAACGTTTTGCTCGTTTCATCACTTTATCCAATAAAAAAAAATTACTCGTAAATAAAAAAGTAAACTCAACCATTAAAACTTCTGCATATTTGCCCCGCTGTTCCCGCTTTAATTGCATTTAAATTCTAGTACGAGTGTATCTGCCGTGAGCCGGGATTTGAGTGCGTTAATGGAATTGCAGATTTGTTTGCATTCCTACAGATTCTAAACGATCAGAAAACCTTTGAACATTTTTTTTATTATTAGTGTTCTTTATTTTAATTTGTTTTTTTTATGGAAGAAAGTAACACGAACGAACGTATCACGATCCGTTCGACTACGTTTTAAGGAAAGGCTACGTTAAAAGTACTCGCAACAGACGAGACAGAACATCTGAATAAATTACCAGCGGTGCCAACCCGCCTGCCGAGCGTGGAAACTATGGCAAAATCTCGAAGGGCTACATACTTGTGTGGCAATCTATGGGGGAGGTCTATGTTTAGCAGTGAACTAGTGATAAGCTGAAATGATGATGATGTCCCGACATGGACACCCACTACGAACATATTTTAAGAACATTTACTCCTATTATTTAGTAAAGGCAAGTTTATAATAAATTGATGATGTTCTCCTAGCCGATTTCGATCACGGCGACAACTTCCGAATACTGTCGAGAGCCATCAACTGCGCAGGAGATATAATAGTGCCAAAAGTGTACGCGCAAACGCCGAGGCACTCGCTCGTCCCAATCTACCCGTACTCAATGTAACGCTGATGCTGCTGGGATTCTAACCCAGGACCCGTGGCGTAGAAATCAGGTATTCTGACGGCTAGGCCACGCGGTCTTCAACATCAAATATAGAAAAGAGCTAATGTTGTTCAGGGTAAGGGCGTTTGCTTTTAATTCCATAGTACGCGAGTTACCAAAGTCAATCCTGGTGCCGGCTCCCCTTAAATAGCTCAGTTATTTTAAAAGTTGCCAAAAAAAAATACATCGTGGGGAAATCTGCATGTCTGAACAAAAAAAAATGTTTTAGACGTATGAAGTTTACTATACCAATCCGCATTGGAGCAACGTGGCGGACTCTTCCCAGTCTAAAGCCTTGTAGGAGGCCTGTGCTATAAAAGGGGGACACTTACTAAAAGGCTGTACATTTTTTTTATACAAAAAGGAAGTCGCGGGAGCGTTCCTCAAGTGTTTGTTTACAGGTGAATTATATCCTCCGCCAGTAAATAGCAGACCCAACTCACATACTGGTAGTATTAGTATATTCCCATATAGTAGTAGGCAGAGGCCACTCACGTAGCCCACTTTTCGCCGTCAGAGATACGGAGAAGATCACAATACTACCAGACTCGAATTCCACCCGGATCCATTACCCCATCAGGTACATTGAGCACTCTGCCAAGCGGTCGTTTAATAAATAAATACATACAGTCACGCTCTTTTCACATATAAGTAGACAGAGGTCCCACACATAGCTTTATCGAAGTCACAGGTGGCAAACCACGTTGCCGCCATTTTTGTTCTAATCAAAAACAATTATTTTTCCCCATTGTGTTCTGACGAACCGCATTGCATCGTTCGTTCGTTCGTTCGTTCGTTTCAGCCTATCACAAGTCCACTGCTGAACTTAGGCCTCCTCAATAGATAGCCACAAAAGTATGTTGCGCTCATTTTGGAGGGATTTTGCCATAGTTGCCACGCTTGGCAGGCGGGTTGGCAACCGCAGTTTATTTATTTAGATGTTCCAGGAAGATGCTGCTGCCCATCTCCTGGTTTTAGTTTTCCCTCTGTCGACTTTTACGATACCCACGGGATGAGATTGGGTGGTAGATTCTCTTAGGCCGCTACCACACGACCATTGCATATGATGGTGTTATTCTGCACGAATAGTCACCTCTTAGGACACCTCGGTGGGAAAGAGGAGCTATTCTACTCTGCCGGACATCTATCGGCTTATAAATATATATAATCTATACTAATATTATAAAGAGGGAAGATTTAATTTTTTGTATATCCGGCCCGGCTCCATGCGATTTGGGCATCATTGAAGTGCGCGGCTCCCTTTGTGCAGCGGTCGAGAGTGGTCGATTTATTTTGCTACCACCACATCAAATATTGGCTATATTTCATGGCTTCTGTTCCCATAAACAAAACATTATTTTGGTAAAATAACGTAATCTTATCTGACCCCTGCAGCGGGTGAGCCGCAGATGAGAATAGTCGCTACAAAAAATGTTAGTATAAGGAATTGTAGTTGTTCAATTTGTCCAAATAAAGTACTAATTTATCATTCTAATATGTATCTACCCGTGCGAAGCCGGGGCGGATCGCTAGTTTAAAATAATATTGAAAACAAAGCCGCAGTATGATAGCAATTACTTTTGTTTTTATTTAAAATATTGAACACTAGCGATCCGCCCTGGCTTCGCACGGGTAGATACATATTAGAAAGAAAAATTAGTACTTTATTTGTACAAATAAAACAACCACATTACCTTAGTCGTCTCCTACAACAGTTCGGTAGGAAAGCAGTAGATGCTATTGTACCCTGCCGAACACTTATCGACTCAACAAGACCCAACCCAACATTTATCAAAATGTATTGAAAACTTTTAGTAAACTATCATCATCATCATTATTTCAATCTATCACTAGTCTACTATAGCCGTGGTAGCTCAAGGGCCTGGTGCTCGCCTTTAATTTCATAGTAAGCGAGTAACCTGGGTTCAATCCCCGGTGCCAGCACCTCTAAAATTGTTCTACAATTTTAAGTGCTGAATTTACCACGTGCTTAGCGGTGAAGGAAAACATCGTGAGGAAACCTGCATGTCCGAGGAAAAGAAATATTTCGAGGACATGTGAAGTCCGCCAACCCGCATTGGAGCAGCGCGGCGGATTCTTCCTAGCTCCAGAACCCACTCACAAATGAGAGGAGGCCTGTGCTCAGCAGTGAGACATCTATAGGCTGAAACTTTACTTTTTTACTAGTCCACTGCTGAACAAAAGCCTTCCCCAATAGATTGCGACAAAAGTTTGTAGCTCTAAATTTGGGGAGATTCTGCCATAGTTGCGGGCAACCGCAGTTTATTTATTCAGATGTTCCAGGAAGATACTGCTGCCCATCACTTGGTTTTCGTTTTCCCTCTGTCGACTTTTACGACAGCCACGGGGTGAGTTGGGGCTGTAGATTCTCTTAAGTCGCTTCCACACGGTGGTAAACTATATATTGTCCAGTCTCGAACACAGGCGTCGGATGGCCTGTCTCACGGTGTTCTACAGGTTATATTTGGAGAGTGTGCGAAGGAATTACATGAGTCAATTCCCCCTTCCCCTTTCCATCATCGGACAACAAGACGCACGGCGGGTTTCCATCCTTTTGTTGTGGATATACCCTGCATTCGGACGAATTGTTTTGATTCGTAGTTCATAATGCCTACAGCAAAGGACTGCAATAATTTGCCTGCATCAGTCTTTCCGTCCGATTACAATGTGGGTGTCTTCAAGAGAAGAGTGAATAGGCTTTTTCTAAGCTAGTGTTCCTACCAACAAAAACTACATCGCCACTTACCATCAGGTGGGATTATAGTTAAACGCTAGCTAAAGTTAAAAAAAATATATACTATCAAACACATTAAATTGCTATTAAGGTCAGCTTTTATAATTTATGTCACAACATAATTCGTTAAAAGGAAATAAGGGCTAAAATTTATAATGTCGTTAGACCTAAAACAACAGTGATATATCGTGTTTTAATTTCCTGAACACACCAACCGAAACGCCGATTGCAATATTTGCGGACGGTATTTACTCTGTGCTTATACGCCTATGCTGACAATGAAATACTAACATTTATTTTAAACTAGCTAATGCTTGCGACTTCGTACGCTTAGATTTTTAAATCTATTTGATTTTCTGGTACAAAAAGTATCCTATGTCCGTCTCCGAGATGCAAGCTATCTCTGTGCCAAATTTCGTAAAGATCAGCTCAGCGGTTGAGCCGTGAAAATGTAACAAACAGATAGAGACAGAGAGATTTACTTTCGCATTTATAATTAGTATGGGTGATACCTATAATGAAGTAGCGTATATCCACGTAGGGTAACAGTAAGTGTGTCTGTTAGATGAGATGGTGTTCCTAAGTTCAATTTCAGCTAACAAAAAATATGACAAATGGCGTATTTGGTGTATCATGTTCTATATTTTTGAATTAAGGCTTTTAAACATTATACGAGTACTACGGTACAGTCCAATACAATCTCTCATACAATTGTCTTCTTGGGAAAAAGCTAAATAGAGATTACGATAAATTAGCAGCACTTACAAATATTACAATTGTCTGACAGGAGACTTCTACTGGACAGCCAGTTTTGGTTTAAAATAGCAAATAGTTATGTTGATTTTTCTTATGTGTAGGAGATACAAGTTGCTGTATATTTTTTGACATACACTGTTGCACCGTGTGGTGTAACATTCTATATGAAAAAATAAAATTAAGAAAAAAATTTGGTAGTGTTGTGCATGTTAAAAATGTATTATGTATGATTACTGGTGGTAGGATTCCTATGCAGGAATCCGTCTAGGTTAGTACCACCCCAGGGCCAGTTATTCTGCCGTGAAGCAGTAGTGTGCAAACATTACTGTTTCGGTTTGAAGGGCACTGTGAGCCTGCGTAATCACTGGGCATATGAGACTTAAGAACTGATGTCTCAGGGTGATGGGCACAGTGTAGTGTCACACAGAAATTTTCTGGGTGACACAGCAACTGTTATGGGCAGACGTTACACTTACCATCAGGTGAACGTGTTACTCGTTTCATCATTTTATCCAATAAAAAAAACTCACTTACGATAACGGCGAAATCCCAGTGTGGAGCATCGTTAAGAATACGAAAAAAAACTCTCTAACAAGTGCATGTGCCAGTGATGGCATACGGAACTGAGACGTGGTATTTTACTGTAGGCTGCATGAGTAAACTGCAAGTCGCTCAGCGACCTATGTAAAAGGCTGCTCGGTATTGCTCTACGAGATAGAATCCTTAACAGAACTGGAGTTGCCGCCATAGACGTAAAGATCAAAAAGCTATGTCTATCATAGCTTTTTGATCTTGAGAGGAGGCCTGTGCTCAGCAGTGGGACATTTATAGGCTGAAACTTTACTTTACTTACTTTACGTGTCGTGGTCTCGACTACAGTTGTGTATATTGCCTAGTGGTTGTGTTGTAGTAGTGAAGGGTATCTGTTGGCGGTTCGGTTCAGCGTCCGAACCGTGAAAAGGTTACAAATAGGCAGTCGGACAGTGAGAGCTTTCGCATTTGTAATATTAGTATGGATTTTCTATACAGACAGATTTCCAGTTTTTCAACTTGTGAGTGTTACATATAAATATTAATTTGTTTTTTGTTCTTTCTTTCTAATAAAATTGTTCTATTTTCTCAAACAACTTTTACTGGTGGTAGGATTCCTATGCAGGAATCCGTCTAGGTAGGTACCGCCCCAGGGCCAGTTATTCTACCGTGAAGCAGTAGTGTGCAAACATTACTGTGTTTTGGTTGGAAGGACACTGAGAGCTGGCGTAATCACTTGGCATATACAGATTTGGCATATATAGATTACAAGAAGAACAAAAACTTAAATAAACCACATTAACTTTTTCCGGCATAGATGTGTGTGCGCTGCAATGGTACAAGAAGGTTGTGGTGCTCAGTGCACGTGCATTGCTTATAAAGAAACAGAGCACTGATTTTCAGCTACCGCATGAGGTGTGGTGGCAATGTTTGTTTTTTATGTACATCAGAAGAGTAAATCAATAAATTTTAATTTAAACTAGCAATCGATCACCCATATAGCTCGATAACCGTTGGAGAGGAATGTTTTCAAAAGGAAATCTCGTTCAGGATAATGTAGGGCGACGCGTCGTATAGCGTCTCGTTGTCAGCCATGATGTTTTGTTTTTCCCGATTTTCTTTATAAAAAGAATAACGGGTATCCCACGACACCTAAGGTGCTTTTTTAAATTACGTTGGGAAAAGGTTTTAGGCCAGTCTCTTTCCATGATATTGTAGGTTTAAAATCTATATAGAAAATCTTCTTACAGTGCAGATCGTATTATTTTATTTGGCTTTGCATACAATCGAGAGTCTTTGGAAAATTATATTACTCGTTAATTTCGCAAAACATAATAGAGAAGACGAATACCAGTGCTGATTTGACCAAAACATGGGACGGGAAATATGGGAAATGGGGAATATTTCTGTGTGGCACCACATTGCGCCCGTCACCCCGAGATATCAGTTCTTAAATCTCGTACGCCTAGTGATACACTAGTGCCCTTACAGTGCCCTTCAGACCGAAGTACAGTAATATTTGCACATTACTGCTTCACGGCAGAATAACTGGCCCTGGGGAGGCACTTAGACTATTTTTTTTATACAGACACATTGAGAACCGCCTCCTTTTTTGAAATCGCTTAAAAATCTGTGCTGAATGGTACCGTCGTTAGCAAATCAGCCACCTGAATCTAGCAATGTGGTGTTTAAAGTTACCATTTTCTTAAAAAAAAATATTTTGTATACTCTTTGTGGCTAGCTGTGTAAGTGGACACCGCAACCTGTTACGAACGTGAATCATCTTAACCGTGGTACTTTTACTGGTGGTAGGATTCCTATGCACGAATCCGTCTAAGTAGATATCACGCCGGAGGGCAGTTATTCTGCCGTGAAGCAGAAGTGTGCGAACATTACTGTGTTTCGGTTTGAAGGGCACTGTGAGCTAGCGTAATCACTGGGTATACGAGACTTAAGAACTTACGTCTCAGGGTGATTGACACAGTCTGGTGTCACACAGAAATGTTCTGGGCGACACAGGATTTGTTATGGGCAGAAGTTGCACTTACCATCAGGTGAACGTTTAGCTCGTTTCATCACTTTATCCAATAAAAAAACCATTACATCAGATTCGATAGACCACAAATCCTTGCAAACGAACACCGGTTCCTACCAAGGATGATACGCGAGGCTACTGAAATTAAAAATCATCCTAATTTCAAAAGGGAAGATGGTTGGGTACTACCACCAGCATGGGATCCTATTATTAATAAAATTAAAACAAAAAAAACAAAGCATACCACTGTAAGACTTCAAGATAGAAGCTCTTTCTGCGTAGATCAGACTAAAAAAATATATAATAGTAATCACTTAATACCCCCGGTCGATTTGTCTCCCCTGCCGAGGACTTCGGTCTGGTTGATTGGTTTTTATTGTACAGTATAGTGTCGTGGCCGTGTGGTGGCGGCTTAAGAGAATCTACCACCCCATCTCATCCCGTGGGTGTCGTAAAAGTCAACAGAGGGAAAATTAAAATCAGAAGATAGGCAGCAGCTTCTTCCTGGAACATCTGAATAAATAAACTGCTACAAGTTTTTGTGGCGATCTGCGGTGGAGGCCTATGTTCAGCAGTGGACTAGTGATAGGCTGAAGTGATGATGATGAAAGTATAGTATTGAGTACATATTTTATTGCATCTTATATAATTATTTATGCAATTATATATTTATATCTCGATGATACGAGAAAACTATAGAAATACCTAAAAATAATAATAATTAAAAGCTGAAGGTACCCCGGGTTAACCATGACATCAGAACATCTGTCACTTTAGTCCTCCCGTAACCATGGGTGTTGTAAAGCGCTCGAAACGTCGGGCTATAAATAGTAAATTCATCGTCATCATCATCATCATTTCAGCCTACCATAGTCCACTGTTAAACATAGGCCTCCCACATAGATTGCCACTAAACACGGTCCTGAGCCACCTGCATCTATCGACTTCCTGCAAAACCGTGTAGGTAGTCGCTCCATCTAGTGGGGGGTCGCCCTACACTGCGTTTGCCGATACTACCACCACCCACTCGAGTGAGACTCGAGAGAGAGAGACTTCCCACTCGAGAACCTTTCTTCCCCAACGGTTATCGGTTCTCCGAGCTACATGGCCGGCCCATTGCCACTTCAGCTTGCTAATCCTTAGGGCTATGTCGGTTACTCTAGTTCTGCTGCGGACAATATCGTTACGGACTGTTACTATTGTCCGTAATAGTAAATTAATCGTGATGAAATCCGTGAAATGTAGTTCTATTTAAATGTGTAGTATTCGCGTTAATATAAAAAATTATTATCTTTCTATTATCGAGTTGACATTTCGCTCGCAAACATTCAAACAACTCGAGCACTCGACAGCGGTGAATCTAATTGGGACGGACCTCAGCTACACGATCACTTTAAATTAGCTGTTGATTAAAGCTTTGACCATTGTCTCTACATGTTTAGTATGCGAAAGTAACATTCGAATCCAACGTCGAAATACGCAATCGTCATTTCGGTGGCGTTATTATGTCCAGGTATATATACTCGTATATTTTCGGTGATGTAATTGCTGTTAGCCTTCTCGGCTTTTACGGCTTCATCGGATACTGTGCTCGCGGGCCAGGGGCCCGTGTGCCAGGTTTGGTTTGACCCAAACATAAATAAATAAATAAATAAAAACTCCTACAAAACCCTCGAAGTTCGGACTGTGTCGCGTTCGCTGCGTGCTTTCGCGATTTCGAAAATCTTAAACGTTTTAAGTCATCTAATGACCGTCCGAAGGAGGCTGCGCGCGTCCATTCGGACTGTCGACTTGTGTGTCGGTAACTCTGGGCGGTGAGAACCGCCCTGGAACACGGATGAATCTTGTGTACGCGGTGTGATTATTGACTATTGCGCGCCGCTCTCTACGGCGGTCGCGCGTCGTGGTGCGTGTTATATTAAAGCTATTGACTGTGTGTACAGTGTGGCTTGGATCGTGACTGACAGTATCGTGGTCAGGAAGAGCTGAGACGTCCGTGTCGTCTAGCACGTTTCGCGGGCGACGTTTGCGTTCGGTCGCGTTTCTGTTTGGTCGGTAATTTGCTGCTTTAACCACCAGCGGGTTTGAATGAACCGCGGCTTTTTCGAAAAACCGCCGTGATAATTCTCTGAAGTGTTCAGAGATTAAGGGCATTTCACAGTCGCTGTGAAGATCTACATTGCGTTGATACCAACCGGCTCCGGTGGCAGTTCGCAAGAATCGATTTTGAACGCTCTGTAACTTCATTAATTGATTGCCCGTCGCGTGAGCGAAAGCGACGCATGTATAGGCCATTACGGGTCTTATGCGAGTCTTATAGAGGCGAAGTTTGTGTCTTAAGCACATTTTGCTTGAAGAGCAAGTGAATGGGTATAGACGGCTTGAGATAAAAGCCGCTATATTGCGTATGTTTTTAATGTGTGCAGCGAACGACATCGCTGCGTCTAAAGTGACCCCGAGGTATTTGACGCTCTTTTCCCAGGGAATAGGGCGTCCGAACAGGGTGACCGTGCCTAGCTGATTGTTGCCGATTGGGTGACATCGTCTAGCGGGCTTTGGTGTGCCCCTCGAGAAGTATATCGCTACACTTTTCTCGGGGTTTACCTCTATTCTCCATTTCCGGAACCATTCGCCTAGGCAATCGGCTGCGGCTTGGAGTTGAATCGTTATGCGGCCCTTGTGCTTGTCGGAATAATACAGGGCCGTGTCATTTGCGAAAAGCGCAAGATTGACTTTCGGGTCTTTAGGAATATCGCTAGCAAAAAAAGGAGTGGGAGAGGCAGGAGCCCTGAGGGACACCCGCTCAGAGAGGGCGGCTTGAGGAGCGCGTTCCCTCTACCCGGAAGCGAAATAAGCGGTTAGACAAGAAGGCTCGTATGATGTTCACGAGTCTGTCTGGCACATTAGTGTGATACAACTTGTAATACAAGCCGTCGTGCCAGACTATGTCAAATGCCTTTGCGACATCGAAAAATAAGGCCCCTGTGCCTACAGGCTTAGGGCGGTCGTTTAAATTCTCTAAGATGTGTTCCGTTAAGCGGTGCACTTGATGAGTGCACGAGTGTTCGGGGCGGAAAGCCGAACTGCTCGTCTGGAAGAATATTATTAGTAAGGACATAGTCTTTTAATCGACTGAGTATAATTCGCTCATAAATCTTAGCCATCGAGTTGAGGAGACTTATTGGGCGATAATTAGACGGAATGTTCCTAGGCTTATTAGGCTTCGGAATGCCTATAACGTCGGCTTCCTTCCAGTCGTCCGGGAAGGAGCAGCTGGAGAGGAGCGCGTTAAAAATACTGACTAACAGAAATAATAACGGCGTAGTTAGACATTTCATCACCCTGTAGTTTATGCCGTCGAGGCCAGGCGCGGATCGGTTTTTAAGATTTTGGACTATCTTAGTGACTTCGTCGAGAGTCACTAGAGGCAGTGGTTCGCCCACTGGTGGTATTGCAGCCCTGCGTTCGAGTTCCGCGGCTACCTGCTGCAGGTGGTCGGGATCCGCAGGCGCGAGAGACGGAGTGCATTGGCTCTCTAAACTGTCTGCGAGGCATTCGGCTTTTTCGCTGTCGTCGAAGGCGAGCGAGTTATCGTTAGATCTGATGAGTGGCGGCATGGGTGAGACCGAGACTCTGCTTTGAGAGATCGTGCCAGCTGCCAGTAGGCAGTGTGCGACGGCTCGATTTCTCCAAGCATAGTGTCCCAGCTGTCTTGATTGTACTCAGATAAGCGCTCTTTAACATCCCTTTGTAGGAGGCGCAGTCTGAGTCTATTTTCGTCTGTTCTATATCTATCGTGCGCTTTAGTCGCACGGTTCTTTTCTCTAATCAGGCGTCGGAGGTCCGCCGGTAGGTTACAGCGTCGATCGCTCGACACCGTAACCCTCCGGCAGGATTCTCCGACGGCTATTTTGAGATGATTCGAAAAGGATTTTATCGCTCGGCAGGCTACCTCTGGCGAGTCGATAGTATTAGGAATTTCGTCTAAGTGCTGAGAGGTCGTAGCCTCGAGTTTGACTGCAAGGGTACGCCAGTCCACAATGGTTTTGGTCTGAGTGACCTCACCATTTGGCTGGCCCAGCTTAAAAATGACCGGACAGTGGTCCTACTCAAGTTCGTGAAGCGTAACTATAGAGTCTATTTAATGATTTCTTATATTTACGCGAACACTACACATTTAAATGAAACTAATTTTACGGATTTTATCGCGTTTTATTTTATTATTTATAACCCGACGTTTCGAGTGCTTTACAGCACCCATGGTCACGGGCGGACTGAGGTGACAGATGTCCCGATGTCATAGTTAACCCGGAGTACCTTCAGCTTTTAATAATAATATCGGACAAGGAATAATAATTAAAAGCTGAAGGAAAGTTCACGTCCTTAATTATAGCTACGTCTAAAATATCCGGCTGCTGATGTAATTGCGTCGGTACTCTAGTTGGTGTTTCGGGGGCTATAACGTTTACGTTAAGTCTCTCCGCTATATCGTACAGTTTATTACCGTTCGTGTTATTAACGTTGGAATTCCAACTGCCGTGCTTGCTGTTCAAGTCTCCGGCAAGTATAACAGAACGACCTAAATCTAGTAGAGATTTTAAATCTGATTCTAATATTTGTCTGGATGGCGAGAGGTAAACTGATGCTAGTACAAGCGGCCTGTGGCCGGTCATTGCTAACCTACACGCAGAAGTTTCTATATTAATTAAGTCTGGAGTATCGAGCGCGATACAGTGCAAGGACTTTTTATAGTAAATCAGAGTGCCACCTTTCGCGGTCGCTCTGTCATTACGGATGCATTTGTAATTGGCTATCTTAGGATCGCGCATACTAGGTTTTAAGAAGGTCTCTTGCACTAGCATAACGTCGATGTCATGATCACGAAGGAAATTCGCGACTTCAACTAACTGCGTCTTAAGACCGTTTGCGTTAAAATACGAGACAGTCAGAGAGCGAGGTTTAATTCTACCTATATGGGACGCCATTGGTAACAATTAGTGATTTATTTTCAACGCGGCGCGTGATGTTTTAGGCGCATTGAAACGTCCAAATCGCGTCGATTACGCTCATGTGCTCTACGGTCGCCATGAGTCGGTCTTGAGGAGACTTTGCTTCGCGGATTTTGCGCGCTAAGCTTGATAACTCCGCAACATTTATGCTGCGCATGAAGCCGCAAATTAGCGAGAAATCTGCGGCGAAGTTTGATGAGCCCTGAATTTTGGGCGTTGTGATTTGAGGAGCGGGCCGTGAAGCGGCTGCGCTCTTCAGCGTCATGGGCAGAGGTTTCGTCCAGGCGTTAGGCGCCGATGCGGCGCTCTGGCTTTGGCTCGGCCCGGTAGTCCCGTCAGAGGGACCGGGTTTCGCTGCGGCCGGCGCGGGCGTTGTTTTTGGCGCGGGTTTAGTTGCCGGTTTAGGAGCGGGAGTCTGAGGCTGTGGGGCCCCGGGGCCCTTCCTACGGCCATTCTTTTTACCTCCCCTGCGCTTCTTACTCTTCGGCGCTCTGTCACACCCGCGGTAATTCGCAGGGTGTCCCAGCTCGCCGCAGAGTATGCAGCTTGGGGGTTCTTGCGCTTCGGGTGTACGAGCGCATTCCTGAGTGCCGTGATCCCCGAGGCATTTGACGCAACGAGGGCGGGCGAAACAATTACGGGCAGAGTGTCCGTACAGTTGGCATCGGTGGCACTGGCCAATGATGCCCCTGTTACGGGGTGCTTCTATAGAAAGGCCTGAGAGGCCGCAAACCGTTTTCACGTTGAAAACTTGTTTGCCTTCTGGAGTTAATTCCAGTATGGCAAGAATTAGGTCGTACGACTTTTTGTTTTGGGGGTGATGCATGCGATGCACCTCCAACACGGGTATATTCTGTGACTTAAGGTCACTTAGGATGTGGCTTGTCTCCAATTCCTTGGGCAAGCCTCTTATGACTACGCGGAGTCTACGTTCTTCCGCGAGCGAGTAAGTGTGGAAGCTGATGTTCCTTCCACGTAAATGGCTAGTGACGGCCCTGAAGTCGCTGACTGTGCTTAGGTATACGCGGATACCTTGCACTGCCGTCTGCGCCTTCGGGCACACTATTTATTTGTTTGTCATCCAGAGTGACAAATCGTTCCACTGCGCCTTATCTTGTAGAATTATTGGCGGTAGAGACTTAGTGACTTGCGCCGCGGGATGCGCGGGCAGCGA
Organism: Luehdorfia chinensis; assembly: GCA_019845155.1. NCBI lineage: Eukaryota > Metazoa > Arthropoda > Insecta > Lepidoptera > Papilionidae > Luehdorfia > Luehdorfia chinensis. The sequence continues at coordinate 476,730 of JAHVAK010000411.1, forward strand.
CTTTTCTATTGTTTTGCGTGTATTAGACACGCCCTTCTTAGCCGGGTTCCGTGAGGCGGACGGCGACGCGGTATCCGAGTTAGGCTCGGAATCCCCTTTCGCGGCGCGTTTCTTGGCTTTGCGCACGACGACGGTGAAGCCGACGTCGTGAGCACTCCTGTCTTCCTCGTAATCCATATCCGAAAGGGCCGCGGGCCCAACAATGGATTGCGTTTCCCGGAAGGGAAGCGCAGGTGCGTTCGTCGCTTTGTTAGCTAGTTTATTGCACTCACTAACGGCGGGTTTATTACCCGCAGGTGCATTGGACTCGAACAATGCCGACTCGGTCGGCGCGGCCTTTTTATTGCTGGCAATTAGGCCGCTAATTGAATCGCACACAGGTGCGGATGAGTCACCGTGCGCAGGTGCAGGTGAGGCGGGCTCTAAAGCCGGCGATGACGGGCCTTCGGTATCGAACGAGGCCGTGTGGCTCTTCTGCTGTACCGAGTCGGTTACAAGGCAATTCGATCGGAACTGAGCCCAGATCTCGGGGTGCGCGGCACGCAAAAACTCCGCGAGTTGTATGAATTCCGGCGCGGGATTGCGGAAAGTCGCCATTTCGACGGTTCGGGTGGCGGTGTGTAACACAAAAGAAAATTTCTCCCTACGTAAGCAGGGAGGTGTGTACTAGAAATATTTCACCTACAGCCTTACGCTTTAGGTGCGAGAAGGTGTGTACCTGGCTGTTGCCTAGCGCAACGAGCGAACACAAAATACAATAGCCGCCTCTGAGGCGAGAATGTGTGTGTAATATCTACTCACGGTTTACCCAGCAAGGCGACACAACACAACACAGCACTGTCGACGCTATCACGTACGCACACCACGAAACACGACACTTCTACTTCGAGGGAGACGATCAGTGAAGGCACGAATGAAGAAAACCAAACACACCGCTACGGGAGCGGGTGTTGGCCACTATCAATGACGATGACAACTAGCTACTACAGACTGCGGTCCGTAAATTGTGCGGGCTGTCAGCTTGGTTAGCATAGAGCGCTGTCGGTTGACGTCCGTTCTGCGCCAGAGCGCAGGAGCGAATGAATGTCCAGGTACGTATCAATTCAGAGCCAGTTATTCTGTCGTAGAAGCCGAAGCAGTAGTGTGCAAACATTAGTGTGTTTCGGTTTGAAGGGCACTGAGAGCTAGCGCAATCACTGGGCATATGGGACTTAAGAACCAATGTCTCAGGGTGACGAGTACAGTCTGGGGCCACAAGAAATGGTTCAAGATGACACAGCGTTTGTTATAGGCAGACGATGTACTTACCATCAGGCGAAGGTTTTGCTCATCTCATAACTTTATCCAATAAAAAAAGAATGTGAACCTAGCCGATTATCGACTACAGCGAATACTACCGAAAACTGTCCGAATTTACTGGTGGTAGGATTCCTATGCAGGAATCCGTCTGGGTAGATACCACCCCTGGGCCAGTTATTCTGCCGTGAAGTAGTAGTGTGCAAACATTACTGTGTTTCGGTTTGAGGGGCACTGCGAGCTAGCGTAATCACTGAAGACTGAGACTGAAGAGTTATGTCTCAGGGTGATGAGCACAGTGTGGTGTCACACAGAAATTGTCTGGGTTACACAGCATTTGTTATGGGCTGATTTTGCACTTACCATCGGGTGAACGTTTTGCTCGTTTCATCACTTTATCAAATAAAAAAAACCATTACATCAGATTCGATAGACCACAAATCCTCGCAAACGAACACCGATTCCTACCAAGGATGAGCCTCGCGAGGCTATTGAAATTAAAAAGCATCCTAATTTCAATAAGGAAGATGGTTGGGCACTACCACTAGCATGGGGCCCTATTATTAATAAAATTAAAACAAAAAAATATATATAATCATTTTCTTCGGTTCTATTCTGGATTTTACGGTGATTTCTCCGTGTTCCTGATGTCACATCTAAAATTTTTACTGGTGGTAGGATTCCTATTCAGGAGTCCGTCTAGGTAGGTACCACCCCAGGGCCAGTTATTCTACCGTGAAGCAGTAGTGTGCAACATTACTGTGTTTCGGTTTGAAGGGCACTGTGAGCTAGCGTAATCACTGGGCATTTGAGACTTAAAAACTGATGTCTCAGGGTGAAGGGCGCAGTGTACCGTCACACAGAAATGTTCTTACGGGCAGACGTTGCACTTTACATCAGGTGAACGTTTTGCTCGTTTAATCACTTTATACAATTAAAAAAAATATATAATCATTTTCTTCGGTTCTGTTCTGCATGTTACTGTGATTTCTCAGTGTTCCTGATGTCACATCAAAAATTTTCTCTGGTTCTTACAGTATCAAAAATTTCTTAAACTCATTCACAATACAATTTCATGTGCTTTAATTAAGAATTCCAAACCGGCGCAGAAGCTATTACAGAAGTTAATTTAATATGAAATTCAAAGTTATTTTGAGTGAGTAAATGATGCGGTTTTAAGTTGGAAGTCTTTACAAGAAATTCAAACTAACGAGCACTCCCGTAACCCGGTAATGAAAATAATCGTGGCTTTTTAATTTATATAACGCTTTATTACTTTCTTTTTAGCGTAGTCGGCTTGATTATCTTTTCATCTTTGAAACTACCTTATAAGTTGACAAAAAAGCTCCATTCGAAAATATTTTAGCTAAAATAAATAGCTGCACGAAAATGCAAAAAATGTTAAAGGGCATATAATATTCCGCAAAGCTACGTTGAAAATTTTTGGAAATTCCAAAAGTGCACGTCTCAAGACGCTCATTTAACTCTTAAGAAAAAAAAATGGTATTGTGGTTCAAATATTTTGTCGACCGCGTGGCGTAGTGGTTAGCGTACCTGACTTCTGCGCCACCGGTCCTGGGTTCGATTCCCAGCCAGAAGTAACATTTGTGCAAAAACACAAATTGTTGCTTTTCGGGTCTGGTTGTGTTGTGCATGTGAAATGTATGTTTGTAAAATGCACCCACGATACAGGAGAAAATCCTACTGTGGGGCTTCGTTAAAAAAAAAATAATATTTCGAGTCATTTCCATTTCAGGTGAAAACGATAAGAAAAAAATATTTTTCTTAATAACTACACGTAGACTTATATGAAATAGGAAATCAGTAGATAAAATTCGGGACACGATAAAAAAACCCGGTCTCTATACGTCAATGTTTTCTGGAGCTATCGTGACCGCATCCCTAAAAAAAATTAATCTTTTTTTGAACAGTTCTTTTTTTTTCAAAGTAGCAATATTAGATGATTTTTTTAAATAATTTTGATGAATTAATGAAAGTGTGTTATTTATATGAGCCTATTCAAATTAGCATACAAGTGCAATATAATTGTGATAGAGGCATTCGAAGACCGCCGAATCGCTTGAACCTGACATGTCGGGTATAAAGCACTATCTCACGCCGCTTCGCGTCATGATACGTGCAATAAGAGTAGGAGGTAGTATTGAAACTGGTTTTGCGACAGCTTTACGTTTAAATTGTTTCTCTATCTTCGTAATTTCGATCACTGATCGTTGTATAACTGGATAGAGGACTCTCATGGCGAAAGCTGGCATAAGTGTTATATTGAAGCCTACGCCAGCATCTGGACACAATAGTATATGGATATTTAGTGCCCTTAACAGTCATTTAGGCGGAGTAGGTTTTCTCGTCAATATGTTCCTCCGTGACAGCATTCTGTAAATATCTAAAGTGTCGTCCAGTGTACCATATTTTGTGCTTAATCTTTCTCAGAGATATACTCTTAATATTGTACAAGTTTATGCACCAACCTCTACACACTCGGATGAAGAAGTCCAAGCTATGTACGAAGATATAGCCAGGGCTTTAGACGATCCACTCGTCGACCGTGACGACATTCCAGTGGGTCTAAATCGAAGGCCCACTGCTGTCGTCATGGGGACCTTTAACGCCAAGGTGGGTAAACATTCGGGCGTGGAATCGATTATGGGGTCGGACGGATTTGAAAGTAGGAATCGCAGAGGGCCCCGACAACGTGACAAAAATTAAGATTCACTTCATTATGACGCACATCATCATCATTATTTCTGCCTATCACTAGTTCACTGCTGAACAAAGGCTTCTCACATAGATTGCCACAAAAGTGTAGCTCTAATTTTAGGAGAATTTTGCTAATGTTTGCCTCGCTTGGAAGGCGTGTTGGCAAACACAGAAGGCAGAAGAGGGGCCGAAGGTTCTCAGTCAGAGGCAACAACATCTTTATCATCAGAACAGGTGACACTCACCGAGCTAAGGAAATCTGTGTGGTGGGACCTAAGACGTACGTACAGACAGACGAACTAAAGTTTTCACACGGCCGCTTGGGAAATGCCACCTAATTAAGTTAAAGACGATGATGTCAAGATCCTCACATCGAAATGCGAAGTTCTCATTGAGATTGAAGACTACTACAGTAGACTATATGCCTCACACAAACAATGTCCTGGCCCTAAATGCGACGACTGGAATCGTCAGCCACGCTGATCCGCCACTATACCGACGAGCTATCAGATATATGTCTAGACGAGATCGAGCTGACCCTTTAGCAAATGAAAGAGCCCCAGGTAAGGGCGGCGTCACGGCGGAGCTCTTCAAGGCAGGGGTACAACTCTTGTTAAGATAGCTAGCGAGGGCGAAAAGTGGGCTATATGTTATTTATAAAAAACATAGATGAAAGAAACAAAACACTGAACATGTGGAATATCTTTTCAATTTTATACCATGTTAAATTATTGAAAGATTTTGAGATACGTGAACTTTTCCCATAACTTTGATCTTAAAGAAAACGTAAAAGTTTACTTTCGGAAGTGTTATCTCGGAAAATTATTAAAGCGTAAATCTTTCAGTCTCTGATATTTGTTAGTTCATATAATTGAGTTGAAAGTTTAAATGCGATGGTATTTGAATTTACATTAAGTTATACTGGTCTTGTTAGTTTGGTTTCTTGTTTGGTGTCCTTCCTACTACCACCATAAAGCCAGATATTCTGCATGTGTAAAGAGTACTGAGAGATAGTGTAATAACTGTGAATAAAAGACTAAGAACTGATGTCTCAGGGCGACGGGCGCAGTGTGGTGTTACACATAAATGTTCTTTATTATGGGCAGAAGTTGCACTTATCATCAGGTGAACGTTTTGCTCGTCCAGACACTTTCTTCTACAAAAAAAAATTTAGACGACTGCGTGACCTAGTAGTTCGTGACTTCTACGTCGCGGGTTTAAGGTTCGTAGTTCTAATCCTATTTTTTTTGTACGAGGGGAAATTCTGCATGGATACCCGACTGGCCAGGGGGGGCAGCCGGATTATGTCGGAATCTTACCGATTAAAACCCCACGGTGGTGTCCATCACCGCTTAAGAGTGGTCACGGGATCTCCGTTCGGAACGCAACCGTGACTCTTTCATCGCTTTGCTAAAATTTTAGCCCGATCCGGGGGCAATTCTCACTGCCTCTAGAACTCTCTCGGTGCAAGTACGATGACTCGAGACGAAGAATCAGGCCTGAAGATTTTTCTAGAGTTTCCAGTTGTGACATGTGGGGTGTAGTTAATAAAAATGAATGAAAGAACTACCCTTGTCAACACAATAAAATTTAATGAAAAGGAAAAAAACAAAATGGTAGGTCGTGGGTGTAGTGGCCCGCCTAATTTATGCAGACGTAGTCCGGTACTCCCCTGGCGTTCTGCGTGACACGCTGGTTGAAGGCACCGTCGGGTTGCCAGTGACGTTGGAGGGACGCCGGTGATGAATGACCACGCGGCGTCACGGTCGCATGGCAGGTTCCCGGAAGGCAGTCGTGCGGACCTCGAAAGCGTTCTTGAATCTGAACCTCGCAAGCGTTCTTGAATCTGAACCTCTAAAGCGTTCTTGAATCTGAACCTCGAAAGCGTTCTTCAATCTGAACCTCGAAAGCGTTCTTCAATCTGAACCTCGAACCCTGGAAAATACGTTCCAGGAATTTATATATATTCCATATAATTCCGTCTGGCTGTGTGTGTAGAAGTGAGGTGGCCGTTAATGACAGTCAGATGGAGTTACAATAATAAAGATAGAAGTAAGAATAAAGTTACTCACAAGAAAACATAATAAAAGCTAAAATAATTAAATTTAACAAGTTAATACTACGAAATCAAGAAATATCAAAAGTGGGTAGTATTAGCGAGATAAATGTATATAAAAGCATATAAGCGATTCTAATAAAATATAAAACTTATTTAAGCTACACAACAAAATAAATTATACATTCAACACTTACCCAATATGGGGATGAACTAAAATAACTGATTGCGAGATTTAAATATGCAACCGAAATGTAAGCAGCTATGGTAGGTACAGCACAACGTACATAACGTCCAACAGGAGACGTGTGTGTACCTAAAACTGACCGGGTGCAGAATGGTCGCCCCAGTCAAATGGCCGAAGGTAATAAATACCTCGCTCGGGTCTCGAATCTTCCATGACGTCACGCGAACGGAGACAAAAGAATCTTGTCCCGTCGTGATCAGTCATAGGAGGGTAAGTGTGAATGTTATTTTAGATTAAACGCGGGTACGAATTGCGAAGCCCGGCGCTAATATGTATATAAAATTTAAATTGAAGTGTGCGTGTTAAGTTATAATTTTTAAATTTGAAGAATTAATCTAATTGAAATATTATTTGCATTAAGAAAGATTAGGCCCAATTTATGGTCATGTAACTGCAACGTTACACAGTAGACGACTTTTAAACCAAATTTGAGGTTAGCTTAACCACTTGCCTTAAGCTAATGATTTACGAGTATATATAGTTAATATCTCAGAATCTACAAAAGGCTTATGAAAAATGTTAGAAAAATTATAGCAATCGTTATTACAGACTTGACTTTGTATTTTTGCACAAATGTTTGCGCCGGCTGGGATATGAACCCAGGACCGTCGGCCTACAAGTCAGTTAATCTGACCACTAAGTCAAGTGGCAGTGACTAGAACTGAACACGGATTAACTTGAAGTGTCGTGCAAGCTAAACTAAATTTAGTCCAGTTCAACCCTAGCAAGACACAAGTTTGCGCGTTTATCGCAAAAAAGAAACCCTTCGTCGTGTCACCTCATTTTAAGAGCACTAGCTTCGTTGCCTCCGCCAGTATCCTTGGCGTCGACATATCAAGCTTAATTCAGTTTCGCGGTCACTTGGAAGGGAAGGCCAAATTGGCCTTTAAAAAGATTGGCGTGCTCAGTAGAGCGTGACAGTACTTCATGCCGGTCCACCGCTTGCAACTTTATAAGGCGCAGGTTCGGCCGTACATGGAGTTCTCATCTCTGGGCTGGACCACCCCAGTGTCAGCTCTTCCATTTGACCGCATTTAACGAAGAGCGGCTCGTATCGTCGACGACCATGTTCTATCTGATCGGCTTGATCCCCTGGCTTGAAGAGATGTTGCATCTCTTAGCATTTTTTACAAGATCTACCACGAGGAGTGTTCCGACGAATTGTTCGGATTAATTCCAGCCGGTGAATTTCACCATCGCACCTTACGGCATAACTTCAAATTCCATCGTCACCACCTTCATTGTTGGCATTCCACCACAGTGCGTTTTTCACGGAATTTTCTGCCACGCACATTCACTATAGGGAATGTGCTGCCGTCAGCGATTTTTCCGGACCGATACCGGACCTTCATGAAAAGAGCCTATTCCTTTCTCAAAGGCCAGCTACGGATCTGCTATTCCTCTGGTATTGTAGGCGTTCATGGGCGGCGGTGATTACTTACCATCTCGTGAGCCACCTCCTCGTTTGCCCCCTATTCTATAAAAAAAGTTGATCTAGTCGTCACAACATTAGATACGAAATTAACTCTGTATTACTCTATATAAATCATTTTAAGATGTCATTGTTATGATCATACTTAGTGCCTATCTTTCATCAATTTGTAGGGATTATTCTGCCACTTGTCGCAGTTTTGAAGATATTTCTGGCATTTCCCATAGTCGGCTTTTGCGTCAGGTATGAGTTGAGAGGGATGGCAGATTTTCTTTTGTCTTCACCACACAGCAATTATATATCATAATCATCATTTCAGTCAATCACTGCTAAACATAAGCCTTCCCACAGATTACCACAAAACATGAGTCTTCATCCATCGAATTCCCGCAAAACCGTGCAGGTCGTCGCTCCATCTAGGTGTAATACATTTAGTTCGCCGGTACGAGGTTGTCACTCCCGAACTTTTGCGCACCAACTGCTATCGGTTCTACGAGCTATATGGCCGTTCAATCAGCTTGCTGATCCTTTGAGCTATAGTAACTGCAGTTCTACTACGGGTATCATTGTAGCGGATTCTGTCTGACGGGCGCAGTGTCACAGATACCTGTTCTGAGTGACACAGCAATTTTTATACACGTTGCACCTAACATCAGGCGAATGGTTATCTCGTCTTGTCTCTTTCGTCCTATATAAAAAAGATATGAACCCCGAGCGTAGTTTCATTAGTTATGTAACATAATAGTAGTCATCTGTTATCGGGATATTAAGATGAAGAGAATCTACCACCCCGTCTCATCCCGTGGGTGTCGCAAAAGTAGACAGAGGGAAAATAAAAAACATAAGATGGGCAGCAGCATCTTCCTGGACCATGTGAATAAATAAACTGCAGTTTACCCTACTGCCAATCGTGGCAACTATGGCAAAATGCCCCTAAAAAGAGAGCTACAAATTTTTGTGGCAATCTATGGGGAAGCTTATGTTTAGCAGTGGACTAGTGATAGGCTGAAATGATGATGATGATGATGAAAATAATGAAGGAGTATTGAATGAAGTTGTAGTTTTTTCTACCAACATACGTGACCTGCAAATTACTTTATAGAATATACAGGCATTCAGTTTATTAAGACAATTAATTGAGATCACATCAATAAAGAGCAATCAATAAAGAGCATCGCAAATACAGCCCCAGTTGCTTTTGTTATTACTCTAAGTCTGACATGATTGTAAGAGTTTTTAGTCTGTATTTATGTTGTTTTAGTTTTCAGACAAAACAAACGCGTGACTATTGATAACATTGACTTAAGGATGTCTCTTTGTATCTATTTTTCACTGAACACTACGCTCGTACCCCTAAGCCCTAAGGCATCACTTCTTAAGTCTGATGCCCAGTAATTACACTAGCTCTCAGTGCCTTTCAGAACGAAACAGCAATGTTTGCACACTATTGCTTCACCGCAGAATAACTGGTCCCGTGGTTGTTTCTACCATCAACGTTTTCCTGCATAGGAACCCTACCACCAGTAATATTGGCTAATGAGATATATCCATACTAATATTATAAACACGAAACTAACTCTCTCTGTCCCTCTGTCTGTTTGTTACTTTTCCCAGTTCAACCCCTTAACCGACATTGACGAAATATGGTACACAGAATGCTGAAAAATTAAACAGTTCCCACCAGATATCTAAAAAATCGCAAAATCGCGGGTATCAGCTTGTCTAAACAAATATTATAAAGAGAAAAGATTAGATTATTCGTATGTTTGATTGTTTATTTGTAATGAATAAACTCAAAAACTACAGAACCGATTTTAAAACATCAACGATTTTAGTACAAGGACTTGCTTTTTTTATAGAATAGGGGGAAAACAAGCAGGTGGCTCACGTGATGGTATGTGATCACCGTCAATGCAAAGAGATGCAACATCTCTTCGCAAAACCAGGGGATTGATTGATGGATTGATTTAGATTGATGGATTGCTGGCGCATTCGCAATCATAGTTTTTTTTCTATTATTGTTCGTTTCATTCCTTTTTATTTGATTGTATATATTTTTGCTACTTAATACATTTATATTATAGTAACTAGTTTCATTAATTTTAAAATAGTGGTTTCTTAAATTATTGCAGTAATTATTATTCTCATGTAAGTTTAAAATAGTAATCATAGATTTTTTTTTATTATATTTATAATTCATCTGTAAGCTGTAAAAGACTGTATCACCTGACTTTCCGTGGTTGCCTTTAAGTAAGGAGGCACATGCCTTTTTTTAGTATTATGTTTTTATGTGTTTTTGTTATTTGCTAACCTTGTTGGTAATACTAAAATAAATAAAAAAACACAAATTGTTGGTTTTCAAGTCTGGTTGTGATGTGTTTGTCCCGGTGTCTCAGACACTGCATCTCAGCCTACCTTAGATCTTATCGCATGAGCGTTACTTCAGGCACGGGTAGGTAGGGACGGGTAAGTGCTACTGTGTTTGCGCGTGTGGCACTATAATATCACTATAAACATCTCCTGCGTAGTTGATGGGATCCGACAGCATTTGGAAGTTGTCGCCGTGGTCCAAAATCGGCCAGGAGGACACCGTGCATGTAAGTCTGTGGTTAAACCATTTCTATATTTCTGTCCGTCTTGATAGTTGCACCGATTAAATGCACATACCAAAAGATAAGAGATTCATGACTCATCATCATCATCATTACTTCAGGCCATCACTAGTCCACTGTTGAACAGAGGCCTCCCTCATAAATTGCCACAAAAGTTTGTAGCTCTCTTTTTGGGGGGATTTTGCCATAGTTGCCATGCTTGGCAACCGCAGTTTGTTTATTCAGATGTTCCAGGAAGATGCTGCTGCACATGTTCTGGTTTTAATTTTCCCTCTGTCGACTTCTACGACACCCATGGGACGAGATGGAGTGGTAGATTCTCTGACCGCCACCACACGGCCATGACTGTCGTATCAAAAAGCAATATTTGTTGAAATTATTTCAGTTTTAAATGAAAATGTTTTACAAGCTGTAAGATTAAATTAAATCCGCAACCATCTCAAACGCTACGTACTTAAGTTATGTAAGCTCATGAAAATAGTTCAAAACTCTTAGACACGAGACAAGCGCAAAGTTTGGATCATGGAAAGCGAAAATTAACCCGGATATTTGACAACGAATTGTGGAAAACTTTACTGTTGGTAAAAAGCAATAAAAATATTTGTGGCGACCAAATTTCGACACTAAGAGATGATGTCGAGGGGCATTCAACAACGTAAATTGTATAAAGTGACGAACCGAGCAAAACGTTCACCTGATGGTAAGTGCAACGTCCGCCCACAACAAATGCTGTTTTACTTATATCTCTGTATCACCACACTGCGCCCGTCACCCTGAGACATCAGTTCTTAAGTCTCAAATGCCCAGTGATTACGCTAGCTCACAGTGCCCTTCAAACCGAAACACAGTAATGCTTGCACACTACTGCTTCACGGCAGAATAACTGGCCCTGGGGTGGTCCCTACCTAGACGGATTCCTGCATAGGAATCCTACCACCAGAGCTGGAAAAAAAAACAGTTTGGGGTATTGTCTCAAAAAAATATGTTCTGGATTCGTACCCAGGACCCGTACTGGTACTGTACACCAGTGCAGTGTAGTTCTCACACGACTCGTACATACAAGTAGCAGGCGTTATGAATTGATATTTGAAAACATCACATTGTTTAATGCTATAAAATACAATTAAAGATCAAAAAGCAGACTACGCTATTTACGTCTGCGTGTTCAGAGTTCCTGACGTCGGATTACAATACAAACCGGAACCAACAATTGTGCATGACACAAATAGTTTGTTTTCGGGTCTACATAGGAGAAATCTTAGTGTCATCGCTTTAAAATTAATAATTGAATAGAATACATAAAAACGCTGAACATAAGCTTCAATAGAATGTCACTGAACACGGTCCTGAGCCGCCTGCATCTATCGACTTCTCACAAAACCGTGCAGATTGTCGCTTCATTTGTTTTAGTTTGCTGTACACTGAATACACGTGGCGTGTGATAGCGGATTAAGAGAATCTACCACCCCATCTCATCCCGTGGGTGTCGTAAAAGTCGACAGAGGGAAAATGAAAACCAGGAAATGGGTAGCAGCATTTTCCTGAAACATTTGAATAAATAAACTGTGTTTGCCAACCCGCCTGCGAATCGTAGCAACTACGGCAAAATCCCCCCAAAATGGGAGCTACAAACTTTTGTGGCGATCTATGGGGGAGGCCTATGTTCAGCAGTGGACTTATGATAGGCTGAAATGACGACGACGACACTGAATAATAAAGTGCGTATACATATATTATATTAACATTATAGCGCTTGACTTTCCAATTTCCACAGATCATAATTTAATCTCTAGTTACTAACAGTGTGTGCAAGGCGGTAAGTGTAGACATAGGTGAAAATATCACGATCAGATCGAAGACGATTTTAAGACGAGACGAGCTTTTAGGAAAAGGTTCATGAAAGTAGAAGAAGCGAAAGATGTGTGTCGGTGGAAACATGTGTTTTCTGCCTACCCCAGTGGGACAGAGGCGTGCGTACTTACGCATGCATTAATAGAAAGCTCTCGAAACAGCTGAATTTTTTCAGGAAGTTTACGTTACTCATCAATAATATTTTTTACTGATGGTAGGATTCTTCATGCAGGGATCCGTTTAGATATGTACTACCGCAGGGCCAGTTATTCCGCCGAGAAGCAGTGTGCAAGCATTACTGTGTTTCACTTAGTAAAAAAATAAATTACCCCAGCATTATTGAAAATTGTCTAGTTGTGTTGTAATTGTCTCCGTATCTCTAGCATTCTAGCCTAGCTCCGATTATAACATAAGTGTTACATCGGACGCGGGTAGGTTTGGGCGACGGAGTGCTTTTGTATTTACACGATAATGTGGCACTATAACATCTCCAGCCCAGTCGATAGCTTCCTGCGATATTCGGAAGTTGTCATGGTCGAAAATCGGATTCTATGGAAAAAAATCGACTTTCATCATAAATTCATGTTGAATTCTTTGATAGTATTTATCCCGTATACCACAAAGCAAAACTGATGTTAGCTGAAATTCCATTTGTTTTCAGTCGTGAGTGTAACACTTGTCAGCCATTTACAGAGGCGTAACATTTTACCCAAGAGTAAATAAGGGTCAGCCTGAAGTTTTGAATCGTCGTAGTTTTCTGTATTTTGCAATTGTAAAGCCGTTCATTACAGAAACAACATTAAATTGTTTGATCTTATTTCATCAAAAGATGAGTTATTGTCTATTTCTGCTTCAAACGAAAGCGACGTGAATTGTTAGTGCAAATTCTATGCTGTCTCTATGATAATTATTCCAGAATATTTTTTTTTAACCGCTGTAAACTTACGAAATAGAAATCAGCTTATAGCCACACAGCAATATGTGGTGTGTGGTTTTAAAGGAAAGGCGTCTTGCTGGTCATCATTATCATCATCATTTCAGCCTCTCACTAGTCCACGGCTGAGCATAGGCCTCTTCCATAGATTGCAAATAAAGTTTTTAGCTCCCAATTTGGGGGATTTTGCCGTAGCTGCGACGCTCGGCAGGCGAGTTGGCGACCGCATTTTATTTACTCAGATGTTCCAGGAGGATGCTCCTGTCAATCTTCTGGTTCTAATTTTCTCTCTGTCGACACACCTACACCTACGGGATGAGATGATAACTATTTAAATGGAACTAATTTTACGGATTTTATCGCGTTTAATTTTTTACTATTTATAACCCGACGTTTCGAGCGCTTTACAGCACCCATGGTCACGGGAGGAGTGAGGTGAAGGACGCTTTTAATTATTATTTTTGGTCCGATCTAATATATATAAAAATATTAATATATATAATAATAATTAAAAGCTGAAGGTACCCCAGGTTAACTATGACATCAGGACGTCTGTCACCTCAGTCCTCCCGTGACCATGGGTACTGTAAAGCGCTCGAAACGTCGGGTTGTAAATAGTAAAAAATTAAACGCGATAAAATCCGTAAAATTAGTTTGATTTAAGTGTGTAGTGTTCGCGTAAATATAAGAAATCATTATGAGATGATAACTAGTATAATTACTGGCCTTAAACGTAAGATCTGTCTCAGGGTAGCGGACAGAAATATGGTGACACAGAGCTTTATATGTGCAGAGGATGACCATCCGTCGTGTCACTTTCTTCTAGAAAATGCGATTAACGACGTACTCGGCAGTGAATGAAAATGGTGGTGAGAAAATCTGCATGGCCGAATTTTTTTTATTGGATAAAGTGACAAAACGATCCGGTCTGCCGATAACAAATGTTGTGTTACGTGTGACACCACACTACGACCATCACCAGGGGTGTCCTGCATAGGAATCCTACCATTAGTGAATTATTTAGCCCGTTTATTAAGCAAAATTTTATGCTATAAAACTTCTTGCTTCTCTTGTGGTTGGTTTCTTATGCAGGAATCCGTCTAGGTTTGTACCGCCCAAGGGCCAGTTATTCCGCCGTGAAGTAGTAGTGTCCCAACATTACTGTGTTTCGGTTTGAAAGGCACTGTGAGCTAGCGTAATCACTGGGCATATGAGATTTAAGAACTGATGTCTCAGGGTGATGGGTACAGTGTGATGTCACACAGAAATTATCTGGTTAACACAGCATTTGTTATGGGCAGACGTTGCACTAACCATAAGGCGAACGTTTTGCTCGTTTCATCACTTTATTCAATAAAAAAAAACATTCGCCTGATGGTAAGTGCAAAGTCTGCCGATAACACTGTTGTGTTACGCAGAACTATTCTGTGTGATACCACACTACGCCCATAACCCCGGGTGTCGTCGCAACTTGGGGAGTACCTACCTAGACGGATTCCTGCATAGGAATCCTGCCACCAGTGAATTAGACAGCCCGTTTTGTTTATTTTGTATTGTTTGGATGCGGCAATCAAACAAGGGAGTTGATACAAGACTGTATTTATTATATACCTGCATGCAAATATTATAATTAATTTTTAAGATACCTACAATTAATAATCTTAATATAATAAAAGCATTTCATAAATAAAAGTATGAAAATTAACGATTTGATTTATAATAATACATGAATTTGTTCATATAATTATAACGAGTAACCTTAATCATATTAACATAATTCATCAATGTGTAATTTATATAATATTTATTTAAAACAAAAATCCAATTAACTTGTTGCTTTCGACTTATTGTTATTGAGAAAAAATAATTTATATACAACGTGTCCCAAAATTCAACGATAAGCCAACACCGGAGGATAGACCTGCCCCGGACTAATCGGGGAAAAAAGAAAAAAAATATATACTAATTATATTTTAAGTTATATAAAAAAAATGAAATTTTTCAGAAATTGAGACCGTTTATGATATTTTTCACTACCATGATCACAATTTTTTAAATATTTTTTTCTTTTTTTTTATAGGCAACCTGAATAGTACTGCTATCTACCGCAATTCTTAAAAACTCCAGAATAACTCTTGTTTTATCACGAAAATTAATGAAACTTATTTTATTCCCTATTTTTTTTGAAGACCTTTACTTTTAACTAAATTTAACTTATCGTGGTGTAAAAAAAAGTATGAACACTAGTATGGCAAGTTTTTTTAAAAATTGACGCAACTAACCAACATTCCAAAATGGTATAATACTCTAGGAAAACAAGTTATAAAAAATATGGGCCTATTATTTCTAAACAGGGGCCTGAAATTCTGAAGAATTTAATTTTTTTTATATAACTTAAAATATAATTGGGATATATTTTTTTTCTTTTTTTCCCCGGTTAGTCCGGGGCAGGTCTATCCTCCGGTGTTGGCTTATCGTTGAATTTTGGGACACTATGTATATAATTAATAATAAAAAATCAATCCAATAATTAAATTATATAAAATAAAGTTTTTTGCCTCACATTATTCATAGCTGTCATTTCTGTGGTGCGGAGAAGCCCCATCGATCAGGTCTCACTTCCCTGCCGGAAAGTGTACGATAAAAACAGTAAGTGGAAACAGTTGTGTTATTGTTTACAGCGATATCATCGTACTGTGTGCGTAGATTAGATGATTCATCGATTCTCTGGTTCGAATCAACTATGATATGCTTTCTATTTCGTCTTAATACACCTCCCGTTGCCATGCTTATTAAATATGACCTAGGACCTACAATACTTTTAATAAAACCTGGTACCCATGTTTTGTTAATTCGAACTTTAACTTTTTGTCCAATTATTAGTGTTTTTAATTTTCTAGCACCTTTATCGTAATACATTTTTTGCTTTTGTTGACGGCATTTTAATTTAGTTATTACATCCGTATTAATTTTTGGTAACAATAAATTTGGAGAACACGGAACTATACTGCGGAGTTTTCTATTATATGTATAACAACTCCGCTGGACTAGCGAGCTCCTTACTGATTGGTGTATTTAGATATGCAAGGAGCGCTAATGGGAACTTCGCCTGATCAAAAGCCGTTGTTCTCATCATATTTTTAACTGTTTGTATGGCACGCTCGACCTGGCCGTTAGATTGAGGATATCTCGGCGATGACGTCACATGCTGGAATTTCCAATCATGTGAGAATTCACGAAAAGTATTAGATGCAAACTCAGGGCCATTATCAGTCATAACTATTTCGGGTATACCGTGTCTACTAAAAACTTGTTTAATTTTTTTAACAATTAATTCTGACTTTAAGCAATGAATTTTTATTAATTCTACAAATTTACTATAGTAGTCTATTATGAGGACAAACGATTTTGTTCCGAAGTGAAAAACGTCTATTCCTACTTTACACCATGCCCTATTTGGTACTTCATGTTGCATTAACGGTTCCTTACAATTCTGTTTTTTTATAAGTTAGACAAGCTTGACAATGTGACAGATAATCTTCAAGTTGAGTATTCATATTAGGCCAGTACATAATTTCTCGTTTACATTTTTCAATCCCTAGATGGCCCAAATGAATCTCTTTAATCATTTCGTATCTCATGCATTTAGGTATTATAACCCTCCTACCTCTCCATACTATACCAAAGTTAACTGATAATTCATCCCTACTATCCCAAAAAGGCTTTATTATGTCTTTTATTTTACTTTTATGACAGGGCCAACCTCGTTTTATTATTTTGATTAGTTCTTGCATCGATCGTCGACGCTCGGCGGCCGTCTGTCGTAGAGTCTATTACGCTTGATAATGCCTCGTTTTGGGGCGAAACACGTGTCGTGTTCTCGGCTTCGGTGGTGTATATTATCTAGTGGTGGTATTGTAGTGGTTGGTGGAGGGTACCTGGTGGCGGTTCCTGGTGGCGGTGTTAGTTTGCTTGTGCACGCTACTGAGGGAGGGCGGGTGGTGCACTTCAAAAAACTAGGTAATATACACCATTTTTATATTTTGCATGCGGATCTTAGCAAAGTAACTTACTTTTCTTCATTATAATGGATTTCCGCAAAGTAACGCCTGATTCTATTAACTGCTCCGTTTTAGTTAGTGATTTAGAAGTATAACACACCGGTAACTCGTCTTGCATCAAACAGGCTCCCAATCCATTTTTACTTGCATCCACTAAAATTTTTACTGGTTTCTGTAAGCTATAATATTTTAAAAGCGGAGGTTTACTTAGACTTTCCTTTATTTCTTTAAAACATTGATCGTGATTACTATCCCAATGCCATGCTACTTCTTTCTTTAACAGTTCACGCAACACAGACGTTTTTTCCGAAAAATTCGGTATGAAATTACTCACATATGTAACTAAACCTAAGAACCGTTCGACGTCTTTTACCGTGGTTGGTTTGGGCATGTTTCTTATAGCTAGTATGTGCGAATCATCCGGATATGTTCCATCCTTCGTTATTTTATGGCCCAAATATGTGAGTTCCGTTAACCCAATTTTACATTTTTTTTAATTTAATTTAATATTATTTTCCCGACACCTTTCTAAAACCGACCGAAGTGTGTGCTTTTTTAGAATTTGCATAAATTAACAAATCGTCTACAAATAAAATAACTCCTTCGATATCATCAAAATGCTCATACAATTTTTTGTGGAAAATTTCTGATGCCGACGATATGCCGTATGGCATGCGCAAAAACTTGAATCGACCAAATACTGTACTGAATGTACAAAGGTCTGTACTAGACTCATGAAGCTTTAATTGCCAAAATCCTAGCTTGGCATCGAGAGTACTAAAATATTTTGCCCCAGATAAATTGGCAGTTATTTCTTGCAGAGTAGGAAGCTTAAAATGTTCGCGCCTAATTGCCATAAAGGGACCTTCCCTAGGATTTTTAACAACAGTCATACTGTTGACCCAGTCGGTGGGTCCCTCTACTTTTGCAATGATGCCCTCTTTTTGCATTTCCATTAATTTATTTTTAATTTTGTCTTTAAGGGCTAGCGGTAGTTTTCTCGGAGCATGTATTACGGGTTTAATATCATGTCTCACCTGAATTTAGTAATTTCCGGGCAAACATCCCATACCTACGAATACGTCCGAAAATTCATTTATTATTTCATTTTCTTTTTTCTCCCTAATAGAAAAAACTCTCTTTAGTAACTTTAATTCCTCATACGAGGTTCTGCCTAAAATAGGAGGTGAATCTACATCCACAACAATGAATTTTAAAATGTAAACATCATTTTTATAATTAACTTTTAAGTGACATTTACCAATAACTTCAATATTACTGCCTGAATAACCTTGTGTGGTGGCGGCTCGTTAAAAGAATACTACCACTCCATCTCATCCAATGGATCTCGTAAAAGGCGAGTAAAGAATTAAACTGCACTGTGCACCCAACAGCGCATTGTGGCGATGGGCTCATCACCTATCACACCAAGTGCATTATATTGTTTTGGTGAAACGTGGATTGTGGCAGTCATCTGTTTTTGCAGTGAGTGCCCAGTCTCTGACTACCCCTTATGGGATACAGTCGTGATCTTATGTATGTATGAATAACCTTGAAATTTTATTGCGGTACATGCTAACTCTGATTCAGTAATATAAATTTTTTGAATATACTTCTTAGGCAAAACGTTCACATCGGCCCCAGTATCCAGCTTGAACATTAGAAAATTATTATTTATCTTTAACTTCACCAACCAGTCCTTACCGTAATTGATATTTACCTGATCGGTGGAGTCCTCCTTTACTTCATAAACTCTGCACATCCGCGAATAATGATTCATCCGATGATATTTACGGCACTGCTGATCATAGGCGGGACAACTGTATTTCTCGTGTGACAAACCGCAGTTCCAACAACTGCGATCGTACCTGGACGGGACGGGACGATGCACTTGCGCGTGCCCACCTTCATCCCGAGGGTGGGTTGAGGACTTAGAGGATCGCGGCATCCGCACACCTCCTCTGCCGGCGCCCCGCGCTCGCTGCTGGCGCTGGTGGTGCGGGGGCGTGACACGTTGACGGTTCACCCAATTAATTTCTGCGTCACGTTCATCTTGCTCGGAATTACGTTTTATTTCATGCACGTGGTGGTCCGACTTTATATTGATGGCCTGGGCTCGCGACATTTCGGCTACATTGCAAATTTCCACTGCTTTCTTTAACGTTAAGTCAGGCTCCCTTAACAGCCTTTCTCTCATACATCCATCTCGTATACCACATATGAGTCTATCTCGTACCAAATCTTGACATAAATCTTTAAATTCGCATCTTGCCGCCATCTTGTTTAATTCGAAAACATATTGCTCGGTTGTCTCCATCTCCCGTTGATCACGAGTGAAAAATATGTGTCGTGTCATCGTCACATTCTTTTGTGGAAGAAAAAATGTATCAAATTTCAAAAATACTTCATTAATCGATTTAAATTCCTTTTTATCATTTTCCAATAATAGTTGTTCGTACACTTCCTGACATTTGTTTCCGATAATATGTAATAAAATGTTAATTTGTACTTTTTCATCCTTTTTTTTAGTTCACATGCCTCGTAATATATCAAGAATGCTTCTTTCCATTTTTCCCATTCTTTGCATAAATTTCTCGAAGTCACATTTACTAAATTATTTTCGAAAATAAAAGGTGGCGGTGGTTGTAATACATATTCTATTGTTCGGACGATTGATTCAATTGCAGTTACGTTAGAATCTTCAACTTCTTCCTAAAATTCACTCTCACTTTCACAGTTCATCCAATTCAATGGAAAGTACTTATATATTATATTATTTGTAAAATTTGTGTACCGGCTGCGCCATGTTTATTTTGTATTGTTTGGATGCGGCAATCTAACACGGGAGTTGAGACAAGACTGTATTTATTATATACCTGCATGCAAATATTATAATTAATTTTTAAGATACCTACACTTTTATTCAGCAAGGTTTTAAGGCTATAAAACTTCTAACTGCAACCTTAAGGTCGAACTGTGAATGAACAGGTCAGCGAGATACCAAGCTCTAGTTTGCTTAGTTTACGCGGGTGAAACCACATGACACTGCAAGTATTTTAAATTTATAGATTTGAAAATGAATAAAACAAGCGGTTGTAAAATTAAGTAAAATAACAGCCTATAAATGTCCCACTGCTGAGCACAGGCCTCCTCCCATTTCAGAGAGGCTATGGGAGCCGGGAATAGTCCGCCACGCTGCTCCAATGCGGGTCGACGGAGTTCACATGGCCTAGAAATATTTCTATTCCTCGGATATACAGGTTTCCTTCGATGTTTTCCTTCACCGTTGTCACGTGGTAAATCAGCACTTAAAACTGTAGAATAATTTTGGAGGTGCTGGCACCGAGGATCAAACCAAACCAAAACGATCAAACTCTCGTAATATGAAATTAAAAGCGAGCATCCGGCCCCTGAGCTACCACGGCTCAAAATTAAGTAATAATTAAAAAAAACTACAGACATCTGAAACACAATAATTGACTGCATGGATGTTCTTTTTTTTATAGGAGAGGGGGCAAACGAGCAAATGGCTCACCTGATGGTAAGTGATCACCACCGCCCATGAACAACCGCAATACCAGAGGAATCGCGGGTGCGTTGCCGGCCTTTGAGGAAGGAAAAAGTCTTAGTTAGTTAGTTCTCCAAAATGCTTCTCATAAATTCTAGTTTTCTACGGACACTGATTTTATATCGACAATTCATAAAAGTTACAGCTTTACCGTCTTTACAAATTCATGACCATGTCGATCAAAATAAAACAATTACCGAATGAAATTCATTAGGAATTTTAGAAAATTAGCGCCGCGTCGATAGCTCTTTATGTAAAATTGAACCAGAGCTAGTTAATATTCAGTCAGCTCGAAGCTCTTTCCTTTGTTATCGATGTTCAGTAGGTCTGAATGAAATAAATTATTTATCTTAATAATCAACACCAGTACAATTTTAAAAGGTATTTGGGCGAGCATTTTTTTATTTTTATTTTATAAAGTGACAAGACGAGCAAAACGTTCACCTGATGGTAAGTGCAACGTCTACCCATAACAGATGCTGTGTTACTCTGAATATTTCTGTGTAGCATAAGTTCTAATAAGACAAAACTTTAATGATTTCTTATATTTACGCGAACACTATACATTTAAATGAAACTAATTTTACGAATTTTATCGGGTTTAATTAGACTATTTATAACCCGACTTTTCGAGTGCTTTACAGCACCTATGGCCACGGGAGGACTGAGGCGACAGATGTCCTGATGTCATAATTAACCCGGAGCACTAGTTTCATTTAAACGACAAAACTTTGCTTCAATATAAAATAAACAATAGTTTACGAGAGAGCACCGGTCTCAGTACAGTTTGAATTACTTATTGCCTGTTAGTTACAAAGACGCTCTCTACGGACGTGGCAGTAACTTCATCATTTTCAGACAAAGTACTTTACTCTGTTCATGTCTTGTACTTTGGTTAAATCGTATCAGATGTCAACGTTGGTTGAGTAATTTTTTAAGATGCTGCTAATGTTATAGTAATGTAATGTAATTTTTTATATTTCATAAAGTGACGAAACGAACAAAACGTTTACCTGATGGTAAGTGCAACGTCAGCCACTAACAAATGCTGTATCACTTAGAAATTTCTGTGTGACGCCAGACTGCGCCCATCCCCCTGAGACATCAGTTCTTTAGTCTCATATGCCCAGTGATTACGCTAGCCCTCAGTGCCCTCTAGACCAAAGCGCAGTAATGTTTGCACACTACTGCTTCACGGGAGAATTTCTGGCCCTGGGGTGGTACCTACCTAGATGAATTCCAGCTTCTCCATTTCCACCAGGACCTCGATGTCGGTTTTTCAATAAATTTCTAATAACATTTTCACGACCACCTCGCCTAGTGGTGACTTTCATACCGCGGGTCCTGGTTTAGAACAATTGTATCATCTTTAGGGGAGGCTATTATGTTCAGCAGTGGACGAGTGATAGGCTGAAATGATGATGATGATGATTAATACAAACCTATATGTACTAATCTTACATAAAAAGATCAACATAATGTAACTATTCAACTTTAACGTTGATAAATTAATTTCGTGACCAGAAAATCGACTTAATCTTTTTCAAGATCAATTTCTAAAGGTTATTTCATTCTAGGCCATTTGAATGGTATATGTTAATAAATTGTGACCGTCATAGGTAGCACCCTTTTATTTACGTTGTGTTTAATTATAGTAACTTGTTCTTTTAGGTGTATTATGGAAAAATGTTTATTCACTAGAGAAGCTGCAAGTCCAAGACAGTGTACTAATACTAATTAATTACTATTCCCTATACTCTTGTAAAGGGTCCACAATGTTTAATATCTATTGCAAAGAGATTTGTATTCCGCACCTGTATAAGATTAACTTTAAATTATTAATAACCCACTACAAGCTATCGCTCCCCCAACATTTTTATTAAAAAAAATTTGGGGAAGGCACACGGCTCCAACTCCCGCCGTGTGCGGTGAGCGCCTTCCAATCCATGCGCTCCCCCCGACACAGGACAAGAAGTTGGGAACAAGGACCGTAGTCCACAGCAACACTGGCGAACCAGCAAAAAGAGGGCTTGGCCTCTTGCTAGTGCGTAAGCACAAACTTAGACCGAAGTCTCGCATGTCAATGCGTGTTTACATCATACAAGTATACAGCTAAGTCCAGTCTTCGTGGATGTACGTCGCATGGATTTGGCACACGTCGAGCAGTTATGAGCACTCGGCCCAATAAACTAGTAAAGCCTTCCGTACGCGCCATCACTTCGCCAGACCGCTGCAACTGTAGATGAATGTCGAGTGTGTGACATCAACATCCAATACAAGGTCAGCACGGCAATTTGCCGCAGAGCACGTCGTGAGTCCACTGCTCACTTCAAGGGTATGGGGTCCCACGTTGTGCAGCTTTCGGCTGCAGCCTTGAGAGTCTCCTCCCGCCAGCTACCATCCGCATGAAGTAGACGCATTAGCTCCACCAACCATCGTAATGATGTATTTTGCCATTATTTATCATTTATAATTATCATTCGGCCATCAGGCAATCAGCATTCTATTATATTCGTCAAATGGGTTTGTGTAATTGACGTTGAGTATTATGTATTTCGATCAAGTTTGTCTCACCCACCACCAAGTTTCCAGTTATCATTCATTTGTGGGAATTTACTGAGAGCTTTATTTAATATTGTTGTTATTCAACACATGGAGGGCAGACAGTCTGCAGTCTCGTTATAGAGAGACCCGACTTGGACAAAGCTAAAGAAAATGTGAGTCAAACCAAGTGCAAGACGCAACCATTATATTAACGACATCTAAGCAACTGTCACTAGGACGCATTGTCACAGGTGCAACAAGCATCATTACGACCATCGCTCAGACATACGCCAACACAAGGGCCTCTATACAGTCTTAGCAAACATCTACACTTCTGCAAAAAACCTCCGTCAACCCGAATCATAAGTTGTATTGAATCAGATGCAACTCATTCATATAACCGTCACTAAAACACAATACCACAATAGCAGTAAGTATTATTGTGACTATCACATAGATGGTGCCTCCTCACAACACCCCTATATGATAATTATCGACTTTGGCAAAAGTTGTTTAACTAAAAAAATTTCCAACGTGTCATAGTAGCAAGCCATTAAGACGCCGGTGTATGAACCATGTATCATAGAACTAATGCTCTAAGACATGGGGCGAAAGAGTAAGCTCCAGCACCGAAATGCTAAAAGCCACACCCTCTCTTATGTGATTGTATGAAAGTCTAATGAATTCTCTATCTTAATAATTTTAAGTTCCAACTCATTTTTATAATATCATATCTTACAAGAGACCTTCAATGATAGACCATTTTATCATATACTTTACTTACATAGGATCTTTGTATGGAACATTAGCACTATGCAACTTGATACTATAGAGAGTCATGCTCGACCTCACACACGTCTATGTTGAGCTGTTGGTATGCCCCTCCGCACGGTACTCGCGTCTCGGACTTAATAGTATGGTATTAGCAATACGCGAACACCTTCTAATTTTAAGATTGGTTTTATAATTGGCATTACATGAACACTTCCTTATTATGAATAACTATATAGAGTATTTTCCATACAAATGAAGTTAATTTTATATTGTAATATTTTTAATTAACTTCTATAGTACTTCGAGAGATAAGGTCTCTTGGATATATTTTATATGTTTTAAAGTAATTTTTAGGCACTGATCTATGTAATATTATGCCAAGAAAAATTAAATTGAAAATAATGAAATTTCACTATTGGGATTGGTCCTCATATATATTTTCCCAACTTTTTGGACCACCATTTTTTTTTTTTTTTATAATTTTTAATATTTTCTTAAATCTTTCTAAAACGTAAAAATACGTAATTAGAGATAGTATATCGTTACAATAACAAGCACACCTCATTCATCCTAACTATAAATAAGAAACAATGTTACCTATATACACGACATTTGTTTGAATTATTTAATAACTTTGTGTAGAAGTATCTCATACCTTTTTTTCTTTTTTTTTTGTAATTTCGCGCATGCATTTTTTTATTCTATTTTATTTTATTTATATAATACAAATATGTGTGTGTTTGTATGTACATGAATGCATATTTGTTTCTTTTTTTTAAATATACTTCTTCGTTAATAATATGTCCGGTAACTGCTCGGTAAACCTGAGGCACCGACAGAAATCGACATCATTTTCGTTGCTGCAGCCCAACGTCCTTTTGTAAATGTAATACGTCATGTCTAATTGTTTATTTAACTTTTGAACTTTTAATGTATGTTGTGTTGTAGTATTGAGTAAAGTTTTTCTTTCTTTCTTTTTCTTTCAATTTATGTAATTAAATAATGTAAAAAAAGTAAAGTAACAAGCCCATAATGTTCCACTGCTAAGCACAGACCTCTCATTTCTGAGAGGGTTTTGGAGCGGGGAAGAGTCCGCCACGCTGCTCCAATGCGGGTTGCCGGACTTCGCATGTGTTCGAATTATTATTCCACAGATGTGCAGGTTTGTTCACGATGCTTTCCTTCACCGCCGACCACGTGGTAAATCGACACCTAAAATTGCAAAGTGGCGCCGGCACCGGGAATCGAACCCAGGTCACTCGCGTACTATGAAATTTAAGCGAGCGCCTGGACCCTGAGCCGCCACGGCTCTATTAAATAATGTTTTAAATTCTGTTTTATTTTAATTATGCCAGGTGTTCGGCAGAGTAGAATAGCACCTACCTCTTTCCTACCGAGGTGTCGTAAGAGGCCATTAAATATTGTACGGAGAGCCTGTATTCATGCAGAATAATACCATAATATGCAATGCTGTGCCGTGGTAGCTCAGTGGCTAGGCGCTCGCTTTTAATTACATAGTACTCGAGTGACCTGGGTTCGATTCTCGGCGCCGGCACCACAAAAATTGTTAATTGCAATTTTAAGTGTTGACTTACCACGTGCTCGGCGGTGAAGGAAAACATCGTGAGGAAACCTGCATGTCTGAGGAATAAAAAATATTTCGAAGACATGTGCAGTCCGCCAACCCGCATTGGAGCAGCGTGGCGGATTCTTCCTAGCTCCATAACCCTCTCAGAAATGAGAGGAGGCCTGTGCTCAGTAGTGGGACATTTATAGGCTGAAACTTTACTTTACTTTACTATGCAATGCTGTCACTATACTGGTCGTGGGAGCGCAATGGGGGCTAAGATTTTTTTTCATACATACATACATAAGATCACGACTTTTTCCCATAAGGGGTAGTCAGAGACTTGGCACTCACTGCAAAAACAGATGACTGCCACAATCCACGTTTCACCAAAACAATATAATTCACTAGGTGTGATTGGTGGTGAGCCCATCGCCACCATGCGCTGTTGGGTGCACAGTGCAGTTTAATTCCTTACTTGCCTTTTACGAGATCCATTGGATGAGATGGAGTGATAGTGTTCTTTTAACGAGCCGCCACCACACGGGATTTTTTTTACTCTTACTAAAATGGCTGCGACGTGGTTTGTCACCGGTCACCGTATCGTTTCCCGCGGGGGCAAAAAGTGGGCTACGGGAGAAGTTTATGCCTACCCCTTATCTGGGAGAAAGGCGTGACTGTATGTATGTATCTGTTTGTATCACACAACCAGGTCCAAAAACCAATAATATGCCAATAATTGCAAAAACGACTCTGGCTGTGTGTGTCAAATAAATATATTTATCTCCTTTCTCAATTCGTAACATTAAGAAATACTTATTCTTGTCTTAGACGAGTGAACTAGGGCAAACTCACCAAATTATACCTAACACAATGTATTGATTTTGTCTCAAACTGATGGAGTTATTGCCAATTCTGTTGACACTGCCTCTATACTTAATAAGCAACACCCAATTAAGGCTATAACTGAAAGCTTTCATAACCTATTGTTTAATTTACATTTAAATGAAGGCCGTCCTCAGAAGAAACCGTGTAAACGAAAATTTTCGATAAGTTTTAATTTGGAACACTGCGTAGTTGTTTTTGACAGTTAAATTTGGTGAAGAGAAGTGTGTGGTGAAGTAATTACAATATAAAACAGTCATCATCATAACCATCATTATTATCCACCACATAACGAATCTTTTGCTGACTCGCCTTTCCTATAAACAAGTTTCTCTGCCATAACGCAGTAGTTAACACTGGTTTCACACTTTAATTTCAAGTAACAGAATACCGAGAGGTGTCGCGGGACACCCGGTTTGAAAGAAATTCTTTTTGCTATATATTTTGCATTTTGCATTTTGCTCGTTAAAAAAATACTACCACTCCATCTCATCCAATGGATCTCGTAAAAGGCGAGTAAGGAATTAAACTGCACTGTGCACCCAACAGCGCATGGTGGCGATGGGCTCACCACCTATCACACCAAGTGCATATTGGTTTGGTGAAACGTGGATTGTGGCAGTCATCTGTGTTTGCAGTGAGTGCCCAGTCTCTGACTACCCCTTATGGGATACAGTCGTGATCTTATGTATGTATGTAAATAATAGGCACAATGAAATAAATTAACAACGTCTGAGAGTAATTAAATTAAAAAAAAAACACGATGAAAAAAGTAAAAGTTGAAAATAAACTAAAATAAACATTGACGTATTAGTTTTGGGTAACTAGCGACTAGATGGCGTTGTTCATATAAAAAGTAGGTTTTCTGAATGTTCCAATTTGCCATGGCATGGCGTCTGTGCTGCATTAACATATCTATACATAGATATGTTAATGCAGTACAGACCGACGACCGCGTGGCTCAGTGGTGCGAGTACCTGACTTCTAAGCCGCGGGTCCTGGGTTCGAATCCCAGCCGGAGCCAACATTTGTGCTAAAACACAAATTGTTGGTTTTCGGGTCTGATTGTGTTGTGATTGTCCCCGTGTTTCTGACACTGCATCCTAGCCCACCTCCGATCTTATCGCATTAGCGTTACATCGGGCGCGGATAGGTTGGGACGAGTGAGTGCCTCTGTGTTTGCGCGTACACTTGTGGCACTATAATATCTCCTGCGCAGTTGATGGTTCTCGACAGTAGTCGGAAGTTGTCGCCGTGGTCGAAATCGGCTAGGAGAACATCATCATCATCACATAGATATACACCTGTAAACATACAAATACACGTCGGCTTTAACGAAACACAGCGAAAGTTTTTTTTTTTTTATTTCACTGATGTGACGGAACGAGCAAAACGTTCACCTGATGGTAAGTGTAACGTCTGCCCATAACAAATGCTGTGTCACCCACAAAATTACTGTGTGACACCACACTGCGCCCGTCACCCTGAGACATCAGTTCTTAAGTCTCATATGCCCAGTGATTACGCTAGCTCACAGTGCCCTTCAAACCGAAACACAGTAATGTTTGCACAGTACTGCTTCACGGCAGAATAACTGGCGCTGGGGTGGTACCTACCTAGACGGAATCCTGCATAGGAATCCTACCACCAGTGAACCACCGAAAGTGTTGTGACTGTCGAAGTCTTACACTGTTTTCGGCCTAGCTCCCATTCGCCATGTGTCTGGAGTGTAACATGCGATAAGGAACTTCGTTCCAAAAATGTATTTTAAAGTAGCATAAGAATCAGCAAGTGAAGTGACAACGGGCGGCCCATGCAGCTCGTACAACCGATAACCGTTGGGGATGGTAAACGCAGTATAGACCTCCCACTAGATAAAGCGACGACCTGCACGGCTTTGCGGGAGGCTGATGGTTGCAGGTAGCTCGGGACCGTGTTTTGTGGCAATCTCTGGGTGTAGCCTATGTTCAACAGTCGACTATGATAGGCTCAAATGATGATGATGGTAGCAATACTGACATATTTTCATATGTGCTTTGAGTAACTGGCTTTGAGAGCCGTGGTAGCTCAGGGGCCTGGTGCTCGCCTTTAATTTCATAGTAAGCGAGTAACCTGGGTTCGATCCCCGGTGCCAGCACCTCTCATATTGTTCTACAATTTTAAGTGCTGATTTACCATGTGCTTAGCGGTGAAGGAAAACATCGTGAGGAAACCTGCATGTCCGAGGAATAGAAATATTTCGAGGACATGTGAAGTCCGCCAACCCGCATTGGAGCAGCGTGGCGGATTCTTCCTAGCTCCAAAACCCTCTCAGAAATGAGAGGAGGCCTGTGCTCAGCAGTGGGACATTTATAGGCTGAAACTTTACTTTTTTTTTGAGTATCTGGCGCCTATATGACGGCTAGATGACGTCTATAGCGCTGTGAAGGTCGAAGTCTTACACTTTTTTCCGCCTAACTCTCATTCGCAAGATTCCAATTTCATTCCAATTTGGTAAGAAGTGCACGTTTTTTTTAGTGCTTAACTGACCCCGCCTGACGGTAAGCGGCAAAGTAATTTTGGATGGCAAACGCCATACCTCAGCAAACCTATTCACTCTTCTCTTGAGAACCTACTTTTATTGGCGATAGGAATGTTATGGAGGGATCAGTCTAGATAGGTACCACCGGAAGGCCAATTATTCTGCAGTGAAGTAGAAGTGTGCAAACATTACTATGTTTCGGCAGTAGTGTAACAACTGGGCATAATATTAGAATTAAGAACTTATGTCTCAGGGAAACCACCGCATTTGTTATGATTAGAACTTTGCACTTACCAACAGATGTACGTATTGCTCGTCTTGTTACTTTGTCTTATACATATTCTTTTGTTGGTTTGTCTGTTTTTCGATTTTTTTTTTATTGGATAAAGTGACGAAACGAGCAAAACTTTCAACCGATGATAAGTGCAACGTTTGCCCATAACAACAGTTGTTTCACCCAGAACATTTCTGTATGACACCACACTGCGTCCACACCCTGAGGCATGAGTTCATTAGTCTCTTATGCCCAGTGATTACGCTAGCTCTCAGGGCCCTTCAAGCCGAAACAGTAATGTTTCCACACTACTGCTTCACGGCAGAATACGAGTAACTAGCCCTGGGGTGGTACCTACCTAGACGGATTCCTGCATAGGAATCCTACCACCAGGATATGTTGTATGTCCCCGTGTTTGACACTGCAACCTAGCCTACCGATCTTTTCGTATCAGCATTACGTCGGGCGCGGAGAGATTAGGACAAGAGTGTTGTCGTGTGCACTTGCGGCAATATAATACCTCCCGCGCAGTTTATAAATCCGATAGCATTCGAATGTTGTCACCGTGGTCTAAAATCGGCCATTGGGACATCAACATCATCGTCATTGATTAACGTAACTTCTGACATTTTGCTGTGGAAAAGTGTCCTGGCAGTTAGGTTCCTAATTTAATTTCTGCTCTTCGTCACTGTCGAAATAAATATCAATAAGTATTGCCTCGGAAAATTTACAGCTCAATAAATACAACCCTTGTGAGAGTTTTACGACGCCATCATTTGTAATATAATTGCACTGAATTATTTTTCGAAACGTTTTTCCTTTTTTTTTTGTCACCTTACTATTGATAATGACGTCCTGGCTGTCGACCGCGGCGTCAACTACCGGATACTATCAGAAGCCATTAACAGTTCAGGAGATATTATAGTCACACAACATACAATAATACATACATACGTACATACAGTCACGCCTTTTTCCCATAAATAAGGGCAGGCAGAAGCCACTTACGTAGCCCACGTTTCGCTCTAGCGGGAAACGAGCCGTGATGGATGGCGAACCACGTCGCCTCCATTTTGGTATGAGTCAAAAAATCTTACTACTCATTGTGTTCCCACGAACAGTACAGTTATAGAACTGCATATTATGGCGTTATTCTGCACGAATGAAGGCTGTCCGTACAATACCTTAGTCGCCTCTTACGACACCTCGGTAGGAAAGAGGAAAGCGCTATTCTACTCTGCCGGACATCTATCTATCAGCAAACACATTCTTATGGAATCTCCGATGAAATGCAAACTTTGTGGTTACCGGGCGTTTTTAATAGCCAAGTAAACGGGCTTACATTTTACCGTGGCGTGAGAGAACCACCCTATGTAGGCTACATGTACCAGTTGTTCACACACAGACAAACGAAAGAGTAATTGACCTTTTTTTTTGTCCTTCAGAGCGTGAAACTGAATATACACAAGGTGTTAGGTTAATAGGATAAGAAACCGAAATGGACCGGTGGTAGGATTCCTACGCAGGAATCCGTCTAGGTAGGTACAACCCTTTGTGGTGCACAATACCTTGGTGGGAAAGAGGTAGGTGCTATTATACTCTGCCGGACACCTAAAGTAGAACAGTATAGTTTCAGCCTGTAAATATCCCACTGCTGAGCACAGGCCTCCGCACATTTCTGAGAGGGTTTCGGAGCTAGGAAGAATCCGCCACGCTGCTCCAATGCGGGTTGGCGGACTTCACGTGTCCTCGAAATATTTCTATTCCTCGGACATGCAGGTTTCCTGATGATTTTTTCCTTCACTGCTAAGCACGTGGTAAATCAGGACTTAAAATTGTAGAACAATTTTAGAGGTGCTACCACCGGGGATGGAACCCAGGTTACTCACTTACCATAAAACCCAGGGTACTCGCTTACTATAAAATTAAAAGCAAGCACCAGGCCCTGCGTTACCACGGCTTTTTTTTGTAGGACACCTTTCGGTTATATATCGTATAATAATACCACTAACTCATCACGTTATGTCCGAAACTAGTAGGTGTGGAAGTATGATTCCTATTCAGGGATCCGTCTAGGTAGGTACAACCGCAAAGCCAGTTATTCTGGCGTGAAGCAGTAGTGTGCGAACATTACTGTGTTACGCTTTGAAGGGCACTGAGAGCTAGTGTAATCATTGGGAATATGAGACTTGATAACTAATGTCTCAGGGTGACGGGCGCAGTGTGGTGTCACACAGAAATGTTCTGGGTGACATTCTCTATCTAAAATCTATCTAAAAAATCTATCTAAAAAACTACGGGATCTATTGTCCTGAAATTTGGCATACATATTCCTTGCCTGTCATACGCAACCAGTGAGAATATATTTTGCGATCATTTGCTCCTAAGTGGGTAAACGACCTGGTCCTAATTTTTCTCTATACTTGATTCTCATACAACAATAACTTTCGTGCCATGGCGAGGCGGATCAGCAAGCATCATCATCGTCATCATCATTTCAGCCTTTCACTAGTCCACTGCTAAACATAGGCCTCCCCTATAGATCGCTACAAAAGTTTGAAGCCCTTATTTCGGGGGGGTTTTGCCGTAGTTGCCACGCATGGCAGGCGGGTTGGCAACCGCAGTTTATTTATTCAGATGTTCCAGTAAGATGCCGCTGCCCATCTCCTGGTTTTCATTTTCCCTCTGTCGACTTTTACGACATCCACGGGAAAAGATGGGGTTGTAGATTCTCTTAAGCCGCATGTATATTTAAATAGTCGATTTTCATTGAAGGTATAGGTCACCGGCAGAGTAGAATAGCACTCTCCTATTTCCTACCGTGGTGTTGTAAGAGGCGACGTTAAGGTATATAAATGAAGAGCCTTTATTAATGCACAATAATATCATAATATGCAATGCTGTCACTATACTGCTCGTGTGAGCGCAATGGGGAGTAAGAATTTTTACCATTACCAAAATGACGGCGCTATCACGCCACCCTTCACGTCTCGCTTCCCGCGGGGGCGACAAGTGGGCTACTGGTGTAGTCTCTGCCTATCCCTTATATCGGAAAAGGCGTGTCTGTATGTATTATTAGTATTTAAAAAAAACGACGCTCCACACTAAGATTTCTCCTGTGTCGTGGGTGGGTTTTACATATATAAATTCCACATGCACAAATATCCGGAACAACTATCTATAGGTCATATACATGTTTTGTCCTGTGCGGGAATCGGTCCGCAATCCGTGGTTCAGAAGTCAAGAGCTTAATCACTGCGCCAACTGAGCCGACATGCAACTTTGACCTATGTATTATCATTTAAAACAAATCATACCCAAATAGAATCAGAATTTGCGGTAATTTTATCTCACAAACAGTAAGTTAAATATGATACGGGTATAATGTCTAGCAGATACTTTACCCGTATCCTATTTAATTCAAGATAAAAGTTATTTGATTGGTAACTGAGCGATATAAATTAATAAACTTTATTCAGCGTTATCTACAAATTTATATGGATTGATTGGTTGCAAACTAGGGAAGGGTAGGGAAGAGCTTTAGAATTTGTAGGTAAAAGTTCCCAATATAATGATCAAAGTTTAAATTAGGCTCACCGAATTCCGAAGCCAATATTTAAGTGCTGTTTAATCTTTTTCTAAGTTCTTTAGGCTGTTTTCTACTAAAATATTAAAGTTTCCAAGCAATAGCTTACCATGGCACGTAATCGATAACAACTCCATAAGTTCTCTCCCAGAGAACCAACTCCATGGGTTGACAATATGCATTAACGCCGCCCTTTGTATTAATTTTTTCATCGTCATTTCAGCCTATCACTAGTCCACTGCTGAACATAAGCCTCCCCCATAGATTGCGACAAAAGTTTGTAGTTCTCATTTCAGGGGGATTTTGTAATAGTTGCTACGCTTGGCGGGCGGGTTGGCAACCGCAGTTCATTTACAGAGATGTTCCAGGAAGATGCTGCTGTCCATCTCCTGGTTTTTATTTCCTCTCTGTCGACTTTTACGACACCTACGGGATGAGACGGGGTGGTAGGTCCTCTTGGGCCAGTGCACACGGTAGATCAACTAAAAAGAAGGAATCTATTGTATTTATAACAATACTAAGTTGTTGCTTAAGTAACAAATCGACGTCATCCATACTCAATATTATAAATGTGAAAGTAACTCTCTCTCTCCCTCCGTCTGTTAACTTAAAACGTTAACTTTTTACGGCTTAAGCGTTGAACCGATCTCATTTGCACAGAACATTTTATATTAAACAAGGACTTCATAAAAAGGGTTATTATAATATTAAAGAATACATGGATACTACATCTTTATAATACTGCTGTTATTGTACATTATCTTAAAAATTACTAAAAAAATCCCGCTGGGCTTGTTACTGGTTCTTCCCAGGACAGAGGCATCTTTTGCGAACCAGTATAGTTTAAAAAAAATACTTTCAATAAGTATTATGTAAATAATCTATATTGAATAAAAATTTATTCTATTCTACTACTCTCCCACGGCAAAATTACTGGCCCTGTAACCATATGTGGCCACACATAAACGGATTCCTGCTCCACCAGTCAAATATTCTGGAATCTTTAACATTGTTAATAACAGTTTTCACTGCTGATTCATCACGAGCTCGGCGGTGAGGGTTAAACTACGAGAGGAAACCTGTCTGAGAAGTTGATTTTTTTTTTATAGAATAGAGGGCAAAAAAATTTTTATAGAATAAGTGATCACCGCCGCCCATGAACCTACAATACCAGAGGAATAGCAGATGCGTTGCCGGCCTTTGAGAAAGAAATAGGCTCTTTTCTTGAAGGTGCCTTTGTCGTATCGTAAATATGTCGATAATTTAACACTACGAGTATAGCACAGTTTCAAAGCGGCAATAGCCTAATGGTTTAGGGTACGGACCGCAAAACATGACGAGCCCGCCATTTAACTATTGACGCGAACCATCTCTTAGCAGAAGCTTCTATGCTTAATTGGAGTGGTTAACAGGAATAGTAGTAATGTTAATAGCATTGCTGGATTGTAGATTGCAACGGGCCGGTTTCCGCAACTCAACGTCTAGCGTTTACTTTGCCTGCATATACATAGCATTGCAAGAATTATTTAAAAAAAACAGTTATTTAATCTTCCGGTTCTTTAAAAACCGAAGTCAAAAATTCTTTACACAATTTAGGTTTGTACCGGAGTAGAACTACTCCGATCATCTTAAAAATGTACCTGCAAGAAACACTGAATATTTTTCTAAATACCATTTAAAATATAAGATAATTTATAAATTATATTTATTTATTACATCATCAAATTTCGCCTATCGAACTGGGAAAGATTTGATTTACACATTAAGTTCGACATAATATGTAGATAGATAGATAGATAACTCGTTTATTTGGACACTACAACACTGATACAAACTAAATACAAAAGTTACATTACAAGAATGAAGGCTAAAGCACGAAAAAACATGGAATCACACAGTAAACAATAAAAAATTAAATTGTATAAATTTAAAAAAACAAAGACCATAAACAAAGTGTGCACTGCAGTGACACAAAAAGGCCATAACTCAGTGCATATTTTCTCAAGGAGCAAACACTGATTTTCAGCTATTCATTTCAGGGTAAAAAATATTTAAGTAAATATTATAATAATATATATGATAAAAGTACATATTAATGATTGTGTTTTTGTTGATATATAAGCGTAGAATATGTAACATGCGATGTATTTAGATATACGCTTCCGGAGCATATTTTTTACGTACCACTAGTGCTTTTTTTTTTTTTTTTTTTTTTTTAGGACTGATGGTCACTGTTAGCCCGAAGGCTTTTACAGCTTCGCCGGATTGAAAGGTGGCATAGCGCTGAGGGCGCTTAGCCGAAACCTTTATTTATGGATGACTGGCGCAAGGGCCCCCGAGAGGGGACCTCGGCTTGGACCGTCATCCTGTTCGCGAGAGTAACAGACTCGAGGGTGCCCAAGGGGGCCGGTCTCGGCTCGGTCAGTTACTGCAATCGGGAGGGCAATATTACTACTACTATAATTATTAATACCATGATTATATCACTAGTGCATAAAAGTTTAAATAAATAAATAAAATATATGCACTACAACAACGTGGCGAATGGTCCTCAGCTCCAAAAGCGAGGACAGGACGCCTTTGAAACATAGGTATGTGGTCGCATCGTCAGGGTCGTCGAGGACGTGCCTCGGTGTCCTTTTCTCACGAGTCAAGTTTTGGTATAACGCGAGGGGGATGTATGTTGCACTTACAACCAGTGGATTGGGGTCCGTGGCGGCAGAGTCGAAATATCGCGGGAGGCCAACGTTAGATATGCTTTGGTAGGAAGCCGTAAATCAATGTGAAGATTTACATTACGCATGAACCTCAGTGCTCCCGTGGCTTTGCGCATAAATCGATTTTGTAGTACCTGAAGTCGGTGAATTTGACGCGGGGAGGCTTGCGCAAATACGGGGCTTGCGTATATCATAATTGGTCGGACACAGTCTTTATATAGTTTAATTTTATAACGTAGGACCATTTTACTATTTTTATTTAATAACAGGCGTAATCGGCCGAGGACGATCGCCATTCGGTTCCTTACTCGGTCAATGTGTGGACCAAAGGTGAGTCTAGAGTCTAACTGTCAGTACAGTAACAGTCAGTACTGTACAAACATTACTGTGTTTCGGTTTAAAGGGCACTGTGAGCTTGTGTAATCACTGGGCATATGAGACTTAAGAAGTGATGTCTCAGGGTGATTGGCGCAGTGTGGTGTCACACAGTAAGTGTTCTGGGTGTAATTCAGAAGGAAATAGTTAAATTGGATGCCAGAATAGAATAGAATAGAATAGAATAAATTTTTATTCAATATAGACTATTTACATAGTACTTATTGAAAGTCATTTTTTTTTTAAGCTACACTGGTTCGCAAAAATGCCTCTGTCCTGGGAAGAACCAGTAAGAAACCCAGCGGGCTTTTTTTTTTTTTTAGTCATTTTTAAAATAATGTACAATAACTGTATTACAATAGCTGTATTATAA
The DNA here is from genome assembly GCA_019845155.1 of Luehdorfia chinensis. Classification (NCBI taxonomy): domain Eukaryota; kingdom Metazoa; phylum Arthropoda; class Insecta; order Lepidoptera; family Papilionidae; genus Luehdorfia; species Luehdorfia chinensis. The sequence continues at coordinate 513,121 of JAHVAK010000411.1, forward strand.
AGATGTAGAAATGGCTTGGCGGCGATCACCTCATTCCCAGGGGTTATCATCATCTATGTATTCTTTAATATTATAATAACCCTTTTTATGAAGTATTTGTTTAATATAAAATTTAAACTTTTTGATTGAAAGACTTTTAGCACTTTCTGGGATTTTGTTGTAAAAACGTATACATTGCCCCATAAAAGAGTTACTGACTCTGTGAAGTCAGGTAACTGGCATAATTAATTTGTGCTTGTTCCTGGTATTCACATTATGAACATCACTTTTTTTAGTGAACTGGTTTATGTTCTTGTGTACATACAAAACGTTTTCAAATATATATTGAGAGGCCAAGGTTAAGATATTAATTTCTTTAAATTTATCCCTAAGAGACACTTTAGAGCCAAGATTATAAATAGCTCTTACGGCCCTCTTTTGCAAAACAAAAATCACTTCAACATCAGTTGCATTTCCCCATAGCAAAATACCATAAGACATTATGCTATGAAAATAACTAAAATAAACCAATCTAGCAGTTTCAACGTTAGTCAAATTCCTAATTTTTTTTACAGCATAAGCTGCAGAGCTAAGTCTACTTGCTAGTTTAGATATGTGGGGGCTCCATTGAAGTTTTGCGTCAAGAGTTATTCCAAGAAAGACAGCAGTATCCACAAGGCTCAACTCTTCCCCACTCACAAGCACATTTACATCTAATTGTTTAACATTTGGTGTTGTGAATTTAATACATTTTGTTTTATTGCCGTTTAAAAGCAAATTATTAACATTAAACCAATGTACTAATTTTGAAATAGCATTATTCACCTCGTCATATAATAAAAGTTGACGTTTTATCTTAAAAATCAAAGATGTATCATCAGCAAATAACACTATATCATGGTTGTCCCCTACTAGGTAAGGTAAGTCATTAATGTAAATAAGAAATAGAAATGGGCCGAGAATCGAACCCTGCGGGACACCCATAGATACTGCTGATCCGGACCAGCAAAGTATTCTCTTAATCAAGATAAAGGTTAAGGGAGTGTATCACTAATTAAGCTGTGTATTGACATCTGAACACTAATTATAAACTTAGTTGAATGTTATCTACAAATTTCAATTGCCTGATTGCTTGGTTACCAGGTAAGGGTCAAAAAGGGTTTTTAATTACATGGGCAAAAGGCTAGTTAGACGATCAAAGTTTCAATTAGGCACGACAAATTTTGAAGTCAATATTTAGGGAAATTTGATCTATTTTAGAATTCGATGTTAATAAATCTGTTAGACGTTATTGAAAATAAAGTGATTGACAATTAATTCTACTCTGTAAGAACCTACTCTGTATAAATATATATAATAGGTTCTTGTATAATAATAAAGTAAAGTAGATCTTTACATAGAGGACAGAGATGTGTGGAAATAACTCATACTCTGCATTTGAGCTCCTCACCCTGGCTACTAAATTTATGATGTAATTTTTATCTAACTTTGAAATTTTGCATTGAAAAAAAGAAAGACTTCAGAATTTCTTGCCGGTTCTTCTCTGAGAAGGTCTTATTTTTTGAACCGGTGTAGATTTTGACATTCATGAGAGCTTTATACAAGCCTAAACTAAATAAAGAAATTTTGACTTTGACTTTGGAATCATGAGAAAATTTATATTAACACGCTACTTTTTTAACTATTCCACAATAGTACAACAAATACTGTTGGAAGCTATCAACTTCGCAGGAGCTAGTAGAGTGCCACAAGTGTGCGCGCAAACACAGGTATTCACTCATCCTATTCTATTCGCGCACAATATAACGCTCGTGCGATGGGATGTAGAGCGGAGTTAGATTAGGATGCAGTGTAGTGTAGTGTAGTGGAGGGCCGTAGCCAACTTCTGTGAGACCGTGATGGTCTAGAAGGAGGCTGTCGAGAGGGATCGAGAGAGGACAGATCCCTCTCGGAGACGACGCCACCGAGGCAACGGTGGGCCTCGTCACGGTGTTCCACGCCACTAACGGTGTTCCTCTACCACAAACGGGGTCTTCGGGATCGCGGGCAATCGGGGCAGGGGATCCGAACGCCCAGTAAAGCGACCCCGGGGAGGACGATGACTCGATGTCGTCTCGATTCATCGTGATAGCACCGAGAGAGTGCTGGGGGCAGCGCGTACTGTCATGACTGTAATGAAAACCAGAAGATGGGCAGCAGCATCTTCCAGGAACATCTGAATAAATAAACTGCGGTTGCCAACCCGCCTGCCAAGCGTGGCAATTATGGCTATCTATGGGGGAGGCCTATGTTCAGCAGTGGACTGGTGATAGGCTGAAACGACGACGACGACTATTATCAGACAATAAACACCACCGGATTCGAGAACACGACATGTTTTCTGCTGAGCAGTCGCCAAGTCAGCATCGTGCTTCTTTGCGTGATCAAACTCGTCCACGCTGGAGATGTATTCTCAACTATGCATCGTGTTGTTACCACACCCCGCGGAGATCGTTACTCTATCTAGCCAAGGTGCCCCACACAACTTTTGCTAAATACTGTCACCAATCTGGGGTCTATTGAAGTGAATTTTTTTCTCCCTTCTTCTTAACGTTGCACTAAAATTATTTAGTGCAAAGAAAATAAAAAAACAACTACACTCAGCGTCACAAAAATCGAACCTCTCTAAGTTTGTGCGAAAATTGGCTGTAATGGCTAGAAACGAATTATATTTATATAAATTTTGGTATGTTTGAAATGGGTATTTGAATAGCTTTACACTATTAATAAAAAAATCATGAAATCATTAAAACATTTATCATTATAGAGCGTCAAAAATAAACACTGTCAAATGCTCGTTAGTAAGGACGCTAGTTACACCACCTAAAAAGGGTATAAAAGGGTCGATCTGGATGAAATATGGGCCAGTCGTAATTTAGACTTTGCAGTGAACACACGTGAACAAGTAATCCAAGTAAGAACAAAATGGACACCAGCTCTGAAGAAGCCGCTCAAGTGATTGCCCTATTGCAGTCGGGGATGCGGCAGTGTGACGTTGCTCGACAGTTGAACCTGTCCCGTTTTTCAGTTCGACGGGTGTTCCGACGTTTTCAGCAGACTGGTGGTTATGTTAGAAAACCGGGATCTGGAAGAGAACGGTGCACATCAGAAAGAGATGACCGTTTCATCTTTACGAAACCGTTTTACAAATGCTGTTGAGTTGCAACAACAGCTTCGAACTCTGAGAACAGCAATCTGTGAGTGTTACGATACTACGATAAGAAGAAGGTTACACGAAAAGAGTTTAACAGCCCATAGACCTGCTAAAGGTCCAAAACTTACTGCACAGCATCGCAGAGATCGCCTAGAGTTTGCTCGCAATCATTGCGAGTGGACTCTAGAACAGTGGCGGACCGTACTCTTCTCTGATGAGACGAGGGTCTGTCTCTTCTGCAATGACAGACGTAGAAGGGTCTACAGAAGACAGGGGGAGAGGTTCACACGAGCCTGCTTCGAAGAATCCGTCGAATACGGGGGTGGCTCGTGTACGTTTAGGGGCGGCATTTCCGTCGACGGGAAAACGGAACTTGTGTGCGTTTCCCGGACTCGGGGTGGCCGTGGGCAAGGGTCATTAAATGCTGGTCGGTACATTACTGAAATCCTGGAGGAACATGTGGTCCCGTATGCTGGTTATGTCGGTGATGGATTCATGTTAATGCATGATAATGCTCGTTGCCACACCGCGGCTATTGTACGGGATTATTTACAGGAGGTCGATATCCCTGTTATGCATTGGCCAGCACGAAGTACAGACCTTAACCCAATAGAACATCTCTGGGATGACCTAAAACGGCGCGTGCGAGCTCGAGATCCAGCTCCAGCCACTCTTCAAGAGCTCCAAGATGCGGTACTTGAAGAGTGGGAACAAATACCCCAAGAGGCTGTTGCGATCCTTGTAAGGTCCATGAAAGATCGCATGGAAGCCGTTATCAAGGCAAGGGGGGGTAACACTAGGTTTTAAGAACTTTTTTTGTATTTATTTAGTTTTTTTTTAAATTATTAATTTGCAAATTTGCACATACCTTGTCTTTTTCTTTAATTTCTCTTTTGTCTCGTTATAAAAGTAAAATTCAATTAAAATTCCTGAAAGCAAATGAAATTACCTTTCGAATGATACCCTCAAACCACAACATTGCCATTGGCCTGTTGTGTTAAAATAGTATTTAAATTATTTTTTTCGGATGTGCGATTTTTTTGACGCCGAGTGTATATATAATAATTATATTATATTCGGAATAATTCCAGCCGCTGGTTTTCACCATCGCACTTTGCGGCAGAAGACAAAATTCCATCGTCACCTCCTGGATGGTTGGCATTCCACCACAGTGCGTTTTTCGCGGAATTTTCTGCCACGCACTACCACTCTATGGGCTGCCGCCGGCGGTTTTTCCGGACCGATACGACTTAGGGACCTTCAAGAAAAGAGCCTATTTCTTCCTCAAAGGCCGGCAACGCACCCGCGATTCCTCTGGTGTTGCGGTTGTTCATGGGCGGTGTTGATCACTTACCATCAGGTGAGCCACTTGCTCGTTTGCCCCCTCTCCTATAAAAAAAATATATATAAGTTGCTCGGCACGTTTTTGTTCTGGAATTAATATTGAATTTTTTATTATTAATTGTTCATATACTGAGCAGTTATTTTGTAGTGAGCAATATATGTCAATTTGTGTCAGTCTAGTGGTCAGATTACCTGACATATAAACCGCGGGTCCTGGGTTCGAATCCCAGCCGGAGTCCACATTTGTGCTAAAACATAAATAGTTGGTTTTCGGGTCTGGTTGTGTTGTGTTTGTCCCCGTGTTTCTGACACTGCATCCTAGCCTACCTCCGATCTTATCGCATCAGAATACATCGGGCGCGTGTAGGTTGGGACGAGTGAGTGCCTCTGTGGTTGCGCGTACACTTGTGACTCTATAATATCTCTTGCGCAGTTGATGGCTCTCGACAGTAGACGGAAGTTGTCGCCGTGGTCGAAATCGGCTATGAGAACATCATTTATTTTTATTTTTATCAAATTTTAATTAATATTTACAATTTTCAATTGTGTCAAATATAGTGAGGTGCAAGCGCTTTATTTATTTAATATTATTAATTTAAAACATCAGTCAATCGTCACTGACGAACGAGAAAAGAATCACTTCCAGTTAAAGAAATTTACAGCTCAATAAATCTGTTTGCTCCGATTGCCTTAGCAGAAAATTGTTAACAGGATAATTGAAAAGTAATATTATTTTTTCCTTCCTTAGACCGACTCCTATGCAGGAATCCGTCTAGGTAGCACCCTAGGGCCAGTTATTCTGTCGTGAAGCGGTAGTGTGCAAACATTACAGTGTTTGGCTTGAAGGGCACTGTGAGCTAGCGTAATCACTAGGCATACATACATACATACATAAGATCACGACTGTATCCCATAAGGGGTAGTCAGAGACTGGGCCCTCACTGCAAAAACAGACGACTGCCACAATCCACGTTTCACCAAAACAATATAATGCACTTGATGTGATAGGTGGTGAGCCCATCGCCACCATGCGCTGTTGGGTGCACAGTGCAGTTTAATTCCTTACTCGCCTTTTACGAGATCCATTGGATGAGATGGAGTGGTAGTATTCTTTTAACGAGCCGCCACCACACGGCTCACTAGGCATATGAGACATAACTTATTCTCAGAGTGATGGGTCACACAGAAATTTTCTGGTGACACAGCATTTGTTATGGGCAGACGTTGCGCTTACCATCAGGTGAACGTTTTGCTCGTTTCATCACTTTTTTAAAAAAAACTTTACTACAAAATTATGCGCCTAAGAAAAGTTTGTATATTTGTAATGGACTCAAATATGGCGGTATGAATTATTATTACAACATTGAAAAAGAAATTACATGCTCTAGGAAAAGTTTCAGGGCCGCTTTTTGCTATGTTTCAAATATCATCATTAAGTTGCGTGATAACTTTTTTAATTTTCTTTTTTTACCTGTTTTACCTCACAATGTAACTCATGCTCGTATTTTCGCTTTAGTTCCGAATAAGAACAGTACTTTATATTAATATCAAAGGAGTTCTGTTTGATTTATGAAGACGAAATTGTTTCTTAAATATAAATATTCTATTCTAAAAAAAATATGTGGTGGCGGCTCAAGAGAATCTACCACCTCATCTCATCCCGTGGGTTTTGTAAACGTCGACAAAGGAAACATTTTAATAAATAAACTGCGGTTTCCAACCCGCTTGCTAAGCGTGGCAACTATAGCAAAATGCCTCTAAAATGATAGCTTCAATTTTTTGTTGCAATCTAGGGGGGAGGCCTATGTTCAGCAGTGGACTAATCATAGTCTGAATTGAACGCCAACTATTGGCTCTCAAAAATTATATTTTTTTTCAATTGGGAAACAATTCCTTTTCCCATTTAAATAAAACTATTTTTACGGATTTTATCGCCTTTAACTATCTACTATTACTACTACTACTAACTATTTTTATTTTTTAACCCGACGTTTCGGGCGCTTTACAGCACCCATGCTTAAATAGTTATAAATTAAACGCGATAAAATCCGTAAAAATTGTTTTATTTAAATGTGTAATATTCGCGTAAATAAAAGAAAACATTATGTTATTCCTTTTCCCGCTGTATCTTAGTAAGTGCTAAGATTTGCTCTCCCGGTGCTAGTTTCGCAAGATGACAGCTCGAACTATACGCTCGCATGGGAAGTGCCTTAATATATTTTATTATTTGTGATGTGGTCGTATTGAAACTTTATTGAGTGTAAGAGGAAGCAGATTCCAAGGACTTATAGGAAGTGAAGTTGATGTTACGAGGATCAGCCGCCTGCGCTGCCGCCACACCCGATGCGGCAACAAACCCACGGTAGCGATCTTCCTATTCTCCCCAATACACGGTTACAAGATTTACTACCATTAACCCTATCTTATCAGACCCGTCTTATTCGGAACTTCTGATGACATCGGGACACCTACAAGCAAATGTAATTTTAAAAATAGGGTCCGTAATAATGTTTAACATACAAACTCTCTTTTTAAACACATTGTATTATCAAAGCTATGTATTTGTGCATGTGTGAACATATATGTAGGTATATGTACGCGTGTGTGTTAGTTTTATGTATGTATTTATTGATTATAGGTAAGAATATATGTGCATGTGGATATGTGTATAATGTTTTTAATTTTTTTTCTTAAGTGTTATCTGTTTATATAAATAAAAGTACTTTTTACGGATTTTATCGCGTTTAATTTATAACTATTTTTAACACGACGTTTCGGGCGCTTTTCAGCACCCATGGTCACCGGGGGACTGAGGTGACAGTTGTCCCGATGTCATAGTTAACCCGGAGTACCTTCAGCTTTTAATCATTATTTTTAGTCCGATCTACGCAGAAAGAGCTTACTGTGTCATGAAGCCTTGCAGTGGTATGCTTAGTTTTTGATTTAATTTTATTAATAACAGGATCCCAAGCCGGTGGTTAATACCCAACCATCTTCCCTATTGAAATCAGGATGTTTTTTAATTTCAATAGCCTCGCGAATCATCGTTGGTAGGAATCGGTGTTCTTTTGCAAGTATTTGTGGTCTATCAAATCTGATGTAATGGTTGGAATGATCCAGAACATGGTCACAGACTGCAGACTTCTTAGAGCGTCGATGCTTCACATCAGCTATATGTTCTTTAACGTGGGTTTTTATGGATCTTTTAGTTTGCCCTATGTAAGAGAGACCACATTCACAATCCAGCTTGTATACTCCTGCATCTTGTAGAGGGATGTTACACTTGACAGATGGTAAAAACTGACTTATCTTCTTCGGCGGCTTGAAAAATGTTCTTATAGAAGCTCGCTTCAAGATATAGCCAATCTTGTCCGTGACTCCTCTGACATATGGAAGAACAGCAAGTACACACTCGACTGTGGCCCGCTTCACTCGGTCACTGCGCTCACTAATCCCTTGCCCTTGGGATCTGTGACAGTAAACACCTGGCCGCCGAGCTTCAGCATGTCAAGCAAGTTTTGCAAGACAACAAGCTTCGGGTTCCGCGCCTTCGTCGCCGTCGCCTTTACTTTTATGGTCAATAAATATTTAATTAATTAAATTATTAAACCCTTAAATACAGTCCACTTAAATTAACATCCCGCATGGTCAGGGCGAGTCGAATATTCAGGTTCGCCTACCAGGAATCATTACATCATATATTCTGAATTGTTTTAAAACTCAAAAAATATGGAGCGACCTTACATCAATGATACTAAAAAATGAAAGAGACGACCACTGTAACTATACGCTACCCGTTGCTCGCTAATTAAATTTGGTGCAGGAAATGTCGTCGTGTATACATGCGATAACTACTCAAAAAATATGTAAACCTACATGGAAATCATCATCATCATCATCATTTCAGCACATCACTAGTCCACTGCTGAACATAGGCCTCCCCCATAGATTACTACAAAGTTTGTAGTTCTCATTTTGGAGGGAATTTTGCCGTAGTCGCCACGCTTGGCAGGCGGGTTGGCAACCGCAGTTTATTTGTTCAGATGTTCCAGGAAGATGCCGCTGCTCATCTACTGGTTTTCATTTTCCCTCTGTCGACTTTTACGACACCCACGGGATAAGATGGGTTGGTAGATTCTCTTCCGCTCCCGCATCCGCTATCACACATTTGAATACCGTCAAGATATAACCCGTCTGTACTGGACTGTTAGGTGGCAGGTTCCAAATATAATGAGCAACGTAAAATGACTCACTTCCTGCAACATGTTAGAGAACAGGAAAGTTGTACAAAAATAAAACTGTTTAAACTTCAACACCGCTTTAAAACACTAGTACAATAAATAGCCGTGTGGTGGCGGCTCGTTAAAAGAATTCTACCACTCCATCGCATCCATTGGATCTCGTAAAAGACGAGTAAGGAATTAAACTGCACTGTGCACCCAACAGCGCATGGTGGCGATGGGCTCACCACCTATCACACCAAGTGCATTATATTGTTTTAATGAAACGTGGATTGTGGCAGTCATCTGTTTTTGCAGTGAGTGCCCAGTCTCTGACTACCCCTTATGGGATACAGTCGTGATCTTATGTATGTTTGTATGTATGTACAATGAATAGTCAATGTAATGTGTCTGACAGTTTCATGAATAAATAAGCAGACGCGTTGACCACAGTTATATTTCAGTGGTGTTATTAAGTTACAATAAGTAGTAACCTACAGTTACAATGAGCGAAATCATTGACCAACTACAAAACAACGTTTAACACGTTATTTCAGAGTACATTGTGTGGCCAAACCTCAATTTTCCAACGTATTGTTGTTGCACTTTTACTGAGACTTCACTGCCTTTGTCAGTTTAACTGAAAACTTTTCCAGAAATAGTTTTATCTGCTTTTAATTCCTCTGCCCACTCCATTTACTTGTAGTTTATTTTATTTTCTATTTTTCTCTCGTTATTCGTTTTACTTTTATAAAAACAAGTCTCTTTATTACGTACGATAATGAAATTGTTTTGTTTACTCTTATGATGTCTCGGTTAGAAAAAAAAAAACTTAAAAAAACTGTAACTCGACTTCGAAAAAAAAATCCAAAACCCGACGGAGCATAAATGAAAAGGGCCCCCACTTTTTTGGATGTAACACCCGCCATATTGATTTTGTTCGTATAAAATATAGTCTATGTGACCCTGACTATATTAACGAATCGATTGATACCGCATTCATCACAATCGAATGAGTACTTTCATCGCTACGGTTGTACATCCGTAAATACAACAACAACATAACCCTTTCTCCATAAAAAAAGACTGGAACATAACCCTTTCTTTTGGCTTTACTTTGGGATAAAAGTAAACAAAGCTTAAAGTGATAATAAAAAAACATTAAATGTTAGTAACAATTATCATATCATCATATGTGTTGGCCGATAGTTCAGGTTGATAAATGAACTGGAGTTAAACTATAAAAAAAAAACCCCTAGAAAGTTTGGGCCTACTTACCCACCTCCTCAGACCAGCTCTGCGCCTGGGTTGAACTCGTGCGTCCCGGGTCGGTCCAGTCGAGTGATATTAATTAGGTAGTATGCTTTAGGGATCTTGCTGTGATGGAATTACTGCTGATTCTTGTGTTTTATATATTAACTTTACAGAGCGACTGACGGTTTCACTCAACGCATTTTTTATTACTTTTCGACTGACTACAGCGCCGCCGCGGTGTGGCGGGAGCGTAAAGCGTCGGAGCATGGTGATTTGGCGGGAATTTTAAATTGTTAGGCCCAAATCCCTTCATCATAATCATCATCATCATTTCAGCCTTTAACTAGTCCACTGCTGAACATTAGCCTCCACATAGATTGCCACAAATCTAGTAGCTCTCATTTTGGAGGGATTTTGCCATATTTGCCAAGCTTGGCAGGCGGGTTGGCAATAACAGTTTATTTATTCAGTTGTTCTACGATGCTGCTGCTCACCCCCTGGTTTACATTTCCCTTCTGTCGACTTTTACGACACCCACGGGATGAGATGGAGTGGTAGGTTCTCTTAAGCCGCTACCACACGGCGGAATAATCATATATATTAACATTATTATAAAATCTTGGAAAATTACGTCAGATGTTTATCATAATTGTAACAGATATACATTATAAGATTAATGAAGGAAAGTAAGTTAATTTGCTAAGATCCGCATGCAAATTATCAAAATGGTGTATATTACCTAGTTTTTTGAAGAGCACCGCCCGCCCTCCCTCAGTAGCGTGCACAAGCAAACTAACACCGCCACCAGGAACCGCCACCAGGTACCCTCCACCAACCACTACAATACTACGACTAGATAATATACACCACTGAAGTCGAGAACACGACACGTGTTTCGCCCTAAAACGAGGCATTATCAAGCGTCATAGACTCTACGACAGACGGCCGCCGTCTGTCGTAGAGTCTAGTTGCTCTTCAAAAAACTAGGTAATATACACCATTTTTATATTTTGCATGCGGATCTTAGCAAATTAACTTACTTTCCTTCACTATAATGGATTTCCGCAAAGTAACGCCTGACTCTTAACTATTATAAGATTATTCAATTGGTTATTGATAATAACGATGTTACTGTTTAGAGAATTAGAGAGTTCAATTGCCTACAGTTATATTCCAACGAGAACATAACTCGGTTGGCATTCGTTTTTTAGTGGGCAAGGAATTATTATTTCCGGATTGCTGATGGAAGAATACTATGATATATATACATCTTAAAATCACCAAGACTCATAATGTATTAGTAAACAATTAACACTTTACAATTGAGTTAAATTAGTTTAGTATTTATTTATTTATAAATTTATTTATTTATTTATTTATTTATTATTTAAGGGCTACTAACAATGCTACACAATCTAATCAATAATATAAAGTCTAGAATTACTACATTGCTTGTGCTACATTAATTACAAGTAGCCACGGCATGCACAGTAATAAGGCTATGAACATGGTTTTATTATAGGAATAATGTAGTGAACGTAAATATGCAATAAAGAGTAATCAAAATCAAAATATATGTAGTATTTGAAACTAATATTGTACAATTTAAAATAGATTAGGTTAGTAAAATTAACTGCAATATAAAATAATAATATTATAGACTAAAATATTAACCACCACCAAACAAAATTAACTAACCAAGCCAAAAAACTATAATAATCATAATAATAATAAGAATAGTGAGACAATTCACACAACTTGCATAATTTTTTTTTGCAATTACACAGTTTATCTTTGTATAATGTATATAACTAATAATATATATGGATATATATTATAGTATGTTATTTTTAATCGACGCGAATCTCGGGCAAGGAGATCTTTGAAGCACTTCAGGAGCGAGGCATGTCTTTCATGAAAGAGAAATGTTCTCTTCTAATGTAGAAATATGCTTCGAATAAAATGTATGAAGATAAAAGTTCCTAAGGAAATAAGTATATGTACTTGCGATGAAACGAAGGTACACTTTTAAGTATACGCGAACGCAAATAATGAAATGAAATGAAAATTGTTAATTTTTCAATAATATTAATATTATTTCATTTTAATATGAAATATAAATTTCGTTTGTCGAACGTCATTTCTTTACAATCTACTGCCGTTTTGTAATGAGGTTCCTCTGACGGAAAAGAAACAGGCGAAAGGAACTCCGTAGATATCCTTTTTTTTGTATATCTTTTTTTATCTCCCTAATTTTTTCGTAAAAAACGCACCACTAAATTTTGAATAATTTTGGATTTCATTTTAACAAAAACAAATAAAAATGTTTAACAGTTCAATAAAATTATGCACATGAAATAATTATTTCTGATCAATAAATAATTACTAATAATAATTCCGATAGTGGTGGTCATACAATTAATTTTTAATTTTTTTTAATTTTTTTTAACCAACGTGCATACATACTTACGTAAAATAGGACTTATGTATTCTTTCGCCGACAAATTCCTGCCTGTGGCTGAAAAATAACAATAATAATATAGGAAAAATTTACGAGAAATCCTAGAGGGCCAATCCAAGGGGCATTTCATTTAACATTAACAGTCTTTATTATTTACGGTGAACATTCTATTTTAAATGACCCCGATTCTCCTTCTTATCTTAAGGATAACTTCAACTTTCTTTATTCAACTCTTGATCGTGAACCTCGTTCCTCTTACGCTCTCAATATTCGTATTCCTCAGCATAGTACTGGTTTCTTTAATTCATCTTTCACAGTTCAGGCTATACTTCTCTGGAACGCCCTACCTGATGATGTGAAAAAAACACAGAATAAACATTCTTATAAACGACTGGTTAGCCAACATTGTTTGGAGGAAAACAATATCTGACGATATATTTTTTTTATTATTATTATTAATTATTTTATACATGTATGTATGTATGTATATGAATATCTATGTATGTATATATATGATATTACGTACATGTGTATGTATGTGTATATATGTATCGATTTTATTATTGCCTGTCATTTGGTTTAGTTTCGCCTTCCAACATTAATTTTTCTTTTCCCAGGGTTGAATGGAAGAGAATGCCACAAGGCATTAAGTTCGCCCGTTGTAACCCCTTAGAGTAAGGTGTCTTACAACAAAGTATTAAATAAATACTCGTAATATGCAATGATCACTATACTGCGTCGTGGAAACACAATGGGGAGTAAGAATTTTTGAATCGTACCAAAATGGCGGTGATGTGGGTGTGGCCACCCATCACGTCTCGTTTCCCGCAGGGGCGAAAAGTGTAGTGTAAGTACCTATGAAAAAAAGGCATGTCTTTCTCTCTTAATATTTTTGAAGTAAAACTTTTTTGAGCGCATTTACAAATTTCAACGTCGAATTTGAGTGCAACGTTTACTTGAAACGTTAGTTTTATTCTTAATTAATACTTATCGATCTGTCATACTGCTCGTAGGAACGCAACGGAGTCATTTTTTTTCAGACTTTCTAAAATGGCGGCGACGACTTCCCGCGGGGGGAGAAAATTAGTTACATGTGTAGCCTCTGCTACCCCTTATATGGAAAAAGGCGAGACTAGGTTTTTTTTATTATTTCATAAAAGTGACGGAACGAGCAAAACTTTCACTTGATGGTAAGTGTAACGTCTGCCCATAACAAATGCTGTGTCACCCAGAAAATGTGTACTGTGTGACACCACACTGCGCCCGTCACCCTGAGACATCAGTTCTTAAGTCTCATATGCCCAGTGATTACGCTAGCTCACAGTGCCCTTCAAATTGAAACACAGTAATGTTTGCACACTACCGCTTCACGGCAGAATAACTGACCCTGGGTTGGTACCTACCTAGACGGATTCCTGCATAGGAATCCTACCACCAGTAAAAACTGTGTATGTAAACTTATTGTGTCGCGTTCACATTTACATTTTTCAGAAGGAGGCTGCGAAAGTGTGACGCCCTCAACGTGAATGTGTGTCGGGAGCGTCACGCTGAATTTTTAACTATATTATTCCGCTGCAACGCTTCCGCGCGCTGTCCTGCAGTCATAAATTATTTATTTACCTGCAGCGTGTAACTATTTTGAGTTTACACGTCGCTAACGTCTTTGTGCATACCTATACAATGGATGAGAAGCCGAGGCGGCCTTGGGGCAGAGCGCTTAGTTAGAATTTCATAGTAACGGCAACGCGTTCTGTTAATAGCCACTCGTGTTTGTTTGCTTCTGGTGGATTTTTCATAGGAATACCGGTTGACACTGTGGTTATACAACTGCAGCGTAGAGTGGTAGAGTGCAAGCATTATTGAGTTGCGGTTTGAAAAATTACTGAGCACAATATGAGACGTATTACGCTCAGATCGAAATCGTTTTATGGAGAGGCCGCGTCAAAAGTACCCGCAACGGAAAAAAATCATCCCGCTGTGTTTCTTACTGATTCTTCCCAGGACAGAGACATTTCTTTGCGAACCAGTGTATCTTAAAAAAATTACGTTCAATGAGTAGTATGTAAATGATCTATATTGAATAAAAAGTATTCTATTCTATTCAGCGTGAGGAAACCTGAATATCTGAGGAATAGAAATATTTCGAGGACATGTTAAATCCGCCAACCCGCATTTGAGCAGCGTAGTGGACTATTCCTCGCTCCAAAACCCTCTGAAGAAATGAAAGGAAGGCCTCCTTGGTGTGGTTAGCGTGTTCAGCAGTGGGACATTTACAGGCTGTTACTTTACTGTACTTTTTGCCGTACCTAAACAAGATATACAACCACGTCTTGAATACATTTTACCTTATCATACTACTAAAATGAAGCTGGAGAGTTTGTACGTTTGAACGCGCTGATCTCAGGAAATATTAATTTGAATTTTTAAAAAAATTGGGGAAGGTTCTAAGCTAAGACTATATGGTTCTAGACAAAACTGTTTTAATGGTGGTAAGATTCCTATGCAGAAATCCGTCTAGGTTATACCCGAAGGCCAGTTATTCTGCCGTGAAGCGGTACTGTGCAAACAATACTGTGTTTCCGTTTAAAGGGTATTGGGAGCTAGCGTAATCATTGGGCATATAAGACTGAAGAACGGATGTCTCTGAGTGGGCGCAGTGTGGTCATCATCATCATCATTTCAGCCTATCACTAGTCCACTGCTGAACATAGGCCTCCCCCACAGATTGCCACACCACGTAGTGTGGTGCGACATAGAAATTTTCTGTATAGCACAGCATTTGTTATGAACGTTTTACTTTCCGTAACTCTAGTACGTTTCTTAGGAGTACGGAACCTCAGAAACCGCTGCGTCTCTTATTTATTTATTTATTTATTATTTATGGAACCATTAAGTAAAGGAACAAAAGGCATCGTATTGCAACGCCATGTCACCTTGCATCTGCCAGCTTCTAATGTCGATAGGTACCGCGAAATGCCAATAGCCATAGACTAATAACGAAGATATGTATGTTTGCGGAAAATTATCGTCAGAACGTCATTTTGATTGTAACTAGTTTTTAGTTCGAATTGGCGATGAGTTCACAAAGACCACCTGATTTAGAAATCATCTTCATCATCATCTCAGCATGCCGCAAGTCTACTGCAGAACATAGGGCTCCACTAAAGATGGCCACCAAGCACTGTCCTGGGCCAACCTCATCCATCGACTTCCCGCAAAACCGAGAAACTTGTCGCTCCATATAGGAAGGAGGGGGGAAGGCCGCCCTCCACAGCGTTGCCGATACGACGCCACTCGAGAAATTTTCTTAGCCAGCCCATTGCCAATTCAGCGTGCTGCATCTTATGACTATGTCGATTATTCCAATTCAGTGTATAACATCGTTACGGATTTTTCTTGAAGAAAAATATCGAGCGTTGCTCTTGTCGTAGCTTACTAATCGACTCAGAGCTTCCTCGTGTGTCCTACAGTGAAGGACCACGTCTTGGTTTTGTATTTCATCACTGGCAACACTCACTGGTTGAATACTTTTTTTACAGGATAAAGTGACGAAACGAGCAAAACATTCACGTGATGGCAAGTGCAACGTCCGCCCATAACAAATACTGTGTCAGCCAGAACATTTCTGTGTGACGCAACACTGCGCCCGTCACCCTGAGACGACAGTTCTTAAGTCTCGTATACCCAGTGATTACGCTTTCAAGCCGAAACACAGTAATGTTTGCACACTACTGTACAGAATAACTGGCTCTGGGGTGGTACCTACCTAGACGGATTCCTGCATAGTAATCCAACCACCACTTTACTTTGAATACTGACTTCGAAATATTTAAGTTTATAACATAAGTTTTACATCAGGTTAGTTAGCTAACACTGTATTAAACTGTGTCGATAAATCAGTTAACTGCCTTGCTTCGTACGATATTATATACGGGGTAGGTAGTTCACGGTGTTGGCGAGATTGTATGGCAACCGAATAATTATAAACACGTGCGAAATTCAAGTAACCCTATGCTTAATTTAGAATTTAGTTACATTCGCAGATCAACTGAGCTTAACCCTTTTTATCATTTCTCATAAGCGAAGTGCTATTTTGTATAAATAAGTATTATTTACATAAAATAGCCGCGAGTCGTGATAGCTCAGGGGTCGGGTGAAAAAAAGTAAAGTAAAGTTTCAGCCTCTAAATGTCCCACTGCTGAGCACAGGCCTCCTCTCATTTTTGAGAGGGTTTTGGAGCTGGGAAGAATCCGCCACGCTGCTTCAATGCGGGTTGGCGGACTGCACATGACTTAGAATTATTTTTTATTTCTCAGACATGCAGGTTTCTTCACGATGTTTTCCTTCACCGCCGAGCACGTGGTAAATCAGCATTTAAAATTGCAATTTTAGTGGTGCCGGCACCGGGAATCGAACCCAGGTCACTCGCGTACTATGAAATTTTAAGCGAGCGCCTAGCCCCTGAGCTACTACGGCTACTAGGGGTCGGGTGCTCGGCTTTAATGTCGTAGTACGCGAGTAAACATATCTAAAATAGTTCTACAATTTTAAGTGCTGATTTACCACGTGCTCAGCGGTGAAGGAAAACATCGTGAGGAAACTTGCATATCCAACGAATAGAAATATTTCGAGGACATGTGAAGTCCGCCAACCCGTATTGGAGCAGCGTGGCGGACTATTCCCCGATCCAAAACCCCTCTCAGAAATGAGAGGAGGCCTGCGCTCAGCAGTGGGACATTTTTAGACTGTTACTTTACTTTTTTTAAGTATTATTTATCGTTAATAGTATTTCGGAGACCTTCCGCAATTATTTGTACCTTAAACATTCATTAATTTGGCTGTCATTGCTTCAAGTAGACATAGAGCCTACAGTTTCTGAATGACAACGGCAAAAACAATTTATTTTTGGGTTGGGCGTCAATTTAATGTTGTAGCGCAGATAAGAAAGCACCTCAGTAGAGTCCTTTTTTCTTTTTTTTTTGTGTATGGTCTATGATAATCTATTGATGCTGACATTGTTTCAGTTTTAAGTTAATTATTTTTTTAATACATTTATTCACTTTTTAATTTTTGCATGCTGTACCGTGAACAAATCATTTGTAGTTCTTTCTTTCAATTTTTGTAGTTCAGTTTTCAATGCCTGCGTGCAATCATGAGGATGGTTTATTTTGCGCGGGGCATACATGCATATACGGTCGCCTAAGTTTCCTCTTACGACACCTAGGTAGGAAAAAAGTAGCTGCTACTCTGCCAACTAAACCTAATCAGAAACATGTGATGAAAAAGTCATTATCACAAAAAGTCACAAACATGTTTAATTAAAAGTGGGATAGTGAGTCAATTTTGCCGATAACAAAGATCTTTTAACCTTTTCCTCACAATATCCCGTATTTTTTTTTGCCGGATAAAGTGACGAGACGAGCAAAACGTTCACCTGACGGTAAGCGCAAAGTCTGTCCATAACGCTGTGTTACCCAGGACATTTATGCGTGGCACCACACTGCATCCGCCACCCTGGGTCATCAGTTCTTAAGTCTTCTATGCCCAGTGATAACACTAGCTCTCAGTGCTCTCCACACCGAAGCACAGTAATGTTTGCACACGACTGCTCGCCCATGTGGTGGCGGTTTAAGAGAATCTACCACCCCTCTCATCCTGTGGGTGTCGTGAAATTCGACAGAGGGAAAATGAAAACCATTAGATGGGCACCAGCATCTTTCTGGAATATCTGAATAATCTGTGAGCTAGCGTAATCACTGGGCGTTTGAGACTTAAGAACTGATGTCTCAGGGTGACGTCCGCAGTGTGGTGTTACACAGAAATATTCTGAGTGACACAGCATTTGTTATGGGCGGACGTTGGCGACCATTACCACCAGGTGAACGTTTTGCTCGTTTCTTCACTTCCAACAATAAAAAAAAATATACTGTGGTTGAACCTCCCAAAATAAGAGCTACAAAGTTATGTACCAATCTATGGCGGAGGCCTATGTTCAGCAGTGGACTAGTGGTAGGCTGAATTTCTGTTGACACCACACTGTGCCCATCACCCTGAGACGTAAGTTGTTAAGTCTCATATGCCCAGTGATTACGCTAGCTCACAGTGCCTTTTGAACCGAAACACAGTAATGTTTGCACACTACTGCTTCACAGCAGAATAACTGGCCTGGGGTGGTACCTACCTTGACGGATTTCTGCATAGGAATCCTACCACCAGTATAAATGTTGTGTAAGTGTAGCTAGCGGAGCTACGAATACATACTACATATGTTCAGTTAATTGTGTTCATGGACACGTTTCTTGTGAAACTCCATACTAATCATCATCATCATCATCATTTCAGCCTATCACTGGTCCACTGCTGAACATAGGCCTTGTAGTAGTAAAATCACTTTCACAATCATGATACTCAAAATAACTGTAGTAATATTACCTGTATATTAAAAAGTATGCAAGAACAAAGTCGAATCTGCTACTTGTTTACCATACCGTATATTTCACAGAGCCGAACAAACTCGACAACGATAGAGATGTCAAATGCAATGTCGTCTCACTGACTACTCGTTCGAAAACAATTTCTGCTGCAGTCAGTTGTTCCATTTTAAATGATATTGTAATATTTGTATTCATTGTAAGAAAAGTCTGACCCCAAGCCAATTATTCTGCCGTGAAGCAGTAGTGTTTAAACATTACTGTGTTTCGCTCTGAAGCGCATTGAGAGCCAGAGTAATCACTGGGCATATGAGACTTAAGCACTGATGTCTCAGGGTGACGGGTACAGCGTGGTGACACAGAGAAATGTTCTGGGTGACACAGCATTTGTTATGAGCAGACGTTGCACTTACCATCAGGTGAACGTTTTTCTCTTTTCTATTTTTACAGATTTCTAAGAGATTACAAATTTTAGTCGTTAATAGTATCTAAAATCATTCTAGTAAAGTATAGTAAAGTTTATATAGTAGTTAGTTTATATATATACTTGGAAATATTTATGTTCCTCAAACTGTACTGTGAGATTATTTTTAATGTTTTCTATAGCTTACAATTACTTATTTGCATTATTATGACTTTTAATTTGGAGTCTTTTGTATTCTAGTAAATAGCACCTTTCAAATTTTGATTACGGAGAAACAAAACTACCTTAAATCGCCATTAATTAAAACGCCAGTCAATCTTCACTGAAGAATGAATGTAATTATTCTGAATTAAAAAAATCTGGCTTCAGCAGAAACCGTTTACGGGATTATGGAAAAACAGTATTATATATTATTGAATTTCTCAACATTAATATACACTTAATAAAGCTTAGCCGATAAGTGTCCGGCAGAGTAGAATAGCATCTACCTCTTTCCTACCGAGGTGTCGTAAGAGGCGACTAAGGTATTATTCGTTCAGATCAACACCATAATATCAAACACTGTCACTATACTGCGCGTGGGAACGCAATGGAGGGGTAAGATTTTTAAGACTAGCACCAAAATGGCAGCGATGGGCCTCCCTACACGTTTCATTTCGTTTCCCGGTGCCAGCAGCTTGCAATTGTTCTACAATTTTAAGTGCTGATTCACCATGTGCTTAGCGGTGAAGGAAAACATCGTGAGGAAACCTGTGGTCCGCCTACCCGCATTGAAGCAGCGCGGCGGACTATTCTCGGCTCCTAAACCCTCTCAGAAATGAGAGGAGGCCTGTGCTCAGCAGTGGGACATTTTTAGGCTGTTACTTTACTATATCTATTACTTTACTACTAGGCATTGTTACATACTACATACATTTACCCCATGATGAGGACACGACTCATTTTTCGCTCCATAATCGTGGCAATGCCTCGTGGGGGAATTAAAATAACGATTTGTATTCATCCTATTTTTTCCATTCGAGCTCGTTTTTTTTAAATAGTGAAACATCATGATGTTAAAAAAAGTAAAGTAATAGTCTATGCATCTCCCACTGCTGAGCACAGGCCTCCTCTCATTTCTGAGAGGGTTTTGGAGCTCGGAAGAGAACGCCACGCTGCTCAAATGCAGGTTAGCGGTCTTCACGTCTTCGAAATATTTTTTATTTCTGAGACATGCAGGTTTACTCACGATGTTTTCCTTCATCGCGGAGCACGTGGTAAATATGCACATAAAATTGCAATTAATAATTTTAGTGGTGCCGGCACCGGGAATCGAACCCAGGTCACTCGCGTACTATGAAATTTAAAGCGAGCGCCTAGCCCCTGAGCTACCACGTCTATTAATCATAGTGTTATTCTGGCGGAATTTCGACCACGGATGATGGAAGTAATCAACTGCGTAGGAGATATTACAGTGCCACCGTGTACGCGCAAACACACGTGCACTCACTCATCACAACCTACCCGTGCCCGATGTAACGCTCATGCGATAAGATCGGAGATACGCTAGGATGCAGTGTCAGAGACAAGGACAATCACAACACAACGAGACCAGAGAACCAACAATTTGTGGATTTGCACAAATGCTGGCCCCGATTGTGATTCGAACCCGGGAACGTGCGTGATAGACAGACACTTTAAACACCAGGCCACGCAGTCGTCATATAGTTAATATTAATTCGACAGAGTCATGGTAGCTCATGGGTCGGGTGATCGCATTCAATGTCATAGCCAACGAGTGACCTGAGTCCGGCACCTGTGAAATAGCAACGCGTTTTTTTAGTGCTCAGTTGCAACGTGTTTAGCGTTGAAAGATCACATTGTGAGGAAACCGGCATACCAGACTGATCTTAGTCGTCTCCGATCCAGCCTATCACAAGTCCACTGCTGAACATAGGTCTCCTAACACTCCACAAAAGTTTGTAGCTTTTAGTTTGGAGGGATTTTACCATAGTTTTTACGCTTAGCAGGCGGGTTGGCAACCGCAGTTTATTATTTCAGATTCCATGAAGATGCTGCTGCCCATTTACTGATTTTCATTTTTTTTTATTATTGTATAAAGGGACGAAACTAGCAAAACGTTCACCTGATGCTAACTGCAACGTCCGCCCACAACAAATGCTGTGTCACCCAGAATATTTCTGTGTGACACCACACTGCGCCCGTCACCCTGAGACATCTTAGTTGACAGACGTTAGACAGTACTAGACGTCCTTAAGTCTCAAATGCCCAGTGATTACGCTAGCTCACAGAGCCCTTCAAACCGAAACACAGTAATGCTTGCACGCTACTGCTCCACGGCAGAATAACTGGCCCTGGGGTGGTACCTACCATCCTGGTATCCTACCAGTATGATTACCTGAGTAATGAAAAAAAAGATTTCGACGACATTTGAAGTCCACCAACCCGCATTGGAACCGTCATCGTTACTTTAAAATGCTTCTAGCGTAACACTTCGTTGTATTTCTAGCTTGTCAGAGTAATAGGGCGGTACAACCGTTGGGAGTAATTAATCGCAGTAACAGTAAAATTATCAAGATTATCGTCATCTAAATAAAACTTTATCCTTGATAAGATAACGCGACACTCGAGCGCTTAACTGTAATACTATGCTAATGAATATTACCACCCAGCCGGTAGCGAAATAAGTCTACAGAATTTAGAGTAGTACGAATACAGATGTAATGAAATGAACTAAAATATAAAAAAGTAAAGACCATACATACATATAAAGATAACGCAAAATACGCGCATAGACGTGGAGTTGCGGAAATCAGCCCGAAGCAATCTACAATCTACATATAAGGCTATCCCTCATACACAGACTCTCCCGTAGCCGTCTTTTCGTCACCTCGAGAGACGAGACGTGACGTGTTACGAGCCAAATCGCCGCCATTTTGGTACGAGTCAAAAAATCTTACTTCGCATTGCGTCGGTTTAGTGACAGCATTGCATCATCATCATCATCGTCATTTCAGCCTATCACTATTCCACTGCTGAAAATAGCCTACCCCATACATTTACACAAAAGTTAGTAGCTCCCATTTTAGAAGGATTTTCCAGAGTTGCCACGCTTGGCAACCGTAGTTTATTTATTCAGATGTTCCAGGAAGATGCTGCCCATCTCCATCTTTTCATTTTTTTTCTGTAGACTTATACGACACCCACGGAATGAGATGAACGATGACGGGACGATGACAGAATGTGATGAGAATGGAAAAGTATTTATGCATATGTTTCAGATAAATACCGAGCACAGCTGTTTTCATAGCACTCACAAAGCAGCTCTGACTTACATTAAATCAATCATCAATGCAGGAATCCGTCTAGGTAGGTACCACCCCATGGCCATTTATTCTGCCGTGAAGCAGTAGTGTGCAAACATTACTGTGTTTCGGTCTGAAGGGCACTGTTAGCTAGTGTAATTACTGGGCATATGAGCTTAAGCATTGATGTCATAGGGTGACGGGCGCAGTGTGGTATCTCACAGAAATGATCTGGGTGACACAGCATTTGTCATAGGCAAACGTTGCACTTGCCATAAGGTGAACATTTTGCTCGTCTCGCCACTTTCCCAATAAAAGAAAACTATTCCGTTATTAACAATAAAGAATTTTCATTGAACATACTTAACTCATATCTAACTACCAACAATAATTTTAAGAAGTCTTAGATATGGAAACTCTTCATTTGCTTTAATATGACTATGGTTCTGCGTAACACTCGCTTCAGAAGCATCGCAGCAAACATTAACATTACGTTTAAAAACGATAGGTAAATAATAGACGTCTCAATTGATGTTTGGTAAACTTGAAATGTGCGAAAACATTGAAGTGAGTAAAGTGAGACGATCTGAAATCTGACCGGAGAAACCTTTGAAAGAAATTAACTTTCTATTTGCTTATCATCTGTCTAAATGAGGTTTCGTATTATTTATTTCCTATCCTTCTTTGTTTGAAATCGGAAACGGTCCATATTTATGTATGTGTTTCTATTTGTGTATGCATTTATTTAGGTATATATATATCTAAAATATGTAAATATATATGGGCTAGGCGCTTGCTTTAAATTTCATAGTACGCGAGTAACCTGGGTTCGATTCCCGGTGCCGGCACTACTAAAATTTTTAATTGCTTGAGGGTGACGAAAAACATCGCGATGAAACCTGCTTATCTGAGAAATAAAAATATTTCGAAGACATGTGCAGTCCGCCAACCCGCATTAGAGAAGCGTGGCGGATTCTTCCCAGCTCCAAAAACCCTCTCAGAAATGAGGGGAGGCCTGTGCTCAGCAGTGGGAAATTTATAGGCTGAAACTTTACTTTTTACTTTATTTACGTATATATATATATATATATATATATATATATATATATATATATATATATATATATACATCTTTATGTGTTATAATTATTAGTAATATTGATAATATTATTATCAAAGAATCCTTTTTATTGTTTAGATTTTTTTTAATTACTGCCTTATTTTCTTTTCCTTTTTTTTTGATTTGGCACCCACTACATCTTCTCTGTTTGACCCAAAGGTAGACTGACAGAGAATGCCTTGTGGCATTAAGTCCGTCTTTTTGTACATATTTTTTGTGTGTGCAAATAAATAAATAAATAAATATAAACGATTTTTATGGTGGTAGGATTCCTAAGCAGAAATCCATCTAGGTAGGTACCGCCCCAGGGTCAGCTCTTACAACTTAACTGCAAAGTTCTTATCTTCAACACGTTTGAATTGCTCTTTTGTTCTATTGGAACAACTAGGAGAGGATCTCACATAAACGACATTACACATTTTGTCTATTTGACTCTTCCAGGTCTAGAATGAGATCTATTAATGATGATGCTTTCAAACATAAAAACTTATAAAAATTTATTAAATGAAAGTCTGGTTTTGTAATATACGAATAGTAAAAATATGAATTACTGTCGAATTTCCATTACAGTCATGCTATTGTCAAACTATAGTTCTAGGCGTACAGTATACTCTTATAGAATTTGTGCGAACATTTTGGATTGAACACTTTTTTGAGTTTCAGTTGAGTAGACGATAAATTTTCATTATCGCCCTCAAATGCTACGACTCTGAATTATGTTGACAGTTTAAAAACGCAGTGTTGTCGTCTATTCGTATGGTCTACACAAAGAAAGAACTACCCGAGTTAAATGTTCTACACCTAATCTTACTGATAACGATTGATAATCTAGGTGGGTACCACCCCAGGGCCAGTTATTCTGCCGTGAAGCAGTAGTGTGCAAGCATTACTGTGTTTCGGTTTGAAGGGCACTGTGAGCTAGCGTAATCACTGGGCATATGTGGCTTAGTAACTGATGTCTCAGGATGACGGGCGCAGTGTGGTGTCACACAGAAATATTCTGGGTGACACAGCATTTTTTGTGGGCGGACGTTGCACTTATCATCAGGTGAACTTTTATTCTCGTTTCGTCACTTTATATAATAAAAAATATGAACAAATCTTGAGGATTTTTGACGCAGTAGTGGACAAGTTACAATGCATGTGCTCATGAAACAATTCATAGTATTATAAGCTTTTTTGCACGGTTAGGTTATTCGGTTACGGCTATTTAGATCCTAGATCATGCAAATCCTCGAGATTATTTCGATAAATGGTGAATACGTTACAATATCAATAACCTTTTTTCTATAGTAGCCGTGGTAGCTCAGGGGCCGGGTGCTCGCCTTTAATTTTATAGTACGCGAGTGACCTGGTTGCGATCCCCGGTGCCAGCACCTCTAAAATTGTTCTACAATTTTAAGTGCTGATTTACCTCGTGCTCAGCGGTGAAGGAAAACATCGTGAGGAAACCTGCATATCCGAGGAATAGAAATGGTTCGAGGACATGTGAAGTCTACCAACCCGCATTGGAACAGCGCGGTGGATTATTCCCCGCACCAAAACCCTCTCAGAAATGACAGGAGGCCTGTGCTCGGCAGTGGGACATTTGTAGGCTGTTACTTTACCTTTTTACTTTACTATAGTAGAAAGTGACGAGACGAGCAAAACGTTCACCTGGTGGTAAGTGCGCCGTCTGCCCGTAACAAATGCTGCGTCGCCGAGAACATTTCCGTGTAGCACAACACTGAGCCCGTCCCCTTGAGACATCAGTTCCTAAGTCTCATATGCCCAATAATTACACTAGCTCTCCGTCCCCTTTAGACCAAACACAATAATGTTTGTACGCTACTGCTTCACAGAAAATCTGGCGCTGCGATGGTACCTACCTATATGTACCACCAGTATAAATTAGTATAAAGCTTTATTCTTTACCTTATTATTTGCTTATGTACAAGCAAAAAAAATTACACTACTAAAATGAAAGTGGAATTTGTAAAGCGTTTGTTACTTTTATTCAATTTAATCACTGCAGCCCTATTACAAGCCTTAAGATACCTTGTTGAGATATTTCGTCTACTGGATTACACGGCGATAATTTTCAATTCTCCGAAGTGCTCATTAACATTTACTTGGAATAGCATGGGGTAAAGTTCTTAACAGTTTATTAAAATATATATATATATGTATATTTTTATTTATTTAATAAAAGTGACGGAACGAGCAAAGCGTTCACCTGATGGTAAGTGCAACGTCTGCCCACAACAAATGCTATGTCAACCAGACCAGTGTGACACCACAATGCGCCCGTCACCCTGAGACATCAGTTCTTAAGTCTCATATGCCCAGTGATTTCGCTAGCTCACAGTGCCCTTCAAATCGAAACACAGTAATGTTTGCACACTACTGCTTCACGGCAGAATAACTGACACTGGGGTGGTACCTACCTAGACGGATTCCTGCATAGGAACCCTACCAGTAATTTTCAGCGTGTCCTTTCCGTTGCTATTTTTTTTTCTTGAATTTGTGTTCATTAGCATTTTAGTATTTACTGGCGGTAGGATTCCTATGCAGGAATCCGTCTAGGTAGGTACCACCCCAGGGACAGTTATTCCGCCGTGAAGCAGTAATATCAAACATTACTGTGTTTCGGTTTGAAGGGCACTGAGAGCTGGCGTAATCGCTGGGGATATGAGACTTAAGAACTGATGTCTCAGGGTGATGGGCGCAGTGTGGTGTCACACAGAAATGTTCTGGGTGACACAGCATTTGTTATGGGCAGCCGTTACACTTACCATCAGGTGAACGTTCTGCACGTTCCGTAACTTTTATCAAATGAAAAAAAAAGTATGCGTTTATTAAGTTCTGTTACGACAGAGTTAATAAAGACTCAACAGCGTATTAATGAAGGTAGGAAAGAAAGAAAAAAACGTTTATTAACTAGGGATATTTTCATGTACATACAAATATACCAAAACTACTTTTAATACCTAACATAAAAGTAAGGAAATCGTACGCTGTATTCCTAACAATCGAGGTTCACAACTCAGTATTCCGGCACGGCGCTGTTTTTCAGTGCCAACCCCCGCTGTACTTTAGTTTGACAAAATTAACAATATAAATACATACTAACAGAATTAATTTGTAGTGTTTCTATACTACTTATATCTTAATAAATAGTATTTCGAATTTACAAAAAAATATATATATTCAGAAATAAGTTGATGTATTTCAACATATCCGATCGCATTCAAGCAAAACTGAGTGATTTTTAATTTTAATTTTATCGAATGTACTCTGGTGATTTTATTATGTACTAGCGATCCGCCCCGGCTTCGCACGGGTATAAATATATATTAGACAGATAAATTGGTAGGTACTTTATTTGGACAAACAGACATCAATCAACAACAATCCCTTCACTAACATTTTTGTAGCCACTATGCTCATCGGCGAATCTGCAGCTGGTCAGGTAAGATTAAGTTACCAAAATATTTTTTTATTTATGGGAACATAAGCAAGTGAAAAGCAAATGAAAGTTTAGTGGCTCAGAATTTCCATGTAAACAATATTTGATGTCGTGTTAGCAAAATTAAACGACCGCTCTCGACCGCTGCGCAAAGGGAGCCGCGCACCTCGATGATGCCCAAGGCGCATGAAACCGGGCGGCGCGGCGTTTGAGACCCCGGCCGCTGTATTTCTTATAGAGCGTTTCGAAGTTTTAAATTAAAAAAAATATAATTAAAATTACAAACCTCTATTCAATTGTTTCTAGTTTACAAAATATAAAATGGGTAGGTAGGTAGTCAATAGAACTTCGTCTAATCGCCAGTAGCGCTGGCGAGCATATGGCTGTTCGCTCACATCGCAGCATTTTTCTTACTTTTAGCATTTTTATACCCGTCGTAACTTCTAAACGATAGGTACGATCCGAATAATTTAAAGCGGAATTTACATGTACATAATCAACCTTGACTATGAAACTATTTAGTAGCATAAGGATTAATATTATGATACGAATGTCATCATCTTTCGATTCTACCCGTTTTTTGATTGACTAATTTGAACAAAGACTAATTTGGTTATTGTGGCTTAACTATAATAGTTAGACATATAGCCTCGCGGACTTATTTGTGAGTACCCATCAGTACTATGAAAAGGTAGTACATTATTTTCTTTATCATTAATAGTTTTTGCAGCGCACGCCAAATAATGACTTTTGTTAGTAAATTTTTGATACCTTGAGTTACATCATAGCAATATCGTTTTTGTTTTTTAAATAAAATACAACTCATGGTAGTCGGTGATAATGTAGTTGTATCTAGGTGAAAGAATTTTCAAAATCGGTTCAGTAGTTTGGAGTTAAATCATTACAACCAAACATACAAAAAATCAAATCTTTCCTCTTTATATAGACTAGTTTGGATTAGTTTAGATAATAAAAAATATTACATTTGGAGACGTAGTTATGTGAAATGACTTAAAAATTTAGTAAAGAGCAAGTACATAGGTAGCAAGAGAAGCAACATTTCTGCAAAATAAACGACTTCACACTTCGAAAGTATGTAACTTAAAATAGCATTTTATTTCCGCGTATCGCTGTTAAATTATTATACAATAATTGTTCATCAAAAATCCTACGATATTGTTTCTGTTCTTGAAATTATTCTGAAACTGTAGACAGTAAGGAGCACAGTGAACTTATTGCAGTACAATTTAGTAGTAATAGTGTGCAAACATTAGTGTTAGTAGTAGTAGTGGTCACTAATAACTCTAGTGTATTTTTTTAATCAAGTGACGAAACGAACAAAACGTTCACCTGCTGGTAAGTGCAAAGTCTACCCAAATACTGAACTGATGTTGTGTCATCCAAAACATTTCTGTGTGACACCACACTGCCCTCGTCACCCAGAGACATCAGTTCGTAAGTCTCATATGCCCAGTGATTACGCTAGCTCTCAGTGCCATTCGAACCGAAACACAGTAATGTTTGCACACTACTACTTCACGGCAGAATAGCTGGCCCTGGCGTGGTACCTACTTAGACGGATTCCTGCTTAGAAATCCTACCACCAGGTCATATAAGACTTATGAACTGATGTCTCAGGGTGATGAGCTCAATGTAGCGCCACACGGGAATGTTCTGGATGTCACAGCATTTTTTTGACAGACGAGCATAACGTTCACCTGATGGTAATTGCAACGTATGCCCATAATAAATTATATGTCATCCAGAAAATTTCTATGTGGCGTCATACCGCGCCCGTCACTCTGAGACATCCGTTTTCAAGACCCATATGCCCAGTAATTACGCTAGCTCTCAGTACCCTTCAAACCGAAACACAATAATGTTTGCACAGTACTGCTTCACGGCAGAATAACTGGCGCTGGGGTGGTAACTACCTGGACGGATTCCTGCGTAGAAATTTTGCGGACTATGGAGTACTCCCACCAACCCCTTGTAGTCTGGAATATTTTAAAGAATATTAGTTTTTTTTTATGTTAGAGGAGGCAAACGAGCAAGCGGCTCACCTGATGGTAAGTGATCACCGCCGCCCATGAACATCTACAATACCCGAGGAATAGCAGATGCGTTGCCGGCCTTTGAGGAAGGAATAGGCTCTTTTCTTGAAGGTCCCTAAGTCGTAACGGTCCGGAAAAACCGCTGGCGGCAGCAGATTCCATATGGTGCTTGTGCGGGGCAGAAAATTGCGCGAAAAACGCACTGTGCTGGAATGCCAACCATCAAGGTGGTGACGATGGAATTTCGCGCTATGCCGCAATGTGCGATGGTGAAATTCAGCGGCTGGAATTAATCCGAACAATTCTTCGAAACACTCCCCATGGTAGATCTTATAAAAAATGCAAAGGGATGCAACATCTATTCGCAAAGCCAGTGGATCAAGCCGATCAGATAGAACATGGTCGTCGACGATTCGAGCCGCTCTCCCTTGAATGCGGTCAAATGGAAGTAGCTGACACTGGGGCGCCCCCGCCCAGAGATGGGAACAGTACTCCATGTGCGGCCGAACCTGCGCCTTATAAAGTTGCAAGCGTTGGGCCGGCATGAAGTACTGTCGCGCTCTACTGAGGACGCCAAGCTTTTTGGAAGCCAATTTGGCCTTCCCTTCCATGTGACCGCGAAACTGAACGTCACTCGATATGTCGACGCCAAGAATACCGATACTGGCTGAGGCAACGAGGGGAGTGCTCTCAAAATTAGGTGATACGACAAAGGGTTTCTTTTTAGCGGTAAACGCGCAAACCTGTGTCTTCTTGGGGTTGAACTGGACTAGATTTAGTCGGCCCCAATTCGAGATTTTGTCTAACAAAAACTCGACTTCAGACACAAGTTTGTTCCGGTACTCGTCAACGTGTTCCCGAGAAATATTAGCACGGCCGGTGTATACGGCATCACCAGTGCTGTCATCCGCATAGCAATGAATGTTACTAATTTGCAACATATCATTGATATGCAGAAGAAACAGGGTTGGTGATAGCACACAGCCTTGTGGGACACCAGCATTCACAGACTTAGAGTCCGAGCATGCACCGTCAACTACGACCTTGATGCTCCGGTCTGTGAGAAAACTGGTGACCCAATTACAAAATTTCTCGGGAAGCCCGTAAGAAGGCAGCTTCGAAAGAAGCGCTTTGTGCCAGACCCGATCAAAGGCCTTCGCTATGTCCAAGGTAACTGCCAGGGCCTCCCCCTTACTCTCGACTGCCTCCGCCCATCGATGAGTGAGGTACACTAGAAGATCACCAGCTGAGCGACCCCGACGGAAACCGTACTGGCGGTCGCTAATCAGCTGGTGCTCCTCTAAGTACCTCAAGAGCTGGCAGTTCATAATGGACTCCATAATTTTGGAGAGCAAGGAGGTGATGGCAATCGGCCTGTAGTTGGACGGATCTGAGCGGTCGCCTTTTTTAGGGATCAGGTGCACCAAAGCTGTCTTCCATGACTTCGAGACGACGCCTAGAGAGTAGGAGTACCGAAAAAGACGCGTTAAAACCGGTGCCAACTCTGGAGCACACATCCTCAGCACGATAGGTGGGATGCCATCAGGCCCACTCGACTTGTTGATATCAAGGGAGAGTAGTGCTTTGCGCACTGAGCTTTGCCAGAACCTGATGTCGGGCATAGAGCACCCACACCGCGGGATGGTCGGCGGTGAGCTCCCCCTGTCGAGTCGAGTTGGACGCAAAAAGGGAGCCCAGAAGATCGGCTTTCTCCTTTGCGTCATGGGCCAGTGAATCGTCCTCCCTGTGCAGAGATGGTAGTGATGGCTGACAGAAATTCCCTTGGACAGCCTTGGCGAGAGACCAGAACGCACGAGTTTCCGAAGGAAGGCGACCTAGTCTCTCGCCAATTCTGCCAATGTGCTCCGACTTTGCTTTAGCAATTACACTTTTGAAGGACCTGGAAGCAGAGTTGTACTTCTTTTTAAAGTCGCTGGTTTTTAAATCCCGAGACGCCGATGCATAAGCCCAGGCCCGGTAACACTGCTGCTTTTGGCGAGCTGCCATTCTGCAGGTGCCACCAAACGAAGGTTGGGACCTACCGCCGACGGGTACCATAGAGGATGGAACGAAGAGTTCCATTCCCTGAAGCACCACATCGGCGACAGACCCGGCAACGACGTCGGGATCATCCAGCGAGAAGCAAACCCGCCCCCATGGGTAGGACGCAAAGAAAGACCGCATCCCATCCCAATCCGCCGACCTATAGTGCCATACACGGCGCGAACCTGCAGATCGCGATCGCATTGGGCACATGATAGGCACTGTACTCCGGATCAGACAGTGGTCCAAAGATCCCAGAGGGGCATCGACGGAGATCACATAGCCGTCCGGATGAGAGGTCAGCAGAAGATCCAGCAGGGAAGGTGTATGATCCTCAACATCTGGTACCCGCGTCGGCGAAGTAACCAGTTGTGTCAGATCATATGCCAGGGCAAAGTCACAGACAGATCTCCCCGCATGATCGGTGGTTCGCGATCCAAGCCATTCGGCGTGGTGGGCGTTGAAGTCGCCGAGTATCACGATCTCTGCGGGTGGAATCTGCTGTACCACAGAATCTGCAGCCATTTGGATGTGGTCGATGAGTCGGTCAGTTTCGGTATTACCGCTGTGGGACCTATAGAGGCACCCATAGACACGAGGGTGGTCGTCGCTGTTTATGCGTAGCCAAAGGGTGGACAGGTCCCTAACTTCAAGGCTGCCGAGGCGTTGAGAACATATATCCTCTCTGACGTACACACAAACCCCGGCCCGGGGCACAAAGGAATGTTCCAGCTTGTACCCCGGGTAGGAAAGATAAGAGGTATCCGCCGGAGAGGATATCTGCGTCTCGGTAAGAAAAAGCAAGGCCGGCTTTGCCGTCTCCAGATGGTAGTGGACGGCATCAAGATTGGAATGTAGTCCCCTGATATTGCAGAAATCCACGGCAAGCGTGGTAAGGGGTGCCGTAGTTTTTTTGCTACGTTTGCCTGGAACAGTTGGGGAATAGAGCGGAACTTTGCCCCCCCCCCCCCCCTCAGAATACGAGGGGCAGCCTGAGCACCCACGCTCAGGTAGCGACTGGTAGCCCGAGCGCGGGTGCCCAGAGGGGGATTCTCCAGCACCGGTGGTGCTGGTACCCCCCTGGGGTAGATTTTTTGTTTCCGCTACCATGTTTTGGGGGAGGGGGTGGGTGGGCATGGGTGGTTACCTGCACTCACCAGACGAAACGCAGAAGTTTGTTAAACATCTACTTCACGTCGGTATTCTGTGAGGTCGTGGTACTTCCCCGGTCGAGCCGGCCCATTCATGCAACAACAAAAGCTGATGCGTGGCTCTACCACTGTTAAAGTAATATTTAGAATCCGATGAATTATTAATAGGCGACACAATGTATAACATTAATAATATACGGCGTGCAATATCGTAAATAAAATAACACAATGTATAAAACTTTTGAAATCACCACTAGTTAGCGAAGTATAATCAGTTAGGACATATTCATTAAACATGTTATTAAAAAAAAGTAAAGTTTCAGCCTATAAATGTCCCATTGCTGAGAATCCGCCATGCTGCTCCAATGCGGGTTGGCGGACTGTACATATCTTCGAAATATTTTTTATTTCTCAGACATGCATGCCTCACGATGTTTTCCATCACCACCGAGCACATAGTAAATCAGCACTACTATACTTTTATTTAATTTTGTGCTATTCAAATTCGATTGTTTTATTTACATTATGCAGACAATGTTCATTTAAAAGAAGTCACTTTATATATACATACATACATACCCATAAGGGGTAGTCAGAGACTGGGCACTCACTGCAAAAACAGATGACTGCCACAATCCACGTTTCACCAAAACAATATAATGCACTTGGTGTGGTGAGCCCATCGCCACCATGCGCTGTTGGGTGCACAGTGCAGTTTAATTCCTTACTCGTTCATTTACGAGATCCATTGGATCACATGGAGTGGTAGTATTCTTTTAACGAGCCGCCACCACACGGCAAAATAAAAAATGTAAAAAAAATAAAAAATAAAATTTCTGTGTAAATAATGCGCAATAATGACGAAGTTAAAGTGCAACTGTTACAAATTCGGCGCACCTGACGTCCATTTGTCTCCGTATTCTCAAGTGACTTGAATTTATGGCCGTAACCGTTGTTCCAATGCTGTAAAGTATACGACAAACCGGTTAAATATCATACGTATATATCGCTAGAGAAAATATTATTGCGGCAAGCATAATGTTTCGCAAACGAAATCCATTGTTTTTTTATTTGAAAAAGTGACGAAACGGGCCAAATGCTCACCTGACGGTAAGTGCAACGTCTGCCCGTAACAAATGCTGTGTTACCCAGAACATTTCTGTCTGACGGAACACTGAGCCCGTCACCATGAGACATCAGTTCTTAAGTCTCATATGCCCAGTGATTACGCTAGCTCTCAGTTCCGTCCAAACAGAAAGACAGTAACGTTTGCACACTACTATTTCACGGCAGAATTCATCACTTTATCCAAAAAAAAAGATATAATCATGAGTTTTTCTCATTTGGTTAAGAAGAGATCACATTCTTAGCCGCCTCGGGTAACTAGACGTGACGGGTTGTGAACCACGTCGCCGCCATTTTGTCTAAGCATAAATTTTGAAAATTTAAAAATGTAACAAATATTTTGACATTTAATTTGCTATGTAGTGCGTTAATATGTGTTCAAAGCGTCTTAATTAGATCGTTAGTACGCGCCTCCTTCGTGCCGTATTATTTCCATGACATCCTTTAATAAACTACTAATATGTTGCTCAGGATACACAGCAGCAATTGGCTCTTATAAGGAACTACACAGTATGACAATTAATTGCTTTGTCTTGATTTTGCTAGGTAGGTATTACCCCCGGGCCAGTTATTCGCTCGTGAAGCACAAGTGTGCAAACATTACTGTGTTTCTGTTTGAAGGACACTGAGACCTAATGTAATCACTGGGTATATGAGACTTAAGAAATGATATCTCTGGGTGACGGGTGCATCGTGGTGCCACACAGAAATGCTCTAGGTGCCACGGCATTTGTTATGGGCAGACGTTGCACTTACACTCAGGTGAACGTTTTGCGCGTTTCGTCACTTTATCTAATAAAGCATACCGCTGCAAGACACTGTAATCTCATTTTGCGTAGATCGGACCAAAAATAATAAGGCTTAACTTACTCCTTGCTTGTTAACTATGACATCAGGACATCCGACACCTTAGTCGCCCGTGACCATGGGTGCTGTAAAGCGCTCGAAACGTCGGGTTATTAATAGTACAAAATTAAACGCGATAAAATCCGTTAAATTAGTTTTATTAAAGTAAAATTACTTCGACACTTCCTTTTTTTAAAAAACAACGATATCTCGCACTAGGGGTTCTCCTGCACAGCTTATACATATAAGAAATGAAATGGAATGGAATATATTTATTCTTCTGTTTTTTTTTAATTCTGGCCTCTTTCAATAGAATTCTGCCAATGTCAAGTCAGTCACGAGAGTGACAATAGATAGAATTCAATATGTCGATCTACAGCAAAATGATAGCTGACTTTTACTGAAGATTTGCTGTACTGATGGGGACAAAACGTAAATTACAATTCTGGTGTTAAATTAAAATGCCAATAACTGTACACTTTCATAAGTATGCTGCGTTTTTTTTTGTTTGATAAAGTGACGAAACGAGCAAATCCTTTACCTGGTGGTAAGTGCAACGTCTGCCCATAATAAATGCTGTGTCACCCAGAACATTTCTGTGCCCACACTGCGCCCGCCACCCTGAGATATCAGTTCTTAAGTCTCATATGCCCAGTGATTAAGCTAGCTCTCAGTGCATTTCAAACCGAAATACAGTAATGTTTGCACACTCCTGCTTCACGGCAGAATAACTGGGGTGGTGCCTACCTAGACGGATTTCCGCATAGGAATCCTACCACCTCTGAAAACTATAAATAATAAACTATCAGTATTAAACATCAAAATATACACAGTGTAATTTAAAAAGGAAATTTCAACACAACCGCCACTTTTCGAGTTGACCCCAAAGGTTCATAGAATATATTTATTCTCAGACGAAGGAAGTTCGGTTTTCGTTTGTCATTTTTTTATAATCTACCACCGTTTCTTAACGATCTGCACAGAGAAGAAACAGGCGATAGGCTTTTTTAATAATTTTTCAATGTTCTTTTAAAATAATAAAAAAGTATACTACTCATTAAATGAGGAATTAATATTTAGAAACAGTCTGGCTTCAGAGATATCAATGTCACATGCACTGAATAGAATAGAATATTCTTTATTCAATATAGATAATTTACATAATACTTATTGAACGTAATTTTTTAAGCTACACTGGTTCGTAAAATAGTCCTGGAGGAGAACAAGCAAGAATAAATTGTTAATTGCAATTTTAAGTGCTGATTTACCACGTGCTCGGCGGTGAAGGAAAACATCGTGAGGAAACCTGCATGTCTGAGAAATAAAAAATATTTTGAAGACATGTGCTGTCCGCCAACCCGCATTGGAGCAGCGTGGCGGATTCTTCCTAGCTCCAAAACCCTGTCAGAAATGAGAGGTCCCACTGCTGAGCACAGGGACATTTATAGGCTGAAACTTTCTTTACTTTTTAAGACTAATTGTATTATTCTTGTGCCATAAGGAATCCATCTAGGTAGGTATCGCAGTGCCAGATATTCTGTCAACAGTCAGTGTTTTGCAAACCCTATAATGGGTTGACGACCGCGTGGGCTAGTGGTCAGAGTACCTGACTTCTAAGCCGCGGGTCTTGGATTCGAATTTCAGCTGGAGGCAACATTTGTGCTAAAACACAAATTGTTGGTTTTCGGGTCTGGTTGTGTTTTGATTGTCCCCGTGTTTCTGACACTGCATCCTAGCCTACCTCTTCGCGATCTTATCGCATCAGCGTTACATCGGGCGCGGGTAGGTTGGGTAAAGTGAGTGCCTCTGTGTTTGCGCGTACGCTAGTGGCACTATAATATCTCCTGCGCAGTTGATGGCTCTCGACAGTATTCGGAAGTTGTCGCCGTGATCGAAATCGGTGAACATCATCAGTGGGTTTGAAGGTAGCTAGTGTCATACGTGGTTTCACATTGAAAAGCATTGTGCTTAGCTTTACTAAACTTTAGAAAGCAAAGTATAGCAGGCGGGACATCATCATGCACACGTCTTGCACCTCTCGCAATTTCATTTCAATATAACAGGAGTGCAGGCCTTACTGAGACCGCGTGGCCTAGTGGTGCTTCACTTTTACGCGGGTCGTGGGTTCGAAACTCAAATTTCGAACTCAAAGTTCGAAATACAATTGTAATTTTTAACTGTGGAACCAATCGCATTATCCACGAGTTAATTATAATTATTGTAACGAGCAACAGGATAATGATACGATGCTATAAAATATAACAAAAGAATAAAAAATAAAATTTAAATATTTTTTTAAAGAAAACCATTATGCAGATTAAGCTGTCAATTTAAGTGTTAAGTAAACTGCCATTTATACATTTTCTAAACTTTGAAGCAAACAAAGAAAAAAAATCCATATGCAAAAAACCTTCTATTACTCGTATATATGTCTACCACATGACCAAGGACGATAATGCCTCGTTTTGAGGTGAAACACGTGTGGTAGTGTTGTGGTGGTGGAGGGTATCTGGCTGCGGTGGCGATGTCAGTTTGCTTGTACACGCTTCTGTATGAGGGCGGGCGGTGCTCTACAAAAGTCAGGTAATATACACCATTTTATATTTTGCACGCGGATCTTAGCAAATGAATATTGTTTCTTTAGTAACTATTGTGTTAACACTTAGAAAGAGGTTGTTTTTTATCCAGTGTGGGTTGGTTCTTCACTGTATCAGCAGGTATTTGAAATATGTTCTCAGAAGGATCTCCCAACTTGGAAAATTAATCCTGCGATTAAACTGGAAAGATAAGAAGTGAATGCACGTGACTCACTCATGTATGCCATTACATAAAATAAAATTTCTAAACTTATAAGTAAGTTGATAAAACGTTTTTGCCAGAACAACATAGTGATACCATTACAGAGAGCCAATTGCAAGGCTCGAAGTCGTTATCTCAATGGCGTCCATATTTCTCTGCGTGTGAGAACTGTCGCGCTCGTCTATTAAAGTTGGAAATGGGACAAAAATTGGATATTGTGCAGTTCATAGCTATGGAACGAGAAGAACTTTTAAGTCGACGCCATTTTACTTTCTATTATTATTACTATTCAATGTAGTTACAAATAATTTACAAACATTCGATTTTTCTCACCATTTCTATTTAAATTCACTGTGCATTTAACGAGTGCTTTAAGAGGTAGAATTTTTACTCTGAGAACATTTTTAATGGCGTTAAAATGAGACAATAGCCTATTAGTGCTGTGTGGAGAAACTCGCAGAGCGGGGTGCTCAAATCGTTTAGTTATTTCGATTCATAGCCGAGAATATATAAGACTGCTACCTCGCCTCACCATGTATCATTATCATTATCAGCTTGTCTTTTTATGAAATAAAGTAACGATACAAATAAATCGTTCGTCTGATGATAAGTACAACTTCTGCCAATAACAAATATTGTATCAATGAGAGCATTTTGGTGACCACCAAACTGCGATCGTCACCCTGAGACATCAGTTCTTAAGTCTCATATGCCATGTAATTACATTAGCTCTCAGTGTCCATCAGACCAAAACACAGTTATGTTTGTACTCTACTACTTCACGACAAAATAACTGGCACTTCGGTCACCTACTTAAAGGAATCGGATAGGAATCCTACCTCCGGTTAAGATAAGCTGCTGCGTTTTATATGTTTCAAAGGTTAATCCGCAATACACCTCAAACCTTGCTATAGCTTGCCGTCACTGGGCTTATTTTTCAAAATTTCAAGTGAATTAGTAACGGAGATTGTGAGGAGGGATGTCAATTTTTATCTATTGTCTTAAATAACTTTAAAACTATTTGATATGTCACACGGTACAGATTGTTTTTTTTTTTCTATTTCCGATTTAGCCTGTGATCCCAATATTTTAAATTTATTTATTGACGTTAAACGTCCGTTTGGGTGATAGATATACATACGTGTTCAAAACTACAACTTAATCGGCCGAGTAGGTTCAGAGCAACTTGACTGTGACAGACGGACGAACAGACACACGAGTGGTTCTACAAGGGTTCCGTTTTTTCATTCGGAGGTACGGAATCTAAAAAAATCCAAATTTCAATAGACAAGATGGTTGGGTACTACCATCGGCTAGAAATACTATATACATTGAAAAATTTAAAAGGGTCATTTAAATACAAAAATAAGCATATCACTGCAAGACTTCATTATACAGTAAGCTCACATAGCATAGATGGAACAAAAATAATCATTCAGAGATGAAGGTACCATGGATTAGCTGTGAATCAGGACGTCAAACATCTTTACATCACCCATGGTCACG
Source organism: Luehdorfia chinensis (assembly GCA_019845155.1). Classification (NCBI taxonomy): domain Eukaryota; kingdom Metazoa; phylum Arthropoda; class Insecta; order Lepidoptera; family Papilionidae; genus Luehdorfia; species Luehdorfia chinensis. The sequence goes on from JAHVAK010000411.1 coordinate 551,824, forward strand.
AGGGGGCTGCCCCTCGTAAACATGGGTGATGAAAGCGCTCAAAACGTCGAAAATGAATCCCCTGGCAAGCTTCTTTTTATTATTTTATATATAATTAAGCTTGCCTTGTGTGTGTCTTGTGTGGGTCAAATACAGTAATTGAAATGATACTCCTATAGTTACAACAGAAGGTACATATGACGGACTTAATGCCTAAAGGCATTCTCTCCCAGTCAACCATAAGGCCTATCCCATAGATTGCCACAAAGCACGGTCCTGAGCCACCCGCATCCATCCACTTCCTGCAAAACCATGTAGGTCGTCGCTCCATCTAGTGGGGGAGATGTATGCTGCGTTAAAATGTTCACTTGTGAACGAACAGAATGGTTCCTGGAATGTGAATGGAAAAGATCCGCTGTGTCCAATTTAATGCTTGCTAATGATTTTATTTTAAAGGAAATGGATTGCCGTAAGCAAGTTGATGTAGTGTACACCAACTACAAAAAGCGTTTTCATAGAATCGATCACAAAATACTTTTGCAGAAATGCTGCTTTATGACCTTCTCAAGAAAATATCTTTAATCGATAGTGTCGTTGAAAGATTGTCCCTTTAAAACAGTCCGTGAATTTAAAGACCTAGGCGTAATTCATGATGATAAACTCTTATTGGACAAGCATGTTGATTATATAGTTAATAAGGCATCAAAGGCTCTCGGCTTCATAATAAGATCTTCTGTTGATTTTCGGAACATAAAGTAAGTAAAAATACTTTACTGTGCTTACGCTATTACTTTTTTAGAATTCGCCGCTTAAGTTTGAAATCCGTGATTTATACAAGGCGTATCAAAAAAATACAGAAAAGATTCTTACTCTTGTTGGACTTCAAAACACGGCAAAGGTCCGATGATTATGAACAACGATGAAAGCGATATATTTTTATTCCTCTCATACAAAGAAAATTTGTGAGCGATATCTGTTATCTAATGAATAACGGTCTAATGATAAACGGGGCAGTTGACTGTCCGAACTACTTTCTCAACTGAGTTTTCGCACAAATTAGCACACCAACACGAAATACGAAGGAAGGGGTTTTAGGATAGGATTTTATGCATAAATCCATCTAGGTAAGTACCACCCCAGTGTCAGTTATTCTGCCGTGAAGTAGTAGTGTGCAACATTACTGTGTTTCGGTTCGAAGGGCACTGAGAGCTAGCGTAATCACTGGGCATATGAGACTTAAGAACTGATGTCTTGGCTCGTTAAAAGAATACTACCACCGCATCGCTTTTTTTATTATAAAACATTTTTTTCTTATTTACACTATTACTTATTTATATTTTTTAGAATTTTTTACACTATTTTTAATTCAAATTTAATTAAATTTATTTTCTATTTTTTAGTTTGGTTTATTTAAAAAAGCGTGTTTTTTTAATCTATTATTTATTTTGTTACAACTAATTTAAGACGATGGCCTCTATATCCTACATAATACATATTAGCGCCATCTATTGAGTAATTTATTTGGATTTTCTATAAAAGCTTGTTTTTTTACTTTTTTAAACTATTATTTATTTTGTTACAAACTAATTTAAGACGATGGCCTCTATAACAGAAATATATTAGCGCCATCTATTGAGTAATTTAGTTAGATCTTCTATAAAAACGTGTTTTTTTTATTTTTTTGAACCATTATTTTTTATTTTTTGGTCGAATTATTGCATTGTCATCGGTCTTTGACAGGTGTGCAAAATATGAATTAAATCAGATCATTCAAAGTAGGACACAATCGAGCCCTAAGGAGTCGGTTACAAACATACAAGTGAAGCTAATATAAAGCGTATAATGATAGTTCCGTGCCTACGGTCGGACGTACAGGTTGTAATTTAACTTTTTTACTAATCTGATTTAGTAATCTTAGTTAGTAGATATACAAAACCCTAGATATACTACATTCAGCGACGCAAAAACGTCCTCAAAAAAAAGAGTGAACCATACGCTCATTATTTTAATACATACTCGTATTTTATTGCGTCAAATTAGCAACTGTGAAAACATTTTGGAACAATAGTCCATTTTATTTAAAAAGCTATTTAATGTCGCGGGCTTAAGATTAAATTTGTGTTTATTTAAACGTAATTTATAATCTTTGTCTTTATTCGAGGTTATGTCGAGGACGCTTTTGGAAGTGATTTTTGTATGGAACTGTGTATCTTGGGTTTAGGTACTCGTATATCAATTAATTTAGAATGTGAAATACATAAAAATTCAATTAGAATTCTTCAAGAACTCCCTTCTTCCTTTCTCAGAGGCAACGCATCCGCTATTCCCCTGGTGTTCAAAATGTTCATGAGCGGTGATGAACACTTACTCAGGGGAGCCACTTGGTCGTTTCCCCCTCTTCTATAAAAAATAAACTGACATAGTTATGCACTCGGCTGGAATATTTCATTATAAAGTCACATAAGCTGCGTTACAATAACTTAGCATAATAACGTAGAACGCTACTTAACCGCGGTGGTTAGCGCATGGAATTAAATAATAAATCAGTGCCTTGCCAAGAAAACTAGTAATGCAATATTATTTTAGCAGAAAATTCTCTGGTCACGGCACATGGTGGGTTGTTCTACTTGGTATCGGTACACGGAAGATATTTTGTACAGCACGAGTTTACAATTACGAGTATGTTCAGCAGTATTGGCGCGTGCCCTCTTTACCTATATTATAAGTATTTTTTAATATATGTATCTGTAAATGTGTATGTAGTATATATATGTGTAACAAATATTATTATGTGTGTATTGTATAAATACATATATGTATGCGTGTATTATATATTATTGGATGCCACTGAAAATCAGGGTAGGATCATGCATCCTAGCATATCCTGAGTGGCCGTCCTTTTTGGAGCACCATGAACGGATGGATTTAAATTTTGTTTTTTCCTGTGTTTTCTGTTTTTTTTTTCTTCTCTACACTGTTAATCTGTCTGTGAATTGTGTGCGTGTAACAAATAAATGTTTCTCTCTTTCTTTCTTTTAGAGTATACAGTTACAGCAGGTGGTATTGCTTTAGGTAGTGAGGCCAACATTACTTTAAATATAAACATTCCTTTGGATTATGCTACATAATTGTATAAACCATATGGTGGCGGCTTAAGAGAATCTACCAAATCAAGGAAAATTAAAAACAGGAGATCGGCAGCAGCATCTACCTAGAACGTCTGAATAAATAATCTACGGTTGCCGACCGTCTGTCAAGCGTAGCAACTATAGCAAAATCCTCCTAAAACGAGACATACTAACTTTGGTGGCAATTTATGGGGACGTCTATGTTTAGCAGTGGACTAGTGTAAGGCTGAAATGACCACGAATTGTATAAAAATTAAAATGACTTTACAAATTATAAAAAAATTATTAAATATAATTTTATACATACATACATACATAAGATCACGACTGTATCCCATAAGGGGTAGTCAGAGACTAGGCACTCACTGCAAAAACAGATGACTGCCACAATCCACGTTTCACCAAAACAATATAATGCACTTGGTGTGATAGGTGGTGAGCCCGTCGCCACCATGCGCTGAAGGGTGCACAGTACAGTTTAATTCCTTACTCGCCTTTTACGAGATCCAATGGACGAGATGGAGTGGTAGTATTCTTTTAACAAGCCGCCACCACACGGCTTTATATAATTTTACTACTGCAAAATAAGCAATAACATATTTACATGTAAAGCTAAGCTATAGAAGATATGAAGGAAGAAACATTATTTATTGGACAAAAAGTTGTGTAAAAAAAAAAAAAATTCCATGTCAAAATCGATCCCGCCGCAGGGATAATATGTGGAGGTAGTCGTCTGAGTATCTGACTTCTACGCCGCGCGTCCTGGGTTCGAATCACAGCCGGAGCCAACATTTGTGCTAAAACACAATTTGTTGGTTTTCGGGTCTGGTTGTATTGTGTTTGTCCCCGTGTTTCTGACACTGCATCCTAGCCTACCTCCGATCTTATCGCATCAGCGTTACAGGGCGCGGGTAGGTTGGGACGAGTGAGTGCCTTTGTGTTTGCGCGTTCACTTGTGGCACTATAATATCTCCTGCGCAGTTGATGGCTCTCGAAAGTATCCGGAAGTTGTCGCCGTGGTCGAAATCGGCTAGGAGAACATCATCACCATCATTGCTCAATCTTTGGACACGGGATAACGATCCCATGCAGCGCTGGTTTTCTGGCACTTATCTATCCCTGAGATGCTACAACAGATGGAATCGTGATAACTGAAGACTCCCCAATCACTATCAAATGCGCCAGAATTTACCAATGGTCTTGGACCACTACGAGTATTATGAGGAAGATTATAGAAAAATAATATCAGTTAAAAATCAATATAGCCCTTACAGATGTTCTAAGAGTAACCCGTCGATATTGTTTTCTTTTATTTACGCGAATATTACACATTTAATTACACATTAATTTTATACAAATAGGTATTTAAATGGTGAATCTCACCACCATCCTTCACAGTTAGCTACCGTGGGTAAATCTTTGTTTCAGAGAGCACAAGGGATCTGTGACAGTAAACACCTGGCCGCCGAGCTTCAGCATGTCAAGCAAGTTTTGCAAGACAACAAGCTTCGGGTTCCGCGCCTTCGTCGCAGTGACCGAGTAAAGCCGGCCACAGTCGAGTGTGTACCTGCTGTTCTTCCATATGTCAGAGGAGTCACGGACAAGATTGGCTATATCTTGAAGCGAGCTTCTATAAGAACATTTTTCAAGCCGCCGAAGAAGATAAGTCAGTTTTTACCATCTGTCAAGTGTAACATCCCTCTACAAGATGCAGGAGTATACAAGCTGGATTGTGAATGTGGTCTCTCTTACATAGGGCAAACTAAAAGATCCATTAAAACCCGCGTTAAAGAACACATAGCTGATGTGAAGCATCGACGCTCTAGGAAGTCTGCAGTCTGTGACCTTGTTCTGGATCATCCCAACCATTACATCAGATTTGATAGACCACAAATCCTTGCAAAAGAACACCGATTCCTACCAAGGATGATTCGCGAGACTATTGAAATTAAAAAAACATCCTAATTTCAATAGGGAAGATGGTTGGGTATTACCACCGGCTTGGGATCCTATTATAAATAAAATTAAATCAAAAACCAAGCATACCACTGCAAGGCTTCAAGACACAGTAAGCTCTTTCTGCGTAGATCGGACTAAAAATAATAATTAAAAGCTGAAGGTACTCCGGGTTAACTATGACATCGGGACAACTGTCACCTCAGTCCCCCCGTAACCATGGGTGCTGTAAAGCGTCCGAAACGTCGGGTAAAAATAGTTCAAAATTAAACGCGATAAAATCCGTAAAAAAAGTAGTTTTATTTAAACCCGTCGATTTTTAACCGATTTCAAAAAAGAAGGAGGTTCGATGTTCCTCTGTATGTATTGTTTTTATATATGTTCACCAATATTTCCTTGATTTGTGGACCAATTTAAAAAAAAATAACTGAAACATTAATGTTATTCAAATCTGATAATGATGATGAATTTGTGTAAGCATTTGTAAGTAACTATTGTAACTTTTATAAGCAAAGGTTATTATAAATTTAATATTGAATAATAATAATACACGCGTATAGTAAAATCAAGTCTATGCATGTGTTTAGTCCGATGATTTTTCTTAGCCACTTTGGGGCGTCATTTCCTAGAAAATCTATTATTTGGTTTAGTTACACCTTCGTATTTTGGGGGGATTTTGCCATAGTTGCCACGCTTCGCAGGCGGGTTGGCAACCGCAGTTTATTTATTGAGATGTTCCAGGAAGATGCGGCTGCCCATCTTCTGGTTTTCATTTTCCCTCTGTCGACTTTTACGACACCCACGGGATGAAATGGGGTGATAGATTCTCTTAAGCCGCTACCACACGGCCAGCCGCTACCACACGGCCAGCCGCTACCACACGGCTAGCCGCTACCACACGGCCATCCTCCCAAAATGAGAGCTACAAACTTTTGTGGCAATCTATGGGGGAGGCCTATGTTCAGCAATGGACTAGTGATAGGCTGAAATGATAATGATGATGATGACACCTTCGTATATTCTATAAAATTAATGCAACGCGAAAACAGTCGAGATGTACTGGTGCAAAAATATACGACAGCGGCCACGGCGTATTTATTTTTAATTTAAATTTATACATACTTTATAGACTTAATGCTTGAGGTATTCTTTACGAGTTAACCTATGGCTGATGTAGAGAAAGAATGAATACGGTAGTTAACATTAAAATAAATATGTATATACTGAACCCGCGACATAAAGGACATGGCTTCTTTAATAAAGAAACATAAAATCGAACAATCTAATTAAATAAAAATCAAATGCCGTATGTATAGAAGATTATCACTTGAAACGGCTCGACGGATTTTTTTGCTAATTTTCTTCATTAGTAAATTGCATCTAGTTGGTTAAGTCACTAGTATTAATTGTAAACATATGCGTAGATAGATAAATACAAAATATACATAAGAACGTTATATGAAATGTAATAATATTGCATAGTTTATTGACACACGGTTCTATAATGAATCCTTAGAAATTCAGGAATAGCATTTCTTGAAAGATTCGTTTTTAGTCCCCTCGGCATGGCTTCGCATTGGTAATGCTGTTTTTGATGACCAATCTTAGACATTTTGGAATCAGCTTATTCGGAAGCATTTTCTACCAACAATAGGTCACCAGAACCATAATCTATTCATGCAGGTACTTTGAAAAGAAGTTGATAAATACCCTTCACAATTTTTCTTGGTATATTTATAAATTTACATTTCAAGGCCATCCTTTGAAATGTAAATAAATAATTAATAAAAAACTAAACACAATAAGATTTTTTTTATTTCGTATTCATCTTTGTAAAATTGTATTTATTTTTTGAAAATAACATCATCCAAATGTAATCGTAACAATTACGGCACTCCTGTAAGCGACTCCTAAAACTATTGATGACTGCGCGGCAAATCAGTTCTATGATGTTAGCCATTTCTGTTCGAATAATTTCTTTTAGGGCATCAATTGTAGTTTTGAGATAACTCAATAAGAAAAAGTCCATCGGGGTTACACCCAGACTACGTGGTGGCCAGGAAATGTCTCCTCTTCGAGAGATCACTTTGTTAGGAAAAAGTTGACGAACGACGGGCAAAGCGGTGATAGAGGTATGGGCCGTCGCTCAATCCTGTTGAAACCAGATCCGCGTATTGTAGCCTGGAAAATTCTGCAACTGTGGTGTAAAAAAATCCTCGATCATTGCAACATATCGCTCTAAAGTGACTGTTATCGCGTGACCTCTGCCGTCCTCAAAATAGGGCCTATAAGACGCGTGGCAACGCGCTGACATAGCGCCCAAAACTGTCACTTTAGGGCTGTTTAAAGGCTTCTGATGTTTCCGATTTAGATTTTCGAGTAGTGGCAATTTTGTTTACATGTCCATTAACATGAAAGAGAGCGGCAAAACATTTTAATCGCGTAATTTAGTCTCTGGATAGCGTCAGTCTTTTAATTCCTGAACCAACTGATTTGTGTGAAGGTGCATACGCAATTCTAACTTTAAAATCTGCTGTGACGACTTGAGATGTTTAATGTTCTGGAACGCTTACGAGTAGACTGGGTAGGATTTTCACGAGCAGACTGTAATACTATTTTGATGTTTTCTTTCGTCCGAGATGTCCTTGGTCGACCCGACCGCTGCTTTCTGTCTCTTCAAACTTTGCTACCCAGTTCTTGATCTTTTGAAATGTTGGAGTGTCCTTAAAGTTGCGTAGATTGTTATGTTCTCGATATTTACGCTGTGCAATAGTTCTCGATTTATTATTCCGGTAAAACTCGCGCACACAAAAAGCACGGTCCGCGCCGGTGAAGCGCTCCGAAATTTACGGTTTTTTCCGCTTTGGCCCTCCCCCGTATCATACGCATTTCATTAGAAATTTATGAAAGGAATTCAATTGAGTGTGAAGAAGTGTTTTGATTGGCCACACTCAATTTACTAATTTACTTATCATTGTATTTAGACACAACCACTTAATATTATGAAACATGTATTATTATTTTTTTAACACATATGGAATACCTTTATTAAGAACAATTTTTTTTAAAGGAGAAAGTGAAGAGTAAAACAGTGACCTGATGGTAATTGCAACGTCTGCCCATAACAAAAGCTGTGTCGTCCAAAACATTTTTTTTTATTGTAAAAAGTGACGAAACGAGCAAAACGTTCACTTGATGGTAAGTTCAACGTCCGCCCACAACAAACGCTGTGTCACCCAGAATATTTCTGTGTGACACCACACTGCGCCCGTCACACTGAGACATCAGTTCTTAAGTCTCAAATGCCCAGTGATTACACTAGCTCTCAGAGCCTATCAAACCGAACCACAGTAATGCTTGCACACTACTGCTTCACGGCAGAATAAATGGCCCTGGGGTGGTACCTACCTAGACGGATTCCTGCATAGGAATCCTGCTACCAGTAAAAAGTTCTAAAAGTAAGTATATAAGACACCGCGGATTCAACACATCTCTTGTATATCAATTAGGCTAGGGATACTTGACCTAGTTGCCTTGTCCAGCAAATACGGTAGAGTACCGGGTGGCGTCCTCAGTCACCGAAACTATTGTTGTCTCTTCTTGCTCCTTCCGAGACAGTAGTAGTCCTCGTATTGTATGTATGAGTATGTACGTCATAATTGAAATATGAACGTGATGAATTTTTGAGCGTTTGTACAAAAAGTTCGATTGAATAATATGAAGTTGCGTTAATATATTTTGTACGAAAATTTTTAGTAGTAAATATACACTGATTAATGAAAATTACAACTGAAAGCCCGAGGCTGCGAACTCTGCGATAAAATTAATTAATACGTAATGACGATGTTAATAGAACTAGTGTGGTTTATTTTGCAATGTTTATATGAATTTCAATACTTATAATGATTTCTTATATTTACGCGAACACTACACATTTTAAATGAAACTAATTTTACGGATTTTATGGCGTTTATTTTTTTTTGTTATTTATAACCCGACGTTTCGAGTGCTTTACAGCACCCATGGTCACGGGGGGACTGAGGTGTCAGATGTCCTGATGTCATAGTTAACCCGGAGTACCTTCAGCTTTTAATTATTATTTGTGGTCCGATCTACGCAGAAAGAGCTAACTGTGTCTTGAAGTCTTGCAGTGGTATGCTTGGTTTTTGACTTAATTTTATTAATTATAGGATCCCAAGCTGGTGGTGGACCATCAGGACATCTGTCACCTCAGTCCCCCCGTGACCACGAGTGCTGTAAAGTACTCGAAACGTCGGGCTATAAATAACAAAAAAATAAACGCGATAAAATCCGTAAAATTAGTTTCATTCAAATTTCAATACTTAGTTTAGAATCAGATTTATTTGGTACGATTTTGAGGGAAGGGAGAGAGGTTGTATTATATGGAGTTTTGGTACCCGATCAACAAATACCACTCCATTACAAGGTAACTATTATACTCATTTGAAAAATTATAACTTTCATGTGTTAAGAATCGTTTAGCATACTATTAAGCAATTATATCATTTCAGTTGTTATATTTATAGGGTTATTAGCTTAAGATAAAAAAATAAAATATAGTTTTGTATAAAAATTAGTGCCGTGTGGTAGCGGCTTAAGAGAATCTACCACTCCATCTGACCCCGGGGATGTCGTAACAGTCGACAGAGGGAAAATTAAAACCAGAAGATGGGCAGGATCATCTTCCTGGAACATCTGAATAAATAAACTGCGGTTGCCAACCCGCCTGCCAAGCGTGGCAACTATGGCAAAATTCCCCTCAAAATGAGAGCTACACACTTTTGTAGTAATCTATGGGGGAGGCCTATGTTCAGTAGTGGACTAGTGAAATAGGCTGAAATGATGAAGATTATGATAAAAATTATATTATATTTGTAAAAAATATTATTAATTGAATAGTTAGTGAATCCTGCCTTGTGAGAAATTACATTTTGAAGACGCCGCTGCACGCTGGAAATGCATTTTTCAGCTACTTCTTGTAGCGCAGGTGTATAATGCCACATTTTATTGGTATTAATTTTTTTTTTTTGGAATATTTTTGTAGAGCCGCCCAGACATTTTCAATCGGTTTGAGGTCTGACGAATTGCCAGTCCAATCCAAGAGAGATATTTTATTGTCTTTTAAACATTTCATCACTACTTTTGCTTTGTGACAAGGTCGGTACCTTGCATCTTGCTTGTCCTGCATAAAGATAGTTGCCGTCTGGATACCATTCCATAATTTGTGGAAGCAGACTGGTTTTCAAAATTCATAAGTATTGGTCCTGCTGCATAGGCCCTTCAACCAAATGTAGCCGTCACCTTGCCGGTAACCACGCCCCATAAAAGGACAGTGGATGTTTCACTCTTGTGACTACGCAATTCTTATCAAATTTTTCATGGTTTTTGCGAAGCAGAAACTGGGAATTGTCCTGAAGGATCTGAACAGCCAATTCGTCGGAAACACAGACCTAAATTATCAATAGTATCATGTAAGGTTAAGAACATATACAATTATCTATATAAAATTTGTATAATTGCAACAAAGATTAGGCAACACCACACCCATGATCGGGCAATACCTACACCATTTTTGAGAAAAATCCCCCTCCACCCCTCTCGAACCCAGGGCTCTGGTCGCCAAGTGGACGTTATATACACGAAGTACAGTAAAGCTTTTGACCGTATAGATCACAATATATAGATTTCTAAATTATTGGCGATGGGGGTTAGAGGAGACCTTCTCAGATGGCTTACTTCGTATATATGTAATAGGTCGCAGGCTGTCATTAACAACTGCATCTCAGGTTGCATAACTGTACCAAGCGGTGTTCCCCAGAGTTAATTACTGGGTACATTTATTTCTAATGTTTTCATTTATGATATCAGTAAATGCTTTCTCTTTTGTAAATTACTTTGTTTTGTAGATGACCTGAAAATATTTGCAAAAATATTTTTTTTAATACTCTTTATTGGACAGATTAAAGAAAAATCTGGAATCCCAGATAACAAATTTACATACCTATAATTAAATGCATTCAAATGAAATTTATCACATTTTATATTACAAATTAAATACTTATTATGTGCCCACTTCCTATATAGAAGCTCGTAAAATTAATTTATTTATTTACAAATACTTTATTGTAAGACACCTTACTCTAAGGGGTTACAACGGGCTGACTAAATGCCTTGTGCCATTCTCTTCCAGTCAACCCTGGGAGAAGAAAATTTAATGTTGGCAGGTGCGAAACGGACAATAATAAATTCAAAACATATATATACAGATACATACACATATACATACAATCATATATACATACATAGATATTCATAAAAATACATACATACGTAAAAAATATATAATAAAAAAATATAAATATTTATATCGCCAGATCTTGTTTTCCTCCTAACAATGTTGGCGAACCAGTCGTTTAAAAGAATGCATATTCTGTGTTTTTTTCACATCATCAGGTAGGGGTAATAATCATCTTCTTCCATTACATAATCGGTGTGAAATTGCAGACATATCATTTATAGTAAGCATTTTAAATAATAATATTGATTGCCCGGATTTACTAAGAACAATTAATTATGTTACCGAAAAATTGTTACGTCACTATTGTCCTATTTCAGTTTCCATTACAACGATTAATTATAGACAAAATAGCTTTGTGTGTAGGGCAAGCAGTAATTTGAACAGAGTCTTAAAAGATGTATATTTTGACATCTTTATCTGTAATATTGCCTCTGTGAAGCGACAAATATCTCTAGGCGACAATAGCGACAATATCGACTAAATTTTTTGCATAATTACCACCTGGTTCACTTTCTTTTTTCTGTCTTTGTATTTAAGTAGCTAAATTCATAAATTATTTCTATCGTATGTATAAACTTAAAGATATTAAGTTGATCTAGTAAGAATTTTGTGTTTTTACTGCAGTCATAGGACACACAGAACATAGGTTCACTTAAAATGAGATACAATAATATGCTTAAATTAAAACAATTTACCTCTACTAATGCATTGGACACTGACATTACGTATTTGAGGCAAAAAAAAATATTCTCTAAGTTTTCTTTTTGTTATACTATTTTTATAAGCGACAAACTGTAATTGGCTAGCAGTTTTCCTACTTCAGAAGCTACTATGTTGTTTCATTTATCTGTTGGTTTTTTCATAAAAATAAAATAAAATATGTACTAAAATAATAAACTTTTTGAACCTTTTTTTAGGAAATACTTGTTCACTTCCTGGGACTTTGTTGAAATGAAATAAAAATTCTTTGTTATAAAACGTAGTGGTTCGGTCAGACAGCGGATAAGGCGGGACGGCGATGCGACGCTGGAGCGATGTGAACAGTTGTAATGTACTAATTTATAGAGAAGATGTCACACCGCTCCATCGCCTTCGGCTTGCGGCTAGCGGGCGCATCATGTCGCCGCCGAGGCGCGGGCGCGTCGCGACGCGTTGTGTCCTATGAGTATTCATTGTAGCAGTCAAATAGACAGCGGGATAGCACGTCGCCCCCGACGAGCGCCAGCTTTGTATTTAATTACAAAAAAGGACAACGAAAAAATGTAAAATCTCATTGAATTGTTCGAGGCCACCACTTTTTGTATGACCACCTACAATATAAAAATGCTGGTCTAAAATCGACGGTTTGGGAATGAATAGGAAAAAAATTGCTCGAGAAATCACGCTGAGTGCGACGGGACCGCCAACGCTACGCTGATGCGACCGCCACGCCCCCAGTGTGACATCCCCGTCGCGTCGCCGTCCCGCCCCGTCCGCAGTCTGACCAAACGTTTAGAAATATAAATTCGTTTGTCAAATGTCATTTTTTTACAATCTACCGTTACGTAATGAGGCTCCTCTTACGGAGAAGAAACTCTGAAGGTGAAATATAACATAAATTTACTAAAAATAGCCTCATACTAGACTACACAATCGGAGCACGCTCCATTACAAAAAATTAAAACAGATTCAATCTCATATACTCGTATGTCAATATTACAAACTTAAGCAGACCAGCCTCCACCAACAGGACCAGTCCACAAGTATGACGCATGTGGCAGCCATAACCTCTTTAAAGATATTAAAGGGAAGTGGAAAGGGTTGTAAAAACGCTAATAGTTCGTTTTTGTCAGTTCTATCTAGGCAGGTACCACCTTAGTGCTAGTAAATCTGTCGTTAAGCAGTTGTGAGCATAAACCACTGTTTTAGTTTGTAGGGCCCTGAAGCTCGTGACAACAGTTCCACACGTACCACCACCGCAGGGCCAGTTATTCTGCTGTGAAACAGTAGTGTGAACATTACTGTGTTTCGGTTTGAAGGGTACTGAAAACTTGTGTAATCACTGTGCATACGAGACTTGGGAGCTGATGTCTCAGGGTGACCAGCGCAGTGTGGTGCCACACAGAAATGTTCCGGGTGACTCAGGTTTAGTTATGTTGTTTTTCGGGTCTGGTTGTGTTGTAATTGTCTTTCGTGTCTCTAAAAGCTAGTGTAATCACTGTCACTTCCGAGCGATTTAGCAGTTGATAACTTCCGACAGTATCCGGTAGTCGTCGCGGTGGCCGTAAATCGGCCTAAAAGGTCATCATCATTTTAATTTTAAAATTGACCATTTTTTATTTATTGGATAAAGTGATGAAACGAGAAAACGTTCACCTGCTGTGACACCCAGAGACACCATTTGTGAGTGGCACAACACTGCACCCGTAACCCAAAGACATCAGTTCTTAAATATCACATGCCGCGTGATTACGCTAGCTCTCAGTGCCCTTCAGACCAAAACACAGTCATGTTCACACACTACTGCTTCACGGTAGAATAACTGGCTCTGGTTTGGTACGAACCTATATAAAAAGCGGGATATAAATCCTACCATCAATAAACCTTACCGAAATTTCTAGAAAATCACTTTAAGTCCCTTTTATTTAATATTTCAGCGTTGTCTCATGTGACGCTTTTAAAAGCTTTGATATGGAGATTGAGGGTCGTTATTTGTATTCGAGCCAATGTTATTTATTCGCAACATGACGATATATTTATTTAATTACATATGTAGATAAATTTTCCTTTAAAAATATCCATTCTCACATCCTTCACTGGGCACGATGTAAGTGAAATATGGAGCCATGTTAGCACAAGGGCTGGGCGCTAACTTTAAATTCCGTAGTACGCGAGTGATCTGGGTCCGATACCCAGTGCCATCATCATCATAATTTCAGCCTGTCACTAGCCCACTATCGCCAATGGGCGATATTTAGTACCGCAACTAATGAGTTGCGGTACTAAAAAATACGAAATTTAAATTTAGTTTCTTAATGAAATTGTAATTTCGTACGTTGAACAATATTTCATTTTATAACAATCGCTTCAATTCTAAACGGCTTCGCTTTCTTTTGTCTTCTTTTGGAAAATGTCAAGTAAGAAGACACTGAGGGTCGATCGGTTAAATTAGGTGACTTCTGTTTGCTCTACACTTTGCCGTAAAATAGATTTGCTTAGGAAAGTCAGCTCTCCCCTTCTTGTCGTACGCGAATCTTTATTGTCTGAGGCATTTAAATAAACATCGAATTTTCGTTGAAATTAATTTGTTGAACACCAATTTATATCTTACAAACAAAAATCTATTCAAAATCATATTATCTAAAAAAGTATTACATACATGAAGTCAATTAATGGGGGTGTGGTGGAAACACATTTTTCTTCTTTACTTTTTATTTATATCGCTAAAAAACAGGTTAATGTTTACGCGAATTGCAGACACGTCTTGCGGACATAAAATTCACATGCATGAACACATGATAGGGTCATCAACTACATTTAGATCGTATATTTATTGGTGGTAGGATTACTATGCTATCTAGGTAAGTACCATCGCAGTTCAGTAACTCCGCCGTGAAGTAGTAGTAGTCTTCCAAAGTGATCAGAAGAGGCTCTATAAATCTTTTGAGCGACCAGGGAATTGTGGAACGGGCCAAGGACCGAATCAGACCGAAACCGTTGCTTTTTGGCGCAGCCTGTGGTCAAAGCCCGTCAACTATAGCGAAGGCCCTTGAACGAAAGCTGTGGTGAGCCAGTGTTCAACTATTGCATCTGTGGTACAACGGGGTCCGACGTCATAATACCGAATGATGTAGCTGAGGCCCGTCAAGACCCGAACTGGAAAAGTCCGAGACTCGATGGAGTGCATCACTACTACAAACGGGGTTCATAGTATGTCACGCTGGGCTTGCCCAACAGTTCCAGAACGTCATCGACCAGATATCGCTTCCGAGCCTCTTCACTACTGGGGTTACTCATTTGTTAAAGACCAGGTTCTCGCAGATCTAAATAAGTACCGTCCCATCACATGTGTCAAAAACCGTAGGCGTGGTTTTATTCCCAACTTCACCTCCGTTTTCGAGGGGAGCACGTTCTATGGTCGGCGTTCACCACACGGCACTGTTGTGTAACCTTCCTCACAATTTTTTAATATAGTCAGGGGGAGGGAATATTTCAGGTATTTTATAAGATAATCTAAACTTTACAACTTCAAAACTAACCGTAACGCTGCCATTGGGCTCTCCCCATGAGTTACACAGTATACAAAGGACATGGATTGGATTTCTCGTCCAAGCGCTACTAAAATTGTTAGTACTAATTTTAAGTGCCGATTTCCAATGCGCTTGCGACAAAAAAAACGTCTTCAAAATACAGGAAAACTTAGAAATTTAAAAAATAATCCAAGGTTTGTGCAGTCGATCAACCCGTATCTAGACAGCATTGTGAAGTATTTCCGGCTAAATACCATCTCATAAATAAGAAGAGGCCTGTACCCAGATATGTTTACAGTGGGATACTAATAGACTGTAAGATAATGAGATATTGGTGGTAGAATTCCTATGCAGGAATCCGTCCGTCCGGTAACTACCAGGGCCAGTTACTTTTCCATGAAGCTGTAGTGTGCGAACATTACTGTGTTTCGGTCTGAAGGGCACTGCTAGTGTAATCACTAGGTATGTGAGATTCAAGAACTGATATCGCAGGGTGACGACAGCAGTGTGGTGTTACACAGTAATGTTCTGGTTGACACAGCATTTGCTATGGGCAGACGTCGGACTTACCACCATGTGAACGTTTTGCTCGTTTCATCACTTAATCCAATAAAAAAAACCAAAGTATTTATTTCATACTTTAGTTACCATGAGCCACTCGTGTCATTTGTTGAAATTGAAAATTGGAGTCTGTATAATATGTATATATAATTTGGGTGATGTAATTGCTGTTAGCCTTTTTTGGCTTTTACAGCTTCATCGGATACTGTGCTCACGGGCCAGGGGCCCGCGAGCCAGGTTTGGTTTGACCCAAACATAAATAAATAAATAAACTCCTACAAAAACCTCGAAATTCGGACTGTATCGCGTTCGCTGCGTGCTTGCGCGATTTAGAATATCTCAATATGATTTTAAGTCGTCTAATAACCGTCCGAGGGAGGCTGCGGGCCTCCATTCGGACTGTCGACCATAATATGTAACGTAATATATGTAGAATAAAATGTAAAATAATTTTTTGAACTTGGTAACAACATTATAATAATAAACCCTACTATTATCCTACTCTTGATGCTCTGAATTGGTCACATTCTCTCGAAATTTAGTTGTATGCGTGTGAACTAAACACATTTTTTTTAATTTAATCAATAGTCTTCGTAATCCGCTACCTTAATAAAAAAACTATCTTTAATGTATCAACAAACGTCATTTAAATGTAAATACGTAATATCCGTGCGCGTAGCGGGTCCTGTATTATGAACATGTGTCCTGCTCACGTTCACGCTCAACTTTTCATATACAACGCGCTGACCGCGTACAGTCTGGCAGGGTCCGTCCGTGACGAGGGTCGAGTTACAGCGGTGTACTTCAGTCGCGTCGTCAGACACATGTTACATGTGTCTGACGACGCGACGTGATGATTAACTTTCATTTAGTTTCATTCATTTGTTTAAACAAACAAATTAAAACCAGGAGATGGGCAGCAGCATCTCTCTGGAACAATTGCGTTAGTAAACTGCGGTTGCTAACCAGCCTGCCAAGTGTGGCAATTATGGTAAAATTTCTCCAAAATTAGTGCTACAGCCTTTGTGGCAATCTATGGGAGAAGACTATGTTCAGCAGTGGACTAGAGATAGGCTGAAATGATGATGATGATGATGATTAGTTTATGACAACGTGGTATAGGTAACCTCTACGTAGCGGATCCCGAGTTCTAATCACTGTCCGAGTAAACATTTGTGCAAACCCTCAAATTATTGATTGACGGGTCTGGTTGTTATGTGATTGTCACCGTGACTCTGATACTGCATCCCAGTACATTTTCGATCTTATCGCACCAAAATTACAAAGGCCGGGGGGGGGGGGGGGGGGGGGGGGGTATTTAAGTATGATTACGAGTCCGTCTATATAGGTATCACCGCAGCTCCAGTTAGTTTTGTAGCTCTCATTTTGGGGGGGATTATGCCATAAATAGCACGCTTGGCAAGCGCGTTGGCAATCCTAGTTTATTTATTCAGATGAAATGAAATGAAAAATCTTTATTTTTCGACGTAAGAAATATAAATTTCGTTTGTCAAACGTCATTTCTTTACAATCTACCGCCGTTTTGTAACGAAGTTCCTCTGACGGAGAAGAATCAGGCGAAAGAAACTCTGTAGGTATCCTCTTTTTTGTAAATCCTTTTTTATCTCAGTCAAAACTCCATTATAAATAAAATTACAAAGAAAACACTTCTAGTGTGAAGGAAAACCAACGCACGCTCCGTGTTCAAATCTTAGACAAGATTAATTCTATCAATATAAGTAAATTGTAGGCTCAAGAAGACCAGCATCCACCAACAGCTCCTGTTCACAAGTATGACGCATGTGGCAGCCATCGCCCTCCTCAACTATTTCAAAGGGAAGTGGACGACCCGCCACATGACGCCGCCGCAAGCAGAGACATTAAAGCGAGCATGACATACTCAAGTCTAACAAGAGCGCACTTATAGTGTTCCACAAGATGCAGGAATCCGTCTAGGTAGGTACCACCCCATGGCCACTTATTCTGTCGTGAAGCAGTAGCGTGCAAACATTTCTGTGTTTCGGTTTGAAGGGCACTGAGAGCTAGCGTAATCACTGGGCATATGAGACTTAACTGAGGACTGATGTCTCAGGGTGACGGGCGCATTGTGGTGTCATACAGAAATTTTCCGTGTGACGCAGCATTGTTATGGGCAGACGGTGCACTTACTATCAGGTGAACGTTTTGCTCGTTTCGTCACCTTATCCAATATTTTTTTTTGTTTATAAAAACGTTACATTGTAATAACCTATCCCCACCTAAAAATACATATGACGTAGCTGCTTAGAAAACAACAATCACATTGTGTTATACATTACTTGATGTCTCCCTGGATGGATTCTTTCCATGCGTTCTTACGTAACGTATTCTTTAAATTGTGTCAAATGAAACTGACTTTTTTCATACAATTCGAAAAGCTTATCCCTTCTTTTTCAAATACCTACAGTAGCCCTGTCATTAAATTTAAAATTACCATGAACATTTAGTGTTTTACTTTTAAAAATCTTATTAAATTCTATGTTTAAATCCCCAAAAATATCTCCATAAAACAGTTAGGACACATTGGCTCAGAAACAAATATAAGTAGACTATTAAATAACGGGGCCCTAAATCGTTCCAATCTTCCGAAAGTAATTGCTCTGAAAGCTATATTGGCCCTATCCAACTTTTCTGAAAAGGCAAAGTTAACAATATTTTCCCTGTAATCTGATTACGATTACCTTATTATTTATATATTTACAGTTACATAATATATTATCCATGCATGTTGCGTAAGTTTCCGTAATTCTCGTAGGTTACATAAATATATTCAGGAGATTATATGATTTAAATAAGCAAAATTAACCTTGTTGCCAAAAAGCTACCGCTAAGCAAAACTAAATTATAATCGACACACACTATTATGGACTTTGGTGGGAGGATTCTTATGCAGGAACCCGTCTAGGTAGGTACCGCCCAGGGCCAGTTATTCTGCCTTGAAGCAGTAGTGTGCAAACATTACTGTGTTTCGGTTCGAAGGGCACTGAGAGCTAGCGTAATCACTGGGCATATAAGACTTAAGAACTGATGTCTCAGGATGACGGGCTCAGTGTGGTGTCACACAGATGTTCAGGGTGACGCAGCATTTGTCATAGGCAAACGTTGCACTTACCATCAGGTGAACGTTTTGCTCGTCTCGTCAAATTTCGAATAAAAAAAATGAACTCAAATTCATTACAGTTACTATCATACGGTGGGCGGTACACACGAATTATTATGTATCCATCCAGTTCAACACAAGATATTTCAACTACAGAAAGTCCCACAATATCTTTTCGTTTCTTTGTTTTTATAACAGTTTTACTAATTATAAGCTTGCTTCAAGCACTAGCAATATTATAGCCATTAAAACCTAACATTATTTCAAACTCCTTTAAACAGCCGTGTGGTGGCGGCTCGTTAAAATAATACTACTACTCCATCTCATCCAATGGATCTCGTAAAAGGCGAGTAAGGAATTAAACTGCACTGTGCACCCAACAGAGCATGGTGGCGATGGGCTCACCACCTATCACACCAAGTGCATTATATTGTTTTGGTGAAACGTGGATTGTGGCAGTCATCTGTTTTTGCAGTGAGTGCCCAGTCTCTGACTACCCCTTATGGGATTCAGTCGTGATCTTATGTATGTATGTATATATGTTTAAACAGTCCTCAGTTGCACAAAATATGTCATGTTCCAGGAATATGCTGCTGTCCATATCCAGGTTTTTATTTTCCCTCTGTCGACTTTTACTACACCCACGGGATGAAATGGGGTGGTAAACTCTTAAACCGCTACGACAGGGCATCCGCCGCCATTTATAAAGTGGATTTGCAAGTTGCGAAGTTTTAAGGTTTATTTCCACACATCTTTGTTTTGAATAGATATAAAAAAGTACTAGACATTTAACACCAGTCGTGTTTTACGTTTTACGGCAAAAATTCACAAAATTATTAAAAATGTTGTGAAGAAAAGTAAGTTACTTTGCTAAGATCCGCATGCAAAATATAAAAATGCCGTCTGTCGTACGACACTCGGCGGCCGTCTGTCGTAGAGTCTATTACGCTTGATAATGCCTCGTTTTGGGGCGAAACACGTGTCGTGTTCTCGGCTTCGGTGGTGTATATTATCTAGTGGTGGTATTATAGTGGTTGGTGGAGGGTACCTGGTGGCGGTTCCTGGTGGCGGTGTTAGTTTACTTGTGCACGCTACTGAGGGAGGGCGGGTGGTGCACTTCAAAAAACTAGGTAATATACATCATTTTTATATTTTGCATGCGGATCTTAGCAAAGTAACTTACTTTTCTTCATTATAATGGATTTCCGCAAAGTAACGCCTGATTCTATTAACTATAAAAATGTTGTTTTTTCATTGGATATAGCGTCTGGTCGAGCAAAACGGTCACCTGATGTCAAGTGCCACGTCTGCCCGTAACAAAAGCCGTGTCACTCAGAACATTTCTGTGTACCACACTGCGCCCGTCACCACCCAGAGACATAAGTGCTTTAGTCTCACATGCCCAGTGATTCACTAGCTCTGAGTGCCCTTCAAACGGAAACAGTAACATTTATACACTACTACTTCAAGGCAGAATAACTGGCCTGGGGTGGTACCGCACCAGACGGATTCTTGCAGAGGATTATTTTGTATTGTATTGGTTTTCCCACTGAAATGGGCTGTTATTTTAAGTTCTGTTTTAAAAGGTGACAATGACAATTAAAAAGAATAGAATAGAATAGATTTTTTTTGTTCAATAGAGATTATTTACATAATACTTATTGAAAGTCATTTTATTTCTTTTTTTTAACTCCACTGGTTCGCAAAAAATGCCCTGTCCTGAGAAGAACCAGTAAGAAACCCAGCGGGATTTTTTTTTCAGTAACTTTTTAAAATAATGTACAATAACAGCAGTATTATGAAGAATGCCTTGGCGGCGATCACCTCATTTCCAGGGGTTATCATCATCTATGTATTCTTTAATATTATAATAACCCTTTTTATGAAGTCTTTTAATTAAGAGTACCACACCATATACCCAGTTTCCTTAAATCTGTCCTAAGTCCACGTTACA
The DNA here is from genome assembly GCA_019845155.1 of Luehdorfia chinensis. Taxonomy (NCBI): domain Eukaryota; kingdom Metazoa; phylum Arthropoda; class Insecta; order Lepidoptera; family Papilionidae; genus Luehdorfia; species Luehdorfia chinensis. The sequence continues at coordinate 573,089 of JAHVAK010000411.1, forward strand.
ACTACTTTAAAGCCGATTATGATAAAATCCTACCATTCTTAAAGAGTATCGATTGGGGTAGGGGATTGGGTAATTGTAAAAATGTAAATGAAATGACGACTACATTTTATAATAATATAAATAGGGCTATAGAGGAATTTACTCCAAAATCTAAACCGAAAAATACGAAATTTCCATCATGGTTTAGTAACTCCCTTGTAAAAGCAATCTCTGAAAAAAAAAAGAGAGCTAAATACATGAAATTCAAGAACCCACGTGACAGACTGGAATATGAACTTCTTCGCGACCGTGTTCATAAATTAAATGATCAATGTCTTTCAAACTATAAGAAAATGATTGAGGCTGATATTTATAGAAATCCCAAAAGCTTTTGGCGTTTTATCAAAGAAAGACGGTGTGGCGAAAATAATATACCAGCAGAAATGATTCAGGGTGACCGGATCGTTAACACTGGACCACAAATTGCAGAAATATTTGCTAGTAATTTTTCTTCAGTATATGGCAAAATGGTGTTGACAAATGAAGAAGACTCAATGTTTAATGAATCTTTTATAAGTTTTATAAAAATTACCGAACTCGACATTATACGTGCTATCAAAAAACTTGATGCCTTTAAGGGTGCTGGTCCAGATGAAATTCCCCCGGTATTCGTAAAACGTTGCGGATCTGCTCTTGCTTTACCGTTATCTATTATTTTCAATCAGTCTTTGAGTGATGGAGTGTTTCCAGATACATGGAAGTATGCTAAAATAATCCCAGTGCATAAAAAAGGAGACATCAAAGACGTCAAAAACTACCGCCCTATTTCAATTCTCTCTTGTATCCCTAAACTTTTTGAGTCTCTTGTGTGTCCAATTATCACGCACCATTTAAACAGCATTATTTCCGAACACCAGCACGGCTTTCGGCAAGGACGCTCTATTCAAACTAACTTAGTATCTTTTATGTCGTATCTCTGCAAGGAATTAGATAGTGGTCAAGAAGTGGATGCCGTTTACTATGGATGGATTTTTCTAATGCCTTTGATAAAGTTTGTCATTCACATCTCATAAACAAATTAAAAAGGTATGGGGTTGGTGGGACCTTGTTGGAGTGGTTTTGATCATATTTAACAAAAAGACTTCAGTTTGTGGTAGCTAACGGCCACAAATCAAATGAGTATTTTGCAGAATCAGGTGTACCACAAGGGTCTCACTTAGGCCCAGTTCTCTTTTCTGCATATATAAATGACATTACATCAGTGATACAAAACTGTCAATATTCACTATTTGCAGACGACTTAAAAATATACAAAACTGTTAAATCTACTCTTGACATTCATCTTATTCAAAGTGACCTGAACAGACTTAGTGCGTGGTGTGATGTGAACGGTATGCTAATTAACACAAGAAAATCCTATCACATCAAATTCACCAGAAAATTAAACAAAGTACCATCCGCTTATAGACTTAGCGAAGAAACACTTCAGCAAGTAAATGAAATTCGAGACTTGGGCGTGATAATGGACACTCAACTAAAATTCAAAGCACACATTAATGCAACTGTGAAGAAGGCTGCGAAAATGCTTGGATTAATAAAAAGAAATACCAAAGGATTTATGTCCTCTAGAATTAAAATTCACTTATATAATACACTGGTTCGAAGCCAACTTGAGTTCGCATCTGTGGTATGGAGTCCCTATTGTATCACCTATTCACAACGCATTGAAAGTATACAACGTTCATTCACTAGGCACCTTTCATTTTATTCGTCTGGTATTTCCCACCGTACTACTTATGACCTCCGTCTAAAACATTTTAAAATTATGTCACTTCGTGATCGTCGTCTCTTACTGGATGTAGTATTTCTTAAAAAGCTCTTATCCGGAAATATAGCATGTAGTTATCTACTAGGTGACGTAAACCTCAATATCCCGTATCAGTATCCAAGAAATCCTATAATCAACACTTTCCACATTCCTGCAAGTAGAACAATGCGTCTTAAATGCTCCCCGTTAGCTAGAATGTGCGCTGAATACAATAAATTATGTGCGAAAATCAAAAACTTTGACATTATTCACGATGATTGTCTTAGTTTAAAAAATAAAATCATCATAGGTCTTAGTTAATATAGTAGTAGTGTAGTGGAAGTATAGCGCTATCTTAATGAAATCGTAAATAACAATTAATAACATGTCTTCATTATAAAACGAATGTTGTACACGCCTATTATTGGCATTCATATAAGAATATACCTGGATTATGTTTGTTGCTTTAAGGCAATGTTTTGTATGTAATGCTGTTGGTGTGTCATAATAAAAAAATAAATAAAAAAGAGTACTTACATATAATTACATCAACGTATCATTTATGAAAATACATGCTTTCCTTTTCGAGGTATCCGTCATACGGACCACCATGTATCTACTTGATAACTTTTCATTTAATGTTTCCGCGCCAACTGTGCACCGTGTCTGTCTGTGACGAGGGTCTATATACTGCGGCTACCAAGTATGATACACTAGTTGGTGTTGTGACAATGTTGTAGCAAAGTTGATTTTCTTATTTTTATTACTTACAAATAAACGCTTTACTGGTGATAGGATTTCGCCTAGGTCGGTACCACCGCAGGGCCGATTACTCTGCCGTGAAGCAGTAGTGTGCAAGCGATACTGTGTTTCGGTTCGAAGGGCACTGTGAGCTAGCGTAATCACTGGGCATTTGAGACTTAAGAACTGATGTCTCATGGTGACAGGCGCAGTGTGGTGTCACACAGAAATATTCTGGGTGACACAGCATTTGTTGCGGGCGGACGTTGCACTTACCATCAGGTGAATGTTTTGCTCGTTTCGTCACTTTATACAATAAAAAAAAAAGTCATTCTCGATTTTATTTTAGTCTGATCAATGCTCTGGATTAATGTAGAGAGTGATGTGATGACTGGTACCCGGTACCTACCTAATATTTTTTTAGCTTTTAGTACATTATCTGCATCATTATTATGTATCTTTACAAGTGAAACCGTTTAACAAAAAACATTTTTTTACTTATTTTTTTAGTTTTTTTTTAGTTACTAAATCATTTTCATTCTAATGAAGGAAAGTAAGTTACTTTGCTAAGATCCGCATGCAAAATATAAAAATGGTGTATATTACCTAGTTTTTTGAAGAGCACCGCCCGCCCTCCCTCAGTAGCGTGCACAAGCAAACTAACACCGCCACCAGGAACCGCCACCAGGTACCCTCCACCAACCACTACAATACTACCACTAGATAATATACACCACTGAAGTCGAGAACACGACACGTGTTTCGCCCCAAAACGAGGCATTATCAAGCGTCATAGACTCTACCACAGACGGCCGCCGAGTGAGCGGCGCGGTCAAAGAGCTGCCTATTAATACTATAGGTAACGCAAACGGCCCCCACCAACGACATTGCGATTACAATATCGTGATAGCGACCGCTTGCTCACACAATCCACCACCCGAATTACATAAGCAGCCGTTTGCAACCGAATTGATAGCAAACGACTACTTCGAGTATATTTAAACTTTAAGTACTGGATTTAAATATATTTAAAAGTGGTGAATTCGAGGGAGGGCGGGCAGTGCTCTTCAAAAAACTAGGTAATATACACCATTTTTATATTTTGCATGCGGATCTTAGCAAAGTAACTTACTTTCCTTCATTATAATGGATTTCCGCAAAGTAACGCCTGATTCTATTAACAATTTTCATTCTGTTTAGTTTATTTAGTGTCTCATTATTAGACTGTTCATTCCACTAGTTAATGTAAGAAAAATGAATGCGATGGCCAGCAGCTTTTTTCCTGCAACATCTGAATAAATAAACTGCGGATGCCAACCCGCCTGTAAAGCGTGGCAACTACGGCAAAATCCCTCCAAAACTAGAGCTACAAAGCTTGCAAGAGCCTTGTGGCTATCTATGGGCAGGCCTTTGTTCAACAGTGGACTTTTGATAGGCTGAAAAGTTGCAAAAGCTGAAAAAGTTGTGTACTAATTTTCAGATGAATCGGTCAACAGAAAGGGGGTATAATTTAAATTACTGGATTCGACCCACACAAGACACAAACAAAGTAAGCCAAATAAAACCGTTAAAAAACTAAAAGTAGTCCGAGTTAACTATGACATATAAGGGGTAGGCAGGAACCACACCCGTAGCCCACTTTTTGCCCCGTCGCCGCCATTTTCGAAGGGGATCAAATTCTTGCTCCCATTCCACGAGTAGCCAGCCATCGGCACCACAACCACTGGCTTAGCGGAGAGTAGGGGGAAAAGATTAGGCAGGAAATGGACTTAGGGTAGGCAATGGGAAGTTGGGAAAGAAACTGTAAGGTGTATCTCGATTGCACTATCGGAAGGAGCCAGAAGAGGACGTCGCTTACTCCGTACTCTACCGTATTTGTCGGACAAGCAACTAGGTCGAGTATCCCATGATCGCAGATGTTCTTGAGGAGATATTATTCGAGCTCAAAGTCCAGACCGAAAATAAACAGACGATGCAGCGTCTAAGATGCGGAGAGTCTTTTTTTATTTTTTTATTGTATAAAGTGACGAAAGGAGCAAAACGTTCACCTGATGGTAAGTGCAACGTCCGCCCACAACAAATGCTGTGTCATGCAGAATATTACTGTGTGACACCACCCTGAGAAATCAGTTCTTAAGTCTCAAATGCCCAGTGATTACGCTAGCTCACAGTGCCCTTCAAACCGAAACACAGTAATGTTTGCACACTACTGCTTCACGGCAGAATAACTGGCCCTGGGGTGGTACCTACCTAGACGGATTCCTGCATAGCAACTGCGATCACAAATCTGCCTGCCAATCGGAGCTCGCTGTAGCAACTGTCATAAATGCACCAGAGGATGCAGTCAATGAGCTCAGCCGACTGACCAACAGACAATATTGAGCGTGTGAAAAGTTTATCATTTAATGATTTCTTATATTTACGCGAACACTACTCATTTAAATGAAACTAATTTTACGGATTTTATCGCGTTTAATATTTTACTATTTATAACCCGACGTTTCGGGCGCTTTACAGCTCCCATGGTCACGGGGGGGCGGAGGTGACAGTTGTCCCAATGTCATAGTTACCCCGGAGTACCTTCAGCTTTTAATTATTATTTTTAGTCCGATCTACGCAGAAAGAGCTTACTGTGTCTTGAAGCCTTGCAGTGGTATGCTTGGTTTTTGATTTAATTTTATTAATAATAGGATCCCAAGCCGGTGGTAATACCCAACCATCTTCCCTATTGAAATTAGGATGTTTTTTAATTTCAATAGCCTCGCGAATCATCCTTGGTAGGAATCGGTGTTCTTTTGCAAGGATTTGTGGTCTATCAAATCTGATGTAATGGTTGGGATGATCCAGAACATGGTCACAGACTGCAGACTTCCTAGAACGACGATGCTTCACGTCAGCTATGTGTTCTTTTACGCGGGTTTTTATCGATCTTCTTGTTTGGCCTATGTAAGAGAGACCACATTCACAATCCAGCTTGTATACTCCTGCGTCTTGTAGAGGGATGTTACACTTGACAGATGGTAAAAACTGACTTATCTTCTTCGGCGGCTTGAAGTATGTTTTTATGGAAGCCCGCTTCAAGATATAGCCAATCTTGTCCGTGACTCCTCTGACATAAGGTAGAATAGCAGGTACACGCTCGACTGTGGCCGGTTTCACTCGGTCACTGCGACGTAGGCGCGGAACCCGTCGTGCAAAACTTGCTTGACATGCTGAAGCTCGGCGGCCAGGTGTTTCCTGTCACAGATTCCTCGTGCTCTCTGAAACAAGGATTTACCCACGGTAGCTAACTGTGATGGATGGTGGTGAGATTCACCGTTTAAATATCTGTTAGTATGGGTCTTTTTCCTATACACAGTGTGACTCAAGGTGTTATTAGGATTCCAAATTACTAAAACATCTAGAAAAGCTAAAGAGTTATTTGCCTCTAACTCCATTGTAAATTGAATTTTAGAGTTTACGGAGTTAAGGTGGTCTAGAAATGCAGTTACTTTATCTGATGGTAAAATTGTGAAAGTATCATCTACATACCGCTTGTAGAATCTTGGATTTACTGGAGAAGTACGGAGGGCTCTCTCCTCAAAGTCTTCCATGAAGATGTCGGCGACAATGGGAGATACTGGGGAGCCCATCGCCACACCATCTACTTGCTTGTAGTATTGTTCCTTCCACAATAGATAGCCAGATGTAAGGCAATGTCTTAGTAGTTCTGCATATTCCACTGGCATGTTGTTTTCAGCTAGCTTCCTAGATACAATTGAGATGCAGTCGTCTACTGGTAGGCATGTGAATAGAGACTGGACATCAAAACTGACCATAGTTTCATTGTCAGTCAGGTGAAGGTCTTTAATCTCACTGACAAAATGGTATGAATCCTTTGTGTGTGCTCTAGTGTGTCCTCTGAGTGGTGAGAGTACTTTAGCCACATGCTGAGCCAATCTGTAGGTTGGTGAATCGATCTGGCTCACTATTGGACGTAGTGGAGCATTTGGTTTGTGTATCTTTGGTAACCCATACAACTTCGGTGATTTAGCACAAGATGGTATTATCGAACTAACGTCCAGATTCAATTTTCCGGAGTGTTTCTTAATAACATCGCTAGTTGTTTTAAGCGTATTAGTAGTTGGGTCTGATTTGACCTTTTTATATGTACTTTCGTCCGACAAAAGTTCTTGTATTTTAAAATTGTAGTCTGACGTATCCATGACTACCGTAGCATTACCTTTATCTGCGCGGAGGATCGTGAGTTCAGGTCTGTTCCGTAGGTTGTTCAACGCTTTTAATTCGTCTTTAGAAAGATTTAGTTTCGGCACCGAACTTCGACGTAACATAGACGAAATGTCTTGACGTATGGCCTCCAAATCTTCTTTATTGATATTGTTTTTAAACAGACAATCTTCGACACTACAGATAATTTCTTCGTACGGTATTCTTCGCGGTGTTACTGCGAAATTCATGCCCTTCGATAATACTTTTAATGTAGATTCATCCAGTGTTTGTTTTGACAGATTATAGACCGCGCGTAATCTATGATCATTGTCCGTAGTCAACGGTCGCGTTCCGTTCATGCGTTGAGATTGATGTTTGACATTGAATTTGGTCGTTAATTTTTGATATTTTTCTATATGTTTATTTTTGCAATCATTGTATCTAGCTGTTTCACGCTTATTTAATGTTTCAATGCAATTATTAAAATCAAATGTCGTTAAAACTGTTTTTAAAACACTGGATAAATTGTCTATGGACGTATTTATGACATGTAGATCGGTACGTTTTTGCTGAATACCCGTTCTTAACAACTTTTTACTTGCCTGTTTTAAGATCTTAGCGCTTCCTCGAATGTCCTTTTTAGCTGATATTTTGACACACGTAGGAATGAGATCATGGTCTCTGCATCTCTTCAAGAAATTCAAAGATGTTATGAATCTTGCGCGCTTGGTCTTGAGATCTTCTAACCGGCGTATTTTATTTGCGATTTCCAGTCCGTACTGGTTCACATAATGATTTCTTATATTTACGCGAACACTACTCATTTAAATGAAACTAATTTTACGGATTTTATCGCGTTTAATATTTTACTATTTATAACCCGACGTTTCGGGCGCTTTACAGCTCCCATTGTCACGGGGGGACTGAGGTGACAGTTGTCCCAATGTCATAGTTACCCCGGAGTACCTTCAGCTTTTAATTATTATTTTTAGTCCGATCTACGCAGAAAGAGCTTACTGTGTCTTGAAGCCTTGCAGTGGTATGCTTGGTTTTTGATTTAATTTTATTAATAATAGGATCCCAAGCCGGTGGTAATACCCAACCATCTTCCCTATTGAAATTAGGATGTTTTTTAATTTCAATAGCCTCGCGAATCATCCTTGGTAGGAATCGGTGTTCTTTTGCAAGTATTTGTGGTCTATCAAATCTGATGTAATGGTTGGGATGATCCAGAACATGGTCACAGACTGCAGACTTCCTAGAACGACGATGCTTCACGTCAGCTATGTGTTCTTTTACGCGGGTTTTTATCGATCTTCTTGTTTGGCCTATGTAAGAGAGACCACATTCACAATCCAGCTTGTATACTCCTGCGTCTTGTAGAGGGATGTTACACTTGACAGATGGTAAAAACTGACTTATCTTCTTCGGCGGCTTGAAGTATGTTTTTATGGAAGCCCGCTTCAAGATATAGCCAATCTTGTCCGTGACTCCTCTGACATAAGGTAGAATAGCAGGTACACGCTCGACTGTGGCCGGTTTCACTCGGTCACTGCGACGTAGGCGCGGAACCCGTCGTGCAAAACTTGCTTGACATGCTGAAGCTCGGCGGCCAGGTGTTTCCTGTCACAGATTCCTCGTGCTCTCTGAAACAAGGATTTACCCACGGTAGCTAACTGTGATGGATGGTGGTGAGATTCACCGTTTAAATATCTGTTAGTATGGGTCTTTTTCCTATACACAGTGTGACTCAAGGTGTTATTAGGATTCCGAATTACTAAAACATCTAGAAAAGCTAAAGAGTTATTTGCCTCTAACTCCATTATAAATTGAATTTTAGAGTTTACGGAGTTAAGGTGGTCTAGAAATTCAGTTACTTTATCTGATGGTAAAATTGTGAAAGTATCATCTACATACCGCTTGTAGAATCTTGGATTTACTGGAGAAGTACGGAGGGCTCTCTCCTCAAAGTCTTCCATGAAGATGTCGGCGACAATGGGAGATACTGGGGAGCCCATCGCCACACCATCTACTTGCTTGTAGTATTGTTCCTTCCACAATAGATATAGCCAGATGTAAGGCAATGTCTTAGTAGTAAACCGGCCACAGTCGAGCGTGTACCTGCTATTCTACCTTATGTCAGAGGAGTCACGGACAAGATTGGCTATATCTTGAAGCGGGCTTCCATAAAAACATACTTCAAGCCGCCGAAGAAGATAAGTCAGTTTTTACCATCTGTCAAGTGTAACATCCCTCTACAAGACGCAGGAGTATACAAGCTGGATTGTGAATGTGGTCTCTCTTACATAGGCCAAACAAGAAGATCGATAAAAACCCGCGTAAAATAACACATAGCTGACGTGAAGCATCGTCGTTCTAGGAAGTCTGCAGTCTGTGACCATGTTCTGGATCATCCCAACCATTACATCAGATTTGATAGACCACAAATCCTTGCAAAAGAACACCGATTCCTACCAAGGATGATTCGCGAGGCTATTGAAATTAAAAAACATCCTAATTTCAATAGGGAAGATGGTTGGGTATTACCACCGGCTTGGGATCCTATTATTAATAAAATTAAATCAAAAACCAAGCATACCACTGCAAGGCTTCAAGACACAGTAAGCTCTTTCTGCGTAGATCGAACTAAAAATAATAATTAAAAGCTGAAGGTACTCCGGGGTAACTATGACATTGGGACAACTGTCACCTCAGTCCCCCCGTGACCATGGGAGCTGTAAAGCGCCCGAATCGTCGGGTTATAAATAGTAAAATATTAAACGCGATAAAATCCGTAAAATTAGTTTCATTTAAATAAGTTTATCATTGATTTGGGTCAACGTAATTTCATTACATTCCATCGAATACTGCAGTACAAGTTTCAACCCACCGCACTGTTATGTCGCGGAGTTATATCGATCGCAATGTCTTATTTTAAGAGCAGAAGATAATTAAACCCTAATTTCACACTTAGCAAGATACTTGGTAGTGGTGGCGCCTTTAGATAATCTACCACCCAGTCTCATCCTGTCTCCTTTTTTTTTATCGTATAAAGTGACGAAACGAGCAAAACGTTCACCTGATGGTAACCGTCACTCTGAGACATCAGTTTTTAAGTCTCAAATGCCCAGTGATTACGCTAGCTCACAGTGCTCTTCAAACCGAAACACAGTAATATTTGCACACTACTGCTTCACGGCAGATTAACTGGCCCTGGGGTGGTACCTACCTAGACGGATTCCTGCATAGGAATTCTACCACCAGTAAGAGGTATGTGCCCAGGACTGTTAACAAGCTGATGATGATTATTACACTATAATTTCTGAGAGTCGATTACTAAAAAAACGGTTATAACGAAATAATTGTATCACTTAAATGAACAATAGATAAACCTTTTCGAAAAACCTATTTCATCGGAGAAATTCAGTCTTTGAACTTTTAATGAAATTCTATAAAGATAGTGGAACCACTTTATTGAAAAAGAACAAGTTTAAGTCCTTTTCTTCGCCTCGCATTTGGCCACGGAGCAACTTTTGATTCATCGTTATTAATCATATCATCGTTTTGATACATTTTCATGAAGTCGATGATTTGAAGTTTTTTTGTTTGCCGCTTAGAAAACTATGGAAGGGGGTTAAAGGGAAAGGGGGAACGAGTGACAACCTCCTACAAACAATCACACGACCTTGCACGGTTTTCGGTAAGTCGATGGATGCAGGTGGCTCAGGACACTGTTTCGTGGCAATCTATGGGGAAGTTCTTTGTTCAGCAGTGAACTTGTGATGGGGTGAATTGGTGATGATGATAATTATAAGTGATAGCTCATACATTGGGCGCCGGCCTTAAATTTCATAGTACGCGAATGATCTGAGTTTAATCCACGGTGCCGGTAAATATAAAACATAATCATCATCATCATCATTTCAGCCTATTACTAGTTACTGCTGAACAAAGGCCTCCACCATAGATTGCTACGAAGTTTGTAGCTCTCATTTTGGTAGCTCAGGGGCTAGCCGCTCGCTTTAAATTTCATAGTACGTGGTTGACCTGGGTTCGATTCCCAGTGCCGGCACCACTAAAATTGTTAATTGCAATTGCAAGTGCTGATTTACCACGTGCTCGGCGGTAAAGGAAAACATCGTGAGGAAACCTGCATGTCTGAGAAATAAATAATATTTCGAAGACATGTGAAGTCCGCCAACCCGCATTGGAGCAGCGTGGCGGATTCTTCCTAGCTCCAAAAACCCTCTCAAAAATGAGAGGAGGCCTGTGCTCAGTAGTGGGACATTTATAGGCTGAAACTTTACTTTACTTTACTTTTTTTTACCATAATTTTCCCTCGGTCGACTTATACGACACCCACGGGATGAGATGGGGTGGTAGATTCTCTTAAGCTGCTGTCATATTACATAATAACTTCGTACAATTACGCGGATGTTATGGACGCCTAGTCAGTCTATGAATACGTTCAGAATCAGCCCAACTGTCACCATTAGATTTGATACATCACAAGTCCTTCTTAAAGAACAACGACGCCTTCCAAGGATGATTTGCGAGTCTATTAAAATTACAAAAAACTTGTATTGGCTTGGCTTGGAATTTAATTTTATTAATAAACTTAAATCAAAAACCAAGCATACCATTGAAAGACTTCCAGACCCATTAAGCTTATTTGCGTAGATCGTACCGAAAATAACACTTAAAAGGTAAAGCTACCCCGGGTTATTATATGAAGTCCATTCCAGTCCTCCCGTGACCATGGGCGCTGAAAACCGCGAAACGTCGAAACGTCCGAAAAAAAAATGCTATAAAATTTAGTGTTTATTAAAAAAATATAAAACATTTTACTATTCATGGGGGACTTCCCCTTTTACGGAGATATTAAAATGTTTTATGATATGCCAGTATCGTGGATATAATAATAGCGATGCAACATTTTAGAGTCGTTTAGAAACGTGAGTGTTAAAGTTTGTTAGTGCCTGTGAATACATGACTGTGGAAGCATTTGAAAGGAAATTCAATTTCCGAAAGCTAAAAGCATCGTTAGTTCAAGTTGTATTCAACTGTGGCTAACGTATCTCAAATGTACTGCATATATTAAATAAAACTAGCTTTATCGATTGTATAGCGCTGAATTTTAGCTGTTTATAATCCGACCTTTCGAGCGCTTTACATCACCTAGAACCACCAAACACTGAACACTGCAAGGATTCCTATGCAGGATTTTGTCTAGGTAGGTACCACCCCAGGGCCAGTTATTCTACCGTGAAGCAGTAGTGTGCCAACATTACTGTGTTTCGGTCTGAAGGGCACTGTGGGCTAGCGTAATCACTGGGCATATGAGACTTAGGAACCTATGTCTCAGGGTGATGGGCACAGTGTAGTGTCACACAGAAATATTCTGGGTAGCACAGCATTTGTTATGGGCAGACGTTGCACTTACCATCAGGTGAACGTTTTGCTCGTTTCATCACTTTACACAATAAAAAAAAAGCTGATGCTGCAGCGGTACCCCGGGTTAACGATGACATCAAGATTTCTGTCTCATCGTCATCACCGTGACCATGGGTGCTGTAAAGCGCTCTAAAATCTTTCGTTATAAATACAGCAAGCCTTTGGTAATCCGGCCCCTGTCTAATCCGGTGCTTGGTTTGCTTGTGCGCGCTGTTGAGGGATGTAGGCGGTGCTCTTCAAAAACTAGATAATAAACTTTCTTTCCTTTACGCCAATTATTTATGTGTATGAAAATTTTACGTATCGTGACTTGTCGCTTACACATCTAGCGAACTATTCAGACCGCTTTCGGTTTTTAACCATTACACGCTTAGCAATGGCTTTGTCAACTCTTACTCTGAACTATAAAACAGCTTTGGGGACATACATTATAAGTTGTACAAAAAAAATGTATCCACATAATCGCTCAAATCAAGGATATAGATTCATGCAAGCCTTACTTTTATAAATATAAAATAATTACATTACCATTTCTCAATTATACAATTTTTTTACATTTACATTTAAAAACAGTCATTTATTCTCAAAAATAAAAGAAACGCATAGTGTAAACACAAGACACAGAATAAGTTTACCTACCACCATCACGAAATAAAATAATAAACCACTAAAATATTTCAAAATCTGCTTAATTAAATATAATATTAGCAAAATGTAAGGGACATTACATTTTGCTAATTTTTTAATTTGATTTATTTTACTTTCTTTAAATGTTTTACTTTATGTTAAAGTAGTAGCCCGAGGCTTTACTCGCGTTAAAGTTGATTATATATACAAAGAGCTAAAATATAGTACCTAATTTAAAATATTACGTTAATGTAGGACCTTTTTGTATACAACATTTTGTGGTTCGACTTTCGTGCAGGCTATATACGAGTAGAACTGTCCATGCGAAAAACAGTCTTTTTTCTTTATCGCTATCTATCACCATCCGTCTATTTTAAGGGTTCTTCCATGTGTTTCATTAATCGTCATGGGGAAGCAGACCTTAAGCGAGAACTGTATTCTAGTGAACTCAGAGGATTATTCTGATGGTATCAAAGGTATTTGTTGTATAAAGACCGTTTCTCCTTTAGTGCATCGATTGATAATTGTGGCCTCTATAACATTAAGATGGTGTGCCGTTACTATTACTCTGGTGCCGTTGCATTAATAGATTTTAAATTGAGTCACATCACTCGTATTTGTGCGAGATATGAGGAAAGTATGAGGAATAAGTGAGATTATGAGGAGGAAGGCAAGCAGGGTTAAGGGTGTTTAGAAATTCATCTGGATTATTTACAGCATCATCCATTTGTAGTAACTGCGATGGCAAGATGTCGTAAAAACGACATGACTTCCAACAAAATTACTGAGGAGTATGCTCAAGACTGGGCAAAATGGAGCAGATAATGCAGGAAAGCTGGCCGCTTGTAGCCAGGATAATAGCTAAGAATAAAAAAAAGTACTGTATCAACCGATTTATATAGTATTAATTTCAGTCGCTTTGTCATTTTATGGAGTTAAAATGGCACGCTCGCACAGCCAGTCGATATCTGGGTAAACTTCTGTAGTTAGTTTTGTGAGAGAGTCGACTACCATGGCTAGACTTGGTGGTATAAAAACTTTATCTTCAACTTCGGGGTAGACACCATCCCCTATTTGAAGCAAAGTCTGTGCAGAGTGACCAACATTGGGATAACCTTTGAAGAGTACTCTCATATTGCTCTTTATAGCCAGTTTCTGAATACGCATACACATACGCATTCCAAATATGAGAATTTTAGACATGATCTTACTTCATTAGCTCTCGTTCCCCTAGGCAATATAGGCAAAGTTTTTCTAGTCTCCTGCTAATACTTCTGATTCTATACCGATTGTTGTTGGGAATACTATGATCGAAGTTGTCAACGAATATGTATACTTAGGACAGATTGTCCGACTAGGTCCCCCCAATAGGTCGCTACTTGCCTCTGGCTCTACTCGCCTTGTCGCAGCGGGAGGACTTAGTAACTGTGGCTTGGTCATCCACGGTGATGCTAAGAGGAGTCCACATGGTCAACCTGAGGCATCGGGCTGGCCCGAGGAGGCTGGACCGAATGGGCTTGGTAAGCCCACTCTAGATGTGAACTGGAGGACTACTGGGAACTGCTGGAAGGAGTGACCGCGGCACCGCTCACCCTGCCCTTTGCAGCCGAGTCGCGGGGGAAAAGGAGTGTAGGTGTTGGCTTCCCTCTCTCCCTGTTCCTACGACGTTGGCAGGGCCGACGGTAGATGCTGCGGTGGTGGAGCCGCGGGGAGAGAGGAGTGTAGGTGTGTTACCTCTCTCTCTATCCTACGCGGCCGAAATGTGGTTGATGGTGGAGCCACCGACTAGATCCGCTGCCGGGGCCGAAAAGATTGGACCGAAAAGACTGGCCCTTGGTCTTCGCGTGGCGGACTCAGGGGAGTTCGTTGCGAGCTGCGCACACAAATGGGGGCCGTGCTGGAAGGCGCGTCGAGGCAGGATTCGGAATACTGCGTCACATCTTTGCGTCGAGTATACCTCTATGGCTGTGTGTATAATGTCATACGGATCCAAGACATGGTTCTTCACTACAGGCCGAGTGAGGTAACTCAGAGTCGCTCAGCCAGCTATGGAAAGGGCTATGCTTGGAGTTTCTCTGCGAGATAAAATCCGTATCGATGATATCCGCAGCAGAACTAGAGTAACCAACATAGTTGTAAGGATTAGCAAGCTGAAGTGGCAATGGGCCGGCCATATAGCACGGAGAACCGATAACCGTTGGGGAAAAAAGTTCTCGAGTGGCAACATCGTACCGGCAATCGTCGACCTGCACGGTTTTGCGGGAAGTCGGTGGATGCAGGTGGCTCAGGACCGTGTTTTGTGGCAATCTATGTGTGAGGCCTATGTTAAACAGACTATGATAGGCTGAAATGACGATGGCGATGAGACCGCGCCGCCGGCCAACAAATAAGCCGGCGGTCGGAAAATACGAAGTCACTCATCCCACACGAGATTATACGTAGATCCGCTTATTTTATAGTGCATTCAATTTTCACTCGTATTGACCGTGACCAAGTCAACCAAGTCAAAGTCCAAGCCAAAGCCAATGATTTCTTCATGCGTGACTAAATTAAAAAAAAGTGATTTGTAGTAGTTCTGAAATGTGTGCAAAAAGAACTTTACTTACCGAAAAAAAATAAGAGTTATTAGAATCAGGCGTTACTTTGCGAAAATCCATTACAATGAAGAAAAGAAAGTTAATTTACTAATATTCGCATGTAAAATTTAAAATAGTGGGCATTATCTACTTTTTGAAGAGTAGTTTAGACAAGCCAGTAGTTTAGCCGTGTGGTGGCGGCTCGTTAAAAAAATACTACCACTCCATCTCATCTCGTATCAGATCTCGTAAAAGGCGAGTAAGGAATTAAACTGCACTGTGCACCCAACAGCGCATGGTGGCGATGGGCTCACCACCTATCACACCAAGTGCATTATATTGTTTTGGTGAAACGTGGATTGTGGCAGTCATCTGTTTTTGCAGTGAGTGCCCAGTCTCTGACTACCCCTTATGGGATACAGTCGTGATCTTATGTATGTATGTATGTTTAGACAAGCTTCGGTGGTGTGTATTGACTATTGGTAGTGTTGTAGTGGAGGCGGCTCTCAGTGGTGGTATTAGTTTGCTTGTTACACGTATTAGTATTAATTTACTTTGCTATTATTTTGCTTGGTGCACGCTATTGAGGGAAGGCGAAAACTACAAAAACTAGGTAAAACACACCATTTTAAATTTTTCGTACGGATCTAATCATAGTATTTTTTTATTGGTTATAGTGACGAAATGAGAAAACTTTTCACATGATGGTAAGAGCAACGTCTGCCCAAGACAAATGGTGTGTCACCCAAAACATTTCTGTGGGACACCACACTGCGCCCGTCACTCTGAGACATCAGAATAACCTACAATAGTAGTTTATGGTCTTAAGGCAAAAAATCCGAATGATCGCACAATTCATTTGATCAAATACACGTCATCCTTTATATATCCCTGTTATGTTATATGTTCTATATTTGCTGATAAACAGCTTTGACATTTTATGTAACGCGGGGTCAATAGAAGTCTTCATTCCTTGTCAAGGTCTTAAGTAAATGTAATAACTTTGTGTATCGCAACATTCTTATGTTAAATTTGGTATTTATTGAAATAAAATAGATACCCGGGGCACTGAGAGCTAGAATAATCACTGGCCATATGAGACTTAAGAACTGATGTCTCAGGGTGACGGGCGCAATATCATGCCACACAGAAATTTTGTGGGTGACACAGCATTTGTTATGGACAGACGTTTCACTTACCATCAGGTGAATGTTTTTCTCGTTTTGCTCGTTTCGTTAATGACCTATGCAGGAATCCGTCTAGGTAGGTACCACCCCAGGGACATTTTTCTGCCGTGAAGCAGTAGTGTGCAAACATTACTGTGTTTCGGTTTGAAGGGCACTGAGAGCGCAATATCATGCCACACAGAAATATTGTGGATGACACAGCATTTGTTATAGACAGACGTTTCGCTGACCATGAGGTGAATGTTTTGCTCGTCTCGTTGGCTACAATAGAAATTACCGCATCACGAATTCATTACAGTATTTTAATAGTTATTTTATAATAATAATATTTAAACATGGTTTTCAGTTTTATTAAGTAGCATCAGCGCGAATATAAATACGGACCTTCAATTTCCATATCAAAGCTTTAAAATGCGCCACACGCGGGATGACGCTGAAATATTTAATGAAAAGTTTCAAAGAGATACTCTGATATTTTTGTTAGATATTCGTTAATTATGAAGTAAAATTAATGAATTCTACCAATTTACGAAATATCATTTGCGTGATAGTAGAGAGAGGAAATCTGCCATCCCATTGTAGTGTAGCCCACACGATATAAAAAAAAGTAAAGTAACTAATGTGCTACCGTCAGTGATTTTTCCGGACCGATACGACTAAAACCTTCAAGAAAAGAGCCTATTCCTTTCTCAAAGGCCGGCAACACATCTGCTCTTCCTCTAGTATTGTAGGTGTTCATTGGCGGCGGTGCTCACTTACCATCACGTAAGCCACCTGCCCGTTTCCCCCTATTCTATATAAAGAAACAGCCTATAAATATCCCACTGCTGAGCACAGTCCTCTCTTTTCCGAAAGGGTTCCTGCCACGCTGCTCCAATGTGGGTCAGCGGACTTCAGATGTCTTCAAAATATGTTTTATTTCTCAGACACACTGGTTATATCACGATGTTTTCTTTCACCGCCGAGCACGTGGTAAATCAGCACTTAAAATTGCAATTAACAATTTCAGCGTTGCCGGCACCGGTAATCGAATTGGCAGGCGGGTTGGCAACCTCATTTTATTTATTAAGACGTTCCAGGAAGATGCTGCTGCCTTGTTATTGTTCTTATTTTTTTTATTGTATAAAGTGACGAAACTAGCAAAACGTTTACCTGATTGTAAGTGCAACGTCCGCCCACAACAAATGATGTGCCACCCAGAATATTTCTGTGTGACACCACACTGCGCCCGTCACCCTGAGACATCAGTTCTTAAGTCTCAAATGCCCAGTCCTTACGCTAGCTCACAGTGCCTTTCAAACGGAAACACAGTAATGCTTGCACACTACTGCTTCACGGCAGAATAACTGGCGCTGGGGTGGTACCTCTAGACGGATTCCTGCATAGGAATCCTACAACCATTTATTATCCCTCTGTCGACTTTTCCGACATTCACGGTATGAGATGGGATGGTAGATTCTCTTAAGCCGCTATCACACGGACACAGAAACAGATATTTTAAGCTACCGTTACGAAAATTTGTAATTTAATTTATTTCGATCAATAGATGACTTAGATACAACGCATTGTTACTACCACAGAGAGCGTCGCCTTTGTTTCAAAGCAAGTAATTAGTTATTTAAGCTTCACTAAAACCGACGCTCTCTAATAACTTAACGCTTAATTCATATTTTAATAAAGCATAAACTTACACAGGGATGTTACATTATAAATGAAAGATGTTTAAATATGAGATGCAAAGTAAAACAGATATTATGCAGTCGGAAATAAGATTCAGTCTATGAGTTTTGTAAATTTCAAGACCAAGCGATGTTGTTACAGTTGTTCTCAATTTACGAGTATATATCTGTCCAAAATCAATCTAACTCATCATCATCATCATCATGTCAGCCTATCACTAGTCTGCTGAACATAGGCCTCCCTTTGAATTGCCACAAAAGTTAGTAGCTCTCATTTTGTGGGGATTTTGCCATAGTTGCCACGCTTTGCAGGCGAGTTAGCAACCATAGTATATTTATTCAGATATTCCAGGAAGATGCTTCTTCCCATCTTCTTGTTTTAATTTTCCCTCTGTCGACTTTTACGACACCCACGGGATGAGATCGGGTGGTAGATTCTCTTAAGCCGCTACCACATGTTGATGGAAGATGCTTCTTCCCATCTTCTTGTTTTAATTTTCCCTCTGTCGACTTTTGCGACACCCACGGGATGAGATCGGGTGGTAGATTCTCTTAAGTCGCTACCACATGTTGATGGAAGATGCTTCTTCCCATCTTCTTGTTTTAATTTTCCCTCTGTCGACTTTTACGACACCCACGGGATGAGATCGGGTGGTAGATTCTCTTAGTTCGCCACCACACTATTTTATAATTATATTTAATTTATAAAAATATATCTAAAAATTGAATACTGGCTAATGCCCGCGACTATGTCCGTCTCCAGGATGCAAGCTATCTATCTCTGTGCCAATTTTTGTCATGATAGTGTCAGCGGTTGAAAGCGTGAAAAACTGAAAGAGGGACAGAGAGAGTCACTTTTGCAATTATAACATTAGAATGGATGTGTTAACGACCCATGTGAAAAATCGTATTATAAGATGTTTTAATACTTGTATAATAAAACTTCTTTAGGCAACGCAAGCCCCAGTTACAATAATGTAGTATTATGTCATGAATTTAAGAGCAGTATATTAAAAGTTTTAAAGCAAGAATTACGTGAGCATTAGCGCAGAGAAGCACATTAACGTAACATAGGGTTTCGTGAAAACTCTAAGACCCAAAATTTTCTCGAGCACAATATTAAGACTTAAATTTTCATCTAATTTCAAAACTGGAAACGACTATAACCGTCGCTGCACATTGTAATTGCAAAATTCATGAGGATGAGAAAGCCGTGTAGTGGCGGCTTGTTAAAAGAATACTACCACTCCATCTCATTCAATGGAGCTCGTAAAAGGCGAGTAAGGAATTAAACTGCACTGTGCACCCAACAGCGCATGGTGGCGATGGGCTCACCACCTATCACACCAAGTGCATTATATTGTTTTGGTGAAACGTGGCAGTCATCTGTTTTTGTAGTGAGTGCCCAGTCTCTGACTACCCATTATGGGATACAGTCGTGATCTTATGTATGTATGTATGAGAATGCGAACAAGGCTTCAATTTACAAAACGGCCGCGGTCTAAGCAAGTAAGTTTTTTTTAATTATATAAGCGAACGCACTGATATACCAACAACTTGACTACCGCGTGATCTAGTGGTCAGAGTGGCAGACTTCTATGCCGCAGGTTCTGGATCCGAACCACCAAGTACCACCCCAGGGCCAGTTATTATTACTGCAAACGTTACTGTGATTCGGTTTGAAGGGCACTGAGAGCTAGCGCCATAATCGCTACACTGAGAGTAAGTCTCATATGCCCAGTGATTACGCTAGCTCACAGTGCCCTTCACAGCGAAACACAGTAATGTTTGAACACTAATGCTTCACGGCAGAATAACTGGCCCTGGGGTGGTATCTACCTGGTAGGATTCCTATGCAGGAATCCGTCACCAGTAAAATTTCTCAGGGTAACGAGTGCAGTGCATCACACAGTATTGTTCTGGATGACACAGCATTTGTCATGGGCAGACGTTGCACCTAGCATCAGATGAAAGTTTTGCTCGTTTCGTCACTTTAGCCATTAAAAAAAACCGCTGCTAACCTTTGTGCATTTGATTTGTTGACAGTGCATCTTTACCTACCTCTTATTTTATGGCATGAGCGTTACATTCGGTGCCGGTAAATAAAGACAAGCCAGCGCTTCTATGTTTGTTATATCTCAAGTGAACCTGCTAATTACGCCTGAGAAATTACTGCGGGTATATAAGGACTATGAAGCGCTTCTTCGCATTCTGTTGTGGTAACTCGAGAAGACAACAGACTGGCCGCAATTTCGACACTCGTTACAAGGAGCATTTGGCCGCGTACAGAAATTGCAATCCCGATAGATCGCATTTTGCGAAACACCTTTTGGAGACTGGACATAATCTAACTTGCGATCATACATTTAAAGTTTTACATATCTGTGACAAGGGGTTACGGCTGTGTGTGCTGGAATAACTAGAAATAATAAAATATAAAAATAATAACATTACACTGCTGAATCAGCAAATAAACGTATCGAATTCACCACTGCTAAATATCCTTAAATCTAGTACTTAAAGTTCAAATCTTCTCGAAGTAGTCATTTGCTATCAATACGATCGCAAACGGCTGCCTACGTGACTCGGATGGTGGATTGTGTGACGAATCGAGATCGAGATCGTGAGCGATAACGTCATCGCATTGTCTTAGATAACGGTCGGTTGCGTCACCGAGACTATAAAAAGCAGCTCTTTCACCGGGCTGCTCACTCGGCGGTTGACAGTCGTAGAGTCGATATCACTTGATAATGCCTCATTTAGAGGTGAAACACATGTCGTGTTCTCGACTTCAGTGGTGTGTATTGCCTAGTGGTAGTGGTGGAGGGTATCTGGTGGCGGTATTGGTTTTCTGGTGCACGCTGTTGAGGGAGGGCGGGCGGTGCTTTTCAAAACTTGGTAATACACACCATTTTACATTTTGTATGCGGATCTTAGCAAATTAACTTTCTCTCCTTTAAAATATTTCGAAGACACGTGCTGTCCACCAACCCGCATTGGCGCAGCGTGGCGGATTCAACCTAGCCACAAAACTCTCGGAAATGAGAGGTGGCCTGTGCTCAGCAGTGGGACATTTATAGGCTGAAACTTAACTTTTTTTTACCACACACGGCACGGCACGCACGTAAACTATTGGTAAAAACGGTTTTTATAAGAATAAACAAGCTATCCCCACTCACGATTCCGCTATAAATACGATTGGACATTGTCGCAGACGTCATAGATAACCAGCACCGAAGCACAGTCTCCGGTGCACCACAAGAATTGCAAATCCACTGCCTGACCGCTGGTAAGCAGGCCGGACGTTTTACATCCGGCTAGCCAGTCCGCGGAGGGTGGTGTGAAGATCAGCACCCCACCAGGGTACTGACCGTCGTGGCCAGCAATGGACCAGGACACCATAGGCCCCAGAGGCAAACCCATGGAAGCGACTGCGTTTTTGCGCACGGCGCAGAACTTCACTGATGGGGACAAGAAGCCCCGAACAGTTTCCAGGTGCCCCGCGAGGGGTACAAGAGAAGACCAGTGACGCAGACGACATTCCGTCGAGATAAGCCGAACAGTGTGCAGCTCTCTATTTGTTATTCACTTGAATTCAATAAAAATAATCATTAGACCAAACAAGTTGTTCTTAATTATTGTCACGATAGAGAGTAATGATGGCACTTAATTTAAAATTGTACAGATAGGCCTCCACTCAGCATAATGCCTTTGCCAATTTTAGTCTCGACGCTGGTCTTCCGTGGATGCTTCTAAAGAGGTGCGCAACGAATGAGCAAACATTGTAGTATTAAAACAAAAAAAGAGACATTAAAGAGAGCTAGCGTAATCACTGGGCATATGAGACTTAAGAACTGATGTCTCAGGGTGACGGGCGCAGTGTGGTGCTACACAGAAATTTTCTGAGTAACAGAGCATCTGTTATGGGCAAACGTTGCACTTACCATCTGGTGAACGTTTTGCTCGTCTCGACACATTATCAAATAAAAAATAAAAAAAGTATTAACTATTTTTTTTTTTATTAACAGTGTATCTATTATACACCGTAATTTTTAAGCCGTTCTGGAAGAAGAAAATACCGAGACAGAATCAATAGTAGAATCGATTACTGAAGTTTAATCTTACTGAAAATGAATATAACTGTGTTTAATTACATGGATAAAAAATAAAAGTTGACCTACAGTTTTTCGAATATAAGCTTAGTACTGTCGCAGTGTTCTAGTGGGACCGCACACGCACCGGCCGAGTTCAATAGCCCGTGCGAATCAGCTGATACCTACACTAACACAACGCTCGGGTCGGACACGATATACCTTTCTGCGTACGTTTTATCATAAATATTTATTGAGAACTAAATTGGTAAGTTTTTAATAATTAAATACATTTAGATTTGTTTGATTATTAAAAGATGCGTCAGACTAGGAATATTTCGAAGTCGTGAGTGTGTTTACAGAAAATTTCCAGAACCGAAAATTAAAAATTTATGTCTTTACAAAAACGTTGGCTCCGGCTGGGATTTAAACCCAGGGTCCGCGTCATAGTATTCGCAGTAGAACGTGTTCCACTAGACTACGCAGTCGTCACGTAACTGAGTATTTACTCCAATTTTCTCTTCTTTCTTACACAAATTCAGGATCGTCGGAAATACTTTATTTTGTGTTTTCTGAGATAGCTACTTTCGTGACAAAAGAACATACGAGTAGGATAAACTGACAGTGTCAAGTGCACTTTTTAGTATTCTGTTTTTTTTTAGAAAAAAAACAATGATATGCTCTAGGATTTCTCTTATATCAGGCACAAACACCCATACCCAGTACAATTATCTGTAAGCAATACAAATATTTGTCTCGTGCGGGAATCGAACCCGCCCAAAAAAATGGAACTGTTTGGAAAACCTAACAGAGTTTCGTTTTTCACAAGGTTATTTGGCAAATAATTTACACTACCCTGTATCGGAGCAATTGCTTCAATTATGTCAACCTTACTCGATACACAAAAGTGTTTATTACATTATCTTTTACATTTTGTGTAAGTTTTTACTTTCATGTTACATGTAACAGCCTAAATTTGTAACATTAGTTCTCCTACTTTAATACACTTACTACAGACTTATTTTCTTTACGAAAATTCCGTAACACAAGAGCGACAACACGCTGAACATCCAAGGTCAAATTCAGTGCGACGTTTTGAATGTGAGAAACGAGTTCGGCGAGACGTTTAATATGACGCGAAAAGTACGCAAAATAGGTACTTAGACAGAAAGAGAAAAAGAAAGAACTATGTAACAAATCCGAACGTCACGAGACCAGCGGGCAAGAAACATACGAATATGTTAAATAATCAATGTGAAATAAAAAGTTAAATCAAATTTTAAGAATAATATTACGTATTCTCAAAAAAGGTAAGCATATTTTACAATCCATATTGGCCTCGTCTGTAAAACACTAATGGTAAAGTGCCTCTGGAATCTTGATCTGCGACTTACTGTGCTACGTTATTCAACACTTTGTAAAAATAATTAGATCTATGGCATTTCAAATCTACCGTAGTTTTTTTTTTATAAAAGGTGTAACAAAATTTAAACTATAGGTACCTTGGAGAAACACTTTTTTTAAATTAAAAAATAAATAAAATATCTACGTACTATAAATATTTATCTGGTACAAATAATTTCATTTAACAAACTTTCGAAATTTGTACACAATACAACCATGCCCGAAAACCAACAATTTGTGTTTTGCACAAATGTTGCTACCCGCTGGGATTCGAACCCAGGACCCGCGGCGTAGAAGTCAGGTACGCTAACCACTAGGCCACGCGAAAATAAATCCCGTGCTTTCTTTATTGTTCTGAAAGCGAAGATAAACTATAAACTTTAAATATTTAAAAAAAATTAGATCAGTTTTTATTTCAAAAAGAATCGTATCTTAAAACAGAGAAGTCATAATAAAAAAATTGCTTTTAGCAAGATCAGTAATCTATACGCTCGTCTATCTTCAATATTGAAATTGGTTTCTAAATTAAAGAAGAACATTTCAACTATTCTTTGTTAATAATTTTAAATTGCGATTTTACATGAGAAGAAACAAACCGGTTTATACCGGCCTAGTCTGACGACAAGCCCCGCGAGTGTATAAGAGTGTGTTGAGAGCAATTAGTCCTATTAATTGATCGTAATACAAATTAAATTATTACTTTTACAATAAAGTTTTCACTGTCTGTACCAATAATGTCATTTACGCATTTACTCGTTCTAAATAATCAGAAAACTTTCTTTCAAAACTGCACTAAATAAAATAAAATGGCGAATTATTAAAACGTTATTTTAGTTTAATTATCCATGAAAAGTAAAACAGATATTCCTTTGTTTATAAATAATAAAACATTCATGATATCATTAACAAAAGAACAATATTTTAACAAATTATTAAGTTATAAAATTGCAAATTTACAATATTTATAAATATTATAGTTATTTGACTGTTCACGGAGCCGCTTGTAGATGGCACTGTTGCAGTATATTGCAACATTCTGGTTGGACTAAATATAACTATTTATGCCACTAGTTAGGTCTAGACAACATACTTCTGTTTAAGTTTATAGTGAGCTCAATGCACATACAAAAAATATTGGCTCCTCTACATGTATATTCATTCTACATTGAATCTTGTCAGATACGTATATTATTATGTTACGAAAAGTTTTGAAATAGTTTGATAAGATGGCGCTTACGTTAATTAATTTTTCGTTATAAGCGTATTCATTTCACTTTAAATGAAATCGATTCCTATGGAGTAAACTCCAAAAATAAAACAAATATTCAGATATTTTTTAATAATAAAATATTATTTCATTATTTTATTTTTATCAAATAAAATTATCCTAGCTTTCGAAACAGTGGTTTTGGTAAAAACGTTAGGTAGAATTTTAGTAATAATATCGGTTACTTATTTTATGCGTAATTAAAAATTGTAATAAACCATTTACACTATTTACAACTGATTGGAATTGAAATTAACAAAATAAATATTCAGTTAAGTGCATACCTGAATTGTAATAACTGTGCAAACTGCTTTCTGTTTGGTTGTAAACATAAACGAGCACGTTTTCGCAAGGTTTCTTTCAAATGATTTATTCACACTCACAGTATCACATCACCTTTTATCACTATTAGCATCCACAATATGCCGTTTAATTGACTAAATTCCGCGCTTCTTCCGTATACACAAGTATTTTTATTTTTACGAGTATTTAAGTATTATCACAAATAAAAGTGCATCGAAGAACAAATACGATTAATAAAAAGAAATAATTAACATAAGCACAATTACATTAAAAAGTTCAGAGCTCACACGTGACTAAGTCGCTTATTTACCTATTTTTTGCATTTTGCTGTTTTACGTTAAAGGTGGCGGGGAGTGACTTCGTCTCCAATAGCATCGTGGACAACGCGTGAAACGAAAATGTTTTAAACAGGGCTGTTTCAAAAAAGATTTTTAATTATTATAATAATTTTTATCAATGCTGCTTTTATTAATATGAATTTATTTTTAATATTGCCAAAAGATTCATTGGATCGGGTATATTAAAGTAGAAGCTGTGACCGAACATAAAAAATTCATAGTTTATTTTGATCTCTTTAACGTCCCATATATTTTTTTCGAATCATCTGAATAAATAAACTGCGGTTGCCAACCCACCTACCAAGCGTGGCAACTATGGCAAAATCCTTCCAAAATGAGAGCTACAAACTTGTGGCAATCTGAGGGGGAGGGCTATGTTCAGCAGTGGACTAGTGATAGGCTGATATGATGATGATGATGACATTTTTTTAAATTTTGAAAACGTCCATTATCATATTGCTTAACTTCTGACTACTTTTATATTCATAAGAATAAACGTACAACCGCATGGCCCGAATTATCATATACAATTGCTAGTTTCTCCTTACGTTGGAATACATTTACTTTCGACTCATATTTCCGTTACGATAATTGAAAAACGCGGATACGATAATGTTCGTGAAATATTTAGGTAAAGCCAGCCACCCAATGTGCAGTTGCAATTATTGCACTGCATCTACGCTTACGTTAGCTCGTCCTAAAAAAGTCTTTTTCGCTCGAGCTAACGTAGATGCACAAAACCGTTTTCGTTTGATGTTGTGTCATGTTTAATTAAATTTCGAAACGACACAGCCCTAGGGCTGTGACGTTTCGAAATTTCGACGTTTCGACTTGGCGGCCGGGAGGGGATATACAACAGCGCTATACGTCGCAGTGCTCAGTGTTGCCAACTTAGGGGTTTTCCTTCCAGATGGGGAAGAAAATATGGTTTTATAAATGTAATGTGAAATGTTTATAAAATGTATGATTTAAAAAAATACAGCGAGGCTGAGAAGGATTCTATTGTAATGGAAGAAATATTATTAACACACACACAATGTACATTTAATTTTTAATGACAATCAGTGATATGATGATTCTTATGACATTTTTTTTAATTATTGTTTTCTAGGATTTATACTAATGGAATTATTTATTATTCAATACTAAGTAATTCTATTGTAATAATAACCATTGATGAATATTTTGATACTACTTTTACTGTTATGCTCTATCGACAACTTTTGTTTAATATAAAAACTGACATACAA